>JAKCOX010000148.1:7500-607500 GCA_022605575.1 Laterallus jamaicensis coturniculus
CCCTAACCAGCATGGCCGCCCCGTAACCCTAACCAGCATGGCCGCCCTGTAACCCTAACCAGCATGGCCGCCCCGTAACCCTCAACAACATGGCCGCCCCGTAACCCTCAACAACATGGCCGCCCCGTAACCCTAACCAGCATGGCCGCCCCGTAACCCTAATCCAAGATGGCTGCCCCCTAACCCTAATCCAACATGGCCGCCCCCTAACCCTAAAACATGGCCGCTGCCATAACGCTAATCCTACTATGGCTGTCTGGTGTGGGTTGGGCTTGGTTTGTCAATAGAATTGGTTTCAGCTGTGTTTTTTTGTATTATAATGTATAAATAAAAATTAAAAATAATAAGTCTGGTGCAGCAGTAGGAAATGGGTTGCAGCCTGGGAGCAGGTTTGGATGTTTATTTTTTAATTGATTGAATGTTGAAAATTGATTGTTACTGCTCCCAGGTGCAATGCCATTTCCTACTGCTGCTGCAGCTGCTCTTTTTTTCTAAAGAGAGGCAAAGAGAGGCAAAGAGAGGCAAAGAGAGGCAAAGAGAGGCAAAGAGAGGCAAAGAGAGGCAAAGAGAGGCAAAGAGAGGCAAAGAGAGGCAAAGAGAGGCAAAGAGAGGCAAAGAGAGGCAAAGAGAGGCAAAGAGAGGCAAAGAGAGGCAAAGAGAGGCAAAGAGAGGCAAAGAGAGGCAAAGAGAGGCAAAGAGAGGCAAAGAGAGGCAAAGAGAGGCAAAGAGAGGCAAAGAGAGGCAAAGAGAGGCAAAGAGAGGCAAAGAGAGGCAAAGAGAGGCAAAGAGAGGCAAAGAGAGGCAAAGAGAGGCAAAGAGAGGCAAAGAGAGGCAAAGAGAGGCAAAGAGAGGCAAAGAGAGGCAAAGAGAGGCAAAGAGAGGCAAAGAGAGGCAAAGAGAGGCAAAGAGAGGCAAAGAGAGGCAAAGAGAGGCAAAGAGAGGCAAAGAGAGGCAAAGAGAGGCAAAGAGAGGCAAAGAGAGGCAAAGAGAGGCAAAGAGAGGCAAAGAGAGGCAAAGAGAGGCAAAGAGAGGCAAAGAGAGGCAAAGAGAGGCAAAGAGAGGCAAAGAGAGGCAAAGAGAGGCAAAGAGAGGCAAAGAGAGGCAAAGAGAGGCAAAGAGAGGCAAAGAGAGGCAAAGAGAGGCGGGCAAAGAGAGGCAAAGAGAGGCGGGCAAAGAGAGGCGGGCAAAGAGAGGCGGGCAAAGAGAGGCGGGCAAAGAGAGGCGGGCAAAGAGAGGCGGGCAAAGAGAGGCGGGCAAAGAGAGGCGGGCAAAGAGAGGCGGGCAAAGAGAGGCGGGCAAAGAGAGGCGGGCAAAGAGAGGCGGGCAAAGAGAGGCGGGCAAAGAGAGGCGGGCAAAGAGAGGCGGGCAAAGAGAGGCGGGCAAAGAGAGGCGGGCAAAGAGAGGCGGGCAAAGAGAGGCAAAGAGAGGCAGGCAAAGAGAGGCGGGCAAAGAGAGGCGGACAAAGAGAGGCGGACAAAGAGAGGCAAAGAGAGGCAGGCAAAGAGAGGCAAAGAGAGGCGGACACAGAGAGGCAAAGAGAGGCGGACACAGAGAGGCAAAGAGAGGCGGACACAGAGAGGCAAAGAGAGGCGGACACAGAGAGGCAAAGAGAGGCGGACACAGAGAGGCAAAGAGAGGCGGACACAGAGAGGCAAAGAGAGGCGGACACAGAGAGGCAAAGAGAGGCAGACACAGAGAGGCAAAGAGAGGCGGACACAGAGAGGCAAAGAGGGAGGGACACAGAGAGGCAAAGAGGGAGGGACACAGAGGGAGACAGAGGGACACGGAGGGACACAGAGGGACACAGAGACAGGGACACAGAGACAGGGACACAGAGACAGGGACACAGAGACAGGGACACAGAGACAGGGACACAGAGACAGGGACACAGAGACAGGGAGTACAAGGACAAAGAGGGGCAGGCAGTGAACATCTAATAAACCACCTGTTCCAGAGAAACACTGACACAAGAGACAAAATCCTTTATTACAACTCCTTATTGTCTTCGCTCTCTGTTTTTGAAGTTCTTACTGAGGACTTCCTGTTAGGACTAGAACATATTCAAAATTCTGTACAAATTACTGGTTACAGGAGACACAGCTCACAGAGCTGTAGAAATTACCATGATGCTTTTACAATTTTGAGCTTATTACTTCTCCTCACACTGCCATCTTTTGCTTCAAACTGTAATTTCCTCCTACATTTGTTCCCCTAGGAAACAGTAAACAGCTCTGATCTATAGGACACATGGTCACCTACTCTGCCCACACTAAAGCTTACAGGAAAATTACAGCTCCTACTACAACACAATACAAAACCTAACACAACTCCTGCTTTGGTGAAAACCAAATTAGGACCGCCTACACAGCAATCCAGTCCACCGCAGAACATCTCTCTAGAATCTCTCTCCACCGTTCTGCCAACATTACTACAAATCTCTCCTTGTAACTGTTTAAGAAACAACATACCTTCCTGCAAGAAGTCACACCTGTGACAATCCATAAAACCCTACCACAGACAATGCAACCCCTACGCCTCAAAAATACACAACTGGCATGGCACACCTTGGAAACACCGTTCCCGGGGGCCTCCTCAAAGATCGCCCTGCCTGCAAAAACCCCGTCCCGAGAGCCGTCTGCGCCCAAACTTAGGCGACGATAGTCGCCTCGCAGACCGGCCGGGACCGAGGAAAAAAAAACCCAGCCGGGGGAACAAAAAAAAAATCCCCCGGCTGGGGTTTTTTTATTCTGAAATATCTAATTCCTAAGGCCTGAGCAAACCTGAAACAAAAACATCCCGCACCCAAGGTTAGGCACGCATACTCGCCGCCGCTCACTCTGCCCTGCTAGGCACCGTCCGGGAACGCCGTTCCCGGGGGCCTCCTCAAAGATCGCCCTGCCTGCAAAAACCCCGTCCCGAGAGCCGTCTGCGCCCAAACTTAGGCGACGATAGTCGCCTCGCAGACCGGCCGGGACCAAGGAAAAAAAAACCCAGCCAGGGGAACAAAAAAAAAAATCCCCCGGCTGGGGTTTTTTTATTCTGAAATATCTAATTCCTAAGGCCTGAGCAAACCTGAAACAAAAACATCCCGCACCCAAGGTTAGGCACGCATACTCGCCGCCGCTCGCTCTGCCCTGCTAGGCACCGTCCGGGAACGCCGTTCCCGGGGGCCTCCTCAAAGATCGCCCTGCCTGCAAAAACCCCGTCCCGAGAGCCGTCTGCGCCCAAACTTAGGCGACGATAGTCGCCTCGCAGACCGGCCGGGACCGAGGAAAAAAAAACCCAGCCGGGGGAACAAAAAAAAAATCCCCCGGCTGGGGTTTTTTTATTCTGAAATATCTAATTCCTAAGGCCTGAGCAAACCTGAAACAAAAACATCCCGCACCCAAGGTTAGGCACGCATACTCGCCGCCGCTCGCTCTGCCCTGCTAGGCACCGTCCGGGAACGCCGTTCCCGGGGGCCTCCTCAAAGATCGCTCTGCCTGCAAAAACCTCGTCCCTAGAGCCGTCTGCGCCCAAACTTAGGCGACGATAGTCGCCTCGCAGACCGGCCGGGACCGAGGGAAAAAAAAACCCAGCCGGGGGAACAAAAAAAAAATCCCCCGGCTGGGGTTTTTTTATTCTGAAATATCTAATTCCTAAGGCCTGAGCAAACCTGAAACAAAAACATCCCGCACCCAAGGTTAGGCACGCATACTCGCCGCCGCTCGCTCTGCCCTGCTAGGCACCGTCCGGGAACGCCGTTCCCGGGGGCCTCCTCAAAGATCGCCCTGCCTGCAAAAACCCCGTCCCGAGAGCCGTCTGCGCCCAAACTTAGGCGACGATAGTCGCCTCGCAGACCGGCCGGGACCGAGGAAAAAAAAACCCAGCCGGGGGAACAAAAAAAAAATCCCCCGGCTGGGGTTTTTTTATTCTGAAATATCTAATTCCTAAGGCCTGAGCAAACCTGAAACAAAAACATCCCGCACCCAAGGTTAGCCACGCATACTCGCCGCCGCTCGCTCTGCCCTGCTAGGCACCGTCCGGGAACGCCGTTCCCGGGGGCCTCCTCAAAGATCGCCCTGCCTGCAAAAACCCCGTCCCGAGAGCCGTCTGCGCCCAAACTTAGGCGACGATAGTCGCCTCGCAGACCGGCCGGGACCGAGGAAAAAAAACCCAGCCGGGGGAACAAAAAAAAAATCCCCCGGCTGGGGTTTTTTTATTCTGAAATATCTAATTCCTAAGGCCTGAGCAAACCTGAAACAAAAACATCCCGCACCCAAGGTTAGCCACGCATACTCGCCGCCGCTCGCTCTGCCCTGCTAGGCACCGTCCGGGAACGCCGTTCCCGGGGGCCTCCTCAAAGATCGCCCTGCCTGCAAAAACCCCGTCCCGAGAGCCGCCTGCGCCCAAACTTAGACGACGATAGTCGCCTCGCAGACTGGCTGGGACCGAGGAAAAAAAACCCAGCCGGGGGAACAAAAAAAAAATCCCCCGGCTGGGGTTTTTTTTTTCCTCAAATCTCTACTTCCTGAAGCCTGAGCAAACCTGTAAGGAAAACATCACACACACTAGCAGAGCTAGACTAACTCACCAACTGCCTGTCCGCAGCTCCTGACGCCCACCCGAACCACAGCCATCCCACCTCCGGCCGCCGCATTGGCCCATTGCCTCAAGTCTACAGCCATGCTTGGCATGGTGTCGCCCTTCAAACAGCTTCACCGCTATGACACTTAAGTGTTACATCGCAAAACCTAAAGGCTAAGAAACCGCTTGGCTACCTGCGGCACCCTAGCTCCTGCTTCTCTTTGAAATTTACACTCTGGCATAATGTGCCACAGATTGTTCCGCAGGAAGCCAAACCTCAATGTAGTACCTGGCAAAAAACAGACCTAGCAAATACACTGTACAGTCCAAGACTGCACCCCTACACAGAGTCATACAATGGAAGACTACCCAAAACCTCAGCCAGACAGCAACTTACAACCCCATGATACAACACTGCTATTGATGACACCATCCCAAAACCTTTCCAGACCGCACAAAATGCTAAGTAGATACAGGCATACAATGCAAAGCCCCACAGAGATAGATAGCCCGACAGTGCAAGATGACATCCTAAAACATGACAATGCTATGGATCCCACCCCTTTACACAGGCACGTGGCACGAGACACAGTTCACATACAGAGGCTGACGGCGCGAGACGGCATCCCGAGACATGACAATGCCGTGGATGCCACCCCGTTACAGAGTCACGCGGCACGAGACACAGTTCACATACAGAGGCTGACGGCGCGAGACGGCATCCCAAGACATGACAATGCCATGGATGCCACCCCGTTACAGAGTCACGCGGCACGAGACACAGTTCACATACAGAGGCTGACGGCGCGAGACGGCATCCCAAGACATGACAATGCCATGGATGCCACCCCGTTACAGAGTCACACGGCACGAGACACAGTTCACATACAGAGGCTGACGGCGCGAGACACCATCCCAAAACATAACAATGCCATGGATGCCACCCCGTTACAGAGTCATGCGGCACCAGACGTCACACAGAGCCAGAGCCTTATGATGCAAGACAATCCAAACAATGCGACGTTATCGAGGTCTCACAGCAAGGAAAACCGCTAGAGACTGCTGCGATGCGGTACAAGACCAAATCCATCCATTTGGAGGAAATCAACTGGTAAAGTATGTCGCTAATGAATCGGAGATCGACACTGAATCCCCGCTTAAGACTCCAAACTTTCAAAAGCAGAGATATTGTTCCAGCCCAGGCTCTGCAAAGCTGACAGCGGAGAAGCATTTGAAATGTGAAATCCTTCAGACTGAGAGCGAAATGATTGTTGTTCGCTACGCTTCCTGACAAAGCGAAGAGGCTCAAACGCAATGATGCTCGCTGAGGGTGGAGAGCAGGGAGGCGCGACACAGCCAGCATCTGTAACGGGCGAGACGCAACAGAGACTGTGGATAACAAGTGACATTTGAATACAGATAAAATCCCAAATGCTTGCATCGTGCAGAATGGACGCAAAACCTCTCTCTGACCCTTAATACAAAGGCAATCGGCCTCTCGACACTGATGACAATAAACCCCTGCGTGGCCCCGCTGCAACCGCCCCTTTTTCTTTAAGTCGCCTTTCAGAGGTCACCTTAGGGAAACCAGCCTTGGGAAGACCACATCATTTAAGACACGTGCTCGCTCATCCCAAGGGTTCCTCCTCTTTGCCTGTAATGCAGAACGGTGTCGGTAACCACCGGTGCGGCAGCACGGACCTCACATTGACATCACCTGCATCAATTGCTTGGAGTCAGATTATGCTTTACTCTAACATGCTGACACCCACCTGCCACTGATAATACTAAAACAGGATACAGTTTGTGCTACGCTGGTAGGATGCCTGTAAAACTCCTCTTTTGGCACACTAGGTGTCGGTCACCTCAAAGTTAGCTCGGGGGCTGACATCCCACTATGCGCTTTGTTTTCTACTGAGAAACTAAAACCAGAAATTAATAAGCTCACAACGCTGGCACCGATCCTCTAATGGTGGATGCCAGCCAGCCTTCCTCTGTTACTCCACCTGCCAGTTCGGTTGCCCTCTTCCTTTGACCTGCATCTCAGGCCTCATGATCTGCATCTGAGAAACTCAAATAAATACTGCGAGTCGACTTGCCCGCTTCCAAGTGATGCTTCCGTGGCACTGCCGGTCGGTCCTCTTTGGGGATAGCTTATCTTACTATGCGGAAAAAGCCAACGAAACCCCAGAGATTGACTCCTACATACACAATGTAAGGCGGGTGCGCTACTTGACACCTGTGACCCAGCTTATTGCCGTAAGACAGATCTGCACAAGAAAATCTGTAACGATGCAAGCCAAACAGAGCTGCGCTTGAACCTACAACTGCAACACACTCAGGGCTCGATAGGAAGAAAGCTAGGGGCACGCAAGACTCGAGAGGTCTAATTACTACTTTGCAAAGACCCAACAACTAAAAGATCTCAGCAAGTTATAATGCAGAATCTAAGAAAAACACTGCAACCTACACAAGCGTAACACAGGCTGGAACCGCCCTGCCTGCCGCACTCTAACATTGCGCTGACAAGTGACCCGCTCATCCATCACCCAAAGGGGACGGCTCCTGGGCAGACCCTTCCGGGACATGGACTCTCATGGACAAAGAGCACCGAACTCTCACCGCCTGTGTCCCGCCCTCTACTTTGTGCCCTCTTGCTCCCTCTCCCCAGCCCTGCTTCCTCCGCTTAGCTTGCACGCGGCTGCCAATCGGTATCTGTCCTCAATAACAAAAGAGCAAACGCAACGCTACGTGGCCTAACTTAGAAGTTCCTGGACTACCCTGAACTTTGGGGTTGGACCCGATGATCTCTCCAGGTCCCTTCCGACCCCTACAATTTTGTGATTCTACAGCAAACAAAAGCTTGCAGACAAATCAAAACAGGTCAAACAACTAGTATCACAACCATCAACTGCAACCTGAAGACCCTGCTTATCCAAAAGGTGGTGGCATCCCACTGACCCGCTCGAACCAGACACATGCCGGTCATCGTGGCGTGTGCTTGCTATCACCCCCAAGAGATGCAAAGTTACTCTTCCCCTTCTGAGAAATCATTGCTACCGCAACCGCCTCATGCCTGGCGGTGATTCCATCTCACCTCCGTTGCTCCTCCACTTCCACAGGTGGCTGTTCAACACCTACAAGAACAGAGAGGCAAGTGCTACACCTGCCTGCTGAAGTATTAGGCACCACAAAGGATAACAGTCAGCTCACCTACTCAGCGCACAGTGGCCCACCGCCAGCTCCGGAACCTGAAAAAGGCACATGTCAAGACTGCCCAAAACCAGTTCCCACCTTCCATTACCTTACCTTCGCTGATCAATCACCTGGCCTAGGTCATTTGTGGGAGGCTGCACTGAGGATCAGGCCTGTCCTATAACACACAAACAAGAGATGCCAATAAAACTCAACTGCAAAGCAACGCCAGACCGCTACAAACAGCTCACCTTGCCCAAGTCACCTCCACTAGAAAGGGCCTGCTTCCCTCCTTGTTTTACACCTTCAAAGACACACAGGCAAATCCTGAAATATTCACAGAGCTACCAATCTCATTGAGTAGCCAACACCACCCACCGACCCTCCTTCTCGTGGCACTCCACTCCCGACCTCCAACCCTGGATTGAGACACAGATATCCAGTTAGGGGCTTTGTTTCAAGCAGGTCTTGGCAATCCTCAGGACCAGAGCAAAGAATCCAAACGGAGGCCCTGCATTTGACCTACAAGCAGCACACAAGTGAAAGGGGAAAAGGAAGAAAACAGTGCCGTAAAGAGAGAGCGCTTGAGCGCTACTGCAGGAGCGAGAGAGGCACGCGATACATTACCCCCACCGATACAGAGGGATGTGGCACAAGACATGTCCAATACGGGGGCACACCATCCATTACACCACCCCGATAAAGAGGCACGCGACATGCATTACGCTACCTTATCATCCATGAACATTGCCCAAGGCAAGCTCGATCCAGAAGCACACATTTCTCTCAATCCAAAACCAGAGAGACTAATTTGGCAGAGGTTAAACCCCCTTGCGTTCCAACCGACCTCAGATCGCTCTGGGAGGCTGGGGGCGGCTGGGCTTAACCCCTGTGGGATGTCCAGTTCGGGGCTTTGTTTCGAGCAGGTCTTGGCAATCCTCAGGACCAGAGTGAAGACTCCAAACGGAGGTCCTGCATTGGACCTACAAGCAGCACGCAAGTGAAAGGGGAAAAGGAAGAAAACAGTGCCGTAAAGAGAGAGCGCTTGAGTGCTACTGCAGGAGTGAGAGAGGAACGCGATACATTACCCCCGCCGATACAAAGGGATGTGGCGCAAGACATGTCCAATACAGAGGCACGCCATCCATTACTCCACCCCGATACAGAGGCATGCGGCGCAAGACACGTGTGATACAGAGGCTCACAGCGCAAGGTGACTGCAAAAACAGAGCCAAACGCTCCACCTACCTGCCAGGTACTGCTTCAGTATTAGACATCAACACGGACGACGACCGCCTCAGCTTCTCAGTGCGTTCAGACGTGTGGCTACACCCCAACAACGCTGCCTGTGGAGCCTGCAAGGGACAAAGCAAAGAGCAACGTGCCAAGAAACTACCTGAAACCGTTTCCCATCTCCCATTCCCTTCCCTTGACCGACCACTCACAGCCTCCGCCAGTTACAGGTGCCCACGCCGAGGTTCCTGCCTGGGCTGTAAAACAAAAAAGGGATGCCTAGAACTCACCTGCAATGCAACACCGGCCCGCGAGGAATGGCTCGCCTGGCCCAAGTCGCCTCCCCTGGAAACGGACTGCTTTCCACCTCGTTTCACACCTTCCAAAGAAAAAACAGGCACACACAAACAAACCTTAAACGTGGCAGTGAGCTGCCGACCACTTCATCACGCCGACACCACCGGCCGACCTACCTCCCTCGGGTCCTCCCCTCGACTCCTCCGTCGCTGCATCGGTACACATTGCATCTGGCCCTGTCGGATAAACCCAACAATTTATTGAGCACGTCACTCCGATACCAACTCCTCGCTACACCATTGCAGACCTCTCGCTTCCATTTAGGAACCCTATCTGCAGTCTAACTGCAGGCAGCCCTTAAGACACAAACAGTAAAAAACCCAGGCATACCTCAGAGCCCCACAGCCTTACACCCCTGCAGAGTTCCATCTGCTTTCTCCAACGCTGAAGGGCCCCACCTAGCAGCTCCCACCATCTCCCAGGAAGAGGATGGACAGGATGGTCCGCACACCCTGCTGACGGTACCACCTTCGCCGAGCCCTCCCGGGCAGAATCCCGCACGCTAACCCTGGACTCTTGCGGCTATGCCCCATCACCCCGACTCCACAAGCCCGGGCAGAGCAGCTCCGTGCCAAACACACACACAGAATGACGCAACGCAGAACCCTGCGGATGATGGGACTCCAAGAGGACCGAAAACTGTCAGCAAGACAGGAGACACCGTCAAACAATGCCACCAAGGGGCGGATGAGAAGAAGATCTATGGCAGCCCCCGAAGAGAGGGGACTGGAACGGCTCATTGGAAGGACTTACTGTCAAAATTGCAACGACGGATGCACAAGAAGCCCACCTTCAAGACCTAACGATGGAAAGATGCACGGAAAAAGTCTCCAGCCGTGAAAACGAGTGACTGAAGAGCAGAGCTCCAGACAGAGCCCGCAATGACGCCACAAGAGAGGACCGACCGGAAACTTCCGAGACGTGAGGACAAACCGTGCCATGACCTTGCTAGGCAAATCAAGAGCAGCTCCGCGGCTGCTATGCTGATGAACGAGCGTGGGCATTCAAGACCCTAGAGACCGCGCCCGAGAGGCACACCGGGCACCTTTGAGCACAAAGAGGATGCTGACATCCAGAGAAGGACTAAGACACAGAAGACACACCAAACGACAAGCATCAAGACAGACAGGGGCTGGAGCTGCCCTGCCCGGCACACCCTGGCATTGTGCTGCCAAGTGACCCGCTCCTCCCTGTACAGCCTTACCCAGCCTCTCCCCAACCCCTCCCATTTTTGCCCTCTTCTCCCGCTCCTTCTACTTAGCTTGGAGGAGTCCGGGGATCTACAATCCCTTCTTGACAGCAGAAGATGTCTACCGGATGTCTGCTTACTGGGACGCTTTGTTGCGGTGTCAAGTGTCGGGTACCGCCTGGAAAGCAAGAGAGACTGTTAGAACTTCACAGACAGTGTCGCTCCTGGAAAACTCATCTCTGCTTTAGCCCGCTAGTCTCAGCTTGCCTGGCCGAGGTCATATGTTGACATGCTGCCATCTGTCTTTTCTTGGCACTTTGTGACTTCAAAAACGAATGACAGACCAAAATGGATAAGCTGGTCAGACAGCCCCCGGTCACACGTTACCTTGCGTGACCTGTCCTGACCCGCTCTCCTTATGGCACTCTGCTCAGGCATCTGCAAAGATCATTGAGTGAGTCGCCTGGATGCAGGCGGATAGTTGACCGATACCAAAGGTCTCCGCAGGAAGCCTCCCTTCCTCCCAGGCTCAACTTTGCTCATTATTTATCTCCCTTCCTGCCCTCTTCGCAGTCGGCACAGTTCCTGGGGAACTGCCTTGCCAGGCATACCACGTGTTTTGCAGACAGCTGCTAGGTTCGATCTTCTAACAAACTCTTCCCTCTGCTACAGGCCCCTGAAATAAAGAGCTAATGCTTGTAATCCAAGAGGGGCCTGCTGTGACCTCCGAATGAGCTAGGAAAAAACCACAGTGCTCTGGGAACGTCTAGGAAAGCAGTGAGCTCTCCCGGAACTGGGAAAAGGCTATCTATTTGCTGCCTGTTACTTTATTGGGAAAGGCTAAAGCTCATAGGCAGACAAAAGGCTCGCCCTGACCCCACCTAGATAATCTCATCATCCTGCCTTTTAGAAAAAGCAATGCTCGTGGCTTACACATTAGGGAGCAAAGCCTGTTAATAAAATGTGAGGTTCTATCTTCAGTACAATCAGAAATGCCAGTAAAATGCCGCACGCTTACAATTGAAGACTGAGAGATAACTGTATAGGATCATCTTACAATCCCCTAAAAATTCAATACACAATACATTATAAACCCTAAACCAAACCGCAAACCTATCTGGGAGTACGCTGTCTATTACATCCATGCTGCTTAACATCGAGTACTACTTAAGCTCTTACCTCAGATGCATCTGCCCAAAAAGCCAAGCTGACTACTAAGCTCCATCTGCTGAATGAAAGCCAGAGCTCTGATGCTGGAGAAAGCCAGCAGGAGAATGAGCTGCCTAGGGCAAGGCAGATGGCTTATATACCCTTGGCCCCACCCACCACCCTTCCCATAGTCCCCTGGGAAAGGGGAGTGTCCTGCCTCCAGAAGGCTTAAAAGCAGCTCGAGGAGCAGGCAGGGCTCTTTAGTTCTGAGTTGTTGCTCAGAGACTGTAGGAGATATAAAGGCACTGAAGAAGCTGGAGAGGATTTTCTGACTCAAGTGAGCTTTCTGGGATGCCGGGCGCCGAACGACACTGATTCTCACCGAAAGCAGTGATGCTGGCTCTCCTGGGACTGCATCTGTTGTATCGGTATGTAAATAGTTTCAATTTTTCTGGCGTGTAGATCGAAAAAGATAGCTATTAAAGGAAACTTGGTAGGAAAATGGCTACTTAGGCTCTAACGAGAGTGTTTTTACAGTGCATATGCGCTTTAGCTAGCTACCGAAAAAGCCAAAATATCAGAGTTATACTTTGCATCTAGTGATGCCACGTGTACTGCCAGACTTCTACAGGAACTATGTTCCAGACAAGGCTAAATGAGGAAGCAGAAATAGATTCCTCAATATATCCCATCGGCTGTGGCACGAGAACAACAAGCGTTGTGACTCGGGCAGCCTGGAAGAGAGATGAGGGTGGGCAGCAAGTAGATCTTGAGATTTGTGTTAGGGATGGCTAGGCGGACGACTGGCTGCACCTCCTGGAACTGGCAAAAACTCGCTTTGCCTCGAGGCTTCTCTCTCTGCC
This sequence comes from Laterallus jamaicensis coturniculus, assembly GCA_022605575.1. Lineage (NCBI taxonomy): Eukaryota > Metazoa > Chordata > Aves > Gruiformes > Rallidae > Laterallus > Laterallus jamaicensis. The sequence continues at coordinate 20,053 of JAKCOX010000148.1, forward strand.
TCTGCCATATCTTCCTCTTCAGTCTAGTTGCTTAAAGCTGGCCCAGCCAAGAGATGTGGGTGAGTGCCTCGACGCTCCTCCTCTTCATGCCCCCCTCATCCCCTTTCCTCGAGCTATCTCATCTCTTCTGTTGGTTTTTCAAAGTTCCCAAGGGGAGCTCAAGTACCGGGAAGCGACCGCCCAACCTTGGGAAGAACATGCGTTCGGTCCTTGAAGGAACATGAGGCCATTGCAGCCTGGAAAAGACCATTTGATTATGGGAAGAAAAAAAATAAAAAACCCCATTAACCACCATTTTGATCCCATAACCCCCAATTTTTATCCAACAGAACCGCCGCTTTCTTCTATAAAAACACCATGCTTTTTTGCTTAAAAAACCCCAATTGATTCTAAAAAACGCTCTTCTTTCCCTACAAAACCACCAGTTCTGTTCTAGATATAAACTGCTTTTTGTCCTACAAAAAAGCTATTTCAAAGCTGTAAAACACATTGTTAAAACACAGCTTTAGTCGGTAAACTATCATTTGGGCCCTATAAACTACCATTTTAATCTATAAACCCACCGATTGTTCCTCCGTGCCCAAGGGTGAGTTGGTCGTGTGTGTGGGCGATTGGCCCTGGCCGAGGGCGAATTCCCCACTGAACCCAGCGCGGTGCTGAGTCTCCAACTACAGGTGTCAGAACTGAAAGATGTTCCCGGCCTGAAATCTCCCGAGGCCTTCCACAGAGAGATGGAGAAATGGAACATTAGAGAGGCGGAGAAAACAATGGTGGACAGAGAAGCAGAGCTGAAAGACAGGAGCCTGAAATGGAGAGAGAGGGATGGAGAAAGGAAACAGAGCAATGCAGCATAGAGGGAGGAACAAAGAGAGACGAGGAGCCGTACAAACTGAGATGGGGAAAGAAAAAGGTAGCGACAGGCTGCAGTGTTACAAATTTAGGAAATCCTGGGCAGGGGACAAGACAGAGGGAAGAATTCAAAATGAGGGGCGGGGAACGGGATCGATAAAGATGGAGAAATCAATCAATTGCCATGAATTGCTACGCGCACCTATGACAAGCGCACAGAGCCGGACAGAGACAGAGGGAGCAGAAACACCGACAGGCTACAGGACTGAATGTGGAATGTCAAAATAGGAACTAGAGTCCAGACAGAGAAAGAGAGAAAGGGGGAAGTACAATAAAAGCCAAATAGAGACTCAAATGCATTGTGGATATCAAATATTACTTCCAGGGGTGTCAAATTGAGTGACAAATAGATGCGAACCAAAATCACGCAGACCCAAAATAACAAGGCCGCTCTTTCCAGGTGGACCATTTAAAGTGACGCGCAACCCAGAATGAAAAAACATCCGGAACCGATGTTGCCAGGTCACCGATTACAGGGGGGAATAGGGGGATGGGGATATGACTGGACAAGATGATGACACATATACAGGTTTCAGTGCTGCAGTCCCTGGAACAAGAAAACCCAGTGGAACCAAATGAGCAGGGTCACCGTTTCTGGGGGAACTGTTTTCAGCGATCCACAGAGCTGAACAAAAAACCCACCCAGAACTAAAGTCATTGAGTCGCTTTTTCTGGCTGTCCCTTAACAGCGCTGCACACCCCAGAAGAAAATAACGCCCGGAACTAAAGTCACCGAGTCTTCGACCTTCACCTTTGACAACACCACAACGGCAGAATCTTCTGAGAGTCCAGGCAAGGCACACAATTGTTCGATTCTAGATAGTGACTAGGGCCCGGCACAGTGCAGCAAGATGTGCATCTCTGGGAAATGTACGACAGTTTTTTTTCATATATGCAATGACTTTATCAGGGTCCTGTAGCTATCCAGGAGTGAAGTTCCAAACCATCGGGTGTGAGAAACTGCCTAGGTACTCGCCCGTGCTCTGCCACGTGCCCTGCTTCTCGTGATTATCCAACCTCCAAGAAAACTCCGGAGTGGTATTCATAAACCTGTGTTTAATATATAACAAAAACTGAACCTTCTGCACCAAACCTACCGATAGCAAAATGCTAGTTTGAGTATCCCACGGATATTGAAGATTTTCAAAGACTCTGAGCTGTTTTATTTAGCCCCAAAGAAAAGAAAACTGAAGTTATTCCCCTCTGTGCCCCCACCATAGCCGTTGCTGTTATTAACCCCTCCCTGTCCAAGGAATGAACAGGACAGCAAAACCTCATACAAGTACCAGCTTAACCTCAGGGTCACCAATATTATTGTATCATAGACTAATATCAAAAAATACACTAAAGCAAAGTGAGGGAACAAGTATGAGAGCCGCAGCCCTGAGAGAGTAAAGAAATCTGCCAGGATTGCATGCAGCAGTTTGAGTACCGCAGCCATTACCACAGCCTTGTGACCAGAGACTGCTTAAATAACAGTGCTTATCGCAGCTCTATCTTAATTGCGATTGAGTTAGGGTCAAATCTATTGTTATCCCAACCTTTTGTGCGCCACGTTGGATGCCAAAAACTGTGGTGGTTTAGCCCCAGCTGAGACCTGAGCCCCAGACAGTGGCTTGTTCTTTTAACAAAAAGAAAGGGGGGGTGGTGGGGGGGGGTGAGCATAGGGTAGGGAAATGTAAAGAGGGAGGAAGAAACCCAAACCAAAACCTAGAAACCCAAAACCGCACAGGTTGGGATAAGGATAGGTTACTAAAATGGCATAAACACAGGAAAAAAAACCAACAATGATAATGCAACTGTAGAGCACAGAATGCGCAAAACTGGTGATACACAAGACCGTATCTCACTGAACCACACAACTAAGGCCGCGCAGCTCAGAGCCATCCCGGAACTCGACGGTCCCAAAAAAACCCACACATCCTGGGGTTCCCTCCTCCTTCTCCCAGTCCCCCCTTTATAATAAGCATGACCTGATTGGCAAGGAATATCGTCTTTGTCCAATTCAGGTCACCTGTCCTGGTTGCGTCCCCTCCTGTTGGAAACATCAAGAACTGAAAAAGTTCTTGACTGCTTGATAACAACTAGGAACGTCAGGATGCTGTCAGCACTGCTCTCATTCTAACACCCAAACACAGCATTCCACCCACTTCCAAATGGTAAATTAACTCCATCTTAGCTGAAACCAGGACAGGTGCACACCTCGGAACAAAAAACACCCGGAACCAAAGGCACCGGGTCCCTGTACCCGGGGGGACCCTTTTTGGCGTTGCACACCCCGGAACAAAAAACACCCGGAACCAAAGGCACCGGGTCCCTGTACCCGGGGGGACCCTTTTTGGCGTTGCACACCCCGGAACAAAAAAAACGCCCGGAACCAAAGGCACCGGGTCCATGTACCCGGGGGGACCCTTTTTGGGGTTGCACACCCCGGAGCAAAAAACGCCCGGAACCAAAGGCACCGGGTCCCTGTACCCGGGGGGACCCTTTTTGGGGTTGCACACCCCGGAACAAAAAACGCCCGGAACCAAAGGCACCGGGTCCCTGTACCCGGGGGGACCCTTTCTGGGGTTGCACACCCCGGAACAAAAAACGCCCGGAACCAAAGGCACCGGGTCCCTGTACCCGGGGGGGACCCTTTTTGGCGTTGCACACCCCGAAACAAAAAACGCCCGGAACCAAAGGCACCGGGTCCCTGTACCCGGGGGGACCCTTTTTGGCGTTGCACACCCCGGAACAAAAAACGCCCGGAACCAAAGGCACCGGGTCGCTGTTTCTTGGGAGACAGTTTTCACCAATGCACGGAGGAGAAATCAAAACACATGGAACTAAAGTCAGTAGAGAACGTATTCTGGGAGGGACAGTTTTCTGCAATAGAGAGGATGGAAGCAAAAGGACAGAAAGCAGCAGGAGAAAAAGAAGGGGAGAGGACAACAGGGAAGGGTTTACAAGAGAGAGGAATAAGGGGGATCTGACAGGACAAACCAAAATGGGAGACAGCAAGACTGGGTAGAACCTCACAGCGCAAAGCCAAAATATGGAGGGGGAGCGGGGTGATATGGCACGCAGCCTAAGACAAAAGGGGAGTACAGGGAAGACTAAGACGACAGAAGAACCAAAAAGTGGACAGGACAAAGGAGGATGCAATCACAAAGAAGTGGGAAATACCAAGAAGGGGAGAGGGACAAAGGGGGGGGGGGGGCTCCAGAGAGCAGGGTCCAAGAAAAAGTGATAAAGAATGTAGGACCAAGGCTGGGGGGGGGGGGGGAGGGTTGTGGTACAAAGGAGGGGACCAAGAAGGGCAGAGGAACAAGAAGAGGGAAGAACAAAGGAGATAACGACACCACAAAGTGCCCTACAAAACCACCAGTTTGTTCTAAATAGAAATAGCATTTTTGTAGGACCAAAAGCAGTTTACCGCCTAAAGCTGTGTTTTAACAATGTGTTTTACAGCTTATAAACTATCATTTGGGCCCTATAAACTACCATTTTAATCTATAAACCCACCGCTTGTTCCTCCGTGCCCAAGGGTGAGTTGGTTGTGTGTGTGGGCGATTGGCCCTGGCCGAGGGCGAGTTCCCCGCTGAACCCAGCGTGGTGCTGAGTCTCCAACTACAGGGGTCAGAACTGAAAGATGTTCCCGGCCTGAAATCTCCTGAGGCCATCCACAGAGAGATGGAGAAATGGAACATTAGAGAGGCGGAGAAAACAATGGTGGACAGCGAAGCAGAGCTGAAAGAAGGGGAGGTTTTTTCCCTCAGCGGGAGCAGCATTTCATTCCAAACAATCCAAATGTGCCGCATTAGCTCCCAAACCAAAGCAGCCAGGACTGAAAGACATACGCTGCCTGAAACCTCCCTAATTGTCCAACAAGATGCACATTTCACTCTGGGACTCAGAGATTTCCTTTGCCTGCAAAACTCAAATTGTACCTCCATAATCGGCAGAAAAGTTTTTCTCAGCCGGACCAGCATTTCATTCCGTACATTCCAAGTGTCCAGCAATACCTCCCAAATCAAAGCACTCGGGACTGAAACACATACCTTCTCTAAAACCTCCACAGCCAACTTATAAGAAGCACTTTTCAACCTGGGCCTCAAAGCTTACCTTTCCCTGAGAACCTTAAATGTACCAGCAAAAGTGGACAGGGGAGGATTGGTACACTACATACGCGCACAAGTGTCCGTGCTTCTGGTTCTAAGCAGGTCAATCATATATATTTATTAGGTTACCTCACAAATATTTACATATTCATAACCTGTTCCCACTACTGATTAAATTTGTTCCGAGAGGTGTTTTCCATAGTGCCCTCCATTTGAGCTAAACAAAAGAAAAGCAAGCTATCACCCACACCACCCAAAATCCCAGGCACACGGCGCAAGGCAAGTCTAATACAGAGGCACGCTATCCATTACTCCATCCCGATACAGAGGCACGCGGCGCAAGACAAGTCTAATACAGAGGCACGCTATCCATTACTCCATCCCGATACAGAGGCATGCGGCGCAAGACATGTCTAATACAGAGGCACGCTATCCATTACTCCACTGCCAGCGGGGGAAGAGGCAGGCCTACTCAATATGAGTGATAAAAGCAACTTCGTTTATTAGCTCTAAGTTAGCTCCTTTTATACATTGTGGTTAATATATGCCTATTAGTCAATCTACCATTGGTTATTTGTTACAGGTTACATCATCATAAGCCTGCCTCTTGTTTTCATTCTTACAGTTCCTTCAACCAGTTTTTCCCGGATTCACTTGCTTCTTCTGAGGGCTGTCTTCGTTTAAGGTCGTCTTGACCTTGATCCTGATTGGTCCTGCCGCACTGCTTCTGCTCTCCTTTACTCTGCACTCCATTCCTACGTGCACGTACACAGTTCCTTGTGTACGCGTATGCAGCTCAGCTATATCTCCATGACCATTTTCTGTCAGCCATTCTCCAACAATTCCCCCTTTTTTCTTCTGAGCAACAAGAGCAGTAACCTTGCCTTGCAGGGCATAAGCTAACAAAGTGCCTACTACTATAACTGCAACTATAATAATCAACAGCCATCGTATACATTCCTTAACCAAGTCACTAAGCCAACCTGTTATTCCCCAAGAGCTTAACCAACCGTCTAACCCCCCATTAAATACTGTAACTTTCTTTACATGATCTTTCAAACATTTTAAATGTTCTTGGATTGATTGTCCATGATCTGACAAATTAAAACAACACTTTCCTTCAATAGTTTCACATCCATGGCCTTGGACAAGCAAAAGACTGGAAAGTGCAAGGGAAGTAGCATTTGTTTGTTTTGCTAGCCAACACCTCAACTTTAGGTGATTGTGTGCAGCTGCTGCTGACACCCCTGGAGCGAGAAGAGATGCAGATATAATCTCTTCCAGTGACCAGAGTGTTACCTGGCCGTTGCATTCTTTGTTAAAAGCATGTGTCTGCCTCCTGGTTCGGCGATGGTGATGGCTCATGTTAAATATCATAGGGGTGTTAGGCGTTAGCAGAGATAAGCGGCCAAGCGTGCATGGCCCCCCTCTTAGACGTGACAGGATACCTGGCCAGGCACAGTCTCTGCATCTCAGTAAATTACCAGGCGGTAGCTGCAAGGGATGGTTAGTAGATATTGAAATGTTAGGCGAAGTATAATTGCACCAGCTCGTAGCCTTGCTATAAACAGCCATGTTAGAATTTACATTGGTGGGTGAGCTTTAGTTCCTACGTGTATGGTTAAAATACAAGCATGCATCAGCCTTTACTGAACCCAGAAGCTCCAACTCCTGCAGTTCCTGAAGTGATACAGGAAGGTAACCAGCCCATCCATCCCATAAACGAAAAGCCATACTATAAAATGTGGCAATCTAAAAACTGCTAATTGGTTACACACACTGTTCACACCAAAGTGATTAATTAGTAATTATAACGAGTTTTGATAAGCATACCTTATAGCCAAACATTGTTAGTTTACCTTTAATGTCTAAAAGTTATCTGCACGCCTGCTGTGCTGTGGCCATCTCATTATGGCTGGTTGATGACATATTCACTTACTTCCAAATACTTTCTCACAGCTCCTTGATTTAAGGGAGTCTGTACACCTGCTTTCAAGGCCGCTACGCTTTGAAAAAGTGATTACCAAAACTTCTCAGCGTGAGTAACTTTGTTGTTTCATGGGAATTTCAAGGATACTGTCAGAGTCTGTGTTGTTGCGAGGAGAGCCAGGCTGCTAGCAGGCCTGCTGTCCCCCTTGACAAATTTTTCCCTTTTTGTATCTGCGCCACAAAACTGCTTTTAGAGGTTTCTGCAAGGGCCCTTTGCAGAAAGCTCAACAAGCACGGCAGTAAATGTAAGATAAGTACCGAATTGTCAAATCCAATAATCCAAATTTGACCATTGACAATATCCATCCTGAAATTTCCCACTCATGAAACCAATTCTGTTCCATCTCTTAATTTCTGAATGCTCACATGAATCGACTGAGAGCGGTCAGCCAGATTCCTGCAGCACATACCTTCCAAAACTTTCACAATTATGTCTGCGAGCCAGCAGCACAAATCAGCTGCTGCATGTTTCACAGAATCCACATCTGTAGCTAAGTGCCTCGATACCTTTGCTGTTGTACCTGTTTGCTTTGCCAATCAGGAATGTCAGAAGTGCAGATAACTTCAGCTTCACGTTTCCGTGCAGGCACCGATTGCAGCCTGTGACCTTAGGCTGTGCAGAAATCACTGTTTCTCTAATTTTTATTTACCACTAACACACTCGTATTTAAAAGAGTATTCAAAATGTCCCGCAGCAAAACTCATTGTCCATTGTGGCTGCACTTGGAACACTTGACTTCAGTTACTGTGATCAGGATCCCGTCCTGGTTCAGCAAGCTTGATTTCTTCTGGATCCACAGCTTTATCGGCTTGGTTCCCATATCTGTAATGACATAGGCAGATCTCCTTTCCCAAGTTAGTACCTGTAACTTCAGTTCACTAACATCTAACATGAACTTTTCGGTTCAAAACATACAGAGCCTCATTTAATCAATCAGCTGGAGAGATGTCCTTCTCTCCCCCTTATTGTTTGTGAAGCCTGTGTGCACATAAACAGTTCCTTATGTATGCGTATGCAGCTCAGCTATATCTCCATGACCATTGTCTGTCAGCTATTCTCCAACACTCCACCCCAATACAGAGGCACGCGACATGCATTACACTACCTTATCATCCATGAACATTGCCCAAGGCAAGCTCGATCCAAAAGCACACATTTCTCTCAATCCAAAACCAGAGAGACTAATTTGGCAGAGGTTAAACCCCCTTGCGTTCCAACCGACCTCAGATCGCTCTGGGTGGCTGGGGGCGGCTGGGCTTAACCCCTGTGGGATGTCCAGTTCGGGGCTTTGTTTCGAGCAGGTCTTGGCAATCCTCAGGACCAGAGTGAAGACTCCAAACAGAGGCCCTGCATTTGACCTACAAGCAGCGCGCAAGTGAAAGGGGAAAAGGAAGAAAACAGTGCGGTAAAGAGAGAGCGCTTGAGCGCTACCGCGAAAGTGAGCGCGATTGCAATACCTACCACCATAGAGCCGCAGCACTCCACCGGTCCAAAGCAACTTGGCATCATGTGGGGAATTCCCTTTGTTGTTAGTTGTTCGCGGTTCAGCGCTGGGTGCCCAGGGGAGGATTGCTCCGCTGCAGACGCGCACGTTTACGTGGCAGCTCTTCTGGGTTCTATTCCGTACCAGGATCCCTATTTATTAGCTTACCTCTCAAATATTTACATATTCATAACCTGTTCCCACTGCTTATTAAAATGTGTTCCGAGAGGTGTTTTCCTTAGTGCACTCCATTTGAGCTAAACAGAAGAAAAGCAAGCTTTCTCCCACACCACCCAAAATCCCAGGCACACGGCGCAAGGCAAGCTTGTTACACAGGCATACGGCGCAAGACAAGTCTAATACAGAGGCACGCTGTCCATTACTCCACCCCAATACAGAGGCATGCGGCGCATGACAAGTCTAATACAGAGGCTCACAGCGCAAGGTGACTGCAAAAACAGAGCCAAACGCTCCACCTACCTGCCATGTACTGCTTTGGAATTAGGCACCAACACGGACGACGACCGCCTCAGCCTCTCAGTGCGTTCAGACGTGTGGCTACGCCCCAAGGACGCTGCTTGTGCAGCCTGCAAGGGACAAAGCAAAGAGCCACATGCCAAGAGACTGCCTGAAACCGTTTCCTGCCGGCGGGGGAAGAAGCAAGCCTGCTCAATGTGAGCGATAAAAGCACCTTCCTTTATTAGTTCTAAGTTAGCTCCTTTTATACTTTGTGGCTAACATATGCCCATAAGTCAATCTATTATTGGTTATTTGTTAAGGGTTAGATCATCATAAGCCTGCCTCTTGTTTTCATTCTTGCAGTTCCTTCAACCTGTTTTTCCCTGATTCACTTGCTTCTTCTGAGGGCTGTCTTCGTTTAAGGTCGTCTCGACCTTGATCCTGATTGGTCGTGCCGTGCTTCTTCTGCTCTGCTTTAGTCTGCACTTCGTGCCTACGTGCACGTACTCCAACAATTCCCCCTTTTTTCTTCTGAGCAACAAGAGCAGTAACCTTGCCTTGCAGGGTATAAGCTAACAAAGTGCCTACTACTATAACAGCAACTATAATAATCAACAGCCATCGTATACCTTCCTTAACCAAGTCACTAAGCCAACCTGTTATTCCCCAAGAGCCTAACCTACCGTCTAACCTCCCATTAAACACTGGAACCAACTCCTGCGGTTCCTGAGGTGATACAGGAAGGTAACCAGCCCATCTATCCCATAAACGAAAAGCCATACTATAAAATGTGGCAATCTAAAAACTGCTAATTGGTTACACACACTGTTCACACCAAAGTGATTAATTAGTAATTATAACGAGTTTTGATAAGCATACCTTATAGCCAAACATTGTTAGTTTACCTTTAATGTCTAAAAGTTATCTGCACGCCTGCTGTGCTGTGGCCATCTCATTATGGCTGGTTGATGACATATTCACTTACTTCCAAATACTTTCTCACAGCTCCTTGATTTAAGGGAGTCTGTACACCTGCTTTCAAGGCCGCTACGCTTTGAAAAAGTGATTACCAAAACTTCTCAGCGTGAGTAACTTTGTTGTTTCATGGGAATTTCAAGGATACTGTCAGAGTCTGTGTTGTTGCGAGGAGAGCCAGGCTGCTAGCAGGCCTGCTGTCCCCCTTGACAAATTTTTCCCTTTTTGTATCTGCGCCACAAAACTGCTTTTAGAGGTTTCTGCAAGGGCCCTTTGCAGAAAGCTCAACAAGCACGGCAGTAAATGTAAGATAAGTACCGAATTGTCAAATCCAATAATCCAAATTTGACCATTGACAATATCCATCCTGAAATTTCCCACTCATGAAACCAATTCTGTTCCATCTCTTAATTTCTGAATGCTCACATGAATCGACTGAGAGCGGTCAGCCAGATTCCTGCAGCACATACCTTCCAAAACTTTCACAATTATGTCTGCGAGCCAGCAGCACAAATCAGCTGCTGCATGTTTCACAGAATCCGCATCTGTAGCTAAGTGCCTCGATACCTTTGCTGTTGTACCTGTTTGCTTTGCCAATCAGGAATGTCAGAAGTGCAGATAACTTCAGCTTCACGTTTCCGTGCAGGCACCGATTGCAGCCTGTGACCTTAGGCTGTGCAGAAATCACTGTTTCTCTAATTTTTATTTACCACTAACACACTCGTATTTAAAAGAGTATTCAAAATGTCCCGCAGCAAAACTCATTGTCCATTGTGGCTGCACTTGGAACACTTGACTTCAGTTACTGTGATCAGGATCCCGTCCTGGTTCAGCAAGCTTGATTTCTTCTGGATCCACAGCTTTATCGGCTTGGTTCCCATATCTGTAATGACATAGGCAGATCTCCTTTCCCAAGTTAGTACCTGTAACTTCAGTTCACTAACATCTAACATGAACTTTTCGGTTCAAAACATACAGAGCCTCATTTAATCAATCAGCTGGAGAGATGTCCTTCTCTCCCCCTTATTGTTTGTGAAGCCTGTGTGCACATAAACAGTTCCTTATGTATGCGTATGCAGCTCAGCTATATCTCCATGACCATTGTCTGTCAGCCATTCTCCAACACTCCACCCCGATACAGAGGCACGCGACATGCATTACACTACCTTATCATCCATGAACATTGCCCAAGGCAAGCTCGATCCAAAAGCACACATTTCTCTCAATCCAAAACCAGAGAGACTAATTTGGCAAAGGTTAAACCCCCTTGCGTTCCAACCGACCTCAGATCGCTCTGGGTGGCTGGGGGCGGCTGGGCTTAACCCCTGTGGGATGTCCAGTTCGGGGCTTTGTTTCGAGCAGGTCTTGGCAATCCTCAGGACCAGAGTGAAGACTCCAAACGGAGGCCCTGCATTGGACCTACAAGCAGCGCGCAAGTGAAAGGGGAAAAGGAAGAAAACAGTGCGGTAAAGAGAGAGCGCTTGAGCGCTACCGCGAAAGTGAGCGCGATTGCAATACCTACCACCATAGAGCCGCAGCACTCCACCGGTCCAAAGCAACTTGGCATCATGTGGGGAATTCCCTTTGTTGTTAGTTGTTCGCGGTTCAGCGCTGGGTGCCCAGGGGAGGATTGCTCCGCTGCAGACGCGCACATTTTTCTGGCAGCTCTTCGTAGTTCCATTCCGTTCCAGGACCCCTATCTATTAGGTTACTTCGCACATATTTACATATTCATAACGTGTTCCCACTACTGATTAAAATGTGTTCTAAGAGGTGTTTTCTATAAGCCGTCCATTTGAGCTAAAGAGAAAAGCAAGCTTTCTCCCACACCACCCAAAACCCCAAGCACGCGGCGCAAGACATGACCAATACAGAGGCACGCGATCCATTACTCGCCACCGCTACAGAGGCACGCGACATGCATTACACTACCTTATCATCCATGAACATTGCCCAAGGCAAGCTCGATCCAAAAGCACACATTTCTCTCAATCCAAAACCAGAGAGACTAATTTGGCAGAGGTTAAACCCCCTTGCGTTCCAACCGACCTCAGATCGCTCTGGGTGGCTGGGGGCGGCTGGGCTTAACCCCTGTGGGATGTCCAGTTCGGGGCTTTGTTTCGAGCAGGTCTTGGCAATCCTCAGGACCAGAGTGAAGACTCCAAACGGAGGCCCTGCATTTGACCTACAAGCAGCGCGCAAGTGAAAGGGGAAAAGGAAGAAAACAGTGCGGTAAAGAGAGAGCGCTTGAGCGCTACCGCGAAAGTGAGCGCGATTGCAATACCTACCACCATAGAGCCGCAGCACTCCACCGGTCCAAAGCAACTTGGCATCATGTGGGGAATTCCCTTTGTTGTTAGTTGTTCGCGGTTCAGCGCTGGGTGCCCAGGGGAGGATTGCTCCGCTGCAGACGCGCACGTTTACGTGGCAGCTCTTCTGGGTTCTATTCCGTACCAGGATCCCTATTTATTAGCTTACCTCTCAAATATTTACATATTCATAACCTGTTCCCACTGCTTATTAAAATGTGTTCCGAGAGGTGTTTTCCTTAGTGCACTCCATTTGAGCTAAACAGAAGAAAAGCAAGCTTTCTCCCACACCACCCAAAATCCCAGGCACACGGCGCAAGGCAAGCTTGTTACACAGGCATACGGCGCAAGACAAGTCTAATACAGAGGCACGCTGTCCATTACTCCACCCCGATACAGAGGCATGCGGCGCATGACAAGTCTAATACAGAGGCTCACAGCGCAAGGTGACTGCAAAAACAGAGCCAAACGCTCCACCTACCTGCCATGTACTGCTTTGGAATTAGGCACCAACACGGACGACGACCGCCTCAGCCTCTCAGTGCGTTCAGACGTGTGGCTACGCCCCAAGGACGCTGCTTGTGCAGCCTGCAAGGGACAAAGCAAAGAGCCACATGCCAAGAGACTGCCTGAAACCGTTTCCTGCCGGCGGGGGAAGAAGCAAGCCTGCTCAATGTGAGCGATAAAAGCACCTTCCTTTATTAGTTCTAAGTTAGCTCCTTTTATACTTTGTGGCTAACATATGCCCATAAGTCAATCTATTATTGGTTATTTGTTAAGGGTTAGATCATCATAAGCCTGCCTCTTGTTTTCATTCTTGCAGTTCCTTCAACCTGTTTTTCCCTGATTCACTTGCTTCTTCTGAGGGCTGTCTTCGTTTAAGGTCGTCTCGACCTTGATCCTGATTGGTCGTGCCGTGCTTCTTCTGCTCTGCTTTAGTCTGCACTTCGTGCCTACGTGCACGTACTCCAACAATTCCCCCTTTTTTCTTCTGAGCAACAAGAGCAGTAACCTTGCCTTGCAGGGTATAAGCTAACAAAGTGCCTACTACTATAACAGCAACTATAATAATCAACAGCCATCGTATACCTTCCTTAACCAAGTCACTAAGCCAACCTGTTATTCCCCAAGAGCCTAACCTACCGTCTAACCTCCCATTAAACACTGGAACCAACTCCTGCGGTTCCTGAGGTGATACAGGAAGGTAACCAGCCCATCTATCCCATAAACGAAAAGCCATACTATAAAATGTGGCAATCTAAAAACTGCTAATTGGTTACACACACTGTTCACACCAAAGTGATTAATTAGTAATTATAACGAGTTTTGATAAGCATACCTTATAGCCAAACATTGTTAGTTTACCTTTAATGTCTAAAAGTTATCTGCACGCCTGCTGTGCTGTGGCCATCTCATTATGGCTGGTTGATGACATATTCACTTACTTCCAAATACTTTCTCACAGCTCCTTGATTTAAGGGAGTCTGTACACCTGCTTTCAAGGCCGCTACGCTTTGAAAAAGTGATTACCAAAACTTCTCAGCGTGAGTAACTTTGTTGTTTCATGGGAATTTCAAGGATACTGTCAGAGTCTGTGTTGTTGCGAGGAGAGCCAGGCTGCTAGCAGGCCTGCTGTCCCCCTTGACAAATTTTTCCCTTTTTGTATCTGCGCCACAAAACTGCTTTTAGAGGTTTCTGCAAGGGCCCTTTGCAGAAAGCTCAACAAGCACGGCAGTAAATGTAAGATAAGTACCGAATTGTCAAATCCAATAATCCAAATTTGACCATTGACAATATCCATCCTGAAATTTCCCACTCATGAAACCAATTCTGTTCCATCTCTTAATTTCTGAATGCTCACATGAATCGACTGAGAGCGGTCAGCCAGATTCCTGCAGCACATACCTTCCAAAACTTTCACAATTATGTCTGCGAGCCAGCAGCACAAATCAGCTGCTGCATGTTTCACAGAATCCGCATCTGTAGCTAAGTGCCTCGATACCTTTGCTGTTGTACCTGTTTGCTTTGCCAATCAGGAATGTCAGAAGTGCAGATAACTTCAGCTTCACGTTTCCGTGCAGGCACCGATTGCAGCCTGTGACCTTAGGCTGTGCAGAAATCACTGTTTCTCTAATTTTTATTTACCACTAACACACTCGTATTTAAAAGAGTATTCAAAATGTCCCGCAGCAAAACTCATTGTCCATTGTGGCTGCACTTGGAACACTTGACTTCAGTTACTGTGATCAGGATCCCGTCCTGGTTCAGCAAGCTTGATTTCTTCTGGATCCACAGCTTTATCGGCTTGGTTCCCATATCTGTAATGACATAGGCAGATCTCCTTTCCCAAGTTAGTACCTGTAACTTCAGTTCACTAACATCTAACATGAACTTTTCGGTTCAAAACATACAGAGCCTCATTTAATCAATCAGCTGGAGAGATGTCCTTCTCTCCCCCTTATTGTTTGTGAAGCCTGTGTGCACATAAACAGTTCCTTATGTATGCGTATGCAGCTCAGCTATATCTCCATGACCATTGTCTGTCAGCCATTCTCCAACACTCCACCCCGATACAGAGGCACGCGACATGCATTACACTACCTTATCATCCATGAACATTGCCCAAGGCAAGCTCGATCCAAAAGCACACATTTCTCTCAATCCAAAACCAGAGAGACTAATTTGGCAAAGGTTAAACCCCCTTGCGTTCCAACCGACCTCAGATCGCTCTGGGTGGCTGGGGGCGGCTGGGCTTAACCCCTGTGGGATGTCCAGTTCGGGGCTTTGTTTCGAGCAGGTCTTGGCAATCCTCAGGACCAGAGTGAAGACTCCAAACGGAGGCCCTGCATTGGACCTACAAGCAGCGCGCAAGTGAAAGGGGAAAAGGAAGAAAACAGTGCGGTAAAGAGAGAGCGCTTGAGCGCTACCGCGAAAGTGAGCGCGATTGCAATACCTACCACCATAGAGCCGCAGCACTCCACCGGTCCAAAGCAACTTGGCATCATGTGGGGAATTCCCTTTGTTGTTAGTTGTTCGCGGTTCAGCGCTGGGTGCCCAGGGGAGGATTGCTCCGCTGCAGACGCGCACATTTTTCTGGCAGCTCTTCGTAGTTCCATTCCGTTCCAGGACCCCTATCTATTAGGTTACTTCGCACATATTTACATATTCATAACGTGTTCCCACTACTGATTAAAATGTGTTCTAAGAGGTGTTTTCTATAAGCCGTCCATTTGAGCTAAAGAGAAAAGCAAGCTTTCTCCCACACCACCCAAAACCCCAAGCACGCGGCGCAAGACATGACCAATACAGAGGCACGCGATCCATTACTCGCCACCGCTACAGAGGCACGCGACATGCATTACACTACCTTATCATCCATGAACATTGCCCAAGGCAAGCTCGATCCAAAAGCACACATTTCTCTCAATCCAAAACCAGAGAGACTAATTTGGCAGAGGTTAAACCCCCTTGCGTTCCAACCGACCTCAGATCGCTCTGGGTGGCTGGGGGCGGCTGGGCTTAACCCCTGTGGGATGTCCAGTTCGGGGCTTTGTTTCGAGCAGGTCTTGGCAATCCTCAGGACCAGAGTGAAGACTCCAAACGGAGGCCCTGCATTTGACCTACAAGCAGCGCGCAAGTGAAAGGGGAAAAGGAAGAAAACAGTGCGGTAAAGAGAGAGCGCTTGAGCGCTACCGCGAAAGTGAGCGCGATTGCAATACCTACCACCATAGAGCCGCAGCACTCCACCGGTCCAAAGCAACTTGGCATCATGTGGGGAATTCCCTTTGTTGTTAGTTGTTCGCGGTTCAGCGCTGGGTGCCCAGGGGAGGATTGCTCCGCTGCAGACGCGCACGTTTACGTGGCAGCTCTTCTGGGTTCTATTCCGTACCAGGATCCCTATTTATTAGCTTACCTCTCAAATATTTACATATTCATAACCTGTTCCCACTGCTTATTAAAATGTGTTCCGAGAGGTGTTTTCCTTAGTGCACTCCATTTGAGCTAAACAGAAGAAAAGCAAGCTTTCTCCCACACCACCCAAAATCCCAGGCACACGGCGCAAGGCAAGCTTGTTACACAGGCATACGGCGCAAGACAAGTCTAATACAGAGGCACGCTGTCCATTACTCCACCCCGATACAGAGGCATGCGGCGCATGACAAGTCTAATACAGAGGCTCACAGCGCAAGGTGACTGCAAAAACAGAGCCAAACGCTCCACCTACCTGCCATGTACTGCTTTGGAATTAGGCACCAACACGGACGACGACCGCCTCAGCCTCTCAGTGCGTTCAGACGTGTGGCTACGCCCCAAGGACGCTGCTTGTGCAGCCTGCAAGGGACAAAGCAAAGAGCCACATGCCAAGAGACTGCCTGAAACCGTTTCCTGCCGGCGGGGGAAGAAGCAAGCCTGCTCAATGTGAGCGATAAAAGCACCTTCCTTTATTAGTTCTAAGTTAGCTCCTTTTATACTTTGTGGCTAACATATGCCCATAAGTCAATCTATTATTGGTTATTTGTTAAGGGTTAGATCATCATAAGCCTGCCTCTTGTTTTCATTCTTGCAGTTCCTTCAACCTGTTTTTCCCTGATTCACTTGCTTCTTCTGAGGGCTGTCTTCGTTTAAGGTCGTCTCGACCTTGATCCTGATTGGTCGTGCCGTGCTTCTTCTGCTCTGCTTTAGTCTGCACTTCGTGCCTACGTGCACGTACTCCAACAATTCCCCCTTTTTTCTTCTGAGCAACAAGAGCAGTAACCTTGCCTTGCAGGGTATAAGCTAACAAAGTGCCTACTACTATAACAGCAACTATAATAATCAACAGCCATCGTATACCTTCCTTAACCAAGTCACTAAGCCAACCTGTTATTCCCCAAGAGCCTAACCTACCGTCTAACCTCCCATTAAACACTGGAACCAACTCCTGCGGTTCCTGAGGTGATACAGGAAGGTAACCAGCCCATCTATCCCATAAACGAAAAGCCATACTATAAAATGTGGCAATCTAAAAACTGCTAATTGGTTACACACACTGTTCACACCAAAGTGATTAATTAGTAATTATAACGAGTTTTGATAAGCATACCTTATAGCCAAACATTGTTAGTTTACCTTTAATGTCTAAAAGTTATCTGCACGCCTGCTGTGCTGTGGCCATCTCATTATGGCTGGTTGATGACATATTCACTTACTTCCAAATACTTTCTCACAGCTCCTTGATTTAAGGGAGTCTGTACACCTGCTTTCAAGGCCGCTACGCTTTGAAAAAGTGATTACCAAAACTTCTCAGCGTGAGTAACTTTGTTGTTTCATGGGAATTTCAAGGATACTGTCAGAGTCTGTGTTGTTGCGAGGAGAGCCAGGCTGCTAGCAGGCCTGCTGTCCCCCTTGACAAATTTTTCCCTTTTTGTATCTGCGCCACAAAACTGCTTTTAGAGGTTTCTGCAAGGGCCCTTTGCAGAAAGCTCAACAAGCACGGCAGTAAATGTAAGATAAGTACCGAATTGTCAAATCCAATAATCCAAATTTGACCATTGACAATATCCATCCTGAAATTTCCCACTCATGAAACCAATTCTGTTCCATCTCTTAATTTCTGAATGCTCACATGAATCGACTGAGAGCGGTCAGCCAGATTCCTGCAGCACATACCTTCCAAAACTTTCACAATTATGTCTGCGAGCCAGCAGCACAAATCAGCTGCTGCATGTTTCACAGAATCCGCATCTGTAGCTAAGTGCCTCGATACCTTTGCTGTTGTACCTGTTTGCTTTGCCAATCAGGAATGTCAGAAGTGCAGATAACTTCAGCTTCACGTTTCCGTGCAGGCACCGATTGCAGCCTGTGACCTTAGGCTGTGCAGAAATCACTGTTTCACTAATTTTTATTTACCACTAACACACTCGTATTTAAAAGAGTATTCAAAATGTCCCGCAGCAAAACTCATTGTCCATTGTGGCTGCACTTGGAACACTTGACTTCAGTTACTGTGATCAGGATCCCGTCCTGGTTCAGCAAGCTTGATTTCTTCTGGATCCACAGCTTTATCGGCTTGGTTCCCATATCTGTAATGACATAGGCAGATCTCCTTTCCCAAGTTAGTACCTGTAACTTCAGTTCACTAACATCTAACATGAACTTTTCGGTTCAAAACATACAGAGCCTCATTTAATCAATCAGCTGGAGAGATGTCCTTCTCTCCCCCTTATTGTTTGTGAAGCCTGTGTGCACATAAACAGTTCCTTATGTATGCGTATGCAGCTCAGCTATATCTCCATGACCATTGTCTGTCAGCCATTCTCCAACACTCCACCCCGATACAGAGGCACGCGACATGCATTACACTACCTTATCATCCATGAACATTGCCCAAGGCAAGCTCGATCCAAAAGCACACATTTCTCTCAATCCAAAACCAGAGAGACTAATTTGGCAAAGGTTAAACCCCCTTGCGTTCCAACCGACCTCAGATCGCTCTGGGTGGCTGGGGGCGGCTGGGCTTAACCCCTGTGGGATGTCCAGTTCGGGGCTTTGTTTCGAGCAGGTCTTGGCAATCCTCAGGACCAGAGTGAAGACTCCAAACGGAGGCCCTGCATTGGACCTACAAGCAGCGCGCAAGTGAAAGGGGAAAAGGAAGAAAACAGTGCGGTAAAGAGAGAGCGCTTGAGCGCTACCGCGAAAGTGAGCGCGATTGCAATACCTACCACCATAGAGCCGCAGCACTCCACCGGTCCAAAGCAACTTGGCATCATGTGGGGAATTCCCTTTGTTGTTAGTTGTTCGCGGTTCAGCGCTGGGTGCCCAGGGGAGGATTGCTCCGCTGCAGACGCGCACATTTTTCTGGCAGCTCTTCGTAGTTCCATTCCGTTCCAGGACCCCTATCTATTAGGTTACTTCGCACATATTTACATATTCATAACGTGTTCCCACTACTGATTAAAATGTGTTCTAAGAGGTGTTTTCTATAAGCCGTCCATTTGAGCTAAAGAGAAAAGCAAGCTTTCTCCCACACCACCCAAAACCCCAAGCACGCGGCGCAAGACATGACCAATACAGAGGCACGCGATCCATTACTCGCCACCGCTACAGAGGCACGCGACATGCATTACACTACCTTATCATCCATGAACATTGCCCAAGGCAAGCTCGATCCAAAAGCACACATTTCTCTCAATCCAAAACCAGAGAGACTAATTTGGCAGAGGTTAAACCCCCTTGCGTTCCAACCGACCTCAGATCGCTCTGGGTGGCTGGGGGCGGCTGGGCTTAACCCCTGTGGGATGTCCAGTTCGGGGCTTTGTTTCGAGCAGGTCTTGGCAATCCTCAGGACCAGAGTGAAGACTCCAAACGGAGGCCCTGCATTTGACCTACAAGCAGCGCGCAAGTGAAAGGGGAAAAGGAAGAAAACAGTGCGGTAAAGAGAGAGCGCTTGAGCGCTACCGCGAAAGTGAGCGCGATTGCAATACCTACCACCATAGAGCCGCAGCACTCCACCGGTCCAAAGCAACTTGGCATCATGTGGGGAATTCCCTTTGTTGTTAGTTGTTCGCGGTTCAGCGCTGGGTGCCCAGGGGAGGATTGCTCCGCTGCAGACGCGCACGTTTACGTGGCAGCTCTTCTGGGTTCTATTCCGTACCAGGATCCCTATTTATTAGCTTACCTCTCAAATATTTACATATTCATAACCTGTTCCCACTGCTTATTAAAATGTGTTCCGAGAGGTGTTTTCCTTAGTGCACTCCATTTGAGCTAAACAGAAGAAAAGCAAGCTTTCTCCCACACCACCCAAAATCCCAGGCACACGGCGCAAGGCAAGCTTGTTACACAGGCATACGGCGCAAGACAAGTCTAATACAGAGGCACGCTGTCCATTACTCCACCCCGATACAGAGGCATGCGGCGCATGACAAGTCTAATACAGAGGCTCACAGCGCAAGGTGACTGCAAAAACAGAGCCAAACGCTCCACCTACCTGCCATGTACTGCTTTGGAATTAGGCACCAACACGGACGACGACCGCCTCAGCTTCTCAGTGCGTTCAGACGTGTGGCTAGGCCCCAACGACGCTGCCTGTGGAGCCTGCAAGGGACAAAGCAAAGAGCAACGTTCCAAGAAACTGCCTGAAGCCGTTTCCCATCTCCCATTCCCTTCCCTTCACCGACCGCTCACAGCCCCCGCCAGTTATAGGTGCCCGCGCCGAGGTTCCTGCCTGGGCTGGAAAACAAACAAGGGATGCCTAGAACTCACCTGCAATGCAACACCAGCCCCGAGGAATGCCTTGCCTGGCCCGAGTCGCCTCCCATCGCTGAAGGGCCCGCTTTCCTCCTCGCTTTGCGCCTTCACAAGAGAAACAGCACACACAAACAAACTTTAAACGTTGCACCGAGCCGCCGACCACTTCATCACGCCAACACCACCGGCCGACCTACCTCCCTCGGGTCCTCCCCTCGACTCCTCCATCGCTGCCTCGGTACACATTGCATCTGGCCCTGTCTGAAAAACCCAACAATTTAGTGAGCACGTCACCCCGATACCGACTCATCGCTGCACCATTGCGGATCTCTCGCTTCCATTTAGGAACCCTCTCTGCGGTCTAACTGCAGGCAGCCCTTAAGACTCAAACAGTAAAAAACCAGGCATACCTCAGAGCCCCACAGCCTTACACCCCTGCAAAGTTCCATCTGCTTTTCCCAACGCTGAAGGGCCCCACCTAGCAGCT
This sequence comes from Laterallus jamaicensis coturniculus, assembly GCA_022605575.1. Taxonomy (NCBI): domain Eukaryota; kingdom Metazoa; phylum Chordata; class Aves; order Gruiformes; family Rallidae; genus Laterallus; species Laterallus jamaicensis. The sequence continues at coordinate 40,997 of JAKCOX010000148.1, forward strand.
CCCACCAACTCCCAGGAACAGGATGGGCAGGATGGTCCGCACACCCTGCTGACGGTACCACCTTCGCCGAGCCCTCCCGGGCAGAATCCCACACGCTAACCCTGGACTCCTGCGGCTATGCCCCATCACCCCGACTCCACAACCCCGGGCAGAGCAGCTCCGTGCCAAACACGCACACAGAATGACGCAACGCAGAACCCTGCGGATGATGGGACTCCAAGAGGACCGAAAACTGTCAGCAAGACAGGAGACACCGTCAAACAACGCCACGAAGGGGCGGATGAGAGGAAGCTCTAAGGCAGCCCCCAAAGAGAGGGGACTGACAGTAAGTCCTTCCAATGAGCCGTTCCAAAACAGTGACGATGGATGCACAAGAAGCCCGCCTTCAAGACCTAACGATGGAAAGATGCACAGAAAAAGCCTCCGGCTGTGAAAACGAGTGACCGAAGAGCGGGCTCCAGACAGAGCCCGCAATGACGCCACAAGAGAAGACCGACCGGAAACTTCCGAGACGTGAGGACAAACCGTGCCATGACCTTGCTAGGCAAATCAAGAGCAGCTCCGCGGCTGCTATGCTGATGAGCGAGCGTGGGCATTCAAGACCCTAGAGACCGCGCCCGAGAGGCACACTGGGCACCTTTGAGCACAAAGAGGATGCTGACATCCAGAGAAGGACTAAGACACAGAAGACACACCAAACGACAAGCATCAAGACAGACAGGGGCTGGAGCTGCCCTCCCCGGCACACCCTGGCATTGTGCTGCCAAGTGACCCGCTCCTCCCTGTACAGCCTTATCCAGCCTCTCCCCAACCCCATTCTTGCCCTCTCCTCCGGCTCCTTCTACTTAGCTTGCAGGAGTCCGGGGATCTACAATCCCTTCTTGACAGCAGAAGATGTCTACCGGATGTCTGCTTACTGGGACGCTTTGTTGTGGTGTCAAGCGTCGGGTACCACCTGGAAAGCAAAAGAGACTGTTAGAACTTCACAGACACTGTCGCACCTGAAAAAGTCATCTCTGCTTGAGCCCGCTAGTCTCAACTCACCTGGCCGAGGTCACATGTTGACATGCTGCCATCCAGCTTTGCTCGGCATTTTGTGACTTCAAAAACAAATGAACGACCAAAAGGGATAAGCTGGTCAGACAGCCACCGGTCACATGTTACCTTGAGAAACTTGTCCTGACCCGCTCTCCTCATGGCGCGCCGCTCGTGCATCTGCAAAGATCATAGAGTGAGTCACCTGGATGCAGGCGGACAGTTGGCCAATTCCAAAGGTCTCCGCAGGAAGCCTCCCTTCCTCCCAGGCTCAACTTCATTCATTGTTTATTTCCCTTCCTTCCCTCTTCCCGGTTGGCACAGTTCCCCAGAAACTGCGCTTGCCAGGCATACCACGTATTTTGCAGACAGCTGCTAGGTTCCGTCTTCTAACAAACTCTTCCCTCTGCAACAGGCCCCTGAAATAAAGGGCTAATGCCTGGAGTCCATAAGCGGCCTGCTGTGACCTCCAAACAGGCTAGAGAAAAATTCACAGTGCTCTGAAAACCTCTAGGAAAGCAGTGAGCTCTCCAATGGCATAAGGGAAGGCTGATCCAGAGGGACATGGCTCTCACAGCCCACAACCAGAGAGACTAATTTGGCAGAGGTTAAACCCCCTTGCGTTCCAACCGACCTCAGACTGCTCTGGGTGGCTGGGGACGGCTGGGCTTAACCCCTGTGGGAGGTCCAATTAGGTGCTTTGTTCCTGAGGATTGCAAAGACCTGGTCACAGCAGAGTGAAGACTCCAAACCGAGTCAAGGTTTCAGTCACTGTATTTGGCTGACAAGCAGCATGCAAGAGACTGTGGGAAAGAAAGAAAAAAAAATTGGGGAAAAGAGAGAGCGAAGAAGAACACAAGCCCACGCCTAAGAGCTACCGCGAAAGTGAGCGCGATTGCAATATCTACCACCATAGAGCTGCAGCACTCCACCGGTCCAAAGCAACTCGGCATCATGTGGGGAATTCCCTTTGTTGTTAGTTGTTCGCGGTTCAGCGCTGGGTGCCCAGGGGAGGATTGCTCCGCTGCAGACGCGCACGTTTACGTGGCAGCTCTTCGTAGTTCTATTCCGTACCAGGATCCCTATTTATTAGCTTACCTCTCAAATATTTACATATTCATAACCTGTTCCCACTGCTTATTAAAATGTGTTCCGAGAGGTGTTTTCCTTAGTGCACTCCATTTGAGCTAAACAAAAGAAAAGCAAGCTATCACCCACACCACCCAAAATCCCAGGCACACGGCGCAAGGCAAGCTTGTTACACAGGCATACGGCGCAAGGCAAGTCTAATACAGAGGCTCACAGCGCAAGGTGACTGCAAAAACAGAGCCAAACGCTCCACCTACCTGCCATGTACTGCTTTGGAATTAGGCACCAACACGGACGACGACCGCCTCAGCTTCTCAGTGCGTTCAGACGTGTGGCTACGCCCCAATGACGCTGCTTGTGCAGCCTGCAAGGGACAAAGCAAAGAGCCACATGCCAAGAGACTGCCTGAAACCGTTTCCTGCCGGCGGGGGAAGAAGCAAGCCTGCTCAATGTGAGCGATAAAAGCAGCTTCCTTTATTAGTTCTAAGTTAGCTCTTTTTATACTTTGTGGCTAACATATGCCCATAAGTCAATCTATTATTGGTTATTTGTTAAGGGTTAGATCATCATAAGCCTGCCTCTTGTTTTCATTCTTGCAGTTCCTTCAACCTGTTTTTCCCTGATTCACTTGCTTCTTCTGAGGGCTGTCTTCGTTTAAGGTCGTCTCGACCTTGATCCTGATTGGTCGTGCCGTGCTTCTTCTGCTCTGCTTTAGTCTGCACTTCGTGCCTACGTGCACGTACTCCAACAATTCCCCCTTTTTTCTTCTGAGCAACAAGAGCAGTAACCTTGCCTTGCAGGGTATAAGCTAACAAAGTGCCTACTACTATAACAGCAACTATAATAATCAACAGCCATCGTATACCTTCCTTAACCAAGTCACTAAGCCAACCTGTTATTCCCCAAGAGCTTAACCAACCCTCTAACCTCCCATTAAACACTGTAACCAACTCCTGCGGTTCCCGAGGTGATACAGGAAGGTAACCAGCCCATCTATCCCATAAACGAAAAGCCATACTATAAAATGTGGCAATCTAAAAACTGCTAATTGGTTACACACACTGTTCACACCAAAGTGATTAATTAGTAATTATAACGAGTTTTGATAAGCATACCTTATAGCCAAACATTGTTAGTTTACCTTTAATGTCTAAAAGTTATCTGCACGCCTGCTGTGCTGTGGCCATCTTATTATGGCTGGTTGATGACATGTTCACTTACTTCCAAATACTTTCTCACAGCTCCTTGATTTAAGGGAGTCTGTACACCTGCTTTCAAGGCCGCTACGCTTTGAAAAAGTGATTACCAAAACTTCTCAGCGTGAGTAATTTTGTTGTTTCATGGGAATTTCAAGGATACTGTCAGAGTCTGTGTTGTTGCGAGGAGAGCCAGGCTGCTAGCAGGCCTGCTGTCCCCCTTGACAAATTTTTCCCTTTTTGTATCTGCGCCACAAAACTGCTTTTAGAGGTTTCTGCAAGGGCCCTTTGCAGAAAGCTCAACAAGCACGGCAGTAAATGTAAGACAAGTACCGAATTGCCAAATCCAATAATCCAAATTTGACCATTGACAATATCCATCCTGAAATTTCCCACTCATGAAACCAATTCTGTTCCATCTCTTAATTTCTGAATGCTCACATGAATCGACTGAGAGCGGTCAGCCAGATTCCTGCAGCACATACCTTCCAAAACTTTCACAATTATGTCTGCGAGCCAGCAGCACAAATCAGCTGCTGCATGTTTCACAGAATCCGCATCTGTAGCTAAGTGCCTCGATACCTTTGCTGTTGTACCTGTTTGCTTTGCCAATCAGGAATGTCAGAAGTGCAGATAACTTCAGCTTCACGTTTCTGTGCAGGCAGCGATTGCAGCCTGTGACCTTAGGCTGTGCAGAAATCACTGTTTCTCTAATTTTTATTTACCACTAACACACTCATATTTAAAAGAGTATTCAAAATGTCCCGCAGCAAAACTCATTGTCCATTGTGGCTGCACTTGGAACACTTGACTTCAGTTACTGTGATCAGGATCCCGTCCTGGTTCATGCAAGCTTGATTTCTTCTGGATCCACAGCTTTATCTGTTTGGTTCCCATATCTGTAATGACATAGGCAGATCTCCTTTCCCAAGTTAGTACCTGTAACTTCATTTCACTAACATCTAACATGAACTTTTCGGTTCAAAACATACAGAGCCTCGTTTAATCAATCAGCTGGAGAGATGTCCTTCTGTCCCCCTTATTGTTTGTGAAGCCTGTGTGCACGTAAACAGTTCCTTATGTATGCGTATGCAGCTCAGCTATATCTCCATGACCATTGTCTGTCAGCCATTCTCCAACACTCCACCCCGATACAGAGGCACGCGACATGCATTACACTACCTTATCATCCATGAACATTGCCCAAGGCAAGCTCGATCCAGAAGCACACATTTCTCTCAATCCAAAACCAGAGAGAATAATTTGGCAGAGGTTAAACCCCCTTGCGTTCCAACCGACCTCAGATCGCTCTGGGTGGCTGGGGGCGGCTGGGCTTAACCCCTGTGGGATGTCCAGTTGGGGGCTTTGTTTCGAGCAGGTCTTGGCAATCCTCAGGACCAGAGTGAAGACTCCAAACGGAGGCCCTGCATTTGACCTACAAGCAGCGCGCAAGTAAAAGGGGAAAAGGAAGAAAAGAGTGCGGTAAAGAGAGAGCGCTTGAGCGCTAGCGCGGGAGTGAGCGCGATTGCAATACCTACCACCATAGAGCTGCAGCACTCAACTGGTCCAAAGCAACTTGGCATCATGTGGAGAATTCCATTTGTTGTTAGTTGTTCGCGGTTCAGCGCTGGGTGCCCAGGGGCTGATTGCTCCGCTGCAGACGCGCACGTTTACGTGGCAGCTCTTCTGGGTTCTATTCCGTACCAGGATCCCTATTTATTAGCTTACCTCTCAAATATTTACATATTCATAACCTGTTCCCACTGCTTATTAAAATGTGTTCCGAGAGGTGTTTTCCATAGTGCACTCCATTTGAGCTAAACAAAAGAAAAGCAAGCTATCACCCACACCACCCAAAATCCCAGGCACACGGCGCAAGGCAAGCTTGTTACACAGGCATACGGCGCAAGACAAGTCTAATACAGAGGCTCACAGCGCAAGGTGACTGCAAAAACAGAGCCAAACGCTCCACCTACCTGCCATGTACTGCTTTGGAATTAGGCACCAACACGGACGACGACCGCCTCAGCTTCTCAGTGCGTTCAGACGTGTGGCTACGCCCCAACGACGCTGCCTGTGGAGCCTGCAAGGGACAAAGCAAAGAGCAACGTTCCAAGAAACTGCCTGAAGCCGTTTCCCATCTCCCATTCCCTTCCCTTCACCGACCGCTCACAGCCCCCGCCAGTTATAGGTGCCCGCGCCGAGGTTCCTGCCTGGGCTGGAAAACAAACAAGGGATGCCTAGAACTCACCTGCAATGCAACACCAGCCCGTGAGGAATGCCTTGCCTGGCCCGAGTCGCCTCCCCTCGCTGAAGGGCCCGCTTTCCTCCTCGCTTTGCGCCTTCACAAGAGAAACAGCACACACAAACAAACTTTAAACGTGGCACCGAGCCGCCGACCACTTCATCACGCCAACACTACCGGCCGACCTACCTCCCTCGGGTCCTCCCCTCGACTCCTCCATCGCTGCCTCGGTACACATTGCATCTGGCCCTGTCTGAAAAACCCAACAATTTAGTGAGCACGTCACCCCGATACCGACTCATCGCTGCACCATTGCGGATCTCTCGCTTCCATTTAGGAACCCTCTCTGCGGTCTAACTGCAGGCAGCCCTTAAGACTCAAACAGTAAAAAACCAGGCATACCTCAGAGCCCCACAGCCTTACACCCCTGCAAAGTTCCATCTGCTTTTCCCAACGCTGAAGGGCCCCACCTAGCAGCTCCCACCAACTCCCAGGAACAGGATGGGCAGGATGGTCCGCACACCCTGCTGACGGTACCACCTTCGCCGAGCCCTCCCGGGCAGAATCCCACACGCTAACCCTGGACTCCTGCGGCTATGCCCCATCACCCCGACTCCACAACCCCGGGCAGAGCAGCTCCGTGCCAAACACGCACACAGAATGACGCAACGCAGAACCCTGCGGATGATGGGACTCCAAGAGGACCGAAAACTGTCAGCAAGACAGGAGACACCGTCAAACAACGCCACGAAGGGGCGGATGAGAGGAAGCTCTAAGGCAGCCCCCAAAGAGAGGGGACTGACAGTAAGTCCTTCCAATGAGCCGTTCCAAAACAGTGACGATGGATGCACAAGAAGCCCGCCTTCAAGACCTAACGATGGAAAGATGCACGGAAAAAGCCTCCGGCTGTGAAAACGAGTGACCGAAGAGCGGGCTCCAGACAGAGCCCGCAATGACGCCACAAGAGAAGACCGACCGGAAACTTCCGAGACGTGAGGACAAACCGTGCCATGACCTTGCTAGGCAAATCAAGAGCAGCTCCGCGGCTGCTATGCTGATGAGCGAGCGTGGGCATTCAAGACCCTAGAGACCGCGCCCGAGAGGCACACTGGGCACCTTTGAGCACAAAGAGGATGCTGACATCCAGAGAAGGACTAAGACACAGAAGACACACCAAACGACAAGCATCAAGACAGACAGGGGCTGGAGCTGCCCTCCCCGGCACACCCTGGCATTGTGCTGCCAAGTGACCCGCTCCTCCCTGTACAGCCTTATCCAGCCTCTCCCCAACCCCATTCTTGCCCTCTCCTCCGGCTCCTTCTACTTAGCTTGCAGGAGTCCGGGGATCTACAATCCCTTCTTGACAGCAGAAGATGTCTACCGGATGCCTGCTTACTGGGACGCTTTGTTGTGGTGTCAAGCGTCGGGTACCACCTGGAAAGCAAAAGAGACTGTTAGAACTTCACAGACACTGTCGCACCTGAAAAAGTCATCTCTGCTTGAGCCCGCTAGTCTCAACTCACCTGGCCGAGGTCACATGTTGACATGCTGCCATCCAGCTTTGCTCGGCATTTTGTGACTTCAAAAACAAATGAACGACCAAAAGGGATAAGCTGGTCAGACAGCCACCGGTCACATGTTACCTTGAGAAACTTGTCCTGACCCGCTCTCCTCATGGCGCGCCGCTCGTGCATCTGCAAAGATCATAGAGTGAGTCACCTGGATGCAGGCGGACAGTTGGCCAATTCCAAAGGTCTCCGCAGGAAGCCTCCCTTCCTCCCAGGCTCAACTTCATTCATTGTTTATTTCCCTTCCTTCCCTCTTCCCGGTTGGCACAGTTCCCCAGAAACTGCGCTTGCCAGGCATACCACGTATTTTGCAGACAGCTGCTAGGTTCCGTCTTCTAACAAACTCTTCCCTCTGCAACAGGCCCCTGAAATAAAGGGCTAATGCCTGGAGTCCATAAGCGGCCTGCTGTGACCTCCAAACAGGCTAGAGAAAAATTCACAGTGCTCTGAAAACCTCTAGGAAAGCAGTGAGCTCTCCAATGGCATAAGGGAAGGCTGATCCAGAGGGACATGGCTCTCACAGCCCACAACCAGAGAGACTAATTTGGCAGAGGTTAAACCCCCTTGCGTTCCAACCGACCTCAGACTGCTCTGGGTGGCTGGGGACGGCTGGGCTTAACCCCTGTGGGAGGTCCAATTAGGTGCTTTGTTCCTGAGGATTGCAAAGACCTGGTCACAGCAGAGTGAAGACTCCAAACCGAGTCAAGGTTTCAGTCACTGTATTTGGCTGACAAGCAGCATGCAAGAGACTGTGGGAAAGAAAGAAAAAAAAATTGGGGAAAAGAGAGAGCGAAGAAGAACACAAGCCCACGCCTAAGAGCTACCGCGAAAGTGAGCGCGATTGCAATATCTACCACCATAGAGCTGCAGCACTCCACCGGTCCAAAGCAACTCGGCATCATGTGGGGAATTCCCTTTGTTGTTAGTTGTTCGCGGTTCAGCGCTGGGTGCCCAGGGGAGGATTGCTCCGCTGCAGACGCGCATGTTTACGTGGCAGCTCTTCGTAGTTCTATTCCGTACCAGGATCCCTATTTATTAGCTTACCTCTCAAATATTTACATATTCATAACCTGTTCCCACTGCTTATTAAAATGTGTTCCGAGAGGTGTTTTCCTTAGTGCACTCCATTTGAGCTAAACAAAAGAAAAGCAAGCTATCACCCACACCACCCAAAATCCCAGGCACACGGCGCAAGGCAAGCTTGTTACACAGGCATACGGCGCAAGGCAAGTCTAATACAGAGGCTCACAGCGCAAGGTGACTGCAAAAACAGAGCCAAACGCTCCACCTACCTGCCATGTACTGCTTTGGAATTAGGCACCAACACGGACGACGACCGCCTCAGCTTCTCAGTGCGTTCAGACGTGTGGCTACGCCCCAATGACGCTGCTTGTGCAGCCTGCAAGGGACAAAGCAAAGAGCCACATGCCAAGAGACTGCCTGAAACCGTTTCCTGCCGGTGGGGGAAGAAGCAAGCCTGCTCAATGTGAGCGATAAAAGCACCTTCCTTTATTAGTTCTAAGTTAGCTCTTTTTATACTTTGTGGCTAACATATGCCCATAAGTCAATCTATTATTGGTTATTTGTTAAGGGTTAGATCATCATAAGCCTGCCTCTTGTTTTCATTCTTGCAGTTCCTTCAACCTGTTTTTCCCTGATTCACTTGCTTCTTCTGAGGGCTGTCTTCGTTTAAGGTCGTCTCGACCTTGATCCTGATTGGTCGTGCCGTGCTTCTTCTGCTCTGCTTTAGTCTGCACTTCGTGCCTACGTGCACGTACTCCAACAATTCCCCCTTTTTTCTTCTGAGCAACAAGAGCAGTAACCTTCCCTTGCAGGGTATAAGCTAACAAAGTGCCTACTACTATAACAGCAACTATAATAATCAACAGCCATCGTATACCTTCCTTAACCAAGTCACTAAGCCAACCTGTTATTCCCCAAGAGCTTAACCAACCCTCTAACCTCCCATTAAACACTGTAACAAACTCCTGCGGTTCCCGAGGTGATACAGGAAGGTAACCAGCCCATCTATCCCATAAACGAAAAGCCATACTATAAAATGTGGCAATCTAAAAACTGCTAATTGGTTACACACACTGTTCACACCAAAGTGATTAATTAGTAATTATAACGAGTTTTGATAAGCATACCTTATAGCCAAACATTGTTAGTTCACCTTTAATGTCTAAAAGTTTTCTGCACGCCTGCTGTGCTGTGGCCATCTCATTATGGCTGGTTGATGACATGTTCACTTACTTCCAAATACTTTCTCACAGCTCCTTGATTTAAGGGAGTCTGTACACCTGCTTTCAAGGCCGCTACGCTTTGAAAAAGTGATTACCAAAACTTCTCAGCGTGAGTAATTTTGTTGTTTCATGGGAATTTCAAGGATACTGTCAGAGTCTGTGTTGTTGCGAGGAGAGCCAGGCTGCTAGCAGGCCTGCTGTCCCCCTTGACAAATTTTTCCCTTTTTGTATCTGCGCCACAAAACTGCTTTTAGAGGTTTCTGCAAGGGCCCTTTGCAGAAAGCTCAACAAGCACGGCAGTAAATGTAAGACAAGTACCGAATTGCCAAATCCAATAATCCAAATTTGACCATTGACAATATCCATCCTGAAATTTCCCACTCATGAAACCAATTCTGTTCCATCTCTTAATTTCTGAATGCTCACATGAATCGACTGAGAGCGGTCAGCCAGATTCCTGCAGCACATACCTTCCAAAACTTTCACAATTATGTCTGCGAGCCAGCAGCACAAATCAGCTGCTGCATGTTTCACAGAATCCGCATCTGTAGCTAAGTGCCTCGATACCTTTGCTGTTGTACCTGTTTGCTTTGCCAATCAGGAGTGTCAGAAGTGCAGATAACTTCAGCTTCACGTTTCCGTGCAGGCACCGATTGCAGCCTGTGACCTTAGGCTGTGCAGAAATCACTGTTTCTCTAATTTTTATTTACCACTAACACACTCATATTTAAAAGAGTATTCAAAATGTCCCGCAGCAAAACTCATTGTCCATTGTGGCTGCACTTGGAACACTTGACTTCAGTTACTGTGATCAGGATCCCGTCCTGGTTCATGCAAGCTTGATTTCTTCTGGATCCACAGCTTTATCTGTTTGGTTCCCATATCTGTAATGACATAGGCAGATCTCCTTTCCCAAGTTAGTACCTGTAACTTCATTTCACTAACATCTAACATGAACTTTTCGGTTCAAAACATACAGAGCCTCGTTTAATCAATCAGCTGGAGAGATGTCCTTCTGTCCCCCTTATTGTTTGTGAAGCCTGTGTGCACGTAAACAGTTCCTTATGTATGCGTATGCAGCTCAGCTATATCTCCATGACCATTGTCTGTCAGCCATTCTCCAACACTCCACCCCGATACAGAGGCACGCGACATGCATTACACTACCTTATCATCCATGAACATTGCCCAAGGCAAGCTCGATCCAGAAGCACACATTTCTCTCAATCCAAAACCAGAGAGACTAATTTGGCAGAGGTTAAACCCCCTTGCGTTCCAACCGACCTCAGATCGCTCTGGGTGGCTGGGGGCGGCTGGGCTTAACCCCTGTGGGATGTCCAGTTCGGGCTTTGTTTCGAGCAGGTCTTGGCAATCCTCAGGACCAGAGTGAAGACTCCAAACGGAGGCCCTGCATTTGACCTACAAGCAGCGCGCAAGTGAAAGGGGAAAAGGAAGAAAACAGTGCGGTAAAGAGAGAGCGCTTGAGCGCTACCGCAATACCTACCACCATAGAGCTGCAGCACTCCACCGGTCCAAAGCAACTTGGCATCATGTGGGGAATTCCCTTTGTTGTTAGTTGTTCGCGGTTCAGCGCTGGGTGCCCAGGGGAGGATTGCTCCGCTGCAGACGCGCACATTTTTCTGGCAGCTCTTCGTAGTTCCATTCCGTTCCAGGACCCCTATCTATTAGGTTACTTCGCACATATTTACATATTCATAACGTGTTCCCACTACTGATTAAAATGTGTTCTAAGAGGTGTTTTCTATAGGCCGTCCATTTGAGCTAAAGAGAAAAGCAAGCTTTCTCCCACACCACCCAAAACCCCAAGCACGCGGCGCAAGACATGACCAATACAGAGGCACGCGATCCATTACTCGCCACCGCTACAGAGGCACGCGACATGCATTACACTACCTTATCATCCATGAACATTGCCCAAGGCAAGCTCGATCCAGAAGCACACATTTCTCTCAATCCAAAACCAGAGAGACTAATTTGGCAGAGGTTAAACCCCCTTGCGTTCCAACCGACCTCAGATCGCTCTGGGTGGCTGGGGGCGGCTGGGCTTAACCCCTGTGGGATGTCCAGTTCGGGGCTTTGTTTCGAGCAGGTCTTGGCAATCCTCAGGACCAGAGTGAAGACTCCAAACGGAGGCCCTGCATTGGACCTACAAGCAGCACGCAAGTGAAAGGGGAAAAGGAAGAAAACAGTGCGGTAAAGAGAGAGCGCTTGAGCGCTACCGCAATACCTACCACCATAGAGCTGCAGCACTCCACCGGTCCAAAGCAACTCGGCATCATGTGGGGAATTCCCTTTGTTGTTAGTTGTTCGCGGTTCAGCGCTGGGTGCCCAGGGGAGGATTGCTCCGCTGCAGACGCGCACGTTTACGTGGCAGCTCTTCGTAGTTCTATTCCGTACCAGGATCCCTATTTATTAGCTTACCTCTCAAATATTTACATATTCATAACCTGTTCCCACTGCTTATTAAAATGTGTTCCGAGAGGTGTTTTCCTTAGTGCACTCCATTTGAGCTAAACAAAAGAAAAGCAAGCTATCACCCACACCACCCAAAATCCCAGGCACACGGCGCAAGGCAAGCTTGTTACACAGGCATACGGCGCAAGGCAAGTCTAATACAGAGGCTCACAGCGCAAGGTGACTGCAAAAACAGAGCCAAACGCTCCACCTACCTGCCATGTACTGCTTTGGAATTAGGCACCAACACGGACGACGACCGCCTCAGCTTCTCAGTGCGTTCAGACGTGTGGCTACGCCCCAATGACGCTGCTTGTGCAGCCTGCAAGGGACAAAGCAAAGAGCCACATGCCAAGAGACTGCCTGAAACCGTTTCCTGCCGGCGGGGGAAGAAGCAAGCCTGCTCAATGTGAGCGATAAAAGCAGCTTCCTTTATTAGTTCTAAGTTAGCTCTTTTTATACTTTGTGGCTAACATATGCCCATAAGTCAATCTATTATTGGTTATTTGTTAAGGGTTAGATCATCATAAGCCTGCCTCTTGTTTTCATTCTTGCAGTTCCTTCAACCTGTTTTTCCCTGATTCACTTGCTTCTTCTGAGGGCTGTCTTCGTTTAAGGTCGTCTCGACCTTGATCCTGATTGGTCGTGCCGTGCTTCTTCTGCTCTGCTTTAGTCTGCACTTCGTGCCTACGTGCACGTACTCCAACAATTCCCCCTTTTTTCTTCTGAGCAACAAGAGCAGTAACCTTCCCTTGCAGGGTATAAGCTAACAAAGTGCCTACTACTATAACAGCAACTATAATAATCAACAGCCATCGTATACCTTCCTTAACCAAGTCACTAAGCCAACCTGTTATTCCCCAAGAGCTTAACCAACCCTCTAACCTCCCATTAAACACTGTAACCAACTCCTGCGGTTCCCGAGGTGATACAGGAAGGTAACCAGCCCATCTATCCCATAAACGAAAAGCCATACTATAAAATGTGGCAATCTAAAAACTGCTAATTGGTTACACACACTGTTCACACCAAAGTGATTAATTAGTAATTATAACGAGTTTTGATAAGCATACCTTATAGCCAAACATTGTTAGTTTACCTTTAATGTCTAAAAGTTATCTGCACGCCTGCTGTGCTGTGGCCATCTTATTATGGCTGGTTGATGACATGTTCACTTACTTCCAAATACTTTCTCACAGCTCCTTGATTTAAGGGAGTCTGTACACCTGCTTTCAAGGCCGCTACGCTTTGAAAAAGTGATTACCAAAACTTCTCAGCGTGAGTAATTTTGTTGTTTCATGGGAATTTCAAGGATACTGTCAGAGTCTGTGTTGTTGCGAGGAGAGCCAGGCTGCTAGCAGGCCTGCTGTCCCCCTTGACAAATTTTTCCCTTTTTGTATCTGCGCCACAAAACTGCTTTTAGAGGTTTCTGCAAGGGCCCTTTGCAGAAAGCTCAACAAGCACGGCAGTAAATGTAAGACAAGTACCGAATTGCCAAATCCAATAATCCAAATTTGACCATTGACAATATCCATCCTGAAATTTCCCACTCATGAAACCAATTCTGTTCCATCTCTTAATTTCTGAATGCTCACATGAATCGACTGAGAGCGGTCAGCCAGATTCCTGCAGCACATACCTTCCAAAACTTTCACAATTATGTCTGCGAGCCAGCAGCACAAATCAGCTGCTGCATGTTTCACAGAATCCGCATCTGTAGCTAAGTGCCTCGATACCTTTGCTGTTGTACCTGTTTGCTTTGCCAATCAGGAATGTCAGAAGTGCAGATAACTTCAGCTTCACGTTTCTGTGCAGGCAGCGATTGCAGCCTGTGACCTTAGGCTGTGCAGAAATCACTGTTTCTCTAATTTTTATTTACCACTAACACACTCATATTTAAAAGAGTATTCAAAATGTCCCGCAGCAAAACTCATTGTCCATTGTGGCTGCACTTGGAACACTTGACTTCAGTTACTGTGATCAGGATCCCGTCCTGGTTCATGCAAGCTTGATTTCTTCTGGATCCACAGCTTTATCTGTTTGGTTCCCATATCTGTAATGACATAGGCAGATCTCCTTTCCCAAGTTAGTACCTGTAACTTCATTTCACTAACATCTAACATGAACTTTTCGGTTCAAAACATACAGAGCCTCGTTTAATCAATCAGCTGGAGAGATGTCCTTCTGTCCCCCTTATTGTTTGTGAAGCCTGTGTGCACGTAAACAGTTCCTTATGTATGCGTATGCAGCTCAGCTATATCTCCATGACCATTGTCTGTCAGCCATTCTCCAACACTCCACCCCGATACAGAGGCACGCGACATGCATTACACTACCTTATCATCCATGAACATTGCCCAAGGCAAGCTCGATCCAGAAGCACACATTTCTCTCAATCCAAAACCAGAGAGAATAATTTGGCAGAGGTTAAACCCCCTTGCGTTCCAACCGACCTCAGATCGCTCTGGGTGGCTGGGGGCGGCTGGGCTTAACCCCTGTGGGATGTCCAGTTGGGGGCTTTGTTTCGAGCAGGTCTTGGCAATCCTCAGGACCAGAGTGAAGACTCCAAACGGAGGCCCTGCATTTGACCTACAAGCAGCGCGCAAGTAAAAGGGGAAAAGGAAGAAAAGAGTGCGGTAAAGAGAGAGCGCTTGAGCGCTAGCGCGGGAGTGAGCGCGATTGCAATACCTACCACCATAGAGCTGCAGCACTCAACTGGTCCAAAGCAACTTGGCATCATGTGGAGAATTCCATTTGTTGTTAGTTGTTCGCGGTTCAGCGCTGGGTGCCCAGGGGCTGATTGCTCCGCTGCAGACGCGCACGTTTACGTGGCAGCTCTTCTGGGTTCTATTCCGTACCAGGATCCCTATTTATTAGCTTACCTCTCAAATATTTACATATTCATAACCTGTTCCCACTGCTTATTAAAATGTGTTCCGAGAGGTGTTTTCCATAGTGCACTCCATTTGAGCTAAACAAAAGAAAAGCAAGCTATCACCCACACCACCCAAAATCCCAGGCACACGGCGCAAGGCAAGCTTGTTACACAGGCATACGGCGCAAGACAAGTCTAATACAGAGGCTCACAGCGCAAGGTGACTGCAAAAACAGAGCCAAACGCTCCACCTACCTGCCATGTACTGCTTTGGAATTAGGCACCAACACGGACGACGACCGCCTCAGCTTCTCAGTGCGTTCAGACGTGTGGCTACGCCCCAACGACGCTGCCTGTGGAGCCTGCAAGGGACAAAGCAAAGAGCAACGTTCCAAGAAACTGCCTGAAGCCGTTTCCCATCTCCCATTCCCTTCCCTTCACCGACCGCTCACAGCCCCCGCCAGTTATAGGTGCCCGCGCCGAGGTTCCTGCCTGGGCTGGAAAACAAACAAGGGATGCCTAGAACTCACCTGCAATGCAACACCAGCCCGTGAGGAATGCCTTGCCTGGCCCGAGTCGCCTCCCCTCGCTGAAGGGCCCGCTTTCCTCCTCGCTTTGCGCCTTCACAAGAGAAACAGCACACACAAACAAACTTTAAACGTGGCACCGAGCCGCCGACCACTTCATCACGCCAACACTACCGGCCGACCTACCTCCCTCGGGTCCTCCCCTCGACTCCTCCATCGCTGCCTCGGTACACATTGCATCTGGCCCTGTCTGAAAAACCCAACAATTTAGTGAGCACGTCACCCCGATACCGACTCATCGCTGCACCATTGCGGATCTCTCGCTTCCATTTAGGAACCCTCTCTGCGGTCTAACTGCAGGCAGCCCTTAAGACTCAAACAGTAAAAAACCAGGCATACCTCAGAGCCCCACAGCCTTACACCCCTGCAAAGTTCCATCTGCTTTTCCCAACGCTGAAGGGCCCCACCTAGCAGCTCCCACCAACTCCCAGGAACAGGATGGGCAGGATGGTCCGCACACCCTGCTGACGGTACCACCTTCGCCGAGCCCTCCCGGGCAGAATCCCACACGCTAACCCTGGACTCCTGCGGCTATGCCCCATCACCCCGACTCCACAACCCCGGGCAGAGCAGCTCCGTGCCAAACACGCACACAGAATGACGCAACGCAGAACCCTGCGGATGATGGGACTCCAAGAGGACCGAAAACTGTCAGCAAGACAGGAGACACCGTCAAACAACGCCACGAAGGGGCGGATGAGAGGAAGCTCTAAGGCAGCCCCCAAAGAGAGGGGACTGACAGTAAGTCCTTCCAATGAGCCGTTCCAAAACAGTGACGATGGATGCACAAGAAGCCCGCCTTCAAGACCTAACGATGGAAAGATGCACGGAAAAAGCCTCCGGCTGTGAAAACGAGTGACCGAAGAGCGGGCTCCAGACAGAGCCCGCAATGACGCCACAAGAGAAGACCGACCGGAAACTTCCGAGACGTGAGGACAAACCGTGCCATGACCTTGCTAGGCAAATCAAGAGCAGCTCCGCGGCTGCTATGCTGATGAGCGAGCGTGGGCATTCAAGACCCTAGAGACCGCGCCCGAGAGGCACACTGGGCACCTTTGAGCACAAAGAGGATGCTGACATCCAGAGAAGGACTAAGACACAGAAGACACACCAAACGACAAGCATCAAGACAGACAGGGGCTGGAGCTGCCCTGCCCGGCACACCCTGGCATTGTGCTGCCAAGTGACCCGCTCCTCCCTGTACAGCCTTATCCAGCCTCTCCCCAACCCCATTCTTGCCCTCTCCTCCGGCTCCTTCTACTTAGCTTGCAGGAGTCCGGGGATCTACAATCCCTTCTTGACAGCAGAAGATGTCTACCGGATGCCTGCTTACTGGGACGCTTTGTTGTGGTGTCAAGCGTCGGGTACCACCTGGAAAGCAAAAGAGACTGTTAGAACTTCACAGACACTGTCGCACCTGAAAAAGTCATCTCTGCTTGAGCCCGCTAGTCTCAACTCACCTGGCCGAGGTCACATGTTGACATGCTGCCATCCAGCTTTGCTCGGCATTTTGTGACTTCAAAAACAAATGACAGACCAAAAGGGATAAGCTAGTCAGACAGCCACCGGTCACATGTTACCTTGAGAAACTTGTCCTGACCCGCTCTCCTCATGGCGCGCCGCTCGTGCATCTGCAAAGATCATAGAGTGAGTCACCTGGATGCAGGCGGACAGTTGGCCAATTCCAAAGGTCTCCGCAGGAAGCCTCCCTTCCTCCCAGGCTCAACTTCATTCATTGTTTATTTCCCTTCCTTCCCTCTTCCCGGTTGGCACAGTTCCCCAGAAACTGCGCTTGCCAGGCATACCACGTATTTTGCAGACAGCTGCTAGGTTCCGTCTTCTAACAAACTCTTCCCTCTGCAACAGGCCCCTGAAATAAAGGGCTAATGCCTGGAGTCCATAAGCGGCCTGCTGTGACCTCCAAACAGGCTAGAGAAAAATTCACAGTGCTCTGAAAACCTCTAGGAAAGCAGTGAGCTCTCCAATGGCATAAGGGAAGGCTGATCCAGAGGGACATGGCTCTCACAGCCCACAACCAGAGAGACTAATTTGGCAGAGGTTAAACCCCCTTGCGTTCCAACCGACCTCAGACTGCTCTGGGTGGCTGGGGACGGCTGGGCTTAACCCCTGTGGGAGGTCCAATTAGGTGCTTTGTTCCTGAGGATTGCAAAGACCTGGTCACAGCAGAGTGAAGACTCCAAACCGAGTCAAGGTTTCAGTCACTGTATTTGGCTGACAAGCAGCATGCAAGAGACTGTGGGAAAGAAAGAAAGAAAAATTGGGGAAAAGAGAGAGCGAAGAAGAACACAAGCCCACGCCTAAGAGCTACCGCGAAAGTGAGCGCGATTGCAATATCTACCACCATAGAGCTGCAGCACTCCACCGGTCCAAAGCAACTCGGCATCATGTGGGGAATTCCCTTTGTTGTTAGTTGTTCGCGGTTCAGCGCTGGGTGCCCAGGGGAGGATTGCTCCGCTGCAGACGCGCATGTTTACGTGGCAGCTCTTCGTAGTTCTATTCCGTACCAGGATCCCTATTTATTAGCTTACCTCTCAAATATTTACATATTCATAACCTGTTCCCACTGCTTATTAAAATGTGTTCCGAGAGGTGTTTTCCTTAGTGCACTCCATTTGAGCTAAACAAAAGAAAAGCAAGCTATCACCCACACCACCCAAAATCCCAGGCACACGGCGCAAGGCAAGCTTGTTACACAGGCATACGGCGCAAGGCAAGTCTAATACAGAGGCTCACAGCGCAAGGTGACTGCAAATACAGAGCCAAACGCTCCACCTACCTGCCATGTACTGCTTTGGAATTAGGCACCAACACGGACGACGACCGCCTCAGCTTCTCAGTGCGTTCAGACGTGTGGCTACGCCCCAATGACGCTGCTTGTGCAGCCTGCAAGGGACAAAGCAAAGAGCCACATGCCAAGAGACTGCCTGAAACCGTTTCCTGCCGGTGGGGGAAGAAGCAAGCCTGCTCAATGTGAGCGATAAAAGCACCTTCCTTTATTAGTTCTAAGTTAGCTCTTTTTATACTTTGTGGCTAACATATGCCCATAAGTCAATCTATTATTGGTTATTTGTTAAGGGTTACATCATCATAAGCCTGCCTCTTGTTTTCATTCTTGCAGTTCCTTCAACCTGTTTTTCCCTGATTCACTTGCTTCTTCTGAGGGCTGTCTTCGTTTAAGGTCGTCTCGACCTTGATCCTGATTGGTCGTGCCGTGCTTCTTCTGCTCTGCTTTAGTCTGCACTTCGTGCCTACGTGCACGTACTCCAACAATTCCCCCTTTTTTCTTCTGAGCAACAAGAGCAGTAACCTTCCCTTGCAGGGTATAAGCTAACAAAGTGCCTACTACTATAACAGCAACTATAATAATCAACAGCCATCGTATACCTTCCTTAACCAAGTCACTAAGCCAACCTGTTATTCCCCAAGAGCTTAACCAACCCTCTAACCTCCCATTAAACACTGTAACAAACTCCTGCGGTTCCTGAGGTGATACAGGAAGGTAACCAGCCCATCTATCCCATAAACGAAAAGCCATACTGTAAAATGTGGCAATCTAAAAACTGCTAATTGGTTACACACACTGTTCACACCAAAGTGATTAATTAGTAATTATAACGAGTTTTGATAAGCATACCTTATAGCCAAACATTGTTAGTTTACCTTTAATGTCTAAAAGTTATCTGCACGCCTGCTGTGCTGTGGCCATCTCATTATGGCTGGTTGATGACATGTTCACTTACTTCCAAATACTTTCTCACAGCTCCTTGATTTAAGGGAGTCTGTACACCTGCTTTCAAGGCCGCTACGCTTTGAAAAAGTGATTACCAAAACTTCTCAGCGTGAGTAATTTTGTTGTTTCATGGGAATTTCAAGGATACTGTCAGAGTCTGTGTTGTTGCGAGGAGAGCCAGGCTGCTAGCAGGCCTGCTGTCCCCCTTGACAAATTTTTCCCTTTTTGTATCTGCGCCACAAAACTGCTTTTAGAGGTTTCTGCAAGGGCCCTTTGCAGAAAGCTCAACAAGCACGGCAGTAAATGTAAGACAAGTACCGAATTGCCAAATCCAATAATCCAAATTTGACCATTGACAATATCCATCCTGAAATTTCCCACTCATGAAACCAATTCTGTTCCATCTCCTAATTTCTGAATGCTCACATGAATCGACTGAGAGCGGTCAGCCAGATTCCTGCAGCACATACCTTCCAAAACTTTCACAATTATGTCTGCGAGCCAGCAGCACAAATCAGCTGCTGCATGTTTCACAGAATCCGCATCTGTAGCTAAGTGCCTCGATACCTTTGCTGTTGTACCTGTTTGCTTTGCCAATCAGGAGTGTCAGAAGTGCAGATAACTTCAGCTTCACGTTTCCGTGCAGGCACCGATTGCAGCCTGTGACCTTAGGCTGTGCAGAAATCACTGTTTCTCTAATTTTTATTTACCACTAACACACTCATATTTAAAAGAGTATTCAAAATGTCCCGCAGCAAAACTCATTGTCCATTGTGGCTGCACTTGGAACACTTGACTTCAGTTACTGTGATCAGGATCCCGTCCTGGTTCAGCAAGCTTGATTTCTTCTGGATCCACAGCTTTATCGGCTTGGTTCCCATATCTGTAATGACATAGGCAGATCTCCTTTCCCAAGTTAGTACCTGTAACTTCAGTTCACTAACATCTAACATGAACTTTTCGGTTCAAAACATACAGAGCCTCATTTAATCAATCAGCTGGAGAGATGTCCTTCTCTCCCCCTTATTGTTTGTGAAGCCTGTGTGCACGTAAACAGTTCCTTATGTATGCGTATGCAGCTCAGCTATATCTCCATGACCATTGTCTGTCAGCCATTCTCCAACACTCCACCCCGATACAGAGGCACGCGACATGCATTACACTACCTTATCATCCATGAACATTGCCCAAGGCAAGCTCGATCCCGAAGCACACATTTCTCTCAATCCAAAACCAGAGAGAATAATTTGGCAGAGGTTAAACCCCCTTGCGTTCCAACCGACCTCAGATCGCTCTGGGTGGCTGGGGGCGGCTGGGCTTAACCCCTGTGGGATGTCCAGTTCGGGCTTTGTTTCGAGCAGGTCTTGGCAATCCTCAGGACCAGAGTGAAGACTCCAAACGGAGGCCCTGCATTTGACCTACAAGCAGCGCGCAAATGAAAGGGGAAAAGGAAGAAAACAGTGCGGTAAAGAGAGAGCGCTTGAGCGCTACCGCGAAAGTGAGCGCGATTGCAATACCTACCACCATAGAGTCGCAGCACTCCACCGGTCCAAAGCAACTTGGCATCATGTGGGGAATTCCCTTTGTTGTTAGTTGTTCGCGGTTCAGCGCTGGGTGCCCAGGGGCTGATTGCTCCGCTGCAGACGCACACATTTTTCTGGCAGCTCTTCGTAGTTCCATTCCGTTCCAGGATCACTATCTATTAGGTTACTTCGCACATATTTACTTATTCATAACGTGTTCCCACTACTGATTAAATTTGTTCCGAGAGGTGTTTTCCATAGTGCCCTCCATTTGAGCTAAAGAGAAAAGCAAGCTTTCTCCCACACCACCCAAAATCCCAGGCACACAGCGCAAGGCAATCTTGTTACACAGGCATATGGCGCAAGACATGTCTAATACAGAGGCACTCTGTCCATTACTCCACCCCGATACAGAGTCATGCGGCGCAAGACAAGCGCAATACAGAGGCTCACCCTTCTCCCCCTGCTCCCTCTGCTTAGCTCTCAGACCGCTGGGATCCATCTCCATTTTCGAGGAATACAGCGCATCCCTCTGTAGGCCAAAGGGGATGTTCCTGTAGTTGCCACGTTATTCTTCAGCCTCTATGATAAAGACAAGCAAAAACACCAAAATGGCACCATCAGTCATCATCTCACACATCAACCCTAAGCTCTAAACCCTACCCCTCTCAAAAGGGACAGACCACTCGAGTCTCCCACTCGTTTCAAAGAGACAAGATAGCAGTAGCTCCTTGTGGTGCCCAGGAGATGCCAATTTACTCTCACGCTCGTGACAAATCATGGCTCCCACGATAGCGCTTCGACACGTGACTGCGCCCCACCAATGCCACCTGCAAAAAGATAAAGCCAAAGTCACTTGCTGAAGGACCGCCTGAATCACAGACTGCCCCAAAGGCTTTACCATCTTCCATTTCATTGCCTCGACAGGCCGCTCACCTGGCCTCGGTGGTTCATGGCCGGCCATCCCGAGGCCAGTGCCTGGCCTATGAAACAGAGAAGAGGGATGCCTATAGTTTACTCTGCAAAGCGACCGCTACTCCCGCCCCCTTAGAGGAACTCACCTGGCCACCGTCACACCCGTGATGGCATCGGGCTCTCCTCCTCACTTCATGCCTTCAAAGGCAAACACAGACCCACCTAAATCTTGAAGTACCTGCAGAACCACCAACCGCCTCGATCCAGAGGCCCGCCGTCTCGTGGCGCTCCGTTTGAGGATTCCATCCCTGGATTAACACACATTGTGTGAGGCCCCATCTGAAAAAAACAAATATTTATTAGTGACTCCTCATGGTGCCAAACCACAGTCACACGCTGCCTGAACTCTCCCTTCCGTTCAGGAACATCATCAACAGTCTAACTACAGACTGCCTTGAAAACAAGAACAGAAGGAAGCAGGCGTGACTCAGAGCCCTACACAGATGAGCCCTTCACCCTGCAAGTTGCCATCGGCTTTTCCTAAAGCGAAAAGGCTCCTCCCAGGCAGCTCCACTCATTGCCCAGGATGGTATCAGAACAGCCTCTCCACGCAGCCTGCCGCTGACTCCTCAATGTCAATGACCGTATGGCTTTTGCTGAGGTCGCCTGGGTGTAGCTACGTGCTGACCCTGCGCTCTTATTGCTATGCCGACTCACCCCAACTCTACGGCCCCGGGCAGAGCAGCTCCACACCAGACACGTACACAGAACAAGGCTACATAGACCACTGCAGACAACACGACTCCAAGGTCGGAAAAATCTCACAGTGAAAAGAGCTCCCAGACAAGAGATGCTGTAGAGCGATGCTGCCTATGGAGGTGAAGCACGGAAGCTCTATGACAACAAACAACTTCCCTTCCCCTGCTCCCTCCCTGGCCCTGGTCACTTCCCTTAGCTCTCAGACTGCTGGGGATCCATCTCCGTCCTCAAGGAACACAGCGCACGCCTCTGTAGGTCAAATGGGATGTTCCTGGAGTTGCCACATTATTCTTCAGCCTCCGTGATAAAGACCGCAACCTGGAAGATAGTTGACTTTCATACCCATTACTTTATTAGGAAATGCTAACAGTCTCTATGCAAGCAAGAAGCTTACTCAAACCCTAGCTAGATAAGCTCATTTTCAGTATCATAGTAACAGAAGCGGTGCTAACAGCTTACAGTTTAAAAAGCAAAGCTGGTGGAAAAAGCCCAATGGTCTACCTTGTGCAAAGTCAGGAACGCTGGTGAAATGCTATGCACCCAGAAGCAAAAAATCAACAGCCAACTATATAGGATTGAGTTGCCTTCAAAGGCCCTGAAAAGGCAACACAAAACACACAAAAAGCTATGTCAATAAGTACTCTTGACTAGGTAGACCCTGGTCACACTCAGCCAGTTGCAAAACGCTTACCTGAGACGCGTGAACCAAGACGACAGCAGCCACTCAAATGCTTCAACGGCAGAATGAAAGCTAGAACGGTACAACAGGAGACACAAAGCAGAATGAGCTGCCAAAAGCAAGACGAGACCCTTATATAACCCAGAGCCCACCCACCACCCTTCCCACTGTGGCCTGGAAAGGGGAGGATGCTGCCTGCAGAAGGATTAAAAGCAGCTGGAGCAGCAGGTGTGGCTCTTCTGACCCGAGTTGTTTATCAGAGAATGAATGCTGAATGGAGAAAGGGATTCTTGCTGAAAACACTCTCTACTGTGCTGAATCTTTATATTGATGATTAAAACAGGAACGTAAACCACCATACATTTACTAAAAGATGGATAAAAATCCCTAAAGAGAGTGCTAAACCTCATAGAGAAAATACTGAGTAAACACTATAAAAATGCTGCTGTTGGGAAATCGTGTATTTTAGACTTGCAGAAAGCAAGAGAAAAACCTACATAACTGATCTTTCATCTGAGTGAGATGGAGTCTAGCACGCGACTTCAACAGGAAAGCCTTCCAGATAATACCAAAGAACAAGGAACAACTGCATCCCTAAGCAGTCCCACCTAAAGGATATGTCTGCACAAGAACCACAGGAAGTACTGTAGTACACTCACAAATCACTCTAACAAATTTCCATAGAAAATAGAGATGAGACACATGTATTCCTAACACATAATGACCCTAGAAAAAATACAAGCCCCACCAAGAAAAATACCCAGCAGTAGCTCCCAAACCAAAGGAGCCAGGACTGAAAGACATACCTGGCCTGAAACCTCCCCAAGGAGCCCACAAGCAGCCCCATTGACATGGGATATCTCCACACTCCAGTCGAGGCAACTGCCAAGGGCACAAACCTCCCCACCTTCCATCCTAACCTTTAAAAGGCATAAATCCCCTTTTTGAGCCTGTCCACATGACTCCTCAGCCACCATCCAGACCTGCTCACCTTACCTCTCGGCGTGCCTTCTGCCTTCAACACTCCCCCCTCAGCTCAGCCCTCATCTTCTGCAGCAGCCCAGGAGAAACCCAAAGGGACCAGCAGACCCCACCCCAGCTAGCTGCCTTTTAACAGGGAGAGCTGTCTCCATCAGCCCAATTTTTGGCACCTGGGGTTCATCAAGCCCCAGCACTCAGCTTCAGCCCAGTACCTTCGAGTGGGGACTATTTGCCCTGGGGCTCTGAGCTTTCCTTTGCCAGGGAACCTAAAATACACCTGCAAAAGTGTTTTTCTCATCCAGAGCAGCATTTGCTGCCAAACATGCCAAACATCCAGCAATAGCTTCCAAACCAAAGGAGCCAGGACTAAAAGACATAGCTGGCCTGAAATCTTCCCAAAGGGGACTCACAAGCATCCCCTACCCACATGGGACATCCCCACACTTTCAGCAGGGCACTTACCAAGAGCACAGAGCTCCCCAGCTTCCAACTTCACCTTTAAAATCCAGAAATCCCTTTTTTTTTTTCAGGCTTTTCCCCATGACTCCCCAGCCACCTTCCAGTGCCACTCACCTCATCTCCTGCAGAACCTTCTGCCTTCTTACAGCAATGCTCCCTCCCCTCCTCAGCACAGCTCTTGCCTTCTGCAGCAGCTCAAAGGAACCAGCAGACCCCACCCCAGCTAGCTGCCTTTTAACAGGGAGAGCTGTCTCCATCAGCCCAATTTGTGGCACCTGGGGCTCACCAAGCCCCAGTACCTTCCACTGGGGATGGGCGATACCACCTACACCTGTGGTGCTCCCTCCGTGGCTGGAAGCCAAGTGGCCCCTAAAGCCCCTCTTGCCCTGGGGTCAGGGCTTTCCTTCCCCAGGGATCAGTCCTAATGTGCCCTGTGTCATTTTCCAGCTGTAGCAACATCCCTGTTCGACTGTGCTAAACACCCGGCAGCAACTCCCAAACCAAAGTGCTGAGGATTGAGAGATATTCCTGGCAGAGAAACGTGACATTTTTGGGTCAAAAACTGAAGAATTAAGGTCTGACAGACAAGGGCTGGAGCTGCCCTGCCCGGCACACCCTGGCATTGTGCTGCCAAGTGACCCGCTCCTCCCTGTACAGCCTTACCCAGCCTCTCCCCAACCCCTCCCTTTCTCGCCCTCTTCTCCGGCTCCTTCTACTTAGCTTGGAGGAGTCCGGGGATCTACAATCCCTCCTTGACAGCAGATGATGTCTACCGGATGTCTGCTTACTGGGACGCTTTGTTGTGGTGTCAAGCGTCAGGTACCGCCTGGAAAGCAAAAGAGACTGTTAGAACTTCACAGACACTGGCGCACCTGAAAAAAAGTCATCTCTGCTTTAGCCCGCTAGTCTGACATCTGGCTTTGCTCGGCACTTTGTGACTTCAAAAAACGTTACAGGCCAAAATGGATAAGCTAGTCAGACAGCCCCTGGTCACACCTGACCTTGCGTAACATGTGCTGACCTGCGTTCCTTAGGGCGCTCGGCTCGTCCCTCTGCAACGAGCATCAAGACAGTCACCCGGTTGCGGGCCGACCGTTTACCAATTCCAAAGGTCTCCACAGGAAGCCTCCCTTGCTCCCAGGCTCAGCTTCGCTCATTATTTATCTCCCTTCCTTCCCACTTCCCGGTCGGTGCAGTTCCCCAGAAACTGCGCTTGCCAGGCATACCACGTGTTTTGCAGACAGCTGCTAGGTTCCGTCTTCAAACAAACTCTTCCCTCTGCTACAGGCCCCTGAAATAAAGGGCTAATGCTTGGAGTCCAAGAGGGGCCTGCTGTGAAGTCTAAACAAGCTAAAACAAGAACCACAGTGCCCTGGGAACCTCTAGGAAAGCAGTGAGCTCTCCAATGGCTTAAGGGAAGGCCGATGCAAAGGGACATGGCTCTCACAGCCCACAACCAGAGAGACTAATTTGGCAGAGGTTAAACCCCCTTGCGTTCCAACCGACCTCAGACTGCTCTGGGTGGCTGGGGGCGGCTGGGCTTAACCCCTGAGGGAGGTCCAATTTGGAGCTTTGTTCCTGAGGATTGCAAAGACATGGTCACAGCAGAGTGAAGACTCCAAACCGAGTCAAGGTTTCAGTCACTGTATTTGGCTGACAAGCAGCATGCAAGAGACTGTGGGAAAGAAAGAAAGAAAATGTGGGGAAAAGAGAGAGCGAAGAAGAACACAAGCCCACGCCTAAGAGCTACCGCGAAAGTGAGCGCGATTGCAATACCTACCACCATAGAGCCGCAGCAGTCCACCGGTCCAAAGCAACTTGGCATCATGTGGGGAATTCCATTGCTTGTTAGTTGTTTGCGGTTCAGCGCTGGGTGCCCAGGGGAGGATTGCTCCGCTGCAGACGCGCACATTGTTGTGGCAGCTCTTCTGGGTTCTATTCCATTCCATGATCCCTATTTATTAGCTTACCTCTCAAATATTTACATATTCATAACCTGTTCCCACTGCTTATTAAAATGTGTTCCGAGAGGTGTTTTCCTTAGTGCACTCCATTTGAGCTAAACAAAATAAAATCAAGCTATCACCCACACCCCCCAAAATCCCAGGCACACGGCGCAAGGCAAGCTTGTTACACAGGCATACGGCGCAAGACAAGTCTAATACAGAGGCTCACAGCGCAAGGTGACTGAAAAAACAGAGCCAAACGCTCCACCTACCTGCCATGTACTGCTTTGGAATTAGGCACCAACACGGACGTCGACCGCCTCAGCTTCTCAGTGCGTTCAGACGTGTGGCTACGCCCCAACGACGCTGCCTGGGGAGCCTGCAAGGGACAAAGCAAAGAGCAACGTTCCAAGAAACTGCCTGAAGCCGTTTCCCATCTCCCATTCCCTTCCCTTCACCGACCGCTCACAGCCCCCGCCAGTTATAGGTGCCCGCGCCGAGGTTCCTGCCTGGGCTGGAAAACAAACAAGGGATGCCTAGAACTCACCTGCAATGCAACACCAGCCCGTGAGGAATGGCTCGCCTGGCCCGAGTCGCCTACCCTGGAAACAGCCCGCTCTCCTCCTCGCTTTGCGCCTTCACAAGAGAAACAGCACACACAAACAAACCTTAAACGTGGCACCGAGCCGCCAACCACTTCATCACGCCAACACCACCGGCGGACCTACCTCCCTCGGGTGCTCCTCCCGACTCCTCCGTCGCTGCCTCGGTACACATTGCATCTGGCCCTGTCTGAAAAACCCAACAGTTTAGTGAGCACGTCACCCCGATACCGACTCATCGCTGCACCATTGCGGATCTCTCACTTCCATTTAGGAACCCTCTCTGCGGTCTAACTGCAGGCAGCCCTTAAGACTCAAACAGTAAAAAACCAGGCATACCTCAGAGCAGCACAGCTTACACCCCTGCAAAGTTCCATCTGCTTTTCCCAACGCTGGAGGGCCCCACCTAGCAGCTCCCACCATCTCCCAGGAACAGGATGGGCAGGAATATCCGCACACCCTGCTGACGGTACCACCTTCGCCGAACCCTCCCGGGCAGAATCCCACACGCTAACCCTGGACTCCTGCGGCTATGCCCCATCACCCCGACTCCACAACCCCGGGCAGAGCAGCTCCGTGCCAAACACGCACACAGAATGACGCAACGCAGAACCCTGCGGATGATGGGACTCCAAGAGGACCGAAAACTGTCAGCAAGACAGGAGACACCGTCAAACAACGCCACGAAGGGGCGGATGAGAGGAAGCTCTAAGGCAGCCCCCAAAGAGAGGGGACTGACAGTAAGTCCTTCCAATGAGCCGTTCCAAAGCAGTGACGATGGATGCACAAGAAGCCCGCCTTCAAGACCTAACGATGGAAAGATGCACGGAAAAAGCCTCCGGCTGTGAAAACGAGTGACCGAAGAGCGGGCTCCAGACAGAGCCCGCAATGACGCCACAAGAGAAGACCGACTGGAAACTTCTGAGACGTGAGGACAAACCGTGCCATGACCTTGCTAGGCAAATCAAGAGCAGCTCCGCGGCTGCTATGCTGGTGAACGAGCGTGGGCATTCAAGACCCTAGCGACCGCGCCCGAGAGGCACACTGGGCACCTTTGAGCACAAAGAGGATGCTGACATCCAGAGAAGGACTAAGACACAGAAGACACACAAACGACAAGCATCAAGACAGACAGGGGCTGGAGCTGCCCTGCCCGGCACACCCTGGCAGCGTGCTGCCAAACGACCCGCTCCTCCCTGTACAGCCTTATCCAGCCTCTCCCCAACCCCTCCCTTTCTCGCCCTCTCCTCCGGCTCCTTCTACTTAGCTTGCAGGAGTCCGGGGATCTACAATCCCTTCTTGACAGCAGAAGATGTCTACCGGATGTCTGCTTACTGGGACGCTTTGTTGTGGTGTCAAGCGTCGGGTACCGCCTGGAAAGCAAAAGAGACTGTTTGAACTTCACAGACACTGTCGCACCTGAAAAAGTCATCTCTGCTTGAGCCCGCTAGTCTCAACTCACCTGGCCGAGGTCACATGTTGACATGCTGCCATCCAGCTTTGCTCGGCATTTTGTGACTTCAAAAACAAATGAACGACCAAAAGGGATAAGCTGGTCAGACAGCCACCGGTCACATGTTACCTTGAGAAACTTGTCCTGACCCGCTCTCCTCATGGCGCGCCGCTCGTGCATCTGCAAAGATCATAGAGTGAGTCACCTGGATGCAGGCGGACAGTTGGCCAATTCCAAAGGTCTCCGCAGGAAGCCTCCCTTCCTCCCAGGCTCAACTTCATTCATTGTTTATTTCCCTTCCTTCCCTCTTCCCGGTTGGCACAGTTCCCCAGAAACTGCGCTTGCCAGGCATACCACGTATTTTGCAGACAGCTGCTAGGTTCCGTCTTCTAACAAACTCTTCCCTCTGCAACAGGCCCCTGAAATAAAGGGCTAATGCCTGGAGTCCATAAGCGGCCTGCTGTGACCTCCAAACAAGCTAGAGAAAAATTCACAGTGCTCTGAAAACCTCTAGGAAAGCAGTGAGCTCTCCAATGGCATAAGGGAAGGCTGATCCAGAGGGACATGGCTCTCACAGCCCACAACCAGAGAGACTAATTTGGCAGAGGTTAAACCCCCTTGCGTTCCAACCGACCTCAGACTGCTCTGGGTGGCTGGGGGCGGCTGGGCTTAACCCCTGTGGGAGGTCCAATTAGGTGCTTTGTTCCTGAGGATTGCAAAGACCTGGTCACAGCAGAGTGAAGACTCCAAACCGAGTCAAGGTTTCAGTCACTGTATTTGGCTGACAAGCAGCATGCAAGAGACTGTGGGAAAGAAAGAAAGAAAAATTGGGGAAAAGAGAGAGCGAAGAAGAACACAAGCCCACGCCTAAGAGCTACCGCGGGAGTGAGCACGATTGCAATACCTACCACCATAGAGCTGCAGCATTCCACCGGTCCAAAGCAACTCGGCATCATGTGGGGAATTCCCTTTGTTGTTAGTTGTTCGCGGTTCAGCGCTGGGTGCCCAGGGGAGGATTGCTCCGCTGCAGACGCGCATGTTTACGTGGCAGCTCTTCTGGGTTCTATTCCGTACCAGGATCCCTATTTATTAGCTTACCTCTCAAATATTTACATATTCATAACCTGTTCCCACTGCTTCTTAAAATGTGTTCCGAGAGGTGTTTTCCATAGTGCCCTCCATTTGAGCTAAACAAAAGAAAAGCAAGCTATCACCCACACCACCCAAAATCCCAGGCATACGGCGCAAGACAAGTCTAATACAGAGGCTCACAGCGCAAGGTGACTGCAAAAACAGAGCCAAACGCTCCACCTACCTGCCATGTACTGCTTTGGAATTAGGCACCAACACGGACGACGACCGCCTCAGCCTCTCAGTGCGTTCAGACGTGTGGCTACGCCCCAAGGACGCTGCTTGTGCAGCCTGCAAGGGACAAAGCAAAGAGCCACATGCCAAGAGACTGCCTGAAACCATTTCCTGCCGGCGGGGGAAGAAGCAAGCCTGCTCAATGTGAGCGATAAAAGCTGCTTCCTTTATTAGTTCTAAGTTAGCTCCTTTTATACTTTGTGGCTAACATATGCCCATGAGTCAATCTATTATTGGTTATTTGTTAAGGGTTACATCATCATAAGCCTGCCTCTTGTTTTCATTCTTGCAGTTCCTTCAACCTGTTTTTCCCTGATTCACTTGCTTCTTCTGAGGGCTGTCTTCGTTTAAGGTCGTCTCGACCTTGATCCTGATTGGTCGTGCCGTGCTTCTTCTGCTCTGCTTTAGTCTGCACTTCGTGCCTACGTGCACGTACTCCAACAATTCCCCCTTTTTTCTTCTGAGCAACAAGAGCAGTAACCTTGCCTTGCAGGGTATAAGCTAACAAAGTGCCTACTACTATAACAGCAACTATAATAATCAACAGCCATCGTATACCTTCCTTAACCAAGTCACTAAGCCAACCTGTTATTCCCCAAGAGCTTAACACACTGTTCACACCAAAGTGATTAATTAGTAATTATAACGAGTTTTGATAAGCATACCTTATAGCCAAACATTGCTAGTTTACCTTTAATGTCTAAAAGTTATCTGCACGCCTGCTGTGCTGTGGCCATCTCATTATGGCTGGTTGATGACAAGTTCATTTTACTTCCAAATACTTTCTCACAGCTCCTTGATTTAAGGGAGTCTGTACACCTGCTTTCAAGGCCGCTACGCTTTGAAAAAGTGATTACCAAAACTTCTCAGCGTGAGTAATTTTGTTGTTTCATGGGAATTTCAAGGATACTGTCAGAGTCTGTGTTGTTGCGAGGAGAGCCAGGCTGCTAGCAGGCCTGCTGTCCCCCTTGACAAATTTTTCTCTTTTTGTATCTGCGCCACAAAACTGCTTTTAGAGGTTTCTGCAAGGGCCCTTTGCAGAAAGCTCAACAAGCACGGCAGTAAATGTAAGACAAGTACCGAATTGTCAAATCCAATAATCCAAATTTGACCATTGACAATATCCATCCTGAAATTTCCCACTCATGAAACCAATTCTGTTCGATCTCTTAATTTCTGAATGCTCACATGAATCGACTGAGAGCGGTCAGCCAGATTCCTGCAGCACATACCTTCCAAAACTTTCACAATTATGTCTGCGAGCCAGCAGCACAAATCAGCTGCTGCATGTTTCACAGAATCCGCATCTGTAGCTAAGTGCCTCGATACCTTTGCTGTTGTACCTGTTTGCTTTGCCAATCAGGAATGTCAGAAGTGCAGATAACTTCAGCTTCACGTTTCCGTGCAGGCACCGATTGCAGCCTGTGACCTTAGGCTGTGCAGAAATCACTGTTTCTCTAATTTTTATTTACCACTAACACACTCGTATTTAAAAGAGTATTCAAAATGTCCCGCAGCAAAACTCATTGTCCATTGTGGCTGCACTTGGAACACTTGACTTCAGTTACTGTGATCAGGATCCCGTCCTGGTTCATGCAAGCTTGATTTCTTCTGGATCCACAGCTTTATCTGCTTGGTTCCCATATCTGTAATGACATAGGCAGATCTCCTTTCCCAAGTTAGTACCTGTAACTTCATTTCACTAACATCTAACATGAACTTTTCCGTTCAAAACATACAGAGCCTCGTTTAATCAATCAGCTGGAGAGATGTCCTTCTCTCCCCCTTATTGTTTGTGAAGCAAACGCTTGAGAGTTTGATTCATATGTTTTGCCATGGCTTTGTATTGTACAAGTTTTTTAGTTTCAGCAACCAACAAGTGGTATTGTTGTTAAAGCACTTTAGCAGATTGGTAAACAAAGTTTCATGTAATTTCTGAGCTCCTGCAAAGCTGTCTGCTGAGAGAGCAGCCCCGGCCGGTGCAACCAGCCTGTCTGCTCTCTGATTTCTCCCTGCTAGACCTAGATGTAGTCAGTTAGCTCAGTGTGGCTGTGAGTCTGAGTAACAGAATACTGATGCATAATACCACACATTGATCTAATCCAGTTAACATTTCTAAGTAATTTTTGAACATCATTTAACATGCCAACCCCAGTTTTGATTGCGATCCTCTGAGGTGTTACAGTACTTTTATCAATTTGTCAGTCCGAATATTTTCACACTGGCTTATTTTGAATTTTTCTATGGAGTAATCTGTAACCCCTTGCTTTTCAAATGCACTGTTAACTCATGAATCAAACTTTCACCGTCCAAGTTTTTTCCCACAATCAATATAGCAACCATATCAGGATGTGTTTTCTGTACTGGAGCAAACGCCCAGGCTACATAAGCCTGGCACATAGTTGCTGAATTTTTTCTGCCTTGTGGGAGCGTACCCAGTGACACCTTTTGAAAAGAAAAAACCAAATCTTTTTTAAAAAAAAATTTTTTGCTTGTTCCACAAACTTGTGGAAGGCTTCATATGACTCTTAGTCAGTTGCTCCCGTATTTAATCATGTATGTGGCCAATTTTTTTCTCAAGTAAGCAGCTATTGATCATTGTTTTCCAGGTTAACTTTTAATATGAGCTGCCTTTTTTCAATGTTCACTATATAAAATTCATTTTTGCTAAGTAACCAGCCTTGCTCTCAGTGGACAAACACAGCCCTGAACTTATAGCACATACGAACAAACGAACGCTGCAAACCAATTAATCAGACAAACGACATTGAGAGACCATCCAGTTCATATGGGTGGGAGGGTTGGGGTGTGGGGGGGGGTGTGGGGAGGTGGTTCAGCTACATGCTGACCCTGCGCTCTTATTGCTATGCCGACTCACCCCAACTCTACGGCCCCGGGCAGAGCAGCTCCACACCAGACACGTACACAGAACGAGGCTACACAGACCACTGCAGACAACACGACTCCAAGGTCGGAAAAATCTCTCAGTGAAAAGAGCTCCCAGACAAGAGATGCTGTAGAGCGATGCTGCCTATGGAGGTGAAGCACGGAAGCTCTATGACTACAAACATCTTCTCTTCCCCTGCTCCCTCCCTGGCCCTGGTCACTTCCCTTAGCTCTCAGACTGCTGGGGATCCATCTCCGTCCTCAAGGAACACAGCGCACGCCTCTGTAGGTCAAATGGGATGTTCCTGGAGTTGCCACATTATTCTTCAGCCTCCGTGATAAAGACCGCAACCTGGAAGATAGTTGACTTTCATACCCATTACTTTATTAGGAAATGCTAACAGTCTCTATGCAAGCAAGAAGCTTACTCAAACCCTAGCTAGATAAGCTCAGTATCAGTATCATAGTAACAGAAGCGGTGCTAACAGCTTACAGTTTAAAGAGCAAAGCTGGTGGAAAAAGCCCAATGGTCTACCTTGTGCAAAGTCAGGAACGCTGGTGAAATGCTATGCACCCAGAAGCAAAAAATCAACAGCCAACTATATAGGATTGAGTTGCCTTCAAAGGCCCTGAAAAGGCAACACAAAATACACAAAAAGCTATGTCAATAAGTACTCTTGACTAGGTAGACCCTGGTCACACTCAGCCAGTTGCAAAACGCTTACCTGAGACGCGTGAACCAAGACGACAGCAGCAACTCAAATGCTTCAATGGCAGAATGAAAGCTAGAACGGTACAACAGGAGACACAAAGCAGAATGAGCTGCCAAAAGCAAGACGAGACCCTTATATAAACCAGAGCCCACCCACCACCCTTCCCACTGTGGCCTGGAAAGGGGAGGATGCTGCCTGCAGAAGGATTAAAAGCAGCTGGAGCAGCAGGTGTGGCTCTTCTGACCCGAGTTGTTTATCAGAGAATGAATGCTGAATGGAGAAAGGGATTCTTGCTGAAAACACTCTCTACTGTGCTGAATCTTTATATTGATGATTAAAACAGGAACGTAAACCACCATACATTTACTAAAAGATGGATAAAAATCCCTAAAGAGAGTGCTAAACCTCATAGAGAAAATACTGAGTAAACACTATAAAAATGCTGCTGTTGGGAAATCGTGTATTTTAGACTTGCAGAAAGCAAGAGAAAAACCTACATAACTGATCTTTCATCTGAGTGAGATGGAGTCTAGCACGCGACTTCAACAGGAAAGCCTTCCAGATAATACCAAAGAACAAGGAACAACTGCATCCCTAAGCAGTCCCACCTAAAGGATATGTCTGCACAAGAACCACAGGAAGTACTGTAGTACACTCACAAATCACTCTAACAAATTTCCATAGAAAATAGAGATGAGACACATGTATTCCTAACACATAATGACCCTAGAAAAAATATAAGCCCCACCAAGAAAAATACCCAGCAGTAGCTCCCAAACCAAAGGAGCCAGGACTGAAAGACATACCTGGCCTGAAACCTCCCCAAGGAGCCCACAAGCAGCCCCATTGACATGGGATATCTCCACACTCCAGTCGAGGCAACTGCCAAGGGCACAAACCTCCCCACCTTCCATCCTAACCTTTAAAAGGCATAAATCCCCTTTTTGAGCCTGTCCACATGACTCCTCAGCCACCATCCAGACCTGCTCACCTTACCTCTCGGCGTGCCTTCTGCCTTCAACACTCCCCCCTCAGCTCAGCCCTCATCTTCTGCAGCAGCCCAGGAGAAACCCAAAGGGACCAGCAGACCCCACCCCAGCTAGCTGCCTTTTAACAGGGAGAGCTGTCTCCATCAGCCCAATTTTTGGCACCTGGGGTTCATCAAGCCCCAGCACTCAGCTTCAGCCCAGTACCTTCGAGTGGGGACTATTTGCCCTGGGGCTCTGAGCTTTCCTTTGCCAGGGAACCTAAAATACACCTGCAAAAGTGTTTTTCTCATCCAGAGCAGCATTTGCTGCCAAACATGCCAAACATCCAGCAATAGCTTCCAAACCAAAGGAGCCAGGACTAAAAGACATAGCTGGCCTGAAATCTTCCCAAAGGGGACTCACAAGCATCCCCTACCCACATGGGACATCCCCACACTTTCAGCAGGGCACTTACCAAGAGCACAGAGCTCCCCAGCTTCCAACTTCACCTTTAAAATCCAGAAATCCCTTTTTTTTTTTCAGGCTTTTCCCCATGACTCCCCAGCCACCTTCCAGTGCCACTCACCTCATCTCCTGCAGAACCTTCTGCCTTCTTACAGCAATGCTCCCTCCCCTCCTCAGCACAGCTCTTGCCTTCTGCAGCAGCTCAAAGGAACCAGCAGACCCCACCCCAGCTAGCTGCCTTTTAACAGGGAGAGCTGTCTCCATCAGCCCAATTTGTGGCACCTGGGGCTCACCAAGCCCCAGTACCTTCCACTGGGGATGGGCGATACCACCTACACCTGTGGTGCTCCCTCCGTGGCTGGAAGCCAAGTGGCCCCTAAAGCCCCTCTTGCCCTGGGGTCAGGGCTTTCCTTCCCCAGGGATCAGTCCTAATGTGCCCTGTGTCATTTTCCAGCTGTAGCAACATCCCTGTTCGACTGTGCTAAACACCTGGCAGCAACTCCCAAACCAAAGTGCTGAGGATTGAGAGATATTCCTGGCAGAGAAACGTGACATTTTTGGGTCAAAAACTGAAGAATTAAGGTCTGGCAGAGAAATGTGACATTTTTGGGTCAAAAACTGAAGAATTAAGGTCAAGAATCTGAGATTTCTGGCCCAAAATTTTCAGATTTGGGTCCAGAATCGGAGCGGTTTGGGAATAAAAAGTTTGAGATTATTTTTTTTCAGATTTGGGTCAAGGATTTCGATATTTGGGACCAGATTTTGGGATTTGGGGCCAAAATTTTGAAGTTTGGGGCAAGAATTTCATGTTTTGGGTGAATTTTGGGGGGTAGAAGCTGGAGATTTAGGTCCAAAAATTAAGATTTTTGTGTCCAAAATTTGAAGTTTTGGTCAAGAATTTTGAGATTTGGGTCCAAAATTTGGATTTTTTTTTTTTTTTTTTTGGGGGGGGGGGGTGTGTCAAAATTTGGAGGGTTTGGGTGAAGAACTTGACAGTTTGGGTAAAGAAATTGAGATTTAGGTGAAAATGCTGAGGGTTTTGGGGTTCAAATATCTGAGGTTTGGGGTAAAAATTGTTGAGGGCTTTTGGTAAACTTGAGGTTTTGCTGAAGATTTTGAGGGTTTGGGGTCAATTCTTGGATGTTTGTGGCCCAAAACCCTTCTCCCCAGCCCCTGGGAGCACAGCCCAACCCCCCTGGCCTCCCCCTTGTCCCAGGGGGGGTTAATTTGGGGGTGAGACATCCCAGGGGAACAGGCCCTCCTGGAGATGCTGTTACGCTTGGAACTCACCCGGCCGGGTGAGGAAATATCCGACTTCCCTCCTGGCTTTGTGGCTTCAGAAGAGGAAGCAAACACACACGTCAGTCTTGAAATAGCCAGGGCCGCCGACCCTCTCACCCCACCCAGACACTGGTAGAGCTGGATGGCACAAAACCGCATCCCGTGACATAACTGTGGAGGCCTGCCCGTCACCTGTGATGCTAAAACAACAGCGTACAGTTTGACAGGATGCCTCTAAGACCGCTGTGTCAATGCAGCGGTCGCTTGCCTCACCGACATCGGCTCGTGTGTTGGGATCCCACTCGGCCTGTGGATTTGCGTGGAGTAGAACCAGAAATGCCTCGACGAGTCACAAGTGCTCCCGGTTGCCCCGAGCCTCTCACGTCAGATGCCAGGCAGCCTCTGGTTGATGCTCCTCCTCTTCTGTAGGCCTTCAGCTCGGGGCGCATCCCTCACATCTGAAAAGCCCAAGCGAGCGGTCAAAGAGAGTCACACCGGATGCCAACCGATGCCTCGATGAGGCCGACGGTCAGTCATCTATACCTAAATAGCCCAACACCCAGACAAAACGAGCCCCAGAGAACGAGCCTCACGTATATGACGGAAGGCACGTGCGATAGTCGACCTCCTCAACTGCCGTGCACACCGCTACGCCGGGAAGGCTGGAAGATCGCTCCTGGAACCTGCCAAACACAATGGCAACAACTCTGTGAAAGCTGTGAGGAAAGACCCTACTGTCTTTGCCAAAATACCTGCCTGGGGCAACATTTTACTGCCACACTGTAACCCTCTGCAGTGCCTAGCTCTAATATTGCCACACCTCCTCCTGGGGCAGGTCCGACCCAGAGACGGCACACAGACAGCAAACGTGACCCTGAAACACACGATGGCCAGGATGGATAAGAACAATGACCGTATCAGAGATGATGCTGTCAAAGAAGCCCGATGGCACTGCGATACTGCAGATGCATTAAGGTGGCATTGAAAGATGCGATGACTGTTGCCTGTAAGAGATAGCAACAGGTGCACAAGAAGCTGTGCTTTAAGACCCAAGACCATTGAACATGAGGGGATGACCCCAGAGAAGACACATCTGTGCCAAACAAATGCTCGGTGGAGAGACTTCCTGTCCAAACTGCAATGTTGGACGCGCAAGAAGCCCGCCTTCAAGACCTAATGATGGAAGGATGCGGGGAAGAAGCCTCAGTCCGGGAAGAGAGATGGCTGCAGAGCACGGCTACCGACAGAGCCGACCATCGCGCTGCAAGACAAGACTGACCGCAAGCTTCTGTCACGTGAGGATGAACTGCACCACCAGATTGCCAAGCGAGCGAAGGAGAGCCCGATGGGCGCTGTGCCTGCGAGCGAGTGTAGGCATTTGAGACCCTAGAGGCCATGGCCAAGGGGCACATTTGCCCCTCTGAGTGCAAGAGGATGCCGGCATCCAGAGAAGGACTAAGACACAGAAGATGCCACACAACACACACACACACGCGCGCAGACGTGAGCCAGACCTGCCCTCTCTGGCTCACCCTAACGTCGTGCTGGTGAATAACCCGCCGGCCCAAAGGGGGACCGCTCATGGACAGCCCCTTCCCCCTACATCAGCTTTCATGGGCAAGTGACTTCACCGCTGCCTTCGCCCCACCCTTCTCCCCCTGCTCCCTCCGCACAGCTCTCAGACCGCTGGGATCCATCTCCATCCTCGAGGAACACAGCGCATCCCTCTGTAGGCCAAAGGGGATGTTCCTGTAGTTGCCACGTTATTCTTCAGCCTCTATGATAAAGACAAGCAAAAACACCAAAATGGCACCATCAGTCATCATCTCACACATCAACCCTAAGCTCTAAACCCTACCCCTCTCAAAAGGGACAGACCACTCGAGTCACCCGCTTGTTTCAAAGAGACAAGCTAGCTGTCGTTGCTTGTAGTGCCCAGGAGATGCCGATTTACTCTCACGCTCGTGATAAATCATGGCTCCCACGATAGCTCTTCGACACGTGACTGCGCCCCACCAATGCCACCTGCAAAAAGATAAAGCCAAAGTCACTTGCTGAAGGACCGCCTGAATCACAGACTGCCCCAAAGGCTTTACCATCTTCCATTTCATTGCCTCGACAGACCGCTCACCTGGCCTCAGTGGTTCATGGCTGGCCATCCCGAGGCCAGTGCCTGGCCTATGAAACAGAGAAGAGGGATGCCTATAGT
Organism: Laterallus jamaicensis coturniculus; assembly: GCA_022605575.1. Taxonomy (NCBI): domain Eukaryota; kingdom Metazoa; phylum Chordata; class Aves; order Gruiformes; family Rallidae; genus Laterallus; species Laterallus jamaicensis. The sequence goes on from JAKCOX010000148.1 coordinate 79,268, forward strand.
TTACTCTGCAAAGCAAATGCTACTCCCGGCCTCTTAGAGGAACTCACCTGGCCATCGTCACACCCATGATGGCATCGGGCTCTCCTCCTCACTTCATGCCTTCAAAAGCAAACACAGACCCACCTAAATCTTGAAGTACCTGCAGAACCACCATCCGCCTTGATCCAGAGGCCCGCCGTCTCATGGCGCTCCATTTGAGGATTCCATCCCTGGATTAATGCACATTGTGTGAGGCCCCATCTGAAAAAAACAAATATTTATTAGTGACTCCTCATGGTGCCAAACCACAGCCGCACGCTGCCTGAACTCTCCCTTCCGTTCAGGAACATCATCAACAGTCTAACTACAGACTGCCTTGAAAACAAGAACAGAAGGAAGCAGGCGTGACTCAGAGCCCTACACAGATGAGCCCTTCACCCTGCAAGTTGCCATCGGCTTTTCCTAAAGCGAAAAGGCTCCTCCCAGGCAGCTCCACTCATTGCCCAGGATGGTATCAGTACAGCCTCTCCACGCAGCCTGCTGCTGACTCCTCAATGCCAATGACCGTACGGCTTTTGCTGAGGTCACCTGGGAGTAGCTACGCGCTGACCCTGCGCTCTTATTGCTATGCCGACTCACCCCAACTCTACGGCCCCGGGCAGAGCAGCTCCACGCCAGGCATGTACACAGAACGAGGCTACATAGACCACTGCAGACAACATGACTCCAAGGTCAGAAAAATCTCTCAGTGAAAAGAGCTCCCAGACAAGAGATGCTGTAGAGCGATGCTACCTATGGAGGTGAAGCTCTATGACGGAAGCTCTATGACAACCCCAGAAAAGAGTGGGCCAGAACAGCACGGTGGAAGGAGTTACTGTCAACATGGAGATGATGGATGCGCAAGAAGCCCGACCGCAAGACCTAATGACAGAAGGACGTGGGGAAGAAGCCTTGGTCTGTGAAAATGGAAGGCTGGAGAGCACAGTTCCCAACAGCCGGCGATTGTGCCGCAAGACAAGACTGACCGGAAACTTCTGAGATGAGAGGATGAACCGTGCTGAGAGCTTGCTAAGCAAGCAAAGAAAAGCCCAATGGACACCCTGCTGATGAGCAAGTGTGGGCGTTTGAGACCCTAGAGACCGTGCCCAAGGGGCAGGCTGTGCTCCTCTGAGCGCAATGAGGATGCTGACACCCAGAGAGGGACTGAGACACAGAAAACATGAAACATAACGAGTATAAACACACACAGAGGTGGGAACTGCCCTGCCCGGCACACCCTAGCAACATGCTGTCAAGTAACCCACTCCCCTGTTGCCGGCCTGGAGGGGATCGCTCCCAAACAGCCCCTTTGCCTATGCTGACAAGCAGCCAATCCTGCCACCGCCACCACGTGCACCCCACCCTTCTCTTCTCCTCCCCTTCCCTCCCCAGCCCCAGTCCCTCCACTCAGCTCTCAAGTGACTAGAGAACTGCATCTGTCCTAGAAGGAAACGCATATGATCCCCTGCGTGGGCTGACTGAGACACGCTGGTGGTTGCCATCTCATTCTTCAGCATCTATAATAAAGATAAACAAACAACTAATCAAAACTGTGCAGGCAGGCAGTACTGTGCACCTCGATCCCGACCTCAACTCCCCCTTACCTTCTCAAACGGGATGTGGCAGTCCACTCGCTTGCTCCTTCCAGAGACGGACATGCAGGCAGCGATCACTTGTGTTTCCTACTGGGCTGAGAGACGCAAGAGTGCTGTTACGCTTGGAACTCACACGGACGGAGTTGCCTCCCCAGGAAATATCCGACTTCCCTCCTGGCTTTGTGGCTTCAGAAGAGGAAGCAAACACACACGTCAGTCTTGAAATAGCCAGGGCTGCCGACCCTCTCACCCCACCCAGACACTGGTAGAGCTGGATGGCACAAAACCGCATCCTGTGACATAACTGTGGAGGCCTGCCCGTCACCTGTGATGCTAAAACAACAACGTACAGTTTGACAGGATGCCTCTAAGACCGCTGTGTCAATGCGGCAGTCGCTCGCCTCACCGACGTCGGCTCGTGTGTTGGGATCCCGCATGGCCCGTGGATTTGCGTGGAGTAGAACCAGAAATGCCTCGATGAGTCACAAGTGCTCACGGTTGCTCCAAGCCTCTCATGTCAGATGCCAGCCAGCCTCTGGTTGATGCTCCGCCTCTTCTGTAGGCCTTCAGCTCGGGGCCCATCCCTCACATCTGAAAAGCCCAAGCGAGTGGTCAAAGAGAGTCACACCTGATGCCAACCGATGCCTCGATGAGTCCGACGGTCAGTCATCTATACCTAAATAACCCAACACCCAGACAAAACGAGCCCCAGAGATCGAGCCTCACGTATATGATGGAAGGCACGTGTGATAGTCGACCTCCTCAACTGCCGTGCACACTGCTGCGCTGGGAAGGCTAGAAGATCGCTCCTGGAACCTGCCAAACACAATGGCAACAACTCTGTGAAAGCTGTCTGTGAGGAAAGACCCTACTGTCTTTGCCAAAATACCTGCCTGGGGCAACATTTTACCGCCACACTGTAAAGCTCTAATATTGCCACACCTCCTCCCGGGGCAGGTCCGACCCAGAGACGGCACACAGACAGCAAACGTGACCCTGAAACACATGATGGCCAGGATGGATAAGAACAATGACCGTATCAGAGATGATGCTGTCAAAGAAGCCCGAAGGCACTGCAATAGTGCAAATGCATTAAGGTGGCACTGGAAGATGCGATGACTGTTGCCTGTAAGAGAAAGCAACAGGTGCACGAGAAGCCGCGCTTTAAGACCCAAGACCACTGAACATGAGGGGATGACCCCAGAGAAGACACATCTGTGCCAAACAAATGCTCGGTGGAGAGACTTCCTGTCCAAACTGCAACGTTGGACGTGCAAGAAGCCCGCCTTCAAGACCTAACGATGGAAGGATGCGGGGAAGAAGCTTCAGTCCGGGAAGAGAGATGGCTGCAGAGCACGGCTACCGACAGAGCCGACCATCGCGCTGCAAGACAAGACTGACCGCAAGCTTCTGACACGCGAGGATGAACTGCACCACCAGATTGCTAAGCGAGCGAAGGAGAGCCCAATGGGCGCTGTGCCTGCGAGCGAGTGTAGGCATTTGAGACCCTAGAGGCCATGGCCAAGGGGCACATTGCGCCCCTCTGAGTGCAAAGGGGATGCCGGCATCCAGAGAAGGACTAAGACACAGAAGATGCCACACAACACACACACACGCGCGCAGACATGAGCCAGACCTGCCCTCTCTGGCTCACCCTAACATCGTGCTGGTGAATAACCCGCCGGCCCAAAGGGGGACCGCTCATGGACAGCCCCTTCCCCCTACATCAGCTTTCATGGGCAAGTGACTTCACCGCTGCCTTCGCCCCACCCTTTTCCCCCTGCTCCCTCCACTCAGATCTCAGACCCCTGGGGATCCTTTGCCGGCCGGGGAAGAAGCAAGCCGCTCAATATGAGTGATAAAAGCAACTTCGTTGATTAGTTCTAAGTTAGCTCCTTTTATACATTGTGGCTAATATATGCCTATTAGTCAATCTATCATTGGTTATTTGTTAAGGGTTACATCATCATAAGCCTGCCTCTTGTTTTCAAGTTTCACATCCATGGCCTTGGACAAGCAAAAGAAAATTAATTGCAGCTCTATTTTGCAGCGTAGCATGGCGGACAGAATCAACATCAAGCAAAAGACTGAAAAGTGCAAGGGAAGTAGCATTTGTTTGTTTTGCTAGCCAACACCTCAACTTGTTTAGGTGATTGTGTGCAGCTGCTGCTGACACCCCTGGAGCGAGAAGAGATGCAGATATAATCTCTTCCAGTGACCAGAATGTTACCTGATCGTTGCATTCTTTGTTAAAAGCGTGTGTCTGCCTCCTGGTTCGGCGATGGTGACGGCTCATGTTAAATATCATAGTGGTGTTAGGCGTTAGCAGAGATAAGCGGCCAAGCGTGCATGGCCCCCCTCTTAGACGTGACGGGATACCTGGCCAAGCACGGTCTCCGCATCTCAGTAAATTACCAGGCGGTAGCTGCAAGGGATGGTTAGTAGATATTGAAATGTTAGGCGAAGTATAATTGCACCAGCTTGTAGCGTTGCGATAAACAGACAAGCTAGAATTTACATCGGTGGGTGAGCTTTGTTTCCTACGTGTATGGTTAAAATACAAGCATGCATCAGCCTTTACTGAACCTAGAAGCTCCAACTCCTGCGGTTCCTGAGGTGATACAGGAAGGTAACCAGCCCATCTATCCCATAAACGAAAAGCCATACTATAAAATGTGGCAATCTAAAAACTGCTAATTGGTTACACACACTGTTCACACCAAAGTGATTAATTAGTAATTATAACGAGTTTTGATAAGCATACCTTATAGCCAAACATTGTTAGTTTACCTTTAATGTCTAAAAGTTATCTGCACCCCTGCTGTGCTTTGGCCATCTCATTATGGCTGGTTCATGACATGTTCATTTACTTCCAAATACTTTCTCACAGCTCCTTGATTTAAGGGAGTCTGTACACCTGCTTTCAAGGCCACTATGTTTTGAAAAAGTGATTACCAAAACTTCTCAGCGTGAGTAATTTTGTTGTTTCATGGGAATTTCAAGGATACTGTCAGAGTCTCTGTTGTTGCGAGGAGAGCCAGGCTGCTAGCAGGCCTGCTGTCCCCCTTGACAAATTTTTCTCTTTTTGTATCTGCGCCACAAAACTGCTTTTAGAGGTTTCTGCAAGGGCCCTTTGCAGAAAGCTCAACAAGCATGGCAATAAATGTAAGATAAGTACCGAATTGTCAAATCCAATAATCCAAATTTGACCATTGACAATATACATCTTGAAATTTCCCACTCATGAAACCAATTCTGTTCGATCTCTTAATTTCTGAATGCTCACATGAATCGACTGAGAGCGGTCAGCCAGATTCCTGCAGCACATACCTTCCAAAATTTTCACAATTATGTCTGCGAGCCAGCAGCACAAATCAGCTGCTGCATGTTTCACAGAATCCGCATCTGTAGCTATGTGCCTTGATACCTTTGCTGTTGTATCTGTTTGTTTTGCCAATCAGGAATGTCAGAAGTGCAGATAACTTCAGCTTCACGTTTCCGTGCAGGCACCGATTGCAGCCTGTGACCTTAGGCTGTGCAGAAATCACTGTTTCTCTAATTTTTATTTACCACTAACACACTCATATTTAAGAGTATTCAAAACGTCCCGCAGCAAAACTCTGACTCCATTGTGGCTGCACTTGGAACACTTGACTTCAGTTACTGTGATCAGGATCCTGTCCTGGTTCATGCAAGCTTGATTTCTTCTGGATCCACAGCTTTATCGGCTTGGTTCCCATATCTGTAATGACATAGGCAGATCTCCTTTCCCAAGTTAGTACCTGTAACTTCATTTCACTAACATCTAACATGAACTTTTCGTACCTGTAACTTCATTTCACTAACATCTAACATGAACTTTTCTGTTCAAAACATACAGAGCCTCGTTTAATCAATCAGCTGGAGAGATGTCCTTCTCTCCCCCTTATTGTTTGTGAAGCAAACGCTTGAGAGTTTGATTCATATGTTTTGCCATGGCTTTGTATTGTACAAGTTTTTTAGTTTCAGCAACCAACAAGTGGTATTGTCGTTAAAGCACTTTAGCAGATTGGTAAACAAAATTTCATGTAATTTCTGAGCTTGTGCAAAGCTGTCTGCTGTGGGAGCAGCCCCGGCCGGTGCAACCAGCCTGTCTGCTCTCTGATTTCTCCCTGCTAGACCTAGATGTAGTCAGTTAGCTCAGTGTGGCTGTGAATCTGAGTAACAGAATACTGATGTATAATACCACACAATGATCTAATCCAGTTAACATTTTTAAGTAACTTCTGAACATCATTTAACATGCCAACCCCAGTTTTGATTGCGATCCTCTGAGGTGTTACAGTACTTTTATCAATTTGTCAGTCCGAATATTTTCACACTGGCTTATTTTGAATTTTTCTATGGAGTAATCTGTAACCCCTTGCTTTTCAAATGCACTGTTAACTCATGAATCAAACTTTCACCGTCCAAGTTTTTTCCCCACAATCAATATAGCAACCATATAATGATAAAAGATTAGATCAGTATGTGTTTCTCGTACTGGAGCAAACGCCCAGGCTACATAAGCCTGGCACATAGTTGCTGAATTTTTTCTGCCTTGTGGGAGCGTACCCAGTGACACCTTTTGAAAAGAAAAAAACCAATCTTTTTTTTTAAAAAAAATTTTTTTTTTTTTTGCTTGTTCCACAAACTTGTGGAAGGCTTTACATGACCCTTAGTCTGTTGCTCCCGTATTAAATCGTGTAAGTGGGCATTTTTTTTCTCAAGTAAGCAGCTATTGATCATTGTTTTCCAGGTTAACTTTTAATATGAGCTGCCCTTTTTCAATGTTCACTATATAAAATTCATTTTTGCTAAGTAACCAGCCTTGCTCTCAGTGGACAAACACAGCCCTGAACTTATAGCACATACAAACAAACAAACGCTGCAAACCAATTAATCAGACAAACAACATTTCAAGACACGAGTTGTCACATCCAGCCGATATGGGTGGGAGGGTTGGGGTGTGGGGGGGGTGGTTCTCGGCCACTGCCTGCAGTGCTGTTCTCCCCCCGCCATAAACCACAGTGTGATCCCGTTGTTCACCATGACTGAGCCCCAGGTGAGTGCTAGGACCCCATTCTTTCTACCTCCCACTGGCCCACTACTAACTCTCTCTGCCACCCGCTTTTTCCCCCACAAATCTTTCCCTGGTGATTTCCGTGATTGAGTAGGAATCAAAGTACCCTGATTTAGCTGTTTTTCCCATTCTCACGCCACCTTACGTGACCAAGCTCCTCGGAGCAGTCTGTGCAGAGTCTCTCGGGTGTCAGGAGACAGCGATAGATTGATGAGTGTCCCTGATCCGATGGTTGTTGAAGCTGATACTTGTCCATCTCCATAGGATTCTCTGTCCTTAGGTTTCTTGTCTGTGCTCATAGGTTCCTTGTCCATGGGGGCATCACTGTTCTGTGCCTGAATCGGTGATTCTCCGTCTTTGTAGTTTTCGGGTGGGGGCTCAAACCCTTTTACAACCGGGCATGCCATTGTCTGCTCTGCTTTGTTTTCCAGCTTTTCAAGGACAGGTTGAAGTTGTTGATGCTGGTTAACATTTTCGACTGCGCCATGGGGTGTTTTAGGCTCAGTAAAAGTCAGAGGCAGATAGATATTAAAGGCAGTCGGTTGTACGTTTGTTTTCACGTTTTTTCTTTCCAAAGGCATCACAGTGGAGGGAGTGCAGACCGTGGTGGCAGATTTACGTGCACTACTCGCTCCCCTTCAGTTCCGACAGATTTACAACTTTGCTCTCATAACACAGCATTTTTACTTAGTCTAGTAACTGGGATAGGTGAAAAAGCACCCAGAAACAAAACCACATTCTCCGTAGTAGATTTTCTTTTTCTTTTTGAATCAGCTCTGTGGAACCCGTAATTGGTGTTAAAGCTGCAAAGGCTGAAGCGGCAGCAACGAGTTCCGCCTCTATTTCAGTTAAAGTTCTTTTACTTAATTTCCTGAGAATTGTTAACGACTTAGCTTCTTTCACCCCAACTGAGGGTTTGTCAAGGATTTAAATTCCTATAGCTTCCTAAGTAGGTAAATCAATGCTTTTCAGCAACACTGCGTCCAACCGCAAAAATTTTTGCCTTTCTGTGTCCACTCAGTTAACTCGTGAACTGTATGCGGGTTCTGAAAACAACCCTTGTCATACCCATAAACTAACAACCCCATTAATTCCTTCTTTAAATCTATACCCTTAACATTCCTTTTTTGTAAAGTATTTGTAAATAAATCATATGCCACTTGCCTATCCATTTGCAGACGTCCGCTTTTGCAGCTTTTCCAGGCTCCGGTGGCACGTATGGCCCAAAAACACCGATGTGATCTTTGGGGGCGCACTCCTCTATTTCAATTGATCTAGGTGCCGTCCTGGCTGCAAACAGTACCCAACTCCTACTTCTCCAACCGTGGTTGTAGTGGCCTGCTATCAGGTCCTTTACCGGACCTACACTCCGCTTTTGTAAAAAGCTTTGTAATAATTTGAGAGCTACCTCTGTTTCTATGACGTCTTCTGTTCATGGTGCGGCCGATCCCTGGGTAGTCTCGGTGCTGCGGACGGGAGCGTGTCCCCGGGCCGATCCCCACACTTTGTCGCCAGATCTTTTAATCCCGCCAATCGCCGCTTGATGGGTCCATCTCAGCCCCACCGGCCTCGGTCGGTTCCGGATCCCTGGTGCGTTGGTCTCAGGGTCCCTTCCCCGGTGCGTTGGTCTCAGGGTCCCTTCCCCGGTGCGTTGGTCTCAGGGTCCCTTCCCCGGTGCGTTGGTCTCAGGGTCCCTGTTCGGGGGCCAAATGCCGGTGGGGAAAGAAGCAAGCCTGCTCAATGTGAGTGATAAAAGCAACTTCATTTATTAGTTCTAAGTTAGCTCCTTTTATTCATTGTGGCTAACATATGCCTATTAGTCAATCTATTATTGGTTATTTGTTAAGGGTTACATCATCATAAGCCTGCCTCTTGTTTTCATTCTTGCAGTTCCTTCAACCAGTTCTTCCCGGATTCACTTGCTTCTTCTGAGGGCTGTCTTCGTTTAAGGTCGTCTCGACCTTGATCCTGATTGGTCGTGCCGTGCTTCTTCTGCTCTGCTTTAGTCTGCACTTCGTGCCTACGTGCACGTACTCCAACAGTTTCCCATCTCCCATTCCCTTCCCTTCACCGACCGCTCACAGCCTCCGCCAGTTACAGGTGCCCACGCCGAGGTTCCTGCCTGGGCTGTAAAACAAACAAGGGATGCCTAGAACTCACCTGCAATGCAACACCGGCCCACATGGCCCGAGTCGCCTCCCCTGGAAACGGCCCGCTTTCCTCCTCGCTTTGTGCCTTCAAAAGAGAAACAGGCACACACAAACAAGTCTTAAACGTGGCACCGTGCCGCTGACCATTTCATCACACCAACGCAACCGGCCAACCTACTTCTCTTGTGTCCATGAGGGGCTTGCAGTGACCTCCAAACAAACAAAAAAAGCAATTGCTCGTCATGGCTCCATCGCACAGGGGTGGCCGCTCTGAGGCTTGGGACTGGCCTAGACAGCCCAAACAGGGTAGGCCTGTAAATGACTCCACAATGCCACTCCAGATGCCTAGGAACAGCTCAGCCAGCCTGCGTCACCTCCCTCAGCCCGCTCTCCTTCTTGCTTTGCGCCCTCAAAGAGACGCAGGCCCACCGATCTGGGCAGCTGCCACCACTGCTTCACACCTCAGACATAGACCCCTCAGCTCCCACCCTGAAGGGGCCATCTCCCTCTTTGAGGCTTTGTCCAGGACCTTCCAGTCCATTGTGCAGCCCACTCACCTTCTCCCTCAGTGCAGCCCCAGCCCAGTGATGACTCGACTCCTCCCCTACCTCATAACAGTCCCTCCACAGCTACTTATAGAAGAGCAGTAGGAGCCAACAGACCTTCCACAGGCAGACAGCCCCTTGCAGGAACAGGCCACCCCCATCAGCCTCACTGCTGGCACCTGGGGCTCCCTCCTGCCCTGGGTACTCAGCTGCAACCAGGCAGGGAAAAGGGGAGGGCACCACCACCTGATCCCTGTGATGGTTTCATTCTGGCTGGAAGCCAGATACCCACCAAAGCCCTTCACTCCCTTTCTCAGCTAGGCAGGAGAGAAAGTTTTTAATGGAGAGGCTTATGAGTCAAGTTAAAGACAAGCAGAGATCACTCAGCAAGTAACATCACAACTGAAACAGACTCAACACAGAATGAAGTCTTCTAATGTGTTCCCACCACCCCACCCCCCAAAGTTCCCACTGAAAGCAAAGCGGTATAATGGGAAATAAACCCAAATCTTAACACACCACCCCCCACATCTTCCTTCCTCCCAGGCTCAACTTTATTCACAGTTTCTCATGCTTTCTCCTCCCTCGCCTACACCCTCCTCCTCCACAGGTAGCACGGTTCCCCAGGAGCTGCAGTTCAGAGCCATACTTCATGTTTTGCAGACAACTCCTATCTTCTGTCTTCTGCCAAATTCCAGGCTACGCTTAGCTCTCAGGCAACAAGGTAACTGTATGCATCCTCAAGGAAGGGACACACAGGTCGCTGTGCAGGCAAACTGCGACATTCCTGTAGTTACTACATAATTCTTCTGCCTCTAGGATAAAGGAAAATAAACAGCAACCAAAAAAAAAGAAAAAAGCTTCACAGCTCTTAGAATCCTACAGACAAGGAGAAAAAACCCAACAAAGCCATGGGGCCAGGGAGCTAGACTGAGAGAGGGAAAAAGAAAAAGGCAACAAATAACAGGGCAGAGACAGGAAATGACAGGGACTGACAGAGTGAAGAGGCAAGGGTCAGGGTCAGGCTACACAGACAAACACCAGCACAAACTGAACCACATAGCTACACACTATCAGGCAGAGGGGCCAAAGTAAGAAACGGGGATGGGGAGCTGGGGAGATAGAAGAAAGATAGGGAGGAAGGCAAAAAGCCACAGAGCAAAAAGCATAGCCATGCATGCAGAACTATGAGGGGGAGGAATTCTGAAAGGGTGTCACCTGGGAACCAGCACCAGGTAGATGGAGCAAAGATAAAATCAACCCAGCTACAGGAAAGGGAGGACAGGATTAACAAATTGGGGCCAAGCCCTGGTCAGTGAGAAATGGAGAAGCACAGAACATCACCAATACTATGTGGCACAGAGAGAGGATTCTAAAATAAAGGGACTGGGACACAGACTTAAAAAAAAAAAGAAAATGCAAACTAGTCACGGGCCACCAGCTGGAATTGCAGGTGAATTGCCTGGGCCACAGGACAGACAGCTGTGAACTTTGAAGACTGAGAGAAGGAGCTGACAGAAAGAGAGATAGAGTGACCAAGGAAAAAAATCCAACCAAGCTAAGGCAGAGAAAGCTAGAACTTAAGACCTGGGAGTAAGGAATGAGACAGAATCAGATACAGAAAATAAACAGATTAAGATACCCAAAAGAAGCCCCACAAAGCCCAAAAACCAAAGAAGCCACAAAAGACAATTAAAAACACCCACAAACCTCAGAGCTCACAAGAAAGGCCATGGAATCCTGTTACTCTAGGAACAATTAGGAAAACCATAAGCTGACCTGGAAGATACTACACCTTTGTTCCCCATTAGTTATAAGGAAAACTCTCTATGGACAAGATGCTTACTCTAACCTCTCTAGAAAAATCTCATCACTAGACCTGTTAGGAGAAGCAATACTCACAGCATATAGGGCAAAGCCAATGAAAACAAAAAATGAAGTCACACACACCTAGAATTAAAAAGCATAAAGAGTTACGTAGAATTAAGTCATCTTACAAACCACTGAAAATTCAAAACACCACCACCCAAAGCTACACATGAATGTACTTTCTATTACATACATACTGTTTAGCCTTGACTACTCCTGAAGCTCCTTACCTCAGAAATACCTCCCCAAACAGCCAAGCCAGCTCAGACGCACGTTCCCAAAAAGCCAAGCCCAATACAAAGCTCCATCTCCCAAAAGAAAGACAGAGCACTAACACCCAAGCAACCTTTCCAATGAGCAGGCTGACTAGGGCAAAGTCAGTTGCTTATATATCCCTGGCCCCACCCACCACCCTTCCCACAGTCCCCTAGGAAAGGGGAGGGTCCTGTCTGCAGATAATTCAAAGGCAGGTGTGGGTTTTCTCCCTTAATTTTATGGGCTGTAAAGTACCAAATGGAAGAAGAGAGTCTTGTTGAAAATGATTTCCACTTTTACTGCAACTGCGTCTTTTGTGTTGATGGTGCAATTTGGTGTGTAAGTAGCTTTAATTCTTCTGGGCTGTAGATAGAAAAAGATTAACTCCCTACTAAACTTTTTAGAAAAATAGCTAATTAAATACAGTAAAAATACTATCCTCGGTAATTATATGCTTTAGCTTTGTACAAAAAAAGCCTAAGTGCTATGTGGTTGTACTATGCTTCTAGCAAGACTATATGTACCACCTGACTTCTCCTAGTACTACATTTTGGATGAGGCTGTATGATAATACAGAAACAGATCTCTCAAGAGTCCCTTGTAAAGAATATCTCTATTTGTGAAGTAAATAGTTTAAATGGTCAACTAACCTTAACCCTCTCTCTGACCAATATCCTTAACAGAACTAAATGAGTCCCAAATGAGAGAAACCTGGTCATGACCTGAAAGCTCCCCAGGTAGCCTCCCATCAGGTTAGAACCTCAGGGCTTTTCCAGCCAAGGGAATAGTCCAAATTTTTCCTTACATAATTTTTAGGCTCTAGCAGCACCAACCAGGGAGAAGGGAAACAAGAACGAGAGAGAAAGTGGGAGCAGGACAAAAAGAAAATAGAGAGGGTAAAGGGAAGCCAAGAAAACCACAGCAGAATGGAAAAAAGATGGGCCAGGGCAGGAACTGCCCGGTATGTGAGAGGGAGCACAGGGTGTTCAGAACCAAGTTATGAAATGGTTGAGGATAGGGGGAAAGGGAGCAAGATCTTTTTCAGGAGTAATTGAAAGCCTGCAGTAAACCACTCAAAACCAGCAACATAACCAACCCTTGTGCTCGAGCAATCTGTGCTGTATGGACACCATAACTGCAAAAACTCCATCCAAAAACAACACCCCCCAGCATGCAGTGGCAAGTGCTGAGTGCCTCAGGACTACACCTCCTGGCGTGTCCCAGAGAACATATATGGCCAAAAGCCAGCCGTGTGCTCCATTGTACCACACTGCCCACATGCTGCAGAGGTGGCCAGCCATGCTTTCTCACCCTGCGGGGACACCTGTGCTAACAGGGCACACACCCCCACCCCCTGATCCAAGCAGCTGCTGCCACTGCTTCATGCCTCAAACATGGACCCCACTGCCCTCTTAGTGTCTTTCCCTGGGATCCTCTAGTCTATTGCACAGTCCCACTCACTTTTTCCTTGGGTGCAGCCACAGCCCCTTCACAGCCGGCCTGGGGTAGGGTAATAAGAGTCACCAGCCCTTCCATGGGCAGACCAGATCAACCTCATTACCAGCACCTGGGACTCTTCCAGCCCCGGCACACAGCTGCAGCCCAGCAGGGATATTAAGGGATGCCACTGCTTGTAATGCTTAAACCCTAGCTGGAGGCCAGACACCCACCAAAGTCCCTCTATCACTTCCCTTCATAGTTGGACAGGAGAGAAAATAAATATTGAGACTTTTACTTGTCAAGATAAGGACAGGCAGAGATCATTCAGCAAGCACCATCACTGGCAAAGCAGACTCAGCACTGAATAAAAAAAATGCTTCTACTTTGTTACCACCACCACCCCCAATCCTCCCCAAAGTACCCACTGAAAAGAGAGTAGGATAATGAGTGCACTATCATCCTCTCAGTAAGAGCCTCTTCCTAAAATTCAGCCTAAACCTCCCCCATAGCAGCTTCACACCATTCCCTTGGGTTCTATCACTGGTGACCAAAAAGAGGCTATCAGCTCCTGCCCCTTCACTCTCCCTTGTAAAGAAGCCATAAACCACAATGAGGTGTCGCCTTTTCTCCAGACTGAAAAAAAAATCAGGGATGGGCAGAAGGCAGTCAGAGATCTACTGCATGGCAGCAGGGCTACCAGTTCCTGACACCGGCAGGAAACCTCCACCACAACGCTTCTCTCCAGCTCTGCCTCTTCCTCCCCCACAGTGACACCTGCCTGATCCTTACCTGCTCAGATGCCTCAATGGTCCTGATCTGCAAAGCTTCCTGGCTTCCTATGGTTTAGCACATAGCCGACACAGGCACCGAGCTCCTGGCATCACATGCTGGTCTGCTCTCTCATGGGCAGCTCAGAGAGATCCTTCCTCGCTGCAGGGACTGGCCATCCTTTGCCAGAGGTGCCTGCCTGCAAGACCCCTTTGGATCCACTCCTTCATCAGCTGCCTCAGGCATATATGCCCGGGTAACCCCCTTTACAGTTGGAGCCCCTTCATGGACCAGGGCCAGCCCCTCAGCCTCATTGGCCATGCCTGGGGCTGCCCCAGCTGCAGCCCTATGGCACATCACCCAACACATCACCCCTGCACCTGTCCACAGCCATGGGCTCTGCATCTGAGGGCTACAAACACATCCAGAGCTATCAGGAACACTTTACTCGATAGTGCACATCAATCCCAGCAGTGAGTAGGCCACAAGGCTCAATGCCCAGATGCAGCAAAAAATGGTCAGTGGGAGGAAGGATAGGGGGACCTAGAAAAGAGTTGTGGGACACGGAGACAGAAAGCTGGATGTGGCTAACATGATGGATTTAACCTGGTAGGGAGTTAAAACCACACAGACAGTTGCTGGTTTAAGTCCTCTCCAGTGAGATTGGTGAAGAGAATCAAAAAGAAAAGCATAAAACTTGTGGCTTAAGATAAAAACAGTTTAATAATAGGACAAAAAAATCAAGACAATAGTAATTATAAAAAAATATACAAGCAATACACAGCACAACTGTTCACCAGCCAGAGCCAATGCTCAGATAGTCCCGAGCTGCCTGCTCCCCTCAGTCATATTCAGAGTATGACATTATATGTTTGAAATATCCCTTTCGTCAGTTCCAGGCAGCTGTCATGGCCCTGTCCATTCCCAGCTTCTCAGGCGCCCCTAACCTTCTTGTAGCAAGCTGCTATGAGAATCTGAGGAATCCTTGAATGCAAGAAAGTCATCTCCCAGCTGCACATTCAAAGGCACCAGTGGAATATGGCACCTGACTGGCCCCGTGCGGGGTTGACGTGGGGTTCTGCAGGCTGCGCTGCGAGCGGATGAAGGCCTTTTCCCAGGCGTTCTTGGGTTAAGGCCCGTCTCAGCTCCTGAAGAAAGCCAGCCAGCAAAGACCTTCTCAACGGTTAACAAAAGGAACAGGAATCAAACAACGAGTTGCTGGGTTTAAGGTGCCGGGTCACCTCTGGTTTGAAAAACAGCACTGTACAGGTCGCTGTTCACACACTCATAGACAAAGTGAAAGACCTGGGCTTGCGGATGGCCGTGCAGCTTGACCTTCGTTTTCTGAGGGCAGGTATCCTCCATCAGTCGCTGCTGGGTGTCGTCAGCAAGAAGAAACGGGCTGCATTCTTCTGGCTCGGCTATCTTGAGCTCTTCAGTGCAGAGCTGACAGACGTCTTAGGCAGTGTTGCAGTGTCTCATCGCTCAGTTCTTCCCCCTCCATCCATGGTCAGTCTCCTGGAGTGCAACGGGAAGACTCTCACAAGAAAAGTCATGGAAACCCAAACCCCTGGCACCCTGAGACACCCCCCGAGAGCCCAAAGACTTCCCCAGGATGACCAAGACCCCCCCAGAAACACCTGGGACCATCCCAGGACCCCCCATGAGACTCCCCAAGACCCCTGGGCTCTCCCAAGGATCCACCAAGAATCCCCCCGAGACCCCCTTGCACCCTGAGACACACCCCCACCCCCCTCCCGAGACTCCCAAGAGACCAAGACCCCCAGGACCCTCGGAGAGACCCGCCCAGGACCCCCTGGAACCCTGAGACCCTCGCAGAGACTGCCAAGACCACCCCAGGACACCCGAGACGCCCCCAAAGACGCATGGGACCACCCCAGGACCCTCCCTGGCACTCGAGACCCCCAGAACCACCCCAAGACCGCCCCCCAGGACCCCTGGGCACCCTGAGACCCAACCAGAGACCCCCAGACCCAAAACAGGGCCCCCTCAGACCCCTCCCAGGACTCTCTGGTACCTTGAGACCACTCAGCGACACCTGGGACCCCCCCGAGACCCCCGGGACCACAGGAGACCCCCGGGACACCCCCCCCCTCACCAACGCCACCCATGGCGGTTCCCTTCTTGGCGCCGCCTCCGCTGGCCGCCCGCAGCTTCGCTAGGGACCGGGCACCGCTGCCGCTGCCACCAGCGCCTCCTCCCGCGACCGCCTCCCGCTTGTATCCCGCCATCGCGCCGAGTCACATCAGGGAAGGGGCGTCGTGCATGCGCAGTGTGGCGGCGTGAAGCGGACTGAGGGCAGAAAGTACTGGCAAAGCGCGACATCCGGGTATCGATTGCAGCGCCAGCGCAAAAAGGGGAGCGAAGGATAGTAAGGGCAGAAAGTACTGGCAAAGCGTGACATCCGGGTAACAATTGGCCGCTTGCGCAGTGCCGGAGGAGAAGCAGTGTGAAGGGAAGAAGTACTGGCAAAGCGCGAAATCCCCTCTTGGCGCCACCTCCGCCGGCCGCCCGCAGCTTCGCCGCGTCTTTGGGGCAGTGCTGAGCTGTACAGCCTGAGCCCTGCACTCTGGGGACAAACTGCACCGTGCAGCGCCAGTTTCAAGCTATTCACTGTCAGCACTACTCTCATCCGAACCAGGGAGTGAGGGGGGGGGGGCAAGTGGGGGGCTGAGAGACAAGGAGACAAAGAAAGAGGGTGCAGAGAAAAACAAAGACAGAACAGGCAGAGAGAGATACAGCCAAAGACATCAGGGGAAGAGCTAACTTTGATCTCCTCCGAAATCAAATAGGGGCTATCCCATGGGCTGCGCTGTTTGAAGGAATGGGAGCCTGCGAGTGCTGGCTAACATTCAAACAGCACTTCTTCCAAGCACAGAATAGGTGCATCCCTTTGAGTAAGAAATCGGGTAAGAGAGGTAGAAGACCTGCGTGGATAAGCAGGGAACTTATGAGTAAACTCAAAGGGAAGCAGAAGACCTATAAACTGTTCAAACAGGGTCTGAGATCATGGGATGAATATAAGGATGTGGCCAGGGCCTGTAGGGATGCAACTAGGAGGGCTAAGGCCTGCTTAGAATTTAAGCTGGCAAGGGACATAAAGGACAATAAAAAGAGCTTTTTCAGGTATGTAAATAGTAAAAGGATGACCAGGGATAATGTAGATCCCTTGTTGAATGAGGCGGGAGTCCTGGTAATGGGAGATGGTGAGAAGGTGGAGATACTGAATGCCTTCTTTGCCTCGGTCTTTACTCCGAAGGCTTCTCGGGACCCACAGATCCCAGATGTAAGTAGGAGTGGTTGGGGAATGAATGGCTCCCCTCTAGTAGAGGTAGGGGTGGTCCAGGAGCGACTCAAAGGAATGGATGCACACAAATCCATGGGCCCGGATGGGATACACCCACGTGTGCTGAGAGAGCTGGCGGAGGTGATTGCGGAGCCGCTCTCTATCATCTTTGGTAGATCCTGGACTACAGGAGAAGTGCCTGAAGATTGGAGGATAGCCAATGTCACTCCAGACTTTAAAAAAGGCAAGAAGGAGGATCCTAGTAACTATAGGCCAGTCAGCCTCACTTCTGTCCCTGGAAAAGTGATGGAACAGCTTGTTTTGGATGCCATCTCCAAACAACTGGAAGAGAAGAAGGTCATGAGGAGTAGTCAGCATGGATTCACCAAGGGGAGATCGTGCTCGATCAATCTCATAGCCTTCTATGATGTCATTACCAACTGGGTGGATGGAGGGAGAGCAGTGGATGTCATCTACCTTGACTTCAGCAAGGCTTTTGATACTGTCTCCCATGACATCCTGATAGAAAAGCTGAGGGCACAAGGGATAGACGAGTGGACAGTGAGGTGGGTTGAGAACTGGCTGTCAGACCGGGCTCAGAGGGTCGTGATCAGTGGAGTAGAATCTGAATGGAGGCCTGTGACCAGTGGTGTTCCCCAGGGCTCGGTGTTGGGTCCGGTCCTGTTTAATATCTTCATTGACGACCTTGATGAGGGAATATCATCCACCCTCAGCAAGTGCTGATGATACAAAGCTGGGAGGGGTGGCTGACACACAGGAACACTGTGCTGCCATTCAGCGAGACCTGGATAGGCTGGAGAGCTGGGCTTGGAGAAATCTAATGAAATTCAACAAGTGCAAGTGTAAAGTCTTGCACCTGGGGAGGAATAACCGACTGTATCAGGACAGGCTGGGGGATGACCTGTTGGAAAAGAGCTCTGTGGAGAAGGACCTGGGGGTCCTGGTTGATGACAGGTTGGCTATGAGCCAGCAGTGTGCCCTGGTGGCCAAGAGAGCCAATGGGATCCTGGGATGCATCAGGAAGAGTGTGTCCAGCAGGTCGAAGGAAGTGATCCTCCCCCTCTACTCTGCGTTGGTCAGGCCCCACCTGGAATACTGTGTCCAGTTCTGGGCTCCCTGGGATAAAAAAGACAGGGACCTTCTGGAGAGAGTCCAGAGAAGGGCGACTAAGATGATTAGGGGTCTGGAACATCTCCCCTATGAGGAAAGGCTGAGTGAGCTGGGTCTGTTCAGCCTAGAAAAAAGAAGACTTAGGGCGGACCTAATTAGTGTTTACAAATACCTTAGACATGGGTGGCAGGGGGAATTGGCCAGCCCCTTTTCAGTGGTCTTTGGGGACAGGACTAGGGGCAATGGCTGTAAGTTTGAGCATAGGAAGTTCCGCACCAACATGGGGAAGAACTTTTTCACAGTGAGGGTGACAGAGCACTGGAATAGGCTGCCCAGGGAGGTGGTGGAGTCTCCTTCTCTGGAGATATTCAAGTCTCGTCTGGACGCCTATCTGTGTAACATGAGATAGGGAGCCTGCTTTGGCAGGGGGGTTGGACCCGATGATCTCTTGAGGTCCCTTCCAACCCCTAAGATTCTGTGATTCTGTGGGAAAGAAACACACAGACACAGATGATGGAGAGACAGACAGACAAATGACAGGGGCAGACAGATAAACAGAGGGAGAGGAGGAGACAGTCTGACTACTAAAAATAAATCAGCAAAGTCACACAAAAATTTGACAGCGAACACAGTGCACAACATACTTCATAAAAGTATAGACATAATCTTCATCATCTCTTTATTGTTTAAATTTTATACTTGATAACCGACTCCTAAGAGGCTTCTAAACACTATTAGCTGTCATATCCAATGCTGCTACAACACACATGCACATCAACGTACCATTTTTTACTTTGGGCCAACACATGTGATTATCTTCCTTGACGTGGACATATTTTCATACAAACTGACATCACTGACTGGATTCTTTCCGTTAACCCCCAGAAGCAGCGAGAGCTCCGCCGACCTGGATACATTCTCAACAGCTGTTGCACCGGCACTTAAGAAAAAGAGAAATTTAGTAATGAAAATCCCCATATGACCCAAAATAAATCTACGGTGTTCGCTACCTCTAAATCCAATTGACCCCACCGACATTGCAATCCAATCCTCCGAAGCGAGGACCGCCTGGCGCCCTGAGGCCCTCACAGAGACTCCTCCCCAGAGACAACAGGGATCACTCCAGGACCCCCCCATGAGACTCCTCAAGACCCCTGGGCTCTCCCAAGGATCCCCCAAGAATCCCCCAGAGATGCCCGGGACCCCCCGAGACCCCTCCAGGAACCCCTAGCACCCTGAAACGCTCCCAGAGACCACCCCAAGACACCCTGAGACACCCCCCCAGGACCCCCTGGAACCCTGAGACCCTCACAGACACCCCCAAGAACAGCCCAGGATGCCCGACAAGCCCCCAGAGACCCCCGGGACCACCCCAAGACCCATACCCAGGACTCCCTGGCACCCTGAGACCACCCCGAGTCACCCGGGACCATGCCAGGACCCCCATGAGACCTGCACCCACAACCCCCTGGCACCCTGAGACACCCCTAGACACCCCCCAGGACCAAAACAGGACCCCATGAGACCACCCCCAGAATGCCCTGGAAACCTGAGACCACCCTGAGACACCCGGGGCCTCCCCAGGACCCCCTGAGACCCCCACCCACGACCCCCTGGCACCCTGAGACCCCACCAGAGGCCCTCCAGGACTAAAACAGGACCCCATGAAACCAGCCCCAGGACACCCTGGCTCGTTGAGACCACCCCGAGGCACCCAGGACCACCCCAAGACCCCCTGAGGCACCCACCCACGATCCACAGGCACCCTGAGACACCCCTAGACACCACCCAGGACCAAAACAGGACCCCATGAGACCAACCCCAGAATGCCCTGGAAACCTGAGACCACCCTGAGACACCCAGGGCCTCCCCAGGACCACCTGAGACCCACACCCACGACCCCCTGGCACCCTGAGACCCCACCACAGACCCCCAGGACCAAAACAGGACCCCATGAAACCAGCCCCAGGACACCCTGGCTCCCTGAGACCACCCCGAGGCACCCAGGACCACCCCAAGACCCCCTGAGGCACCCACCCACGATCCCCTGGCACCCTGAGACACCCGGGACCACCCCAGGACGCCCTGAGACCGCCACTCACCACCCCCTGGCACCCTGGGACACCCCCGAGACCACCCCGAGAGCCCCGGGCCCCCCCCACTCACCAGCGCCGCCCAGAGCGGTTCCCCTCTTAGCGCAGCCTCCGCCGGCCACCCGCAGCTTCGCCGCGGCAGGCGGGGAGCGGGGGAAGAAGCGGGAGGAGTGGCCCGGGCGGACGGGAGAGCGGACGGCAGGGCGGGGGGGTGGAGGGGAGGGGAGGGCGGACGGGAGGAGAGGGCGCATGCGCAGTGCCGGAGGGGAAGCAGGGTCAAGGGAAGAAGTGCTGGCAAAGCGCGATGTCCCCTCTTGGCGCCGCCTCCGCCGGCCGCCCGCAGCTTCGCCGCGTCAGGCGGGGAGCGGGGGAGGCAGCGGGGAGAGCGGCCGGGGAGGGCCCGGGGGTCGTTGCCGCCGCCTCCTCCCGACCCCATCTCCCGCCCGCGGCCGCCCGCCAGCTCCCGCAGCGTGCCCTCAGAGAGGCAGCAGCGCTCTGCCGCTCCGACTGGCCTCCCAGCCGCAGAACCGCGGCGTATCTGCAAGGCAGCAGCACGCAGCGCGTTTCGTGTGCACCGCCGCAGGCACGCGGCGGGTCCGCACGCAGGCACAACGCAGCGGCTTTCGTGCTCGGCGGCACCCGGCCGCAGTACCGCGGCGTGTCCGCCAGGCGGCAGCACGGAGCGGACAGCGCGCGACCTACTGCGCGTGCGCCGCCAGCTACCTGCAGGTGTCGACTCTTTCTCCAGGCGCATGCGCAGGGTACACTTCCCAGCATTCCGCCGGGCATCACATCGCCCCAAAGCGCATGTGCGGGATTCTCCGGGAAGCTTCTATGCACGCTACTGCGCATGCTCCTCGGTCCTCCGGCGCTACCGCGGCACTGTTGCTAGGCAACGGCCGCACGGAGTTTTACAGCGCTCGGCCGCGCGCGCTCCACGCACAGCGAGTCCAGCTTCTCCTACTGCCCGGCTTCGGAACGGGCTGGGGGGCACCCCGGGAGCTGGAAGGGGACAGGGCACCTCACCCAAACTAAGCAGAGGGCTACTCCATACCAGTGACAGCATAAAGGGAGGCTTTCGGGGGGGCGGGGGGGGCTGGAGCGCACAAGACCCACCGGTCGAAAACATGGCACCGCGAGCGCCAGAATCAAAATGCCCGGCTCTTTTTGGGCAGTAGTCGGGGACCGTTAAGATTGTTAGGCGGCTTCTGACATCCCAGTTGTAATTTCTATGGTATTTCAGAGGTAAAATGTCCACCCAAGGACTTCTGACCATTGAGACGAAAGGAAACTATTGTTTCAGAGGTTAAATGGCAGTCGCGCGACCTCAGGTCACAGAGACTAAAATCTCTATGGTCTTTCGGCGGTAAAATGGCCGTCGGAGGACTCGGGGTCATAGAGACGAGAAACTCTATGCTATTTCGGCGGTAAAATGGCCGCCGGAGGACTCGGGGTCATAGAGACGAGAACTTTATGGTCTTTCGGCGGTAAAATGGCCACTGGAGGACTTGGGATCATAGAGACGAGAACTTTATGGTCTTTCGGCGGTAAAATGGCCGCCGGGGGACTTGAGGTCATAGAGACGAGAACTTTATGGTCCTTCGGCGGTAAAATGGCCGCCGGAGGACTTGAGGCCATCGAGACTAAAACATCTATGGTCTTTCGGCGCTAAAATGGCCCCTGGAGGACTTGAGGTCATAGAGATGGCGTTTGGGTCAGGGTTTTTGATAGCGATGTCCTTGGCGGTATTGTGAGCACAGAGACGGCGTTTTATTTCTTGGGTTTTATTGTTTGTGGGGCACCGCCCAGCCCCGCCCGCCCTCGCCAGCCCCGCCAACCCCCGCCAG
Source organism: Laterallus jamaicensis coturniculus (assembly GCA_022605575.1). Classification (NCBI taxonomy): domain Eukaryota; kingdom Metazoa; phylum Chordata; class Aves; order Gruiformes; family Rallidae; genus Laterallus; species Laterallus jamaicensis. The sequence goes on from JAKCOX010000148.1 coordinate 101,387, forward strand.
CTCCGCCCACCCCTAGCCCCGCCCATCCCCGCCCGCCCCGCTGTTCTCTATCCGGTCCGACGCAGCCCCGCCCGTCACACCGCCCCGCCCCAGCGGCCGCAGCTCCGCCCAATCGCGCCTTGCCCTTTCAATCCGGGCCCGCCCCCCTCCCGCTCCGCGTCCCGGCCGCCTCCGTCCCCCGAAGGCCGCGATCCCGCCGCAGCCGGTTCGGGAGTCTTAGCGCCCTCGCCCCTGAGGCCGGCGTTGGTGTGCCAGTGCGGGGGCGCCGCATCGCGGTCGCTGCCAGTTCCCGATTAAGCCCCCGAGCCGGGAAGCATCTCAGATCGCGTCGGCCGGGCCCGGCCGCCGCTTGTACCCGCGCAGCTGCGGGAGCAGAGACCGGGCGGGACCGCTCGGCCCGGGGCCCGGGGCCCCGCGGTGCTGAGCTCGAAGCAGCGACGAAGCAGCGGCGACAGCTGAGCTCGGCTCTGTGAAGGGCTCGCCCCTTCCTCCCTTCCTTTCCGGCTCCCGGCCGCTTCCCCCCGGCCCGGCCCGGCTCCGCAGCTGCCCTGGCGCCCCCGCCCCGAGGCCTGGAACACCTCCTCGAGAGAGGGCGGGGTTGCGGGACCCAACAGGAGCGGAGGAACGGAGACTCCACCGCCCCGGGGCCCCTCGGGCTGGGGCGGTCCCAGCTCTGGGACAGAGCGGGGCCGGATTGAAACATCGGGCCGGGATTGGGCACAGCCAAACCGACAGGGCGAGCTGGAGTGCGCGGAGCGGAGACGGGATTGAAACGATGGCCGGGGACTGGACGGAGCGGCGACGGCGGGGCGCGGGGACGGGATTGAAAAGGAATTACGTGATTGGTCCAGAGCGGAAGATTGGCGCGGCAGCGATAGGCGGCCGGAGAGCCGGCGGGCGTGGCCTGGTCCTTTAAAACGGGCGGCGGGTCCCAGCGACGTCAGTGACAGCGAGGAGGGGTGGTTACTGTTGCCGTGCCGGGGGCTCCGGAGCGGTGGTGAGCCTGGACGGGGAGCTCGGGGAGAGGGGCGGCGCCGCCGCCGCAGGACTCGCGTATTGGGGTGGGGTGTGAGCGAGGGGTGTTGGATTCGGCTTGAACCTGGGCGAGCTGTGTATCGCGGCGAGGGGTGCGGCAGCGGGGTCCGGCCCTGTCCTGTCCTGGGGGCCGCTTCCCTCTCACGTAGCTGAGCCGCGGGCACAGGCTGAAGAGGCACCGGCCGCGACAGGTGCAGGACGCGAGGGGCCGGAGCCCCAGTGCGGGTCGGGGGGCCGGGCTCGGCCCGCCGCGGGGGTTGCCGCGAGCGGCATCTTGGAGCTTGGAATACCGACTCGTGACGGCAATAAAGGTGTGAGTGTGAAACCCGCCGTGTGTCCCGATGGCTCAAAGACACCCAGAGCACTGAAGGGAAAGAGACTCTGTCCCGGGGGTGCCACTGCCCCCGGTGTCGCGGGGCCGGCTCCGCCCAGGGGGCGGTGTCCTCAGTTCCCAAACACTCCCGGGCCCTGGGGTGCGTGCCCACCCCCCAATCCCCCTAGGAGCCGGAGGAGGAGCCCCGGGGTGCCTCTAGCTCCGCAGAGACATAAGCGCTGTGTGTCGGCTGAGGCTCAGCACCAGCCTTGGGAGAGGACCAGCTGGAGGCCCAGCTGATGTTCCCCCTCCCCAGCTGCTGCTACTGCTCAGAGGGGCCTGGGGGGGATAGGGTGTGTGTCAGGACCGTGGGACCCTCAGTGCAGGTGGGGCTCCAGGCACGGGCCTGCATCGGCAGCCGAGGCTGGGGACCGACACCGCGGGGGATCGCAGCAGCCGGGCAGGGGGGCTGTGACTGATGACAATGATTGATTTATGGCCTTGTCAGCAGCCCCCGCTGCTGCCGGGAGAAGGCGGAGGCAGAGGGAAGATGTAGAGCTGGAGCTGAGATAGGCACTGCAAAGCTGGAGCTGAAACAACGCTGAGCTGGAGCTGGAATAAAGTCAGTGGGGCTGGAATAAACAGGGGGTGGGGGGCGAGGGGCTGGAAGAAAGGGGGGAGCAGTAGTATGGGTCTTGGAAAGCAGCTGGAATCACATGGGGCAAGAATAAAGACTCTGGGGCTGGAAATAAAGGCTGTTGATGTGGGAAAGGAGCTGAAATCACTTGGGGTTGGGACCGTGAATAAAGATGCTGGGGTCGGGAATTAAGACGCCGGGACTCGAATGAATGCTGCAGGGTTTGAAAAGGAGCTGAAATCACTTGAGGCTGGAAATAAAGACACTGGGGCTGGAATGAACGCTGTGGAGTTTGGAAAGGAACTGAAATCACCTGGGGCTAGAAATAAAGATACTGGAGCTGAAATGATTGCTGTGGGATTCAGAAAGGAGCTAAAAATCACTCCAGGCAGGAATAAAAACCGTTGGACTGGAAATAAAAACTGCAGAGTTGGAATAATGGTTGTTGGTGTGGGAAAGGAGCTGAAGTCACAGCTGCGGGGCTGGAGCTGAGACATGACAGAGCTGGAGCTGAATAATGGCTGTGGCTGGAGCCAAAGCACTGGACCTGGGGCAGGAATCAAAACTATAGGGCTGCAATAAAGATTGTCTGTGTGGGAAAGGTGCTGAAATCACTGGAGCTGGGAATAAAGACACAGGCCGGGAATAAAAAACTTAGGGCTGGAATAAAGGGTGTTGGTGTGGGAAAGGAGCTGAAATCACTTGGGGATGGGAATAAAGACTGCGATTAAAGGGGTTGGCAGTGTGAATAAAGATGCTGGGGCCGAAATGATTGCTGTGGGATTCAGAGAGGATCTGAAATCACTCTGGGCAGGAATAAAAGACTGTTGGGCTGGAAATAAAAACTGCAGAGCTGAAATAAAGACGGTTGTGGGAAAGGAGCTGAAATCACGGCTGCGGGGCTGGAGCTGGACCTGAATATTGGGTGTGGCTGGAGACGAAACACCAAACCTGCAGCAGGAATCAAAACTATAAGGTTGTTTGTGTGGGAAATCACTCGGGGCTGGAATAAGATGGTGGAGTTGGAATAAAGATGGTTGGGGCTGCAATAAGGACTGTGGGGCTGGAAATAAAAACTGCAGAGCTGGAATAAAGGTGGTTGGTGTGGGAGAGGAGCTGAAATCACAGCTGTGGGGCTGGAGCAGAGACACGACGGAGCTGGACCTGAATATTGGCTGTGGGTGGAGGCAAAACACCAAACCTGGGGCTGGAATAAAGACCATGGGGCTGGGATAAAGCCTGGGATTAGAAAGCAGCTGAAATCACTCAGGGTTGGAGCTGAAATCTCAGAGCTGGAATAAAGACGATGGGGCTGGGGCTGAAATTATTGGTGTGGGGCTTGGAAAGAAGCTGAAGTCACACAAGACCTGGGCTTGCGAGCCTTCGTTTTCTGAGGGCAGGTATCCTCCGTCAGTCGCTGCTGGCTGTTGTCCACAAGAAGAAACGGGCTGCACTCTTCTGGCTCGACCATCTTGAACTTTTCAGTGCAGAGCTGACAGACGTCTTCAGCAGTGTTGCACTGTCTCACCAGTCAGGTCAGCCCTCTGCATCCACGGTCAACTTCCTGGAGCGCAATGGGAAGAAGGTAGCTCTGTAGAACGAGAAAACACACGTCAGCAGCTCGAAAACCTGTTGCAGTTTTGCATAGCTGGGCTTTAATGGAGAACAGGGATGCTGCCGAGATGGCTTCTGCAAGCAGCAGCCAGAAGCTCTCCGCAGGGCCCAGAAAGTCAATGTCAGCTGATTCAAGGCCAGAGTTGTTGCTGACCAAGGCTGAGCCAATCTGCAAGTAACATCATGGGAAAAACAGACTCAATTCAAAATAAAAAAATGCATCTAATTTATTAGCACCACCCCCCCCACCAAGGAAGTACCCACTGATAATGAGTCAGGCAATGAGAAATAAAACCAAATTTTAAAACACTTCCTCCCACCACTCCCTTTGTCCCAGGTTCAACTTTACTCATGGTTGTTTTCCCTTTCTCCACCCACACCTCCCTGACACACACACCCCACCACACAGGGGGAGATGGGGAACGGGGGTTTCAGTCGGTTACACATGAGTTGTCTCTGCTGGTTCTTCCTTCTTAGGGGAGCATTCCTCACACTCTTCCCCTGCTTCAGTGTGGGGTTCCACCTACGACAAACAGCTCTCCTTGAACTTCTCCAGCAGGAGTCCTTTCCCATGGGGCTTCAGCTCTTTACCAACGGCCCCAGTGTGGGTTACTTTTATGGGATGCAGAACTTTAGGACCAGACTGTTCCAGCCTGGTTATCCCAGTCACAAGTCCCCCAGCAAACCTGCCTTGGCATGGTCCCCTCTCTCCATGGGCTGTAGGTCCTACCAGGAGCTTGCTTCTACACGGGCTTCCTACTGGGTCCTTCAAGTGTCTTCACCTGCTCCAGACTGTCCTCCTCTGTAGGCTGCAGCAGAATCATTGCTCCCCACCATCCTCCATGGGCTGCAAGGGGACAGCCTGCTTCACCATGGCCTTCTCAGAGGCTGCAGGGTACCCTCCCCTCCAGCACCAGAGCAACTCCTCCACCCTTCTTCACTGACCTTGGTGTCTGCAGCTTCTCACATCTTCTTAATCCCTTCTCTGGTGGCAAAAAACAGCTGCTTGGGTTTTTTTCCTTCTTAAATGTCATAGAACATACTGAGTTGGAGTACAACTTATCCCAGAGACTCTATGACCATCACCAATGGGCTCAGCATTGGTCAGCAGCATGTCTGTCCTTGAGCTGGCTGGTGTTGGTTCTGTCAGAACTGAGAGCTTCTTGTAGCTTCTAGCAGAAGGCACCCTGTTTCCCCCCACCCCACCAACATCACTTAAACCTTGCCAGGCAAACTCTCAACACCCTTTCCCCTGCCCTCCCTCAAAGACCTCCACCTGGGGCAAAGGAAATACAAACCCAGCCAAGAGGGACGTGGAGGCAGGCAGCAATATTCAGTCACACACAGAACCAGTCCCAGGAGCAACTCTGTGCCAGTGCTCAAGGCCTGCCCTGGGACACCTCAGTACTCGCTCCCAGTTGGTCCAGCATGGTCCTCAATAGATGAGCTGCCATGCCAAGGTGGAGGCTGCCACCAAAACCAGAAGAGTGCAGAATGCTAAGAGGAGGAAAGTGGCTGCCAGTGTGACAGCAGGACTGTAATGAGAAAGTGGAAGGCAGGAAATGGGGTGTCCAGAAAAAGACAGGGACAGTGAGCCTGGCAGAGGTGGAGAAAAAAGCAGCAGGCAGAGGGGAAGAGAGGCAGTGGAAAGAGGGATGGGGGCAGTGACCCAAAAACAAGGACTGGGAGCAGGACAGATATACAGAAAACATCCGGGTGAGCAGCCCTGCAGACAAGAAGGAACAAAAACAGGGCCAGGACTGAGAAGTCCAGTAAGAACTGGTAACAAGGGGTGCAGGACAGAGCAACAGGAGAGGGAGGGGAGCAGGGAGAAGGAGAGATAAAAGGATAGAGCAAAAGAGGGAACAAGGACCAAGGAGCAGGACTGTAGGAAAGAATGAGTAAAATAAAAAAAGAAGGGTGGTGAGCAGGACAGAGGGATAGAGAGACAAAGAGGGAGACGAGGACAGAAAGAGACAATTACTCCAGGCGGGGGGAGCAAAAGGCAGGCAAGGAGCAGAGACACCCCCAGGATGCCCTGGAAACCTGAGACCACCCCGAGAAACCCGGGGCCTCCCCAGGACCCCCTGAGACCCACACCCACGACCCCCTGGCACCCTGAGACCCCACCAGAGACACCCAGGACCAAAACAGGACCCCATGAAACCAGCCCCAGGACACCCCGGCTCCCTGAGACCACCCCGAGGCACCCAGGACCACCCCAAGACCCCCTGAGGCACCCACCCACGATCCCCTGGCACCCTGAGACACCCGGGACCACCCCAGGACGCCCTGAGACCGCCACCCACCACCCCCTGGCACCCTGGGACACCCCCGAGACCACCCCGAGAGCCCCGGGCCCCTCCCACTCACCAGCGCCGCCCAGAGCGGTTCCTCTCTTAGCGCAGCCTCCGCCGGCCACCCGCAGCTTCGCCGCGGCAGGCGGGGAGCGGAGGAAGAAGCGGGAGGAGTGGCCCGGGCGGACGGGAGAGCGGACGGCAGGGCGGGGGGGTGGAGGGGAGGGGAGGGCGGACGGGAGGAGAGGGCGCATGCGCAGTGCCGGAGGGGAAGCAGGGTCAAGGGAAGAAGTGCTGGCAAAGCGCGATGTCCCCTCTTGGCGCCGCCTCCGCCGGCCGCCCGCAGCTTCGCCGCGTCAGGCGGGGAGCGGGGGAGGCAGCGGGGAGAGCGGCCGGGGAGGGCCCGGGGGTCGTTGCCGCCGCCTCCTCCCGACCCCATCTCCCGCCCGCGGCCGCCCGCCAGCTCCCGCAGCGTGCCCTCAGAGAGGCAGCAGCGCTCTGCCGCTCCGTCTGCGTCTCCCAGCCGCAGAACCGCGGCGTATCTGCAAGGCAGCAGCACGCAGCGCGTTGCGTGTGCACCGCCGCAGGCACGCGGCGGGTCCGCACGCAGGCACAACGCAGCGGCTTTCGTGCTCGGCGGCACCCGGCCGCAGTACCGCGGCGTGTCCGCCAGGCGGCAGCACCGAGCGGACAGCGCGCGACCTACTGCGCGTGCGCCGCCAGCTACCGGCAGGTGTCGACTCACCCGCCAGGCGCATGCGCAGGGTACACTTCCCAGCATTCCGCGGGGCACCACATCGCCCGAAGGCGCATGTGCGGGATACTCCGGGAAGCTTCTATGCGCGCTACTGCGCATGCTCCTCGGTCCTCCGGCGCTACCGCGGCACAGTTGCTAGGCAACGGCTGCGCGCTCCACGCACAGCGAGTCCAGCGCCGCAGCAGAACGCGGCGCGGAGCCTGGCGGGACGGTTCTGTCCCCGGCTGCGCTCGGCGTTACGGCGAGAGCGCTGTGGGTGACATGTCGGAGAAGGGAGACTTCGACCACCACATGGTTCATCAGCAAGTCCCAATTTTATTCGAGCAAGCCGTGGTTAAATACACTGCTTAATTAGCTCACGCGTATTGCAGAAGTCAAGCTCACCACTGGTCACGCAGACAGATGCCGGCCCGGCCCCTCTCTGTTCTGTTTCCACATTCCTGAAGTTCAAACATCCTTTTATCGCATCCTGCAGGTGTCCGAGCACCAGCAATATCCAGTTAGTGCTAGCTACTGGGTCAAGCTGACCTCGAGCTAACACTTACCCTGCTCACACCATCTCAAGCAAATCCAGGCTGCCGCGTCCCTCCTCTGGTAGCCAGCACTGAGCCAGGCTCTCCACACATGAGTCCTGGCAAGACATCTCATGTTGAGTCATCTGGACCTCTTGGATTTTACAGGTAGAGTGACTGAGATTTTATAGTCACCTACCGCGGTTAAAGGGACCTGATCTCTGAAAGGTGCCAAGCATTATCTTTTTAAAACAAATTGCAGCACTGGGATTTTTGCACTGGTGACTTTAAGCTGGTTTACAGCAATAAATCACCAGTCATCTCTGAAAACTCTCATCCTGTGTGAGGTCTGTAGGTTTCTATCTGCTTCACAGCTACTCACAACTCCCTGTTGCTGTGACTCAACAGCAGGAGTGTTTCTGCACTTCTGTGGCTGGCCTAGAGCTACACTGGTCATTGTATTTTTGTCAGTTCACATCTAGACAGCCGCCTTGGCTCTGATATGTTTTGATGACTTGATGTCAGCTCTGAGCTCCGCACAGGCTAGCGCTTGTCCTGAGCTTCCTGTGAACAGGAAGGTGTTGGCTGTGAAGTTGTTAGGGGGCTTCTGATGTTCTGCCAGCCTCTTTGCTTGCTAATGAGCTGTCCCTGCTGCTTTTTATCTCTTGCAGTTAGCTGGACTAGACAACAATTTTCTCTGGAAAAAATAAACACACTCTTACCCTCCTACTTCTTGCATGTGTTCTTGCATGGACTTCCTATTTTCCAGTGATCCCAGGACATTTGTAGCTGATCCAGTGTTTAGATGTCTTCTGTATCAGGGGGTTGTGTCAGTAGAACTTCTTTACAAAACTCGAAAAGCGGTGTCTTTAAATTTAACCTGGATATCCCATTCCACCTGCTTAGTTAATTGAACATGGGAATCTCAAAAGTCCACTTTATAGAGGTAAACTCTTCAACCAGGTTTCAGAATTTAGTGGTATGGTGTAATCTGCTTGCCTAAAGAAAGTGTTATTGGGAATTAAATACATTTTAGTTACTGAACAGCTCCTGTAATGAAAATGTGGGAGTTTTTGCACAAAGAAGGAAAGAAAAAGCAAAGCAAAATAGCAAAGCCTTTTTAGTTGTTGTTTTAGTAGCATAGAGCAAATAAACTTTTAACATGACTGCATGCACTGATAAGACTCATCATTAACTAAACTAGTTTCACTGCAGGAACTTCATTGCATCCATTTCAGACTATTGATTTGTGATCTCTTCCTTTTTCAGAGTCTGTTTTAGGTTAAAAATATACTGAAACATTACTTCCTCACCCAAGGATATGATGAAAATAGGATTACTGCAGAGTTTTTGAGGAAAAGATCTGATTGAGTGTTTAGACACTTGAAGTGGGCTCATTAAATTAAAGGTTACACAAACCCCAGACCCCATTAAAGCAACCCACCCAAACCCACGAGCTGACAAAAACAGAAAAAAAAAAAAATTCCTCAGCCTTACCAACCCTCTTTGCTCATTTTCTGAAAGGAGCCTGAACTAGCAAGACTAACAACACATTTTAATCCTGAACTGGGCTCTCTCTCGTCTTTCTCTTCCCACCCACCGGGTTCTGCCAAGACCAACAGGCACAAACACGGACCCAGACAGCCATACATCCAGCTCAGATAAAGGCGCCGGAATCCCCAGCCCCGGGGTTACGTGCTGCCTTCTCACGGGGAACACGAGCTCCCGAGCTCTCACCTGTAGCAGGGAAAGAAGAGAAACCACTCACACTTTCAATGCAATGCTCTAAAGCCAGCCAGAGATTCATTCCTGCATCCTCAATGTTAAAATCACACGTGGAATTACAGAATTCTTTATCCTTCAAAAAATATCTCAAAAGGGGACCCTGACAGTCTACCTGCAACTGCTGTAACACGGAATTTTGCGTTAAAATCAGCTCACTGAGTATTGTCATCATGAGTGGTCAGTGTATAAATGAAATGGCAAAAAGTGACCTTTGAACGGAACCCTGAACCGTAACGCTATTCTGCAGTTCATACTGCTCTGTAAAAGGAAAGGCAAATGGGACGAGGTCCCGTACGTCGATTTACTCTGTTACTGAAGAGAAAAATCAGAGTGGAAAAAGAATGCAAGTCCATCAACCACAAAATGTCTCTGACCATCAAAGACAATAAGGTGCAAGGACGTTGCTCTGCATGTACCTCTACCAAAGCATGCTCTAAACATTCAGCATTAAAAGGAATTGACAGAATTAGATACTGATACCACTGCCCCGAGAATTCCTGCTGTACCTTCCTCTGACCATGGCAGATTTAAAATAAGCTAAAGAGAGAGAAAAAAGGAAAAGAAAAAAAAAACCCAACAAAAAAAAGGGTTACTTTTCTGGTGCATACAGTAGCAGCGAATCTTTTCAACATCCACAAAGTTTGCTGTGGGAACAAGCACGCCCGGTTCCTGAGGATCCCTCTGCCGCACCAGCTGCAGGTTTTCCTGTTGCTCTTTCCAAGAGCTGTCTGCGGCGTGAAACTCTCTCAACGTCGCTTCAACGGGGCCCTTCCACAGCTTCAGAACGTGCTTGTGCACGGCCTTCTCCAGGACGGCATCTGCCAGGGCAAAGCACAGGTCCAGCTCAGCTCCTCCTCTCGAGCAGAGCCGAGACCGACGGAACCATTCCCAAAACAGACACCCCAGTGCGAAGCCTACTTGCCAGGGCCCGTCTGTTACACTAGCTGAGGGGGGTAGATGTTTGCTGCCAAGGAAACAAAAGGCAGAGCAGAATCTGCGCTCTGGTTTCATTTATGGGAATGTGGTAAATAAATAAGAAACTCCATCCAACGCCTGAGCTCGCCCAGCCCAGAAAAAAAAAACATTTAAATAAACCTGCAAGCCACAGAAACCGCTAAAACCCAGTTTTAAAAAAACCCAAACAAACAAAATCGACCAAACAAACCACAAAACCCCACCAAAATAACCACTAAACACTACAAAACCCACAACAGAAGCCCCAAGCCCTCCTCTGACAAAACAACCCCACGAGCCCGAAAACCCACAAGCTCCAATTAAAGAGAGACACAAACTCACACAAACCCCACAGACACCCCCAGCATCCCCAAACACCCGCCAGCCCCAACCAACTTCCCCTAGCCAACTAAAACAACCCCACAAGCCCGGGTTGTTTCCAGATCCCCTGGCACCCTGAGACTCCCCCCAGACAGCCGAAAGACCTCCCCAGGATGACCAAGACCCCCCCAGAGATACCCAGGACCACACCAGGACCCCCCATGAGACTCCTCAGGGCCCCTGGGCTCTCCCAAGGATCCCCCAAGAATCCCCCAGAGATGCCCGGCACCCCCGAAACCCCTCCAGGAACCCCTGGCACCCTGAGAACCCCCAGACACCCCCAAGACCACCCTGAGACCCCCAAGACGCTCTGAGACCCCCCCAGAAACCCCTGGAAACCTCAGACCCTCGCATAGACCCCCAAGAACACCCCAGGATGCCTGAGATGTCCCCAAAGACCCCCAGGACCACCACAGGTCCCTCCCTGGCACCCTGAGACCCCACAAGAGAACCCCCCCCCGGACCAAACCAGGACCCCATGAGACCACCCCCAGGACCGCCTGGACCCTGAGACCGTCACAGAGACCCCTCCCCAGAGACAAACGGGATCACCCCAGGACCCCCCCATGAGACTCCTCAAGACCCCTGGGCACTTCCAAGGATCCCCCAAGAATCCCCCAGAGACGCCCGGGACCCCCCGAGACCCCTCCAGGAACCTCTAGCACCCTGAAGCGCTCCCAGAGACCACCCCAAGACACCCTGAGACCTCCCCTCAGTACCCCCTGGAACCCTGGGACCCTCACAGAGACCCCCAAGAACACCCCAAGATGCCCGACAAGCCCCCAGAGACCCCCGGGACCACCCCAAGACCCATACCCAGGACTCCCTGGCACCCTGAGACCACCCCGAGGCACCCGGGACCACGCCAGGACCCCCATGAGACCTGCACCCACAACCCCCTGGCACCCTGAGACACCCCTAGAGACTCCCCAGGACCAAAACAGGACCCCATGAGACCAACCCCAGAATGCCCTGGAAACCTGAGACCACCCTGAGACACCCGGGGCCTCCCCAGGACCCCCTGAGACCCCCACCCACGACCCCCCTGGCACCTGAGACCCCACCAGAGACCCCCAGGACCAGAACAGACCCCATGAAACCAGCCCAGGACACCCCGGCTCCCTGAGACCACCCCGAGGCAGCCAGGACCACCAAAAGACCCCCTGAGGCACCACCCCACCACCCCCTGGCACCCTGAGACACCCGTAGAGACCCCCCAGGACCAAACAGGACCCCATGAGGACCACCCCCAGGATGCCCTGGAAACCTGAGACCACCCCGAGACACCCAGGGCCTCCCCAGGACCCCCTGAGACCCCCACCCACGACCCCCTGGCACCCTGAGACCCCACCACAGACTCCCAGGACCAAAACAGGACCCCATGAAACCAGCCCCAGGACACCCCGGCTCCCTGAGACCACCCCGAGGCACCCAGACCACCCCAAGACCCCCCTGAGGCACCCACCCACGATCCCCTGGCACCCTGAGACACCCGGGACCACCCCAGGACGCCCTGAGACCGCCACCCACCACCCCCTGGCACCCTGGGACACCCCGAGACCACCCCGAGAGCCCCCGGGCCCCCCCCCACTCACCAGCGCCGCCCAGAGCGGTTCCCCTCTTAGCGCAGCCTCCGCCGGCCACCGCAGCTTCGCCGCGGCAGGCGGGGAGCGGAGGAAGAAGCGGAGGAGTGGCCCGGGCGGACGGGAGAGCGGACGGCAGGGCGGGGGGGTGGAGGGAGGGGAGGGCGGACGGAGGAGAGGGCGCATGCGCAGTGCCGGAGGGGAAGCAGGGTCAAGGGAAGAAGTGCTGGCAAAGCGCGATGTCCACCTCTTGGCGCCGCCTCCGCCGGCCGCCCGCAGCTTCGCCGCGTCAGGCGGGGAGCGGGGGAGGCAGCGGGGAGAGCGGCCGGGGAGGGCCCGGGGGTCGTTGCCCCGCCGCCTCCTCCCGACCCCCATCTCCCCGCCGCGGCCGCCCGCCAGCTCCCGCAGCGTGCCCTCAGAGAGGCAGCAGCGCTCTGCCGCTCCGTCTGCGTCTCCCAGCCGCAGAACCGCGGCGTATCTCGAAGGCAGCAGCACGCAGCGCGTTTCGTGTGCACCGCCGCAGGCACGCGGCGGGTCCGCACGCAGGCACAACGCAGCGGCTTTCGTGCTCGGCGGCACCCGGCCCGCAGTACCGCGGCGTGTCCGCCAGCGGGCAGCACCGAGCGGACAGCGCGCGACCTACCGCGCGTGCGCCGCCAGCTACCGGCAGGTGTCGACTCACCCGCTAGGCGCATGCGCAGGGTACACTTCCCAGCATTCCGCGGGGCTCAACATTTCTCCAGAGCGCATGTGCGGGATACTCCGGGCAGCTTCAGAGCGCACTACTGCGCATGCTCCTTCGTCCTGGCGGTGCTACCGTGGTGCGGTCGCTAGGCAACGGCGGCGCGCCCTGTTGAAGGCGCCTTGCTGCTCTCGCTGAGCCGCCCGCCCGAAGAACCGCGGAGTGTCCGCAAGGCGGCAGAACGCAGGGGGTTTCTCGTGCATCGTCGCGGTCCCGCGACGGGTCCGCAAAGAGGCAGAAAGCAGCGGCGTTCGTGCGCTGGGCCAGCCGGCGCAGTACCGAGGCGTGTCCGCCAGGGGGCAGCACCGAGCGCATTGCGCTCCCTCTACCTGCGCATGCTCCTCGGTCCTGCGGCGCTACTACGGCGTGGTTGTTAGGCAACGGCGGCGCCCTGTTTTAACGCGCTCTACCGCTAGCGCTGCGCCGCCCAGCCGCAGTACCGGAGGGTGTCGGCAAGGCGACAGCACGCAGCGGACTTCGCCAGCACCCACGCGGTACCGCGCCGAGTCCGCAAGGATGCAGAACGCAGCGGCTTTCATGCGCTCAGCCGCCCGGCGCAGTACTGCGGCGTGTCCGCCAGGCGGCAGCACCGAGCGGCGCGGAGCCTGGCCGGACGGTTCTGTCCCCGGCTGCGCTCGGCGTTACGGCGAGAGCGCTGTGGCTAACACACCCCAGTGCTTTCACTGCGTGCCCAGCGGCCACACGCTTGCCAGCTTCTCCTACTGCCCGGCTACGGAACAGGCCAGGGGGCACCCCGGGAGCTGGAAGGGACAGGGACAGGGCACCTCACCCAAACTAAGCAGAGGGCTACTCCATACCAGTGACATCGTGCTCAGCATAAAGGGAGGCTTTCGGAGGGGCGTGGGCTGGAGCAGCACGGCAAAAATAGCAAAGAGTGACCTTTGAACGGAACCGTGAACCATAACGCTATTCTGCAGTTTATACTGTTTTGTAAAAGGAAAAGAAAATGGGATGAGTTCCTGTACGTGGATTTACTCTGTTACTTAAGAGTAAACGCAGCACTCAGTCCTCACTTTGGGAGCGCTGGACACACCCCCGGGGCTGCTGCTCCAAATAGCTGTGTGAAGGGAAAAGGAGAGGGTGCCCACCGACAACCCAGGGCCCTGGCCCACAAGTGCTTGGGAAGTGGGGGCCACATCCCACAGGGAGAAACCAGTCCCAGGGCACCTGGGGCAGCATCCCCCCACCTACACCCGGGGAAAGCTTTATTGCACTCGATTACACTTCACAACACCACAGTTCTTGTGCCTTCAATTACAACATCACAATAAAATAATAACAGGGTTAGCAGTGTTTTCTGTTCTATCTTTATTTAACCACCATTTCCTGCCCCAGCCCACCCGGGAGTTGGGACCAGGACAACCCAGCATAGCTCGACCACAACCCCGACCCCTGGTGCGGCTCCGGCCCCGCTCGGGAACCAAACCGTCCCCAGCGCCCGGGCAGTGGCTGGTGGCACCGGCTCCACCCTCCCCGCGGACACCAAGAGCTGCTCGGCTCCGTGCCGGCCTCCAGGGCTGCACCCACCCGACCCAAGCAGGGAAAAGTCGGCGGGACGGGGCTCGGCTCTGCTCGGCACAAGGGACCGAACCGGCTGCCCCACCCGCCCCCCCGCCCCCGGCTCCTACACCGGCCCCGGAACACACCGCGAGCCCATCTGCCTGCTCGAAAATAGGCTCCGGCTCGGCCAGGCACACGGGGCTCGCAGCCGCTCAGCGCTGCCCCGCTCCCAGCGCCCCCGGCCCGGTTCACCAGCCCCCCCGGGACAGCAGCTCCTCCTCCACTCCACGCTAACGCCACTGCGCGCGCGCTCTCCAAGCTCCGGTCCCGCCAATCCAGGCCGGAGACACCGCCCAGCCCCGCCCGCCCTCGCCAGCCCCGCCCATCCCCGCCAGCCCCGCCCATCCCGCCCGCCCTCGCCAGCCCCGCCCACCCCGCCCGCCCTGCTGTTCTCTATCCGGTCCGACGGAGCCTCGCCCGTCACACCGCCCCGCCACAGCGGCCGCAGCTCCGCCCAATCGCGCCTTGCCCTTTCAATCCGGGCCCGCCCCCCTGCCGCTCCGCGTCCCGGCCGCCTCCGTCCCCCGAAGGCCGCGATCCCGCCGCAGCCGGTTCGGGAGTCTTAGCGCCCTCGCCCCTGAGGCCGGCGTTGGTGTGCCAGTGCGGGGGCGCCGCATCGCGGTCGCTGCCAGTTCCCGATTAAGCCCCCGAGCCGGGAAGCATCTCAGATCGCGTCGGCCGGGCCCGGCCGCCGCTTGTACCCGCGCAGCTGCGGGAGCAGAGACCGGGCGGGACCGCTTGGCCCGGGGCCCGGGGCCCCGCGGTGCTGAGCTCGAAGCAGCGACGAAGCAGCGGCGACAGCTGAGCTCGGCTCTGTGAAGGGCTCGCCCCTTCCTCCCTTCCTTTCCGGCTCCCGGCCGCTTCCCCCCGGCCCGGCCCGGCTCCGCAGCTGCCCTGGCGCCCCCGCCCCGAGGCCTGGAACACCTCCTCGAGAGAGGGCGGGGTTGCGGGACCCAACAGGAGCGGAGGAACGGAGACTCCACCGCCCCGGGGCCCCTCGGGCTGGGGCGGTCCCAGCTCTGGGACAGAGCGGGGCCGGATTGAAACATCGGGCCGGGATTGGGCACAGCCAAACCGACAGGGCGAGCTGGAGTGCGCGGAGCGGAGACGGGATTGAAACGATGGCCGGGGACTGGACGGAGCGGCGACGGCGGGGCGCGGGGACGGGATTGAAAAGGAATTACGTGATTGGTCCAGAGCGGAAGATTGGCGCGGCAGCGATAGGCGGCCGGAGAGCCGGCGGGCGTGGCCTGGTCCTTTAAAATGGGCGGCGGGTCCCAGCGACGTCAGTGACAGCGAGGAGGGGTGGTTACTGTTGCCGTGCCGGGGGCTCCGGAGCGTTGGTGAGCCTGGACGGGGAGCTCGGGGAGAGGGGCGGCGCCGCCGCCGCAGGACTCGCGTATTGGGGTGGGGTGTGAGCGAGGGGTGTTGGATTCGGCTTGAACCTGGGCGAGCTGTGTATCGCGGCGAGGGGTGCGGCAGCGGGGTCCGGCCCTGTCCTGTCCTGGGGGCCGCTTCCCTCTCACGTAGCTGAGCCGCGGGCACAGGCTGAAGAGGCACCGGCCGCGACAGGTGCAGGACGCGAGGGGCCGGAGCCCCAGTGCGGGTCGGGGGGCCGGGCTCGGCCCGCCGCGGGGGTTGCCGCGAGCGGCATCTTGGAGCTTGGAATACCGACTCGTGACGGCAATAAAGGTGTGAGTGTGAAACCCGCCGTGTGTCCCGATGGCTCAAAGACACCCAGAGCACTGAAGGGAAAGAGACTCTGTCCCGGGGGTGCCACTGCCCCCGGTGTCGCGGGGCCGGCTCCGCCCAGGGGGCGGTGTCCTCAGTTCCCAAACACTCCCGGGCCCTGGGGTGCGTGCCCACCCCCCAATCCCCCTAGGAGCCGGAGGAGGAGCCCCGGGGTGCCTCTAGCTCCGCAGAGACATAAGCGCTGTGTGTCGGCTGAGGCTCAGCACCAGCCTTGGGAGAGGACCAGCTGGAGGCCCAGCTGATGTTCCCCCTCCCCAGCTGCTGCTACTGCTCAGAGGGGCCTGGGGGGGATAGGGTGTGTGTCAGGACCGTGGGACCCTCAGTGCAGGTGGGGCTCCAGGCACGGGCCTGCATCGGCAGCCGAGGCTGGGGACCGACACCGCGGGGGATCACAGCAGCCGGGCAGGGGGGCTGTGACTGATGACAATGATTGATTTATGGCCTTGTCAGCAGCCCCCGCTGCTGCCGGGAGAAGGCGGAGGCAGAGGGAAGATGTAGAGCTGGAGCTGAGATAGGCACTGCAAAGCTGGAGCTGAAACAACGCTGAGCTGGAGCTGGAATAAAGTCAGTGGGGCTGGAATAAACAGGGGGTGGGGGGCGAGGGGCTGGAAGAAAGGGGGGAGCAGTAGTATGGGTCTTGGAAAGCAGCTGGAATCACATGGGGCAAGAATAAAGACTCTGGGGCTGGAAATAAAGGCTGTTGATGTGGGAAAGGAGCTGAAATCACTTGGGGTTGGGACCGTGAATAAAGATGCTGGGGTCGGGAATTAAGACGCCGGGACTCGAATGAATGCTGCAGGGTTTGAAAAGGAGCTGAAATCACTTGAGGCTGGAAATAAAGACACTGGGGCTGGAATGAACGCTGTGGAGTTTGGAAAGGAACTGAAATCACCTGGGGCTAGAAATAAAGATACTGGAGCTGAAATGATTGCTGTGGGATTCAGAAAGGAGCTAAAAATCACTCCAGGCAGGAATAAAAACCGTTGGACTGGAAATAAAAACTGCAGAGTTGGAATAATGGTTGTTGGTGTGGGAAAGGAGCTGAAGTCACAGCTGCGGGGCTGGAGCTGAGACATGACAGAGCTGGAGCTGAATAATGGCTGTGGCTGGAGCCAAAGCACTGGACCTGGGGCAGGAATCAAAACTATAGGGCTGCAATAAAGATTGTCTGTGTGGGAAAGGTGCTGAAATCACTGGAGCTGGGAATAAAGACACAGGCCGGGAATAAAAAACTTAGGGCTGGAATAAAGGGTGTTGGTGTGGGAAAGGAGCTGAAATCACTTGGGGATGGGAATAAAGACTGCGATTAAAGGGGTTGGCAGTGTGAATAAAGATGCTGGGGCCGAAATGATTGCTGTGGGATTCAGAGAGGATCTGAAATCACTCTGGGCAGGAATAAAAGACTGTTGGGCTGGAAATAAAAACTGCAGAGCTGAAATAAAGACGGTTGTGGGAAAGGAGCTGAAATCACGGCTGCGGGGCTGGAGCTGGACCTGAATATTGGGTGTGGCTGGAGATGAAACACCAAACCTGCAGCAGGAATCAAAACTATAAGGTTGTTTGTGTGGGAAATCACTCGGGGCTGGAATAAGATGGTGGAGTTGGAATAAAGATGGTTGGGGCTGCAATAAGGACTGTGGGGCTGGAAATAAAAACTGCAGAGCTGGAATAAAGGTGGTTGGTGTGGGAGAGGAGCTGAAATCACAGCTGTGGGGCTGGAGCAGAGACACGACGGAGCTGGACCTGAATATTGGCTGTGGGTGGAGGCAAAACACCAAACCTGGGGCTGGAATAAAGACCATGGGGCTGGGATAAAGCCTGGGATTAGAAAGCAGCTGAAATCACTCAGGGTTGGAGCTGAAATCTCAGAGCTGGAATAAAGACGATGGGGCTGGGGCTGAAATTATTGGTGTGGGGCTTGGAAAGAAGCTGAAGTCACACAAGACCTGGGCTTGCGAGCCTTCGTTTTCTGAGGGCAGGTATCCTCCGTCAGTCGCTGCTGGCTGTTGTCCACAAGAAGAAACGGGCTGCACTCTTCTGGCTCGACCATCTTGAACTTTTCAGTGCAGAGCTGACAGACGTCTTCAGCAGTGTTGCACTGTCTCACCAGTCAGGTCAGCCCTCTGCATCCACGGTCAACTTCCTGGAGCGCAATGGGAAGAAGGTAGCTCTGTAGAACGAGAAAACACACGTCAGCAGCTCGAAAACCTGTTGCAGTTTTGCATAGCTGGGCTTTAATGGAGAACAGGGATGCTGCCGAGATGGCTTCTGCAAGCAGCAGCCAGAAGCTCTCCGCAGGGCCCAGAAAGTCAATGTCAGCTGATTCAAGGCCAGAGTTGTTGCTGACCAAGGCTGAGCCAATCTGCAAGTAACATCATGGGAAAAACAGACTCAATTCAAAATAAAAAAATGCATCTAATTTATTAGCACCACCCCCCCCACCAAGGAAGTACCCACTGATAATGAGTCAGGCAATGAGAAATAAAACCAAATTTTAAAACACTTCCTCCCACCACTCCCTTTGTCCCAGGTTCAACTTTACTCATGGTTGTTTTCCCTTTCTCCACCCACACCTCCCTGACACACACACCCCACCACACAGGGGGAGATGGGGAACGGGGGTTTCAGTCGGTTACACATGAGTTGTCTCTGCTGGTTCTTCCTTCTTAGGGGAGCATTCCTCACACTCTTCCCCTGCTTCAGTGTGGGGTTCCACCTACGACAAACAGCTCTCCTTGAACTTCTCCAGCAGGAGTCCTTTCCCATGGGGCTTCAGCTCTTTACCAACGGCCCCAGTGTGGGTTACTTTTATGGGATGCAGAACTTTAGGACCAGACTGTTCCAGCCTGGTTATCCCAGTCACAAGTCCCCCAGCAAACCTGCCTTGGCATGGTCCCCTCTCTCCATGGGCTGTAGGTCCTACCAGGAGCTTGCTTCTACACGGGCTTCCTACTGGGTCCTTCAAGTGTCTTCACCTGCTCCAGACTGTCCTCCTCTGTAGGCTGCAGCAGAATCATTGCTCCCCACCATCCTCCATGGGCTGCAAGGGGACAGCCTGCTTCACCATGGCCTTCTCAGAGGCTGCAGGGTACCCTCCCCTCCAGCACCAGAGCAACTCCTCCACCCTTCTTCACTGACCTTGGTGTCTGCAGCTTCTCACATCTTCTTAATCCCTTCTCTGGTGGCAAAAAACAGCTGCTTGGGTTTTTTTCCTTCTTAAATGTCATAGAACATACTGAGTTGGAGTACAACTTATCCCAGAGACTCTATGACCATCACCAATGGGCTCAGCATTGGTCAGCAGCATGTCTGTCCTTGAGCTGGCTGGTGTTGGTTCTGTCAGAACTGAGAGCTTCTTGTAGCTTCTAGCAGAAGGCACCCTGTTTCCCCCCACCCCACCAACATCACTTAAACCTTGCCAGGCAAACTCTCAACACCCTTTCCCCTGCCCTCCCTCAAAGACCTCCACCTGGGGCAAAGGAAATACAAACCCAGCCAAGAGGGACGTGGAGGCAGGCAGCAATATTCAGTCACACACAGAACCAGTCCCAGGAGCAACTCTGTGCCAGTGCTCAAGGCCTGCCCTGGGACACCTCAGTACTCGCTCCCAGTTGGTCCAGCATGGTCCTCAATAGATGAGCTGCCATGCCAAGGTGGAGGCTGCCACCAAAACCAGAAGAGTGCAGAATGCTAAGAGGAGGAAAGTGGCTGCCAGTGTGACAGCAGGACTGTAATGAGAAAGTGGAAGGCAGGAAATGGGGTGTCCAGAAAAAGACAGGGACAGTGAGCCTGGCAGAGGTGGAGAAAAAAGCAGCAGGCAGAGGGGAAGAGAGGCAGTGGAAAGAGGGATGGGGGCAGTGACCCAAAAACAAGGACTGGGAGCAGGACAGATATACAGAAAACATCCGGGTGAGCAGCCCTGCAGACAAGAAGGAACAAAAACAGGGCCAGGACTGAGAAGTCCAGTAAGAACTGGTAACAAGGGGTGCAGGACAGAGCAACAGGAGAGGGAGGGGAGCAGGGAGAAGGAGAGATAAAAGGATAGAGCAAAAGAGGGAACAAGGACCAAGGAGCAGGACTGTAGGAAAGAATGAGTAAAATAAAAAAAGAAGGGTGGTGAGCAGGACAGAGGGATAGAGAGACAAAGAGGGAGACGAGGACAGAAAGAGACAATTACTCCAGGCGGGGGGAGCAAAAGGCAGGCAAGGAGCAGAGACACCCCCAGGATGCCCTGGAAACCTGAGACCACCCCGAGAAACCCGGGGCCTCCCCAGGACCCCCTGAGACCCACACCCACGACCCCCTGGCACCCTGAGACCCCACCAGAGACACCCAGGACCAAAACAGGACCCCATGAAACCAGCCCCAGGACACCCCGGCTCCCTGAGACCACCCCGAGGCACCCAGGACCACCCCAAGACCCCCTGAGGCACCCACCCACGATCCCCTGGCACCCTGAGACACCCGGGACCACCCCAGGACGCCCTGAGACCGCCACCCACCACCCCCTGGCACCCTGGGACACCCCCGAGACCACCCCGAGAGCCCCGGGCCCCTCCCACTCACCAGCGCCGCCCAGAGCGGTTCCTCTCTTAGCGCAGCCTCCGCCGGCCACCCGCAGCTTCGCCGCGGCAGGCGGGGAGCGGGGGAAGAAGCGGGAGGAGTGGCCCGGGCGGACGGGAGAGCGGACGGCAGGGCGGGGGGGTGGAGGGGAGGGGAGGGCGGACGGGAGGAGAGGGCGCATGCGCAGTGCCGGAGGAGAAGCAGGGTCAAGGGAAGAAGTGCTGGCAAAGCGCGATGTCCCCTCTTGGCGCCGCCTCCGCCGGCCGCCCGCAGCTTCGCCGCGTCAGGCGGGGAGCGGGGGAGGCAGCGGGGAGAGCGGCCGGGGAGGGCCCGGGGGTCGTTGCCGCCGCCTCCTCCCGACCCCATCTCCCGCCCGCGGCCGCCCGCCAGCTCCCGCAGCGTGCCCTCAGAGAGGCAGCAGCGCTCTGCCGCTCCGTCTGCGTCTCCCAGCCGCAGAACCGCGGCGTATCTGCAAGGCAGCAGCACGCAGCGCGTTGCGTGTGCACCGCCGCAGGCACGCGGCGGGTCCGCACGCAGGCACAACGCAGCGGCTTTCGTGCTCGGCGGCACCCGGCCGCAGTACCGCGGCGTGTCCGCCAGGCGGCAGCACCGAGCGGACAGCGCGCGACCTACTGCGCGTGCGCCGCCAGCTACCGGCAGGTGTCGACTCACCCGCCAGGCGCATGCGCAGGGTACACTTCCCAGCATTCCGCGGGGCACCACATCGCCCGAAGGCGCATGTGCGGGATACTCCGGGAAGCTTCTATGCGCGCTACTGCGCATGCTCCTCGGTCCTCCGGCGCTACCGCGGCACAGTTGCTAGGCAACGGCTGCGCGCTCCACGCACAGCGAGTCCAGCGCCGCAGCAGAACGCGGCGCGGAGCCTGGCGGGACGGTTCTGTCCCCGGCTGCGCTCGGCGTTACGGCGAGAGCGCTGTGGGTGACATGTCGGAGAAGGGAGACTTCGACCACCACATGGTTCATCAGCAAGTCCCAATTTTATTCGAGCAAGCCGTGGTTAAATACACTGCTTAATTAGCTCACGCGTATTGCAGAAGTCAAGCTCACCACTGGTCACGCAGACAGATGCCGGCCCGGCCCCTCTCTGTTCTGTTTCCACATTCCTGAAGTTCAAACATCCTTTTATCGCATCCTGCAGGTGTCCGAGCACCAGCAATACCCAGTTAGTGCTAGCTACTGGGTCAAGCTGACCTCGAGCTAACACTTACCCTGCTCACACCATCTCAAGCAAATCCAGGCTGCCGCGTCCCTCCTCTGGTAGCCAGCACTGAGCCAGGCTCTCCACACATGAGTCCTGGCAAGACATCTCATGTTGAGTCATCTGGACCTCTTGGATTTTACAGGTAGAGTGACTGAGATTTTATAGTCACCTACCGCGGTTAAAGGGACCTGATCTCTGAAAGGTGCCAAGCATTATCTTTTTAAAACAAATTGCAGCACTGGGATTTTTGCACTGGTGACTTTAAGCTGGTTTACAGCAATAAATCACCAGTCATCTCTGAAAACTCTCATCCTGTGTGAGGTCTGTAGGTTTCTATCTGCTTCACAGCTACTCACAACTCCCTGTTGCTGTGACTCAACAGCAGGAGTGTTTCTGCACTTCTGTGGCTGGCCTAGAGCTACACTGGTCATTGTATTTTTGTCAGTTCACATCTAGACAGCCGCCTTGGCTCTGATATGTTTTGATGACTTGATGTCAGCTCTGAGCTCCGCACAGGCTAGCGCTTGTCCTGAGCTTCCTGTGAACAGGAAGGTGTTGGCTGTGAAGTTGTTAGGGGGCTTCTGATGTTCTGCCAGCCTCTTTGCTTGCTAATGAGCTGTCCCTGCTGCTTTTTATCTCTTGCAGTTAGCTGGACTAGACAACAATTTTCTCTGGAAAAAATAAACACACTCTTACCCTCCTACTTCTTGCATGTGTTCTTGCATGGACTTCCTATTTTCCAGTGATCCCAGGACATTTGTAGCTGATCCAGTGTTTAGATGTCTTCTGTATCAGGGGGTTGTGTCAGTAGAACTTCTTTACAAAACTCGAAAAGCGGTGTCTTTAAATTTAACCTGGATATCCCATTCCACCTGCTTAGTTAATTGAACATGGGAATCTCAAAAGTCCACTTTATAGAGGTAAACTCTTCAACCAGGTTTCAGAATTTAGTGGTATGGTGTAATCTGCTTGCCTAAAGAAAGTGTTATTGGGAATTAAATACATTTTAGTTACTGAACAGCTCCTGTAATGAAAATGTGGGAGTTTTTGCACAAAGAAGGAAAGAAAAAGCAAAGCAAAATAGCAAAGCCTTTTTAGTTGTTGTTTTAGTAGCATAGAGCAAATAAACTTTTAACATGACTGCATGCACTGATAAGACTCATCATTAACTAAACTAGTTTCACTGCAGGAACTTCATTGCATCCATTTCAGACTATTGATTTGTGATCTCTTCCTTTTTCAGAGTCTGTTTTAGGTTAAAAATATACTGAAACATTACTTCCTCACCCAAGGATATGATGAAAATAGGATTACTGCAGAGTTTTTGAGGAAAAGATCTGATTGAGTGTTTAGACACTTGAAGTGGGCTCATTAAATTAAAGGTTACACAAACCCCAGACCCCATTAAAGCAACCCACCCAAACCCACGAGCTGACAAAAACAGAAAAAAAAAAAAATTCCTCAGCCTTACCAACCCTCTTTGCTCATTTTCTGAAAGGAGCCTGAACTAGCAAGACTAACAACACATTTTAATCCTGAACTGGGCTCTCTCTCGTCTTTCTCTTCCCACCCACCGGGTTCTGCCAAGACCAACAGGCACAAACACGGACCCAGACAGCCATACATCCAGCTCAGATAAAGGCGCCGGAATCCCCAGCCCCGGGGTTACGTGCCGCCTTCTCACGGGGAACACGAGCTCCCGAGCTCTCACCTGTAGCAGGGAAAGAAGAGAAACCACTCACACTTTCAATGCAATGCTCTAAAGCCAGCCAGAGATTCATTCCTGCATCCTCAATGTTAAAATCACACGTGGAATTACAGAATTCTTTATCCTTCAAAAAATATCTCAAAAGGGGACCCTGACAGTCTACCTGCAACTGCTGTAACACGGAATTTTGCGTTAAAATCAGCTCACTGAGTATTGTCATCATGAGTGGTCAGTGTATAAATGAAATGGCAAAAAGTGACCTTTGAACGGAACCCTGAACCGTAACGCTATTCTGCAGTTCATACTGCTTTGTAAAAGGAAAGGCAAATGGGACGAGGTCCCATACGTCGATTTACTCTGTTACTGAAGAGAAAAATCAGAGTGGAAAAAGAATGCAAGTCCATCAACCACAAAATGTCTCTGACCATCAAAGACAATAAGGTGCAAGGACGTTGCTCTGCATGTACCTCTACCAAAGCATGCTCTAAACATTCAGCATTAAAAGGAATTGACAGAATTAGATACTGATACCACTGCCCCGAGAATTCCTGCTGTACCTTCCTCTGACCATGGCAGATTTAAAATAAGCTAAAGAGAGAGAAAAAAGGAAAAGAAAAAAAAAACCCAACAAAAAAAAGGGTTACTTTTCTGGTGCATACAGTAGCAGCGAATCTTTTCAACATCCACAAAGTTTGCTGTGGGAACAAGCACGCCCGGTTCCTGAGGATCCCTCTGCCGCACCAGCTGCAGGTTTTCCTGTTGCTCTTTCCAAGAGCTGTCTGCGGCGTGAAACTCTCTCAACGTCGCTTCAACGGGGCCCTTCCACAGCTTCAGAACGTGCTTGTGCACGGCCTTCTCCAGGACGGCATCTGCCAGGGCAAAGCACAGGTCCAGCTCAGCTCCTCCTCTCGAGCAGAGCCGAGACCGACGGAACCATTCCCAAAACAGACACCCCAGTGCGAAGCCTACTTGCCAGGGCCCGTCTGTTACACTAGCTGAGGGGGGTAGATGTTTGCTGCCAAGGAAACAAAAGGCAGAGCAGAATCTGCGCTCCGGTTTCATTTATGGGAATGTGGTAAATAAATAAGAAACTCCATCCAACGCCTGAGCTCGCCCAGCCCAGAAAAAAAAAACATTTAAATAAACCTGCAAGCCACAGAAACCGCTAAAACCCAGTTTTAAAAAAACCCAAACAAACAAAATCGACCAAACAAACCACAAAACCCCACCAAAATAACCACTAAACACTACAAAAACCACAACAGAAGCCCCAAGCCCTCCTCTGACAAAACAACCCCACGAGCCCGAAAACCCACAAGCTCCAATTAAAGAGAGACACAAACTCACACAAACCCCACAGACACCCCCAGCATCCCCAAACACCCGCCAGCCCCAACCAACTTCCCCTAGCCAACTAAAACAACCCCACAAGCCCGGGTTGTTTCCAGATCCCCTGGCACCCTGAGACTCCCCCCAGACAGCCGAAAGACCTCCCCAGGATGACCAAGACCCCCCCAGAGATACCCAGGACCACACCAGGACCCCCCATGAGACTCCTCAGGGCCCCTGGGCTCTCCCAAGGATCCCCCAAGAATCCCCCAGAGATGCCCGGCACCCCCGAAACCCCTCCAGGAACCCCTGGCACCCTGAGAACCCCCAGACACCCCCAAGACCACCCTGAGACCCCCAAGACCCTCTGAGACCCCCCCAGAAACCCCTGGAAACCTCAGACCCTCGCATAGACCCCCAAGAACACCCCAGGATGCCTGAGATGTCCCCAAAGACCCCCAGGACCACCACAGGTCCCTCCCTGGCACCCTGAGACCCCACAAGAGAACCCCCCCCCGGACCAAACCAGGACCCCATGAGACCACCCCCAGGACCGCCTGGACCCTGAGACCGTCACAGAGACCCCTCCCCAGAGACAAACGGGATCACCCCAAGACCCCCCCATGAGACTCCTCAAGACCCCTGGGCACTTCCAAGGATCCCCCAAGAATCCCCCAGAGACGCCCGGGACCCCCCGAGACCCCTCCAGGAACCTCTAGCACCCTGAAGCGCTCCCAGAGACCACCCCAAGACACCCTGAGACCTCCCCTCAGTACCCCCTGGAACCCTGGGACCCTCACAGAGACCCCCAAGAACACCCCAAGATGCCCGACAAGCCCCCAGAGACCCCCGGGACCACCCCAAGACCCATACCCAGGACTCCCTGGCACCCTGAGACCACCCCGAGGCACCCGGGACCACGCCAGGACCCCCATGAGACCTGCACCCACAACCCCCTGGCACCCTGAGACACCCCTAGAGACTCCCCAGGACCAAAACAGGACCCCATGAGACCAACCCCAGAATGCCCTGGAAACCTGAGACCACCCTGAGACACCCGGGGCCTCCCCAGGACCCCCTGAGACCCCCACCCACGACCCCCTGGCACCCTGAGACCCCACCAGAGACCCCCAGGACCAGAACAGGACCCCATGAAACCAGCCCCAGGACACCCCGGCTCCCTGAGACCACCCCGAGGCATCCAGGACCACCAAAAGACCCCCTGAGGCACCCACCCACCACCCCCTGGCACCCTGAGACACCCGTAGAGACCCCCCAGGACCAAAACAGGACCCCATGAGACCACCCCCAGGATGCCCTGGAAACCTGAGACCACCCCGAGACACCCAGGGCCTCCCCAGGACCCCCTGAGACCCCCACCCACGACCCCCTGGCACCCTGAGACCCCACCACAGACTCCCAGGACCAAAACAGGACCCCATGAAACCAGCCCCAGGACACCCCGGCTCCCTGAGACCACCCCGAGGCACCCAGGACCACCCCAAGACCCCCTGAGGCACCCACCCACGATCCCCTGGCACCCTGAGACACCCGGGACCACCCCAGGACGCCCTGAGACCGCCACCCACCACCCCCTGGCACCCTGGGACACCCCCGAGACCACCCCGAGAGCCCCGGGCCCCCCCCACTCACCAGCGCCGCCCAGAGCGGTTCCCCTCTTAGCGCAGCCTCCGCCGGCCACCCGCAGCTTCGCCGCGGCAGGCGGGGAGCGGAGGAAGAAGCGGGAGGAGTGGCCCGGGCGGACGGGAGAGCGGACGGCAGGGCGGGGGGGTGGAGGGGAGGGGAGGGCGGACGGGAGGAGAGGGCGCATGCGCAGTGCCGGAGGGGAAGCAGGGTCAAGGGAAGAAGTGCTGGCAAAGCGCGATGTCCCCTCTTGGCGCCGCCTCCGCCGGCCGCCCGCAGCTTCGCCGCGTCAGGCGGGGAGCGGGGGAGGCAGCGGGGAGAGCGGCCGGGAAGGGCCCGGGGGTCGTTGCCGCCGCCTCCTCCCGACCCCATCTCCCGCCCGCGGCCGCCCGCCAGCTCCCGCAGCGTGCCCTCAGAGAGGCAGCAGCGCTCTGCCGCTCCGTCTGCGTCTCCCAGCCGCAGAACCGCGGCGTATCTGCAAGGCAGCAGCACGCAGCGCGTTTCGTGTGCACCGCCGCAGGCACGCGGCGGGTCCGCACGCAGGCACAACGCAGCGGCTTTCGTGCTCGGCGGCACCCGGCCGCAGTACCGCGGCGTGTCCGCCAGGCGGCAGCACCGAGCGGACAGCGCGCGACCTACCGCGCGTGCGCCGCCAGCTACCGGCAGGTGTCGACTCACCCGCTAGGCGCATGCGCAGGGTACACTTCCCAGCATTCCGCGGGGCTCAACATTTCTCCAGAGCGCATGTGCGGGATACTCCGGGCAGCTTCAGAGCGCACTACTGCGCATGCTCCTTCGTCCTGCGGTGCTACCGTGGTGCGGTCGCTAGGCAACGGCGGCGCGCCCTGTTGAAGCGCCTTGCTGCTCTCGCTGAGCCGCCCGCCCGAAGAACCGCGGAGTGTCCGCAAGGCGGCAGAACGCAGGGGGTTTCTCGTGCATCGTCGCGGTCCCGCGACGGGTCCGCAAAGAGGCAGAAAGCAGCGGCGTTCGTGCGCTGGGCCAGCCGGCGCAGTACCGAGGCGTGTCCGCCAGGGGGCAGCACCGAGCGCATTGCGCTCCCTCTACCTGCGCATGCTCCTCGGTCCTGCGGCGCTACTACGGCGTGGTTGTTAGGCAACGGCGGCGCCCTGTTTTAACGCGCTCTACCGCTAGCGCTGCGCCGCCCAGCCGCAGTACCGGAGGGTGTCGGCAAGGCGACAGCACGCAGCGGACTTCGCCAGCACCCACGCGGTACCGCGCCGAGTCCGCAAGGATGCAGAACGCAGCGGCTTTCATGCGCTCAGCCGCCCGGCGCAGTACTGCGGCGTGTCCGCCAGGCGGCAGCACCGAGCGGCGCGGAGCCTGGCCGGACGGTTCTGTCCCCGGCTGCGCTCGGCGTTACGGCGAGAGCGCTGTGGCTAACACACCCCAGTGCTTTCACTGCGTGCCCAGCGGCCACACGCTTGCCAGCTTCTCCTACTGCCCGGCTACGGAACAGGCCAGGGGGCACCCCGGGAGCTGGAAGGGACAGGGACAGGGCACCTCACCCAAACTAAGCAGAGGGCTACTCCATACCAGTGACATCGTGCTCAGCATAAAGGGAGGCTTTCGGAGGGGCGTGGGCTGGAGCAGCACGGCAAAAATAGCAAAGAGTGACCTTTGAACGGAACCGTGAACCATAACGCTATTCTGCAGTTTATACTGTTTTGTAAAAGGAAAAGAAAATGGGATGAGTTCCTGTACGTGGATTTACTCTGTTACTTAAGAGTAAACGCAGCACTCAGTCCTCACTTTGGGAGCGCTGGACACACCCCCGGGGCTGCTGCTCCAAATAGCTGTGTGAAGGGAAAAGGAGAGGGTGCCCACCGACAACCCAGGGCCCTGGCCCACAAGTGCTTGGGAAGTGGGGGCCACATCCCACAGGGAGAAACCAGTCCCAGGGCACCTGGGGCAGCATCCCCCCACCTACACCCGGGGAAAGCTTTATTGCACTCGATTACACTTCACAACACCACAGTTCTTGTGCCTTCAATTACAACATCACAATAAAATAATAACAGGGTTAGCAGTGTTTTCTGTTCTATCTTTATTTAACCACCATTTCCTGCCCCAGCCCACCCGGGAGTTGGGACCAGGACAACCCAGCATAGCTCGACCACAACCCCGACCCCTGGTGCGGCTCCGGCCCCGCTCGGGAACCAAACCGTCCCCAGCGCCCGGGCAGTGGCTGGTGGCACCGGCTCCACCCTCCCCGCGGACACCAAGAGCTGCTCGGCTCCGTGCCGGCCTCCAGGGCTGCACCCACCCGACCCAAGCAGGGAAAAGTCGGCGGGACGGGGCTCGGCTCTGCTCGGCACAAGGGACCGAACCGGCTGCCCCACCCGCCCCCCGCCCCCGGCTCCTACACCGGCCCCGGAACACACCGCGAGCCCATCTGCCTGCTCGAAAATAGGCTCCGGCTCGGCCAGGCACACGGGGCTCGCAGCCGCTCAGCGCTGCCCCGCTCCCAGCGCCCCCGGCCCGGTTCACCAGCCCCCCCGGGACAGCAGCTCCTCCTCCACTCCACGCTAACGCCACTGCGCGCGCGCTCTCCAAGCTCCGGTCCCGCCAATCCAGGCCGGAGACACCGCCCAGCCCCGCCCGCCCTCGCCAGCCCCGCCCATCCCCGCCAGCCCCGCCCATCCCGCCCGCCCTCGCCAGCCCCGCCCACCCCGCCCGCCCTGCTGTTCTCTATCCGGTCCGACGGAGCCTCGCCCGTCACACCGCCCCGCCACAGCGGCCGCAGCTCCGCCCAATCGCGCCTTGCCCTTTCAATCCGGGCCCGCCCCCCTGCCGCTCCGCGTCCCGGCCGCCTCCGTCCCCCGAAGGCCGCGATCCCGCCGCAGCCGGTTCGGGAGTCTTAGCGCCCTCGCCCCTGAGGCCGGCGTTGGTGTGCCAGTGCGGGGGCGCCGCATCGCGGTCGCTGCCAGTTCCCGATTAAGCCCCCGAGCCGGGAAGCATCTCAGATCGCGTCGGCCGGGCCCGGCCGCCGCTTGTACCCGCGCAGCTGCGGGAGCAGAGACCGGGCGGGACCGCTCGGCCCGGGGCCCGGGGCCCCGCGGTGCTGAGCTCGAAGCAGCGACGAAGCAGCGGCGACAGCTGAGCTCGGCTCTGTGAAGGGCTCGCCCCTTCCTCCCTTCCTTTCCGGCTCCCGGCCGCTTCCCCCCGGCCCGGCCCGGCTCCGCAGCTGCCCTGGCGCCCCCGCCCCGAGGCCTGGAACACCTCCTCGAGAGAGGGCGGGGTTGCGGGACCCAACAGGAGCGGAGGAACGGAGACTCCACCGCCCCGGGGCCCCTCGGGCTGGGGCGGTCCCAGCTCTGGGACAGAGCGGGGCCGGATTGAAACATCGGGCCGGGATTGGGCACAGCCAAACCGACAGGGCGAGCTGGAGTGCGCGGAGCGGAGACGGGATTGAAACGATGGCCGGGGACTGGACGGAGCGGCGACGGCGGGGCGCGGGGACGGGATTGAAAAGGAATTACGTGATTGGTCCAGAGCGGAAGATTGGCGCGGCAGCGATAGGCGGCCGGAGAGCCGGCGGGCGTGGCCAGGTCCTTTAAAAGGGGCGGCGGGTCCCAGCGACGTCAGTGACAGCGAGGAGGGGTGGTTACTGTTGCCGTGCCGGGGGCTCCGGAGCGTTGGTGAGCCTGGACGGGGAGCTCGGGGAGAGGGGCGGCGCCGCCGCCGCAGGACTCGCGTATTGGGGTGGGGTGTGAGCGAGGGGTGTTGGATTCGGCTTGAACCTGGGCGAGCTGTGTATCGCGGCGAGGGGTGCGGCAGCGGGGTCCGGCCCTGTCCTGTCCTGGGGGCCGCTTCCCTCTCACGTAGCTGAGCCGCGGGCACAGGCTGAAGAGGCACCGGCCGCGACAGGTGCAGGACGCGAGGGGCCGGAGCCCCAGTGCGGGTCGGGGGGCCGGGCTCGGCCCGCCGCGGGGGTTGCCGCGAGCGGCATCTTGGAGCTTGGAATACCGACTCGTGACGGCAATAAAGGTGTGAGTGTGAAACCCGCCGTGTGTCCCGATGGCTCAAAGACACCCAGAGCACTGAAGGGAAAGAGACTCTGTCCCGGGGGTGCCACTGCCCCCGGTGTCGCGGGGCCGGCTCCGCCCAGGGGGCGGTGTCCTCAGTTCCCAAACACTCCCGGGCCCTGGGGTGCGTGCCCACCCCCCAATCCCCCTAGGAGCCGGAGGAGGAGCCCCGGGGTGCCTCTAGCTCCGCAGAGACATAAGCGCTGTGTGTCGGCTGAGGCTCAGCACCAGCCTTGGGAGAGGACCAGCTGGAGGCCCAGCTGATGTTCCCCCTCCCCAGCTGCTGCTACTGCTCAGAGGGGCCTGGGGGGGATAGGGTGTGTGTCAGGACCGTGGGACCCTCAGTGCAGGTGGGGCTCCAGGCACGGGCCTGCATCGGCAGCCGAGGCTGGGGACCGACACCGCGGGGGATCGCAGCAGCCGGGCAGGGGGGCTGTGACTGATGACAATGATTGATTTATGGCCTTGTCAGCAGCCCCCGCTGCTGCCGGGAGAAGGCGGAGGCAGAGGGAAGATGTAGAGCTGGAGCTGAGATAGGCACTGCAAAGCTGGAGCTGAAACAACGCTGAGCTGGAGCTGGAATAAAGTCAGTGGGGCTGGAATAAACAGGGGGTGGGGGGCGAGGGGCTGGAAGAAAGGGGGGAGCAGTAGTATGGGTCTTGGAAAGCAGCTGGAATCACATGGGGCAAGAATAAAGACTCTGGGGCTGGAAATAAAGGCTGTTGATGTGGGAAAGGAGCTGAAATCACTTGGGGTTGGGACCGTGAATAAAGATGCTGGGGTCGGGAATTAAGACGCCGGGACTCGAATGAATGCTGCAGGGTTTGAAAAGGAGCTGAAATCACTTGAGGCTGGAAATAAAGACACTGGGGCTGGAATGAACGCTGTGGAGTTTGGAAAGGAACTGAAATCACCTGGGGCTAGAAATAAAGATACTGGAGCTGAAATGATTGCTGTGGGATTCAGAAAGGAGCTAAAAATCACTCCAGGCAGGAATAAAAACCGTTGGACTGGAAATAAAAACTGCAGAGTTGGAATAATGGTTGTTGGTGTGGGAAAGGAGCTGAAGTCACAGCTGCGGGGCTGGAGCTGAGACATGACAGAGCTGGAGCTGAATAATGGCTGTGGCTGGAGCCAAAGCACTGGACCTGGGGCAGGAATCAAAACTATAGGGCTGCAATAAAGATTGTCTGTGTGGGAAAGGTGCTGAAATCACTGGAGCTGGGAATAAAGACACAGGCCGGGAATAAAAAACTTAGGGCTGGAATAAAGGGTGTTGGTGTGGGAAAGGAGCTGAAATCACTTGGGGATGGGAATAAAGACTGCGATTAAAGGGGTTGGCAGTGTGAATAAAGATGCTGGGGCCGAAATGATTGCTGTGGGATTCAGAGAGGATCTGAAATCACTCTGGGCAGGAATAAAAGACTGTTGGGCTGGAAATAAAAACTGCAGAGCTGAAATAAAGACGGTTGTGGGAAAGGAGCTGAAATCACGGCTGCGGGGCTGGAGCTGGACCTGAATATTGGGTGTGGCTGGAGATGAAACACCAAACCTGCAGCAGGAATCAAAACTATAAGGTTGTTTGTGTGGGAAATCACTCGGGGCTGGAATAAGATGGTGGAGTTGGAATAAAGATGGTTGGGGCTGCAATAAGGACTGTGGGGCTGGAAATAAAAACTGCAGAGCTGGAATAAAGGTGGTTGGTGTGGGAGAGGAGCTGAAATCACAGCTGTGGGGCTGGAGCAGAGACACGACGGAGCTGGACCTGAATATTGGCTGTGGGTGGAGGCAAAACACCAAACCTGGGGCTGGAATAAAGACCATGGGGCTGGGATAAAGCCTGGGATTAGAAAGCAGCTGAAATCACTCAGGGTTGGAGCTGAAATCTCAGAGCTGGAATAAAGACGATGGGGCTGGGGCTGAAATTATTGGTGTGGGGCTTGGAAAGAAGCTGAAGTCACACAAGACCTGGGCTTGCGAGCCTTCGTTTTCTGAGGGCAGGTATCCTCCGTCAGTCGCTGCTGGCTGTTGTCCACAAGAAGAAACGGGCTGCACTCTTCTGGCTCGACCATCTTGAACTTTTCAGTGCAGAGCTGACAGACGTCTTCAGCAGTGTTGCACTGTCTCACCAGTCAGGTCAGCCCTCTGCATCCACGGTCAACTTCCTGGAGCGCAATGGGAAGAAGGTAGCTCTGTAGAACGAGAAAACACACGTCAGCAGCTCGAAAACCTGTTGCAGTTTTGCATAGCTGGGCTTTAATGGAGAACAGGGATGCTGCCGAGATGGCTTCTGCAAGCAGCAGCCAGAAGCTCTCCGCAGGGCCCAGAAAGTCAATGTCAGCTGATTCAAGGCCAGAGTTGTTGCTGACCAAGGCTGAGCCAATCTGCAAGTAACATCATGGGAAAAACAGACTCAATTCAAAATAAAAAAATGCATCTAATTTATTAGCACCACCCCCCCCACCAAGGAAGTACCCACTGATAATGAGTCAGGCAATGAGAAATAAAACCAAATTTTAAAACACTTCCTCCCACCACTCCCTTTGTCCCAGGTTCAACTTTACTCATGGTTGTTTTCCCTTTCTCCACCCACACCTCCCTGACACACACACCCCACCACACAGGGGGAGATGGGGAACGGGGGTTTCAGTCGGTTACACATGAGTTGTCTCTGCTGGTTCTTCCTTCTTAGGGGAGCATTCCTCACACTCTTCCCCTGCTTCAGTGTGGGGTTCCACCTACGACAAACAGCTCTCCTTGAACTTCTCCAGCAGGAGTCCTTTCCCATGGGGCTTCAGCTCTTTACCAACGGCCCCAGTGTGGGTTACTTTTATGGGATGCAGAACTTTAGGACCAGACTGTTCCAGCCTGGTTATCCCAGTCACAAGTCCCCCAGCAAACCTGCCTTGGCATGGTCCCCTCTCTCCATGGGCTGTAGGTCCTACCAGGAGCTTGCTTCTACACGGGCTTCCTACTGGGTCCTTCAAGTGTCTTCACCTGCTCCAGACTGTCCTCCTCTGTAGGCTGCAGCAGAATCATTGCTCCCCACCATCCTCCATGGGCTGCAAGGGGACAGCCTGCTTCACCATGGCCTTCTCAGAGGCTGCAGGGTACCCTCCCCTCCAGCACCAGAGCAACTCCTCCACCCTTCTTCACTGACCTTGGTGTCTGCAGCTTCTCACATCTTCTTAATCCCTTCTCTGGTGGCAAAAAACAGCTGCTTGGGTTTTTTTCCTTCTTAAATGTCATAGAACATACTGAGTTGGAGTACAACTTATCCCAGAGACTCTATGACCATCACCAATGGGCTCAGCATTGGTCAGCAGCATGTCTGTCCTTGAGCTGGCTGGTGTTGGTTCTGTCAGAACTGAGAGCTTCTTGTAGCTTCTAGCAGAAGGCACCCTGTTTCCCCCCACCCCACCAACATCACTTAAACCTTGCCAGGCAAACTCTCAACACCCTTTCCCCTGCCCTCCCTCAAAGACCTCCACCTGGGGCAAAGGAAATACAAACCCAGCCAAGAGGGACGTGGAGGCAGGCAGCAATATTCAGTCACACACAGAACCAGTCCCAGGAGCAACTCTGTGCCAGTGCTCAAGGCCTGCCCTGGGACACCTCAGTACTCGCTCCCAGTTGGTCCAGCATGGTCCTCAATAGATGAGCTGCCATGCCAAGGTGGAGGCTGCCACCAAAACCAGAAGAGTGCAGAATGCTAAGAGGAGGAAAGTGGCTGCCAGTGTGACAGCAGGACTGTAATGAGAAAGTGGAAGGCAGGAAATGGGGTGTCCAGAAAAAGACAGGGACAGTGAGCCTGGCAGAGGTGGAGAAAAAAGCAGCAGGCAGAGGGGAAGAGAGGCAGTGGAAAGAGGGATGGGGGCAGTGACCCAAAAACAAGGACTGGGAGCAGGACAGATATACAGAAAACATCCGGGTGAGCAGCCCTGCAGACAAGAAGGAACAAAAACAGGGCCAGGACTGAGAAGTCCAGTAAGAACTGGTAACAAGGGGTGCAGGACAGAGCAACAGGAGAGGGAGGGGAGCAGGGAGAAGGAGAGATAAAAGGATAGAGCAAAAGAGGGAACAAGGACCAAGGAGCAGGACTGTAGGAAAGAATGAGTAAAATAAAAAAAGAAGGGTGGTGAGCAGGACAGAGGGATAGAGAGACAAAGAGGGAGACGAGGACAGAAAGAGACAATTACTCCAGGCGGGGGGAGCAAAAGGCAGGCAAGGAGCAGAGACACCCCCAGGATGCCCTGGAAACCTGAGACCACCCCGAGAAACCCGGGGCCTCCCCAGGACCCCCTGAGACCCACACCCACGACCCCCTGGCACCCTGAGACCCCACCAGAGACACCCAGGACCAAAACAGGACCCCATGAAACCAGCCCCAGGACACCCCGGCTCCCTGAGACCACCCCGAGGCACCCAGGACCACCCCAAGACCCCCTGAGGCACCCACCCACGATCCCCTGGCACCCTGAGACACCCGGGACCACCCCAGGACGCCCTGAGACCGCCACCCACCACCCCCTGGCACCCTGGGACACCCCCGAGACCACCCCGAGAGCCCCGGGCCCCTCCCACTCACCAGCGCCGCCCAGAGCGGTTCCTCTCTTAGCGCAGCCTCCGCCGGCCACCCGCAGCTTCGCCGCGGCAGGCGGGGAGCGGGGGAAGAAGCGGGAGGAGTGGCCCGGGCGGACGGGAGAGCGGACGGCAGGGCGGGGGGGTGGAGGGGAGGGGAGGGCGGACGGGAGGAGAGGGCGCATGCGCAGTGCCGGAGGAGAAGCAGGGTCAAGGGAAGAAGTGCTGGCAAAGCGCGATGTCCCCTCTTGGCGCCGCCTCCGCCGGCCGCCCGCAGCTTCGCCGCGTCAGGCGGGGAGCGGGGGAGGCAGCGGGGAGAGCGGCCGGGGAGGGCCCGGGGGTCGTTGCCGCCGCCTCCTCCCGACCCCATCTCCCGCCCGCGGCCGCCCGCCAGCTCCCGCAGCGTGCCCTCAGAGAGGCAGCAGCGCTCTGCCGCTCCGTCTGCGTCTCCCAGCCGCAGAACCGCGGCGTATCTGCAAGGCAGCAGCACGCAGCGCGTTGCGTGTGCACCGCCGCAGGCACGCGGCGGGTCCGCACGCAGGCACAACGCAGCGGCTTTCGTGCTCGGCGGCACCCGGCCGCAGTACCGCGGCGTGTCCGCCAGGCGGCAGC
The DNA here is from genome assembly GCA_022605575.1 of Laterallus jamaicensis coturniculus. NCBI lineage: Eukaryota > Metazoa > Chordata > Aves > Gruiformes > Rallidae > Laterallus > Laterallus jamaicensis. The sequence goes on from JAKCOX010000148.1 coordinate 137,035, forward strand.
ACCGAGCGGACAGCGCGCGACCTACTGCGCGTGCGCCGCCAGCTACCGGCAGGTGTCGACTCACCCGCCAGGCGCATGCGCAGGGTACACTTCCCAGCATTCCGCGGGGCACCACATCGCCCGAAGGCGCATGTGCGGGATACTCCGGGAAGCTTCTATGCGCGCTACTGCGCATGCTCCTCGGTCCTCCGGCGCTACCGCGGCACAGTTGCTAGGCAACGGCTGCGCGCTCCACGCACAGCGAGTCCAGCGCCGCAGCAGAACGCGGCGCGGAGCCTGGCGGGACGGTTCTGTCCCCGGCTGCGCTCGGCGTTACGGCGAGAGCGCTGTGGGTGACATGTCGGAGAAGGGAGACTTCGACCACCACATGGTTCATCAGCAAGTCCCAATTTTATTCGAGCAAGCCGTGGTTAAATACACTGCTTAATTAGCTCACGCGTATTGCAGAAGTCAAGCTCACCATTGGTCACGCAGACAGATGCCGGCCCGGCCCCTCTCTGTTCTGTTTCCACATTCCTGAAGTTTAAACATCCTTTTATCGCATCCTGCAGGTGTCCGAGCACCAGCAATATCCAGTTAGTGCTAGCTACTGGGTCAAGCTGACCTCGAGCTAACACTTACCCTGCTCACACCACCTCAAGCAAATCCAGGCTGCCGCGTCCCTCCTCTGGTAGCCAGCACTGAGCCAGGCTCTCCACACATGAGTCCTGGCAAGACATCTCATGTTGAGTCATCTGGACCTCTTGGATTTTACAGGTAGAGTGACTGAGATTTTATAGTCACCTACCGCGGTTAAAGGGACCTGATCTCTGAAAGGTGCCAAGCATTATCTTTTTAAAACAAATTGCAGCACTGGGATTTTTGCACTGGTGACTTTAAGCTGGTTTACAGCAATAAATCACCAGTCATCTCTGAAAACTCTCATCCTGTGTGAGGTCTGTAGGTTTCTATCTGCTTCACAGCTACTCACAACTCCCTGTTGCTGTGACTCAACAGCAGGAGTGTTTCTCCACTTCTGTGGCTGGCCTAGAGCTACACTGGTCATTGTATTTTTGTCAGTTCACATCTAGACAGCCGCCTTGGCTCTGATATGTTTTGATGACTTGATGTCAGCTCTGAGCTCCGCACAGGCTAGCGCTTGTCCTGAGCTTCCTGTGAACAGGAAGGTGTTGGCTGTGAAGTTGTTAGGAGGCTTCTGATGTTCTGCCTGCCTCTTTGCTTGCTAATGAGCTGTCCCTGCTGCTTTTTATCTCTTGCAGTTAGCTGGACTAGACAACAATTTTCTCTGGAAAAAATAAACACACTCTTACCCTCCTACTTCTTGCATGTGTTCTTGCATGGACTTCCTATTTTCCAGTGATCCCAGGACATTTGTAGCTGATCCAGTGTTTAGATGTCTTCTGTATCAGGGGGTTGTGTCAGCAGAATTTCTTTACAAAACTCGAAAAGCGGTGTCTTTAAATTTAACCTGGATATCCCATTCCACCTGCTTAGTTAATTGAACATGGGAATCTCAAAAGTCCACTTTATAGAGGTAAACTCTTCAACCAGGTTTCAGAATTTAGTGGTATGGTGTAATCTGCTTGCCTAAAGAAAGTGTTATTGGGAATTAAATACATTTTAGTTACTGAACAGCTCCTGTAATGAAAATGTGGGAGTTTTTGCACAAAGAAGGAAAGAAAAAGCAAAGCAAAATAGCAAAGCCTTTTTAGTTGTTGTTTTAGTAGCATAGAGCAAATAAACTTTTAACATGACTGCATGCACTGATAAGACTCATCATTAACTAAACTAGTTTCACTGCAGGAACTTCATTGCATCCATTTCAGACTATTGATTTGTGATCTCTTCCTTTTTCAGAGTCTGTTTTAGGTTAAAAATATACTGAAACATTACTTCCTCACCCAAGGATATGATGAAAATAGGATTACTGCAGAGTTTTTGAGGAAAAGATCTGATTGAGTGTTTAGACACTTGAAGTGGGCTCATTAAATTAAAGGTTACACAAACCCCAGACCCCATTAAAGCAACCCACCCAAACCCACGAGCTGACAAAAACAGAAAAAAAAAAAAATTCCTCAGCCTTACCAACCCTCTTTGCTCATTTTCTGAAAGGAGCCTGAACTAGCAAGACTAACAACACATTTTAATCCTGAACTGGGCTCTCTCTCGTCTTTCTCTTCCCACCCACCGGGTTCTGCCAAGACCAACAGGCACAAACACGGACCCAGACAGCCATACATCCAGCTCAGATAAAGGCGCCGGAATCCCCAGCCCCGGGGTTACGTGCTGCCTTCTCACGGGGAACACGAGCTCCCGAGCTCTCACCTGTAGCAGGGAAAGAAGAGAAACCACTCACACTTTCAATGCAATGCTCTAAAGCCAGCCAGAGATTCATTCCTGCATCCTCAATGTTAAAATCACACGTGGAATTACAGAATTCTTTATCCTTCAAAAAATATCTCAAAAGGGGACCCTGACAGTCTACCTGCAACTGCTGTAACACGGAATTTTGCGTTAAAATCAGCTCACTGAGTATTGTCATCATGAGTGGTCAGTGTATAAATGAAATGGCAAAAAGTGACCTTTGAACGGAACCCTGAACCGTAACGCTATTCTGCAGTTCATACTGCTCTGTAAAAGGAAAGGCAAATGGGACGAGGTCCCGTACGTCGATTTACTCTGTTACTGAAGAGAAAAATCAGAGTGGAAAAAGAATGCAAGTCCATCAACCACAAAATGTCTCTGACCATCAAAGACAGTAAGGTGCAAGGACGTTGCTCTGCATGTACCTCTACCAAAGCGTGCTCTAAACATTCAGCATTAAAAGGAATTGACAGAATTAGATACTGATACCACTGCCCCGAGAATTCCTGCTGTACCTTCCTCTGACCATGGCAGATTTAAAATAAGCTAAAGAGAGAGAAAAAAGGAAAAGAAAAAAAAAACCCAACAAAAAAAAGGGTTACTTTTCTGGTGCATACAGTAGCAGCGAATCTTTTCAACGTCCACAAAGTTTGCTGTGGGAACAAGCACGCCCGGTTCCTGAGGATCCCTCTGCCGCACCAGCTGCAGGTTTTCCTGTTGCTCTTTCCAAGAGCTGTCTGCGGCGTGAAACTCTCTCAACGTCGCTTCAACGGGGCCCTTCCACAGCTTCAGAACGTGCTTGTGCACGGCCTTCTCCAGGACGGCATCTGCCAGGGCAAAGCACAGGTCCAGCTCAGCTCCTCCTCTCGAGCAGAGCCGAGACCGACGGAACCATTCCCAAAACAGACACCCCAGTGCGAAGCCTACTTGCCAGGGCCCGTCTGTTACACTAGCTGAGGGGGGTAGATGTTTGCTGCCAAGGAAACAAAAGGCAGAGCAGAATCTGCGCTCCGGTTTCATTTATGGGAATGTGGTAAATAAATAAGAAACTCCATCCAACGCCTGAGCTCGCCCAGCCCAGAAAAAAAAAACATTTAAATAAACCTGCAAGCCACAGAAACCGCTAAAACCCAGTTTTAAAAAAACCCAAACAAACAAAATCGACCAAACAAACCACAAAACCCCACCAAAATAACCACTAAACACTACAAAACCCACAACAGAAGCCCCAAGCCCTCCTCTGACAAAACAACCCCACGAGCCCGAAAACCCACAAGCTCCAATTAAAGAGAGACACAAACTCACACAAACCCCACAGACACCCCCAGCATCCCCAAACACCCGCCAGCCCCAACCAACTTCCCCTAGCCAACTAAAACAACCCCACAAGCCCGGGTTGTTTCCAGATCCCCTGGCACCCTGAGACTCCCCCCAGACAGCCGAAAGACCTCCCCAGGATGACCAAGACCCCCCCAGAGATACCCAGGACCACACCAGGACCCCCCATGAGACTCCTCAGGGCCCCTGGGCTCTCCCAAGGATCCCCCAAGAATCCCCCAGAGATGCCCGGCACCCCCGAAACCCCTCCAGGAACCCCTGGCACCCTGAGAACCCCCAGACACCCCCAAGACCACCCTGAGACCCCCAAGACCCTCTGAGACCCCCCCAGAAACCCCTGGAAACCTCAGACCCTCGCACAGACCCCCAAGAACACCCCAGGATGCCTGAGATGTCCCCAAAGACCCCCAGGACCACCACAGGTCCCTCCCTGGCACCCTGAGACCCCACAAGAGATCCCCCCCCGGACCAAACCAGGACCCCATGAAACCAGCCCCAGGACACCCTGGCTCCCTGAGACCACCCCGAGGCATCCAGGACCACCAAAAGACCCCCTGAGGCACCCACCCACCACCCCCTGGCACCCTGAGACACCCGTAGAGACCCCCCAGGACCAAAACAGGACCCCATGAGACCACCTCCAGGATGCCCTGGAAACCTGAGACCACCCCGAGACACCCAGGGCCTCCCCAGGACCCCCTGAGACCCCCACCCACGACCCCCTGGCACCCTGAGACCCCACCACAGACCCCCAGGACCAAAACAGGACCCCATGAAACCAGCCCCAGGACACCCTGGCTCCCTGAGACCACCCCGAGGCACCCAGGACCACCCCAAGACGCCCTGAGGCACCCACCCACCACCCCCTGGCACCCTGAGACACCCGTAGAGACCCCCCAGGACCAAAACAGGACCCCATGAGACCACCCCCAGGATGCCCTGGAAACCTGAGACCACCCCGAGAAACCCAGGGCCTCCCCAGGACCACCTGAGACCCCCACCCACGACCCCCTGGCACCCTGAGACCCCACCACAGACCCCCAGGACCAAAACAGGACCCCATGAAACCAGCCCCAGGACACCCCGGCTCCCTGAGACCACCCCGAGGCACCCAGGACCACCCCAAGACCCCCTGAGGCACCCACCCACGATCCGCAGGCACCCTGAGACACCCGGGACCACCCCAGGACGCCCTGAGACCGCCACCCACCACCCCCTGGCACCCTGGGACACCCCCGAGACCACCCCGAGAGCCCCGGACCCCCCCCCACTCACCAGCGCCGCCCAGAGCGGTTCCTCTCTTAGCGCAGCCTCCGCCGGCCACCCGCAGCTTCGCCGCGGCAGGCGGGGAGCGGAGGAAGAAGCGGGAGGAGTGGCCCGGGCGGACGGGAGAGCGGACGGCAGGGCGGGGGGGTGGAGGGGAGGGGAGGGCGGACGGGAGGAGAGGGCGCATGCGCAGTGCCGGAGGGGAAGCAGGGTCAAGGGAAGACGTGCTGGCAAAGCGCGATGTCCCCTCTTGGCGCCGCCTCCGCCGGCCGCCCGCAGCTTCGCCGCGTCAGGCGGGGAGCGGGGAAAGAAGCGGGGAGAGCGGCCGGGGAGGGCCCGGGGGTCGTTGCCGCCGCCTCCTCCCGACTCCATCTCCCGCCCGCGGCCGCCCGCCAGCTCCCGCAGCGTGCCCTCAGAGAGGCAGCAGCGCTCTGCCGCTCCGTCTGCGTCTCCCAGCCGCAGAACCGCGGCGTATCTGCAAGGCAGCAGCACGCAGCGCGTTGCGTGTGCACCGCCGCAGGCACGCGGCGGGTCCGCACGCAGGCACAACGCAGCGGCTTTCGTGCTCGGCGGCACCCGGCCGCAGTACCGCGGCGTGTCCGCCAGGCGGCAGCACCGAGCGGACAGCGCGCGACCTACTGCGCGTGCGCCGCCAGCTACCGGCAGGTGTCGGCTCGTCCTCCAGGCGCATGCGCATTCCGCGGGGCACCACATCGACCCAGAGCGCATGCGCAGGACTCTCCGGGCAGCTTCGGCGCGCACTACTGCGCATTCTTCTCTGTCCAACGGCGCTACCGCGGCACAGTTGCTAGGCAACGCTGCGGCCTCCTTTGAAGCACTCCACCACTAGCGCTGCGCCGCCCAGCCGCAGTACCGGAGAGTGTCGGCAAGGCCACAGCACGCAGCGGGTTTCACCTGCACCCACGTGGTACCGCGCCGAGTTTGCAAGGAGGCAGAATGCAGCGGCTTTCATGCGTTCAGCCGCCCGGCGCAGTACCGCGGAGTGCACCCTCTACTGCGCATGCGCCGATCCTGCTGCAGTCACCCGCCAAGGCGCATGTGTAGGTTACACTTCCCGGGAATCCGCGGGGCACCACATCGCCCCAGAGCGCACGCACAGAGTACTCCGGGCAGCTTCAGTACACACTACTGCGCATGCGCCTGCGTCCAGCGGCGCTACGGCGGCATAGCTCCTGGGCAACGGCCGCGCGCTCCACGCACAGGAAGTCCAGCGCCGCAGCAGAACGCGGCGCGGAGCCTGGCGGGACGGTTCTGTCCCCGGCTGCGCCCGGCGTTACGGCGAGAGCGCTGTGGCTGACACACCCCAGTGCTTTCACTGCGTGCCCAGCGGCCACACGCTTGCCAGCTTCTCCTACTGCCCGGCTACGGAACAGGCTGGGGGGCACCCCGGGAGCTGGACGGGGACAGGGACAGGGCACCTCACCCAAACTAAGCAGAGGGCTACTCCATACCAGTGACATTGTGCACAGCATAAAGGGAGGCTTTCGGAGGAGGGTGAGATGGAGCGCACTCTCCAGGACGGGCGGTTTGGGGACACTCCGGCCTTGGGGCAGCGCTGAGCTGTACAGCCTGAGCCCTGCACTCTGTGGACAAACTGCACCGTGCAGCGCCAGTTTCAAGCTATTTTGCTGCAAAGTCCTCTTTTTGCTAATTCTCTGTTACTTCGGATAAACTCTCCTCATCCCTGCACCCTAGAATTGCGCCTTTAACTTTCTTTGCCCTCCCCTTTCCAACCTCCTCCCCCTCGCACAGAGAGAGCACCCCCGCCTGCATGCAACGCAGGGGTGAAATGATGACGACCACACTTTTCAAACTCGTTCATCACGCTGCCTGACTCTCCAGTGCCTGAGCGCATCACCCAAAGCCTCAGAAATCGCTTCTGCACCAGGCTCGCTCCTGCTTCCCTGTATTGCTCCAGCCCGGTTTGCCACCAGAGTTTCCATCTGGATGCCAATCGCCACGAAGCCCCCTGGAAAAAGCAAGAAAAGGGACTCTAGGGTCAGCTCTAAGAGACGCGGCCACTATGGAAAAAGCCAGCTCCTTTGACCTCAGTGGAGAGGCAGGCTATATGTTACACCACCCCAGTACAGAGCCGTGCTGCTCAAGGCACAAGTCCAAAAGAGAGGGGCCATCGGAAGGACTTACCGGCAAGACTCTGACGATAGACGCGAAAGAAGCCCGCCTTCAAGACCTAACGACAGACGGATGCAGGGAAGAAGCCTTGCTCCACGCTCTCTCGGCAGAGAGAGAGAGACGTGCGTGCGACACCAAGGAAAAGATTCCAGGCAGCCTACAGCAGGGAGAGGGAGGAATTAAAAACTGGGAACAGGGAACCAGACACAGACAGATGCGGAAAACAAACCAACTAAAATACCCAAAGAATCCCCACAAACTAGAACACACACCCTCCCAAAAAGCCTAAAACCCAAAGAAGCCACAAAACCCAATTAAAAACAACCCCAAAGCTCAGACCCCCACAAGAAAAGCCACAGAAAACCAAAACGCCACAGAACCTCCCCAAACCCACAACCCACAGAACCCCAAAGCCTTCAAAAAGCAGAGAACCAAAACCCTCCTCACAACCCGAGTTTAAAAACAAGCAAAACCAACAGGAAGACCCCACAAGCCCACGCTAGCCCCACAAATCCCAGACCCCATTAAAACAACCCACCCAAACCCCCGAGCTGACAAAAAACAGAAAAAAAAAAAAATCAGCCTTACCAACCCTCTTTGCTCATTTTCTGAAAGGAGCCTGAACTAGCAAGACTAACGACACATTTTAATCCTGAACTGGGCTCTCTCTCGTCCTTCTCTTCCCACCCACCGGGTTCTGTCAAGACCAACAGGCACAAACACGGACCCAGACAGCCATACATCCAGCTCAGATAAAGGGGCCGGAATCCCCAGCCCCGGGGTTACATGCCGCCTTCTCACGGGGAACACGAGCTCCCGAGCTCTCACCTGTAGCAGGGAAAGAAGAGAAACCGCTCAGACTTTCAATGCAATGCTCTAAAGCCAGCCAGAGATTCATTCCTGCATCCTCAATGTTAAAATCACACGTGGAATTACAGAATTCTTTATCCTTCAAAAAATATCTCAAAAGGGGACCCTGACAGTCTACCTGCAACTGCTGTAACACGGAATTTTGCGTCAAAATCAGCTCACTGAGTATTGTCATCATGAGTGGTCAGTGTATAAATGAAATGGCAAAAAGTGACCTTTGAACGGAACCCTGAACCGTAACGCTATTCTGCAGTTCATACTGCTCTGTAAAAGGAAAGGCAAATGGGACGAGGTCCCGTACGTCGATTTACTCTGTTACTTAAGAGAAAAATCAGAGTGGAAAAAGAATGCAAGTCCATCAACCACAAAATGTCTCTGACCATCAAAGACAATAAGGTGCAAGGACGTTGCTCTGCATGTACCTCTACCAAAGCATGCTCTAAACATTCAGCATTAAAAGGAATTGACAGAATTAGATACTGATACCACTGCCCCGAGAATTCCTGCTGTACCTTCCTCTGACCATGGCAGATTTAAAATAAGCTAAAGAGAGAGAAAAAAGGAAAAGAAAAAAAACAAACCAACAAAAAAAAGGGTTACTTTTCTGGTGCATACAGTAGCAGCGAATCTTTTCAACGTCCACAAAGTTTGCTGTGGGAACAAGCACGCCCGGTTCCTGAGGATCCCTCTGCCGCACCAGCTGCAGGTTTTCCTGTTGCTCTTTCCAAGAGCTGTCTGCGGCGTGAAACTCTCTCAACGTCGCTTCAACGGGGCCCTTCAACAGCTTCAGAACGCGCTTGTGCACGGCCTTCTCCAGGGCAAAGCACAGGTCCAGCTCAGCTCCTCCTCTCGAGCAGAGCCGAGACCGACGGAACCATTCCCAAAACAGACACCCCAGTGCGAAGCCTACTTGCCAGGGCCCGTCTGTTACACTAGCTGAGGGGGTAGATGTTTGCTGCCAAGGAAACAAAAGGCAGAGCAGAATCTGCGCTCTGATTTCATTTACGGGAATGTGGTAAATAAATAAGAAACTCCATCCAACGCCTGAGCCCGCCCAGCCCAGAAAAAAATACACATTTAAATAAACCTGCAAGCCACAGAAACCGCTAAAACCCAGTTTTAAAAAAACCCAAACAAACAAAATCGACCAAACAAACCACAAAACCCCACCAAAATAACCACTAAACACTACAAAAACCACAACAGAAGCCCCAAGCCCTCCTCTGACAAAACAACCCCACGAGCCCGAAAACCCACAAGCTCCAATTAAAGAGAGACACAAACTCATGAGACTCCCCGAGACCCCTGGGCTCTCCCAAGGATCCACCAAGAATCCCCCAGAGACCCCCAGATCGCCCCGAGACCCCTCCAGGAACCAGTGGCACCCTGAGACCCCCCAGAGACCCCAAGACCACCCCAAGACACTCTGAGATCCCTAGGACCCTCTGAGACACCCCCTCAGGACCTCCAGGAACCGTGAGACCCTCGCAGAGGCCCCCAAGACCACCCCAGGACCCTCCCTAGCACCCTCAGACCCCTGGCACCCTGAGACCTCGCCGAGAGCCCCGGGACAACCCGAGACCACCCCTCGAGACCACGGCCCCCCCCGCCCCCAGCGTCGCCCATGCCAGTTACCCTCTTGGCAGCGCCTCCGCCGGCCGGCCACAGCTTCTCCTGGCCCGGGGATCGCAATCGCCACCGTCGCCCCTCCACCCGCCGCTGCACGCCACGTCTCTCCCGCCATCGCATGCGCAGTGCGGCGGCGCGAAGCGGAGTGAGGGCACAGGTACTGGCAAAACGCGACTTCCCGGTATCTACTGGAGCGCATGCGCAGTATGGGAGGCGAAGTACAGTGAGGGCAGAAAGTACTGGCAAAGCGCGACATACGGGTAACAACTGGGGCGCATGCGCAGTTCCGAAGGAGAAGCAGGTTAAAGGGAAGAAGTGCTGGCAAAGCGCGATATACCGTCTTGGCGCCGCTTCCGCCGGCCGCCCGCAGCGAGGGAAGAAGCGGAGGGAACGGCCCGGGCGGCCGGGGAGGGCCCCGGGGTCGCTGCCGCCGCCTCCTCCCGCCAGCTCTCGCAGCGTGCCCTCAGAGAGGCAGCTGCGCTCTGCTCCTCTAACTGCGTCTCCCAGCTGCAGAAGTGCGGTGTCTCTGCACGGCAGCTGCACGCAGCGGATTCGTGTGCACCGCCGCAGCCACGCGGCGGGTTTCGTGCTCGGCGGCACCCGGCCGCAGTATCGCAGTGTGACAGCTGAGCGGACAGCGCGCGATCTACTGCGCATGCTCTGTCATCTGCCGCAGCATTCATAGTCTCCCGCCAGACGCATGCGTAAGGTACCCCTCTCGGCATTACCCTGGGCACCACATGGCCCCGAACCGCATGCGCAGCGTACGCCGGGCAGCTTCAGCGCGCACTACTGCGCATGCTCCTCTAATCTGTTGCTCTACCGCGGCTATCGTTGCTAGGCAACGACCGCGTGCCGATTTAAAGCGTTCTGCTGCTCGCGCTGCGCCGCCCGGCCGCGGAACCGCGCCGAGTCTGCAAGGCGGCACCACGCAGCGTCTTTCGTGCTCTGCGTCACTCCGCCGCAGTACCGCGGCGTGTCCGCAAGGCGGCAGCACGGAGCGCATTGCTCGCGATCTGCTGCGCATGCTCCGACATCTGCCTGTAGCGCTCCGAATCACAGGCCAGGCGCATGCGCAGGGTACACCTCCCAGCATCCTGCGGGGCTCCACACGGCCCCAGAATGAGGGTGCTCTGGGCAGCTTCAGCGCGCTCTACTGCGCATGCTCCTCGGTCCTGCGGCGCTACCGTGGCGTGGTCGCTAGGCAACGGCGGCGCCCCGTTTAAAAGCGCTCGGGAGCCCGCGCTACCCCGCCCAGCCGCAGTACCGCCAGTGTCCGCAAGGCGGCAGCACGCAGCGGGGTCCGGGCGCTTGTTTCGCTCTCTCTTTCCTTTCTATTTTCCAGCCTTCATCAGTACGGATTCTTCCTTCCCTGCATTTATCTCCATAAAGGTTCTACGCAGCTATAACCGGGCTGTGGCTAACTGCACCCTGCGGGGCTGGAGCGCTGCGTGTCCCCGCCGGGGCCGGGGCGGCTGCTCAGCCCCAGCCGGAGCGGGCGTGTGACAGGGCTCTGCAGGGAGACAGCACGGCCTGAAACAAACCTTTATTGAAAGGGCTGTACAAACAAATGGAGCAGGTAGCAGCACACTGTTGCTCCTGCTGGGCAAAGGAGTTGAATATTTAAAACACAGCAGCCAGTGGAAGTGCCAGAAACTGCTAAAACGCTGAGATGAAAACCTACCTTGGAGGAACTGGAACACTGTAAAATAAAGGAGAGCACTTATATTTATTTAAAGTGCTGGTAAAGTCTTAATTTCTTGAATAGACTGCTATTTAGAGTAATACCTCGATGGCTATTCTTTCAAAATGAGACTCTGTAACTTGCAGCCACTAGCAGGTTCGGTCAGTCAGGACCCTGTTGAATCCAGGAAGTGTAAGTATCAAAATTCAGCTTCCCTCTCCTCTATGATTAATGGGGTCCTTGGCTCTAAAGTTTGAAAAACCTACCTACCCCATAGACATTTCTACAGCACAGCCTTTAGACACAGTAGTGTTTGCATCCTTTTAGTGTGGGCTTAAGGTGGGGGGCAGGGAGAGAAGCCTGTGACTTTTTTTGCCATTTGGTTGCAGAACAAAAGGGCTATATCCTTTGATGCAATTGAGGAATCAGGAAAAGACCCTAGAAACCATCTATAAAAAAGAATCCAGTGATTTTTGTTAGTGCTTGAATACCCATTGCAAAGGGAATGATAAAGCCAGGGTTAAAACAGACAAGTAATATAAAACTCTTGTAAACTTTGAGAAGGGTCTCTTCATGGCTCTCATGAGAAATTAACTGAATAAGAAGAAATTTAAGCCAAGTGAAGAAGTATCCTCAAAGAACCTTAGGTACAAAGGAAGAGGCAGTTGTTGCAGTAGATATGTAAGACCCGTACTTCAGGCAGCTTCCTGCTCTGACTAAAAAAACCCACAAAATCAGTAACTATCCCTCTGGTCCCTGGGAGAAAGAAGCCTGTGGCTTTCACAGAAAAGCTCTTCAGTTAAACTTCCTTAATCTGTAAGAGAAAAGATTACTGGCTCTCTATAAAAGATACTGCTTCCTTCCCCCCAGCCCCAGCATCCCTTAATCAATAATACAGATTTTCTCTCTTTGAAGTAGAATATTTCAAGTTGGGAGGGGTCCCAAACATCCAGAAACATCTAGTCCATCTCCCTGCTCCTCACAGGAGTACCTAACACTAAATCAGATGCTTCTTGAGCTCTGGCAGGTTTGGTGCTGTGACTACTTCCCTGAGGAGCCAGTTCCAGTGACTGACCACCCTCTCAGTGAAGAACATTTTCCTAATGGCCAATCTGAACTTCCCCTGATGCAGCTTCATTCTGTTTTCTTGTGTTCTGTTACTGGTCACCATAGAGGAGATGAGCACCTTTCTCTCCACTGCCCACCTTGAGGAAGTTGTAGGCTGCTGTAAAGCTCCCCCTCAGCCTTCTTTTCTCCAAGCTCAACAAACCGAGTGACCTCAGCCGCTCCTCCAAAGTCTTGCCCTTGAGACCTTTCTCCATCTTGGTTGCCCTCCTCCGGATACATTCTGCTGATAGTTGATGTCCTCCTTGGGTTGAGGTATCGAAAACTGTGCACGGTACTCGAGGCAGTGCAATGTGGAGTGGGACAGTGATCTTCATTGACCGGCTAGCTATGCTGTTTTCAACGCATCCCAGGACACAGTCCTTCTGGCTGCCAGGGCACTCTGTTGACTCATACTCAGTCAGACTCATTCTCAACTACATGTGCTATTCATGTGGCAGAATTTTGTAAAGGGTGTGAAAACAGAGTTGTAAATGCTAGTACATGATTGATACAAACACAGTATGACATATTCACTTTCCTTTAAAAAGAAACCCCAAACCAAACCCACCACCTTGTTAAACACGAGGGCACAAGGGACTAGTTTAAAAAAGTAAAAATAGAAAACTGACATACTAAATCAGTAAATGGTGCATCCTTAAGCATACTTTAGTTTAGAGCTCCAGAGATCTCCCAAGAAAGAAGGAACCTGGCAAAGTAACAATGAAGGGAGAGCAGCTACAACTAATCCTATCTATTTCAGAACTGGAAGTCGACATTTCTACAAATCTACCCTTCTATTTGCACTACTTCATTGCAAACTATTTGCCCATTCTCCATTGTCACTTCTTAAATTTATGTCCAGCTGTCATCAAAGTGTTCTGCTCTCGTGCATGTGCTTTGGTGGGGGGTGGTCCATGTACTGTCCTTTAACTCTGTGCGCGTTGTCCCTTGAACTTCGTGGGAATCACTCTGAACAGAGCATGTGGCACATGGCCACTCTGACATTTAAAATTAGAATCCAGTAGTTAGGAAAATTGCATAAGGATAGAGCTAGCGTGCTACTGCCATTTGGAGCATGGGGGTCAGACTATCCTCCATGATGCCATCTCACAGAGACTGACTTCCAGTAATTCAGCTAGCACAATCTGCTTTTCGTGTGTTCTCAGGGGCACATGGTCCACATTCTATCTCTGCTGTTGGCAGATGTTTATTTGGCTAAGTAACATTAAAATCTGAGAATACCAGTTTAATGTGGCATAAATTATGTTCAGTAAAATACTCCTGTACTTTATGGCTGGCAAATTAATGGCAGTGTATGTGATTCTGCCAACTCAGTCGGTTTGTATGGTCCCCAGCTTTTGGTAAAGCTCTGACCAGAGACCTGGGGCTTCCCTGTTCTTCCTATTTAGCAAGAAAAGTTCTCAATATAACCACTCTAGCATAATAGCAGAGGAAAACCTGAGCTAGAGAGAGAAGAATGTAAACAGGCTGTCTCTGCCTCCTGAAGTTAGCAAAAAGAATATATAATACTTGAGATCAGTTGAGACAACAAAGGCAGTAACAACACTGGGATTAGAAAGGAGTAAGTTTTAAGCCCTGGTTCTGTAGTTGGATCACTGCCACCCTCCCTCTTGGAGGAACTGTTGTTGCATGAGGTGAAACAAAGGGAAGACATTGATACAGGCAGCGGTCTAAAGGATCCTTGAGTCAGGGTTCTTTTGGCACAAATTCAGAGTAAGGAGAAAAAAAAAGCCTGGGCTGAAATGAAGCTTACTTGAAAATGACCTATTACAAGATATAAGAATAGGAAATTTTGGTTGAGGGAGTAACATGCCACCAAAGCCAGGCAGCTCTGGTGATACAGGTACTCTTTAGTTGATGCTTTTCCTGGCACATGTTACTGAACTTCCCTGTGCTCCACTGGAGGGTATGTGTGCCGAGGCAGATTTTGTCTGTAGAAATCAGGAATAGAAGACATGCAGAATGATGTTGCAGACTGTGCATGTAGAGATTTGGAATATTTTGTGCCAGTTTGCTAGAGAGCCACAGTCAGCTGGTTGGCCATAGAGACGGGGACTGCTCAAACAGTTCATTTGAGCTTTGTACTTCAGTCAGCAAGTGTTCTGGCTGCTGACAGCAATACCTATTAAGATCAAAACATCACAAATTACATCATTTTTAGAAATTCATACGCAGCCGACCACTTGATCCCCCTTCCAAATTTTAAGCCAAGTTTGAGGGAATGGTATAATTAAACTCCAGTAAGTGAAAACTCAGTGTGTGTCCTTAATGCACTGACTTCCTGTATAACAAATTTCTTTCCTGAACATTTCCTGTACAAAAAGAGCTCTACTGAATATCCAAACCTGTGTGGTCTTATGGGACTGGAAAACAAATTGTTCTTGAGTGAAACAGACAGTCTGATATTTCAACACTTCACATAGTTTCCTGTTATCAGGAGAAAACAGAATAATCTTTTAGAATGTCAACTTTTAAAAAGAGAAGGAAAAAGCATTTGTGGTAATCACATTTGGCCAGTAGGAATAGTCTGGCATTTAGGATACTTGCATAAGAATTCTAAATTGTATAGGAGTCCAAAAGATGAAATGAATGAAATGTTAAACTGTAGCACCAGTAGTACTCCCTTTCCTAAAGCCAAATCCTAAGGACTGGAAGAAAATCAAGACACAACGGGAACATTGTGCTTACATTGCATTAAATAGAAAACAATGGGTTGGTCATACTTGAGTCTGCTCTTCGGGGAATTCTGGCCACATTTGCGGTTCTACTGGAAGAGTACTGGAACAGGTCGTGTGTTTGCTGGTCAGCCTTCTGGGGTTCATTCATCCTGTTTCCTCTTGGGCTTTTTGGGATTCCGAGACCGGCTCTTCGCTTTGCAGAGTGGACATATGGGCGCGTTCCGATGGATTTGTTGGTGACATGATAAACATGCCTGAAATGGGACATCGCAGCCTCTTGTTACAAACATCTCAGGGGTATCGTTATATGGGCTCTCGAGCATCATATTCTAAGCTGCAGCACAGCCAAAAAAACCAACGAAGGCTTCTTGCCTCCAGAGGTAAACCAATGCTGTGTTCTATACATCCAGGTTGCTGGACTGTACAGTAACTTCAGACAAAGTACAAAACTGGAGTATCTCATTGAACTGAAACTACAGCAGACATGATATGGCATGGGTAAATAACTTAAATGCTACTTTTTGTTTAAATGTTTTACATGTTTCAAAGACATTTAAATGCATAATAGCTCCCTGAATCAGGGAAGGTACAGTGAAGGCCAACTCTGATGTCACAGAATTCAAGACGGGAGCTGGTGATTAGATGAATTACACATATTTAATACAAGATATGTAACTCCACCTTTTTGCTCCATACTACACCTTTTAACTTCCGTTTGACTGAAGCTTGTTCCTTTCAGAAAGGCTTTTTGATGGCCTAAATCCAGATGGAAAGTACATAACTACAAAGTGTACCTAGATCCATTTGCCCTCTTAGTCAGAGAATCTTTGGAACTGGGGTGGGATGAATGCCCCTATGAGGTTACTTAGCTCTTTTTACTGACTGCAGAAGGAGCTGAGTAAAACAGTCACTTAAGTGCCTGCAGTTAAGTTAAATTAATCCCTACGTTAATCTTGACTTGAAGAACCCAAGAAGTGCAGAAACAATCACCTTTCCTGGTAATTTGTACCACCAGTAATTACTCTCCCTCATATCAATCCTCTTCAAATACCAATCCTTTGGGGATTAACTCCCAGTTATGAGATTTTCTTTTATCCAAACTTTTTTTTCCCTTGCATGGCTTTCTCCCACAGGAAACACAAGAGGAGTAGGTATTGCCTACATCTCTGGTGATGGAACTCTTAATTCATAGGAGGCAAATTATACAGAGCTTTGTCCTTAACCCCCGATGACTAGTCCTGATTTGAACCGCTGTGAATTGGAAAATTGGAATCAGGGCAGAAAATTTTTCCTTTTCATAAATATTGATTAGCTTTATAAACATCACACATTCCAAGGACAAAAGAGAAAACCCAGCGTGTTCCATCTCCTGACCTTCATTGGAGGTGGCTGTTGTCTGAAAGTTGCTGTCTGTCTGGTATCTTGTTTCCTAGCCACTTGCAGCTGTTGGGCAGCTGCTGCAGCTGCAGCCAGAGACTCTGGGATGGGAGGCTCCTGTGGTTCTGTCTGCCATTCCGCTTTCTGCTTTTCAAAGTAGCTAGACAAAAGAGAAATCAATAAAAAACGTAACCATCTTTTCAAGTATCCCCTTAGTTTTGTAACTGGTCTCCTGTGTCAGAATAGAATGGACGGCGTTTCCCTGTCATGGTCCTCCACCAGGGTGAAACTACCTATGCTTGGACACCACTTGGAATAGTTGATAAATACAACTAGTGGTATTTTCCTCTGCATTTGTAAGCTTCAGCCAGATTTCAGATTGTCAGCTTCTAAGATATGTAGATGTACAACTGGAAATAAATCTAATGGGATGGGAAACAGACAACATACATATTTAATCTTTAACAGCTTTAGATGCACCGCTGTCAAATTTAAGTTTTTTTATGTTTCAGTCTGTTAGTTAACTTTTGTATGCAGTGTATTAATTCATTCTTTGTAGTGTCAAGGTGCTTGGAATGGAAAGCAGCATTTCTGAAGGAATGCAAAAGAAATCTGGAAAACTGTGTCTGAAAATTACACCAAATGTGCTGGGTGTTAAGAGAAATCTGAGTTTCTTAAAACATCATTTGCATTGAAAACTGATCTGTCAAATAAAGGACACTGTTCCTTGAATAGCAGCTACTTCTGCCACACTCCCACCACGTAGGTTATGCCTAAAAATGAACCTGTAATTTATTATCCAAATCTATTCCACATCTTGGGTAAATTTACGTGTTGACAGTCGTAGGCAAAATGCCACTCCCATGTGCATCAGCAAACAGTAAAACTCTACTAGCAGTAGCACAAACATACCAAAGAATGTTGTTTTGTATGCCTTTCTTGTATTGCCTCCTACCTAAATTTAACTTCCATTAAATTCAGACTGAATGTTATGAAATACATATGCTCCTACATCCCCTTTTACTGGGTAACTTGTTTTTCATGCTTACTTCTTAAGTTCTTTTTTTTCAACAAAAGCAAAATGACAAACAGTAGAATTGATAGAAGGTACAAAGCCAGGTAATGTTTGCTCTGGAGACTTACTCAAGGGACAACTTCTCTTCCTCCTCACACAGATCTGGCAGCCTCTGCAATCCCAGCGTCATTCGCAAAGCGTCTACATGCTCCTTCAGGGGTTTGTACTCCTCATGCAGGCGACGAGTAGATTCCAAGAGCTTGTTGAGGTCATTCTCAGACTGCTTGATAGTATTCTCCATCTGAAACAGGGGGATGAACATGCTTTTAAAGAGGTATTCTTTTGATAGGTCTCTAATTGAGCATGAGACTGTCAGAAAGATGAGGTTCTTCTCGACCAGGTTGGAAAACATTTTAGACAATGCAATAGTAAAACAGTTAAGGTACTGGAAGGATGAAACCCAGGCAAGGAAGAAGCAACTGACAGTGACATTTGGGTTTAAAAAAAGGTAGCTCGACCTACCTCACCCTCTGAACCATGGCAAAAAGTAGACGGGCAACAGATAAGTCAGCAAGTGAGGAGCTATGTCAAAGTCTCAAGGGACGTTAAAAAAGACATTAAAGTAAAAGCAGGTCATTTTCTGTGCTTCTAAGGTGCAGTGGTTAGCAGTAAAGGAACAGGAAAAGCAGAAAAGGAAAGGTTCCAGCCTCTCTTACTGCAGTAAATGGGAAAAGCAATGGAGAAAAACACAATCTGACAGGGCAAAGGGGAGGATGAAACAGAGACTGCACTTATGCAGCTGGGTAGGGGAACAGACATTTCAAGTGGTAAATAAATGCAATATGTAGCTTGTACTTGTTTACAATGGGGGAGCTTTTTTTTTCCAGTGCAAAATACAGATACCATTCAGAGCTGGAAACCACTGTTAGTTGTGTAGGTGTCCTACCATGATGTATAAAGTACAGGTTTAAAAACATATTCCCCATTAGCACCTCTAATTGGCCAATCTTCATTTATAAATTGTTTTCTCTTAATGGCATTCATTCCCTTCAGGGTGATGCTTCTTAATGTTTGATGGTTCCACTCAGTGCTGAAGGTCCCCTCTTGCCAAGAATTTAACAAATACCATATATTTTCCAAAAATCTGTTCTTCCAAACACCTCCAATCAGAAGTCTCATCTAGCTGCCCAAGTGGTAAATGAGAAAAGGCGAGCAGGAAAAGGAGTTTTCTGTGGGATTGTCAGAGCGATGGTACTGTGGCTACTGGCAAAGGTATACCCACAATGGACTGCAATAGTGCAAATGCTTACCATGCCCACATTACAAAATATCCCACTCAACTCAGACAGGAACAAACAAGTGTCCTGAGGTAAATTTACTTTGCACTCTTCATAGGATCCTAGGATGGTGGTGTGACGTTGGAATTACTGAAGCAATGACAGTTCACTGGTGTGCACAATTCTAGAACCTGGGGAATGACTCCTATACAATTGTGTCTTAGGCTGTCCACAGCCAGACTGTTGCATACCACATTAATATCAGCATGGATCAGTCGCAGCTCCTCCACATGGGCCATCTTCTCTTGCAGCAGCAGGTCCATTTCCTGTTTGTACTCTTTTAGATGCCTCTCCTCAGACTCCAGGGCTTCAAATTCTGCTTTCAGTCGTGCTTTTATTTTTTCCATCTGCAAAGTCTTATTCCTGGACCCCAGTGATGATTAAAAATAGAGACAACAATAAGTTACTGCAACGTGTTTTTCACAGTGACACTTTATATGTGAAGAGATGGAAGCAGGCAATAGTAGTAGACTATAGACAAGGGTGAGATTAAACATGTCTGAGAAAGGATGAGGTGGAATTAAAGAACTGAATTCTAATCACAGCTCTTTTGCTGAGCTTTTCAGTGCTATAAGACTTCCTCTACCAAGTTATAAAATTAACAGAACATCAACAGACTTTAACAGCTGCTGTAGATTCAGAGAATTTGTACCAGTAGAGTTCTACTGCATCAATTAACTCAGATTAAACCATAGTTCCAAAGTAGAGAAGCCCAGAAAATCTGTGAGGTAATTTTGCATTCTCTTGGTTCTCTGCTAAGATCTAGTTGTGGTTTAACCCCAGCCTGAAACTAAGCAACATGCAGCTGCTCGCTCACACACCCTGCCCCCTCCATGGGATGGGGAGGAGAATGGAAAAAAAACAAAACCTCATCAGTTGAGGTACAGACATTTTAATAGGATACCAAAGAATAATATGCATATTAAAAATATATAAGTATTTATATATAAATAAAAACCCCAAGTGATGCACAAATGTGATTGCTCACCGGGGAAGAGGGGGTGGTGGTGGTGGTGGAACAAAGCCACGTTGCAAAAGAAACCAAACAAGCAATGATCCTGCATCCTGACTAGCTTCCCCAGTTAAGTGTGGAGCATGGTGTTACATGGTAGGGAATATCCCTTTGGCCAGTCTGGATCAGTTGTTCTAGCTGTGCTCTCCCAGCTTCTTGTGCACCTGGCAGGGCATAAGCTGGAAAGTCCTTGGCTTAGTGTAGACATCACAAGTACCTAGCAACAGCTAAAAACATCAGCCTTATTTCAACATTATGCTCATACTAAATACAAAACACAGCACTATACCAGCTACTAAGCAGAAAATTAACTCCATCTCAGCAGAAACCAGGTCAGTTTTATGTTTGTAAATGTTTCTGCCTGTGTCCTGCATTCTGTTTGTTTTTTTTAAACTTGTGTCAATCCATAATTCCATAGCAAAAACACTTAGGTACAGTCCTTGTCTCTCTCTTCAGAGCTAATAAAGAGTGTCAGTTTCAGTCATCAGACAGTTTTAAGTGGCAGAACAGCCTACTGAAGTTGTGATTCAACACTTGTCCAAGCTGTTGAACAGAACGAACAAACTGTTCTGGATCCTCTGATTTAGTTAATGAACAGAAGAAGCCCTAGTTATTTTTCCTGCACTGGAAGTTAGATTAGGGTATTGGGTAACCAATGTGTCAACAACACAGCATTTAAATGTCCCTAACAAGTGGCTGTAGCGTCACATTTCAGGCCTGTAATCAAGAGTTCCAGGACTCCCTGGGTGAAACAAGAATGTAGCGTTCCCTCTTAGTGGTCTAACACATAGTGCAAATAGATCCCTACTGGTATCCAAGTGCCCTACTGAGTAACAAGGCAGACTTCCTACAGGTGCGATGTAAGAAGGGGCTGGGGAAGAAGAGGTTTGGATTCTTATTTAGATATCCTATTCTTATTCCGGTGCAAAGCAGGCTGTTTGATTCCAATTCACTGTAAGCAGCAAAAGTGACTAGATTGTGCCCTCCTTAGGTGATGGGAAGCTGCCTATTAGATTAGAAATTAAATCCCAGAGCAGGGCTTTCACCCTGATCCTTGAAGAGGATGTGTGACTTCCCTTCCCACTAGGCCCAGATGTGCTCTCATTGAAGCTAGCAACACGGGTCTGACATTTTTAATGGAGGCAGAAGATGCTGAGCCCCTGGAGGGAGCTAGTCTGTCAGCTGTTTCTAGGAAAGGGGATTCCTAAAAGGGGCGCTTGTTCCTTTTAAACACTGTCTCCATACCTAGTCTCCAAGGGCTCTTTTCTGTAATTGCTGCCACAGCACTGAGAAGAATGGAAGGTTTATCTCAGTGTTACTCTGTATCATACTTGTAAAATTAGGAGAATAATACATCCCAGGCTTTAACAGAGTTAACTCTTTTCTCTCACTCCAACCAAATTTCCCAAAGAAATTTTAAAGCAAGCTTGAGGACTCTTCTTTAAAGTATATGGCAGGTGTCTGCATAGATATTATTCTTCCTTTCATCTGACCAAAGCTCACCCTCTGTCACCACCCCCCTTGTGGAGGCACTCACATTGTGCTTGTGAATCCTCCTCTTGGTCCCCTTCTTTCTGTTTCCAAGTCTTTCTGAGTTCAGTATCTGCTTATGCAGCTAGTTTTGGTAACCCTTTCCTGAGTGTTTGAGACATCACTGGCACAATGGTCCTCCACCATTTGCAGAAGAGTGTGGCAGAAAGCAAAGTTGGTTTCTGGGACAACTATGGCTAGCTATTCCCAGTGTTACAGCTAGTAATGTGACTATTGTTCTTCCCTCTCTCACTTAAGAAGTCTGTAAAGCTGCAAGAAATAATAATGGCATATGAATTTCCATACTCAAAACCAAATTTTATAATATTCAATTGGTAAATATGATTGCTATGTCTGTACTGTTGCCCACAATAGAGTTCACCTTGTTTCATCTAGTACGTTTATTATAGGAAATACAAATTGTATACCTGTGAGAATGCATTCATTTTAGAAGTTATGCAGTCGTTCCAATTCAAAAAAGTCTGTGTCTTCCCATTAGAGTAAAAAAATAGCTGATGGACTAGTAAGTCAACCAGTAAGAGTTTCATGAAGGGCAGAAGAAGCTTCGATGTAGGTAAAATTCAAGTATGTGGCTAGAATACTGTACTCTTTAATGTCATTGGAGATATTCTGTCATTTACTATACAATGACATATACTAGTCTGAATGCAAATATTGGACTTAAACCAGTAAAAGAAATCCTCTCTGCCTCCCGTTTTAAATATGGCAGTACCCCACTAAAAGGTACCATCCAAGCATCCTGTTTTCATCAAGTCTCAGTATGCCCATTTACTTAAAACATTTATTTAGTAATGGCAGCTTTGATTACTTGAAACTGTGAGTATTTGTCCCCTGTTTCCTATCTGGTATTTATATGGCATGTGTCTCCTCAAACAATGGAAACAGATCAGTTTCCTCACTATTACTAGTCACTGGCTGCCATGCTCTGCCAAACTGCTAAAACAAATGAGCTGGATGGGATTGTTCAAGTTCGAAGGATCAGCTTTTGATATTAAGAAAGAAGAAGTGCACACAAATTAGAACTCTTACTGTTCGAATCAGGCAACATGCAGTAATGTTTTAAAACAAAAACCATTAAGTGCAATTTCTAGGCTGCTTGATGAGTTCTGCCCTCATATTCTTTTCCAGCAAAACTAGCATGTAATCAATAAATTCACTCTTGGTCTCTTTTATCTCCTGCCAGTGGGAACACTGAGGTCCAGTCTTCAGGTATTTGCTTAATTTTACGACAAGAGGGAATGGCTTCAAGCTGAAAGAGGTTAGGTTAAGATTAGATGTTAGGAAGAAATTCTTTACTATGAAAGTGGTAAGGCCCTGGCACAGGTTGCCCACTGAGGTTGGGAAACCCCTGGATCCCTGGAAGTGTTTAAGGCCAGGCTAGATGAGGCTTTGGGCAACCTGGTCTAGTGTACGGTGTCCCTTCCCATGGCAGGAGGGTTTGAAACTGGATGATCTTTGAGGTCCCTTCCAACTCAAAGCATTTTATGATTCTATATAGAAACACAGAATGAAAAAAGAATGTTTGGATTGTGGGCATATACATACGTTTACTGACAGCAATATTCCATTGACTACAAATTACATATATATATATATGGATATAGGCACCGGTCTTCAGAGTCAGATTCCTGAGTCCTTAAAAACCACAGCTGAGCTGCCTTTAATAAATGATCAGCTACAGAATGGGCAAGTTCTTTGACTCAGATTGTGAGGGCTTTTTTCCTTTCTGCCTGTAAAATAATACATGGAAAGCAGATTAAAATAAAGCCTGCCAAATTTTAATTTAAAATACATTCCAGCAACTTTCTTGATACTTCCTTGTACACTGAAGTTAGTAATGTCACCTTTCACAGTACCTTATGCCTCAAACTAATAGCAAACACTACTCAATTGCCGTCAGAAAACTGAAGGCACCACGAATTCCCAACTGCAGGCTACCGCTCCCTCTGAAAAGGCAATTTCAGGAGGTGTTTTAATTGTTATAATAACCGGACCATAAACCCTAGTAGGCCGTACTTGGAGCTGTATTTCAAACCGGAGCCTGCCTAGCTGTTGAACAGACAGGCATTGGGCCGAGTCTGCCTGTTGCCCCATCTCTTTCTACAGATAGCTTTGGGATGCCCGATCTTTGTTCACCTTTGCGGCACTGTCTGAAGCAGGCCGAACCCCGTGCACTGCTGCCTGACTCCCCCCCTCCGCCGATAAAATGCGCTGCTGAGAGGTGCCGTTACCAGCCAGGAGCCTCTGTGGCCGCCGGCCCGCGCTGCCTTTGTCCCTTGCCCTCTCTCCCCAGTATCCCATCTCCAGCCGCCGCGTTTCAGAACACTTCCCACCCGCTGTCCCTTCCCAGCGACACCCAGCAGCACCACTGCCTTCCCTTTCCCTGCAGCACGGCCTGGCTGTGCGTACTCCTACTAAGTACGGACGGTTCGGGTCTGCTGGGAGCCGGTGCCCTGAGCCCAGGCGCGGAGATGCCGCGCCGAAAGCCGAGGGGCAGGCATGCCCCGCTGCTCGGTTGCCCAGGAGGCCCCTCTCCCAGTGCATCCCGCGGCTCAGCCTACGAAGGGCGCTCCGGTTCCCGCTGAGCGGAGTCGCGCCAACAGCGAGAGCCGGTCCTGGAGGGGGGAAGCTCCCCACCCCCCCCCGCTCCCTGCCCCGGGGTGCCGGCCGGGAACAGCGCGCAGGGAGACATGCGCGGGGCTTACCCGTCCGCCACAGGCTCCTCTCCGCCTTCGGGCGAGTGGGAAGGCAGGGCGGAAAGAAATCAGCAAAGCACCAGCTGCCTCCGGGCTCGGCTGCTGCCCTCTCGCAGCTCAGGCTGCCCCGCCGGCCGCGGCCCCGCAGGACCCCTGCCCCAGCACTGGCCGCCCTGGGGGGGCCCGGCCGTCCTACAGCCTGCGGCAGGTCTCCGCCCGGAGCTCGGCCGCGCTCGGATGTTCGTGGCCTGCCTGGACGCTTATCCATGCCGTGCTCAGGGGCACGTCCGTCCTCGGCTTTCAGTGTCACACTCTGCATCCCCTTCCTTCCCGAGCCCGTCAAGGCTCCTGCCGGGGAGCGAGGCAAAATGATGGATTTATGTCAGAGAGCCTCAGGAGTAAGAAATCATAATTCAAAGGGCTTAAAAAAAACAAAACACCAACGAACCAAACTAACCCAAGACCGCACGCAGCCCGCATCACTCGCCCCGCTGCGCCGGGCCGCCGCGTCCCCCCGCCCGCGCGTTCCTCCTGTTACCACTCGGGCTAATGCGCTGCACGACCATCGCCGCCCTTCACTGCGCATCCCAGCAGCGATTCCCGGCAGCGGATGCTCCTGCCCTCCTTAGAAAAACGCATTTTCGGCTCTTATCGTAAAGCTCGGCCCTGGTTTTCTTTCCTTCGGTAGCACAATAGCTACTTTCAGGTCGATGCAACTCCTCTGCTCCCCGAGGAAAAGGCTGCTTCGTGGAACTGAGGCGGCACAAAGCAGACATACCTGATCTCCTTGATGCTCTCGAGCTTGCACATGATCTCTTGCTCATCTGCCATGCTTTGCACTCCCGGTTTAAGCCTTCCGTGAAACGTACAAAATACCAGGTAAGAAAAAAAGAGAACCCATACAATGGACACAATGTAGAGACACCCCTCGGACTGAGGCTGTGCGGCAGGCGCCAGCGGGCCGATGGGACCGAGAGTCCAACTTCCCATTGCTGCCGAGGCAGATCCAGAGCTGACAGACTACAACACCCACAAGGCAGAGCGGAGCAGAGCTTTCCTGCCCTTCTTCCTCCAACTACATTTTAGATCAATGTGTTCCACCTCATTATGTCAAAGGTTGCTAGGAGCGTAAAAAAGAGCAGGCGGCTTCCTCCGGAGACCTGTGCAATGTTTAGCATTCCATTAGAATTGTGGGGGAGGCACTAAGAGACTGGTGAATGAGCTCACAAATTTGATTTTAAAACTTTTTTGCCACAAGGGCATTCTGTAGCTGTTAATTACTACCATGCAATTTTCTACTAGATTTTCTGACTGTGTCTGGGGCTCAGAAAAGACCAATTTTGTTCTTTAGGTTTCTTTCTCTCTTTTTCCCCCCCTTTTTTTTCTTTTTAAAAAATATTATTATTTCTGCTACTATGCATCATATCATGATGAAGAATCACTTCCTTTTCTCCTGTACACTCAGCTGAGCCAAAACTAAAACTACAACAAAAATGTCACTTGCTACCTTTGGAAATAGTCTGATCAAATACAACCCCCCCCCGAGAAGCCAGACACAAAAATGAAAGCAAAAAAGAAAACCACAAAATGTTCTGTGTAACAAAAGAGATTTAGACCTGTAGGAGAGACTGTGACAGGCTGACATTCCCCCTACCTTCTCACGAGTTTTTGTCAAGAAGGAAGAAATGGCTTCAATTCCTGAAATCTGATACCAGGCCAGTTTCCAGAGAACTTTTTCTGGCGTATAGCTTCTCTGCCCTGCTCTGCCTAATAATGATGTATAACCAAAGCCTTTTGTCACTAAAGCAGCAAATGTTTATTAGTGGAATTTTATTTTTCCTTAAAAAATTACATTAACTGATCACTGTAATGTAATGTGGATCAGACCCCGTTCCAGGCAGTGTGAGAATCTGAAACTCCCCAGAGATGAAATTTTGCCTTTTTTTCTCTGCTTTCACTGATCAGCGGCAAAGAATAAATCGGGAAATCAGGTCAGTCATAAAAACTCTTCAGCACTCAAGGATGACATCAGAACTGCAGCTTTCTGCTCATTTTTCTCTAATAATAATAGCTTTAGTCATGTTTTTAAGCACTTTTAATTCACAGTGAAATAAAGGTAATTTGAAATTAGAAATTCCAATTTGGAATTAGAAATTCCAGACTCCAGTACCAGACTCTCACTTATTAAAAAAAAATAGGATGGTTTAATAGCAAAAAGGGTTAGTTTTCATTAAGCACAGATAAGCAGGGTTGTGTTTTGCTTTTTTCCCCCTACAGTTTACCTGTGTTCTTCAACTTGCTTTTCACTATTCTCTAGTTCTCTGGCAGTCTGTTTTCTTAAAGTGCCTTTACTGCTGCTTCTATTTACCATGCAAGTTGTAGGTGGCTGACATCTCTGAACACTGAGATCTTTCCTGACCTGAATTTCATCACAGTAGCATCTACAGCGTTAAGCTATGGAGCAGGATACCTTCATAATTAGCACTGTAGAAGTCCAGCTGGTGATTCCTGTTCCAAAAAATTTACCTAAATATAAGGCAAGAAGATAAGAGAATGAAGAATAAAAGATAGGAGCACTGGACATCATGAGAAGCAGTGGCTGAAGTGTTCACCTAACAACTGAGCAAGTGGCAGTCATGATTCCCCCTCAGATAAAATGTTATTACTGTTATAATCTATTTAGCACTAATTATAATTAATAATAAAGGTTAAAAACTCAGATGACTTGCACAAAACATCTACCTCCTTTTTTCTATCAATAAATTAGAGACAAATTGATGGTTTCAGGCATTAAGAAAATTATTTCACTTTCTTATGAATCTTCCAAGTAATGATTTTGAAGATTTATCTGTATTATACAAATCGAATTTTTGCAATTGCACTCTTGCTGGCATTGCAGAAGAACAGATAACAAATAAGCATAAATTGTGAATGGGGAGCATTTAAGGCCAAGTTGGATGGGGCTTTGAGCAAGCTGGTCTAGTGGAGGGTGTATGTACTTTCACCACTACTGTCAGCTGAGGTAACAAGGTGAGAAAAAGTCATAGTGTACCTTGTAGGGATTTGTCAGAATTCTGATAGATGTACACTCTCAGAGCCTTAGTGTTTCCAGAGATGAAAATCCTTTTTCCAGATTGCAAAGTCAAGAACTGGTACATAATGAGGCATGTTGCTTCGAGGGTAGAGGAGGCCAGGAGTCTGGACATCAGGCTTGCTCATCAATCATCAGGATTGCCAGGAGGGTTGACCTCATGGCTTTCTGCAGCTTCCTGAGGAGGGGACATGAAAAGGGATGTGCTGAGCTCTTCTCCCTGGGTCCAGGGATAGGATTCATGGCAATGGCTCAAATCTGCCTCAGGGGAAGATCAGACTTGAGATGAGGAAGCATTTCTTTACCCAGAGAGTGGTCAAACCCTGGAACAGGCTGGCTAGAGAGGTGGTTGACATCCCAAATCTGATGGTGTTTTAAGGGACGTTTGGGCAATGCCTGAGCATGTTTTAACTTTTTAACATGCTTTCGGTCAGCCCTGACGTGGCCAGGCAGTTGGATTAGATGACTGCTGTGTGTCCCTTCCAACTGAACTAACGTGTTATGAAAAATGTGTGCAATGTCCTAGGAAATTAATAGCATTACAAGGGCTGAATTTTGGCTACTGGACTGCTGGATAAGTCAAGTCACCACGATTATAATGGGTAGCAACGTTGTCAAACCTAAACATCAGAAAATGCAGTCAGACACATAGAATCATAGAATCACAGGGGTTGGAAGGGACCTCAAGAGATCATTGGGTCCAAGCCCCCTGCCAAAGCAGGCTCCCTAGCACCCCAAGTTGTACAATTTGCTCTAAATTCATGAATTTTTAAAATTAAAATGGGTTCTTTCAGTATCCCATTGGGGTATTGAGCACTCAAAGTGTACTTGTGATATTTATGAGGTTTTTTCCTACAACACTGCCACCCCAATTGTACTGACCCACTTGCTGTTTTAAGAGATATGGCTTTCAAGCTTTGGGAATCTAAGGGCAGCCATCAGCAACACTGAAGCCCACATGGGATGACCATATACTAGCCCTGAGAGCATCTACCCTTTACATGTCAGACATACGCAAAGCCTAACACCTGTGCCGTTCCTTCTGGCCAGTCCTTCAGGCTGTGTGTAAGAGAACCCATCAGCATCCTAGCGAGCTCAAGGGTTAACTACCCGCCTGTGCTAACGGCGGCCCGTCCCAAAGGTAGGCCGCACCGTACCTGACTCCGGCCCGCCTCCCCGGTCCGGTAATTCGCGGGGCTGGGAAGACGAAGCGCGGCCCCCGGGCCTGCCCGCCGCCCTCCCGGCCCTCCCCACTTTGTTGCAGCCCTTAGGGGACAACCTGCAGTGAAACCGCCTCGCTCCTCCCGCACGCAGGGCGCTTTACGGCCCGTTCCCGAGAAGCGGCGCTCCGCAGCGGCGAGGCCGCGGCCGCCAGCGAGACCCGACAGGGAGACAGGGCGGGCGGCCCGGCTCCGCCGCGGCTCCGGGAGGGGGAAGCGCACGCGCGGAAGCGCTGCACGCGCCGCGTCCTCGGGCGACGCGCATGTCCGCACGCTCGCGCACGGGGCCGAGCACAGCGCAGGGACCTGCGGGGCGGGAGGGGGGGGGGGAGAGGAACGTGCCGGCACCGCCCCCGCGCCGGGCGGGGAGGGCTGGTACGCGCTCGGGAACGCGCGGGGCGCCGCGAGGAGCCGGCCGCCTGCAGCAGCGGGGGCTGGGCGCGGTTGCTAGGCGACGGCGCCCGGGCAGCGGCGTTGGCCCGGCTGCGGCGCGGGCAGGGATGAGGTGGAGGCAGCGGCCCCCGGGCTCCTGCCGGCGCTGAGCCCCGCTCCCACGCCTCCCCCCTTTCCTTCCACATCTCGGCCCGCCCTGGGGCCGCTCCTCCATCCCCCTCCTCCTCTCCCCTCGCTCCGGCCTGCCCTTCCCCCTCCATGCGGCGAGAGCGGCCGGAGTGGGGCCCGTTCCGCGGCCGCGCCGAGCCCCGCCGTCCTTCGCCTCTCCGCCGCCAGATCCCGCAGGGAGCCGCGGGCGGTGTCTGCAGCGACAACAGCGGGTGAGGCCCCGGCTGGGCGGATGGGGGCGGTGAGGTGGGCGATGGGAGGCTCGGGGAGTGGCACCGGCGCAGCGCCCTGGCGGAGCCCCATCCTTCCCGGCACTCGGCGGCACCGCGGAGGGGGCTGCCTGCTGGGAGGGGGCTGCCTGCTGGGAGGGGGCGGTAGGACGCCCCCTGCCGCCCCGCGGGGCGGCCTCCGCCAGGCCTGGCAGTCGAGGCGCGGCGGGCTGCCACCTCCCCCCCGTCCCCCGCCCGCCGGGCTGTCTTCGCGATCAGCCGCCGCCTCTCCCGACCGCCCCGGGGTGCATCCGCCACCCTGCGCGTACGGGGAGGGGCGGGAGGAGGGGCGACTGCTCGTCCTGGCATCTCGCTCCTCCCGGCGTGTCCGCTGCCCTTGGCGTGCTGCGGCCCGCCCCGCATCGGGTGCTGCCTGCGTGAGGGGGTGCGGGTCCTTCCCGGGGACCTGGCGTCGTTCGGCAGCCGCCTGCCGAGCTCTGGGTGCGGGCGGCTGTCGCGGCAGGGCGGTTGGAATGGCCGGGACGCTCGGGTACGGAATCGGGAGATCCGCCGGGTTTCATCTCGCGGTTTTAAGTGCCAGGAGGGGCTGCGAAGGCCGCTTGCACCGTTCGGTGCCTGGACGTGAGCGGTGTAAGGAGGAGCTGGCGTGAAGGAAGGCGAGGCGGTGACATGAGGCGGTCTCTCCGCAGCGGGTGCCTGGTGATCGCCGCTCGCCTCCGTCCATCTTGCTTTACAGTGCACATGCCCGTCGGGAACTTGCTTACTGCGGTACGCCTGAGGTTAGAGATGCTTTTTCTAATCACTTCATTAAACATGTTATCTTCCATAGCTGACTGCTTTTCCGTTTTTTATTTAATCCTCGGGAGATCATATCTCAAGAGCTGTGTAATCTCCTTAGCGATTTAGAAAATAGTACAGTTGGATTGAGAGACGTGTCTTGTTAGGTTGATAAACACGGATCTAAACTGATTTGGAATTTCTGAGATGCGTGTGATAACTTTCTAACCTTTTTTTAATCTTAAGAGTGTGTCTCGGTGGTTAGCATCTACTGTCATAAATGGGAAACGGGAATAGAAAGAAAATGAAAATGCATCTTCCTTTATCCCTCTCTAGTTCTGAGTGCCTGGGGTTGTGCAGCATTCCAGAGCCATCTGAGTCCTTATGCTTGGTATGTTTCTTTATTGGAATGGATATGTCTGCCAAGTAGTGGGCTTTGTACAGGAGTTGTCCTTGGTGAGATGCAGCTTTTGCTTGCCAGGTGTTCTAAATGAACTGTAGTATGTAGAACTGACTGAAAGGTTTGTTTCACGGGTGTTGCTAATGTAACTTACAAAATTACCTGTGCTTCTTGCTGGAAAAATGGGTCAGTGGGAATGTCAAGGTCATCCTCAAATTTAGAGACGTCTAACTGCTGGATTGTGTCTTGTCTTCTTCACTGTCATACGTTTTCCATATTGATCCAGTGGCTGCTGACCTGTGGTCTGTCTGTCTTCTGAAATGACCTGATGCTTAGCAAGTTTTATGGGAAGCGTTTGTAAGGAGTGGGAAGTCAGTTGCATTCGAATGAGCTCTTTAAGAGATATTAAAAAGAAAAAAAGGGAAAATCGAAGGGCATCCAAACTCACTATTCAGAAAGAATGGAAACGAAAGCTGTTAGGAGAATGATTGGACACCAACGGCACTTTATATGCAGGTGAACTAGTAAGAAAGTAAATTCTTAATGTAAACTGCTGTGAACGAGGTAAATTCTGGCTTTCTGTTCTTTGATCTTTCTGAATGCCTTTTCCAATGCAAATTTTTCCATCTCAGACATCTGCTGAGTTTGACTTTCCTAGCCACTTTACAGTTTGCAACTGAAATGTCATTTTGTTAAACACTTCAAGCTCTACTATAGATCTGTGAATAACAGAAATGAAACATGGTTTCTGTCACTTTCACTCTGTTTACATCCAGAGCAGAAGCACTGGAGCTTTTGGGAATAAGGAAGGCAAGAGGTAAATTCAGTTATGGAAGGAGGGCCTGGGAAGGTGAAGAAATGTAATTCATAAAGTCCAAAGAGGTTTCCAGGTGTTCCCACATTGTAAATCCTAACGTTGTCCATCTCCTAACGTAAAAAAAAATGACAAAATGGCTGTGAGAACGCTATTCTCTTCTGATCGTGGGATCTGACAGACATAAAGGACTTTGAAGAGCCACGTGCATGTGGCTGTGCAAATACATAATTTTTTATATATATGTAAAATTACACTTTTGGTAAGTTTGTTGTAAAAAACACGCTTCCACCCCCGGCATTATAAATTAAAGGCATGTTTGAGTAATAATACTGGTATTCTAAAAATTCCTTACATCTATTAATATGTTGGGTTTTATTTCCTGTGGCCTGTCTCTCTTTGTTGATAAGCAATATTTGATATGATATATTCATGGTAAGACAAATAATTCATCTGGAAGTAAAAATACCATGACTGTCCTTATAGATCTAGGCTTTCTGATGCCATGATATGTAGTATTGCATTTGATATATCTTAGACTTAGGAAACATATTTGCAAGTGCAGAGCTAAGCTGTATAGTATCTCCTAAGGTGTAGTTTTATTGTTCTGAGGTGAACAATTTATTCATGTGCTTGGCCTTAATAAGAAAAACTCTTTACTTGGCAGTTTTGATTCAAATGTTTAGGTTCTTTTCTATATTTAAACAAGTACTTGGGTAAGTGTCTTTGAGTTTTAAAGGTAGCTATTGTATTTCATTTTCTTACATGAGTTATTTTTGACATTGCTTTCTAGCAAAGCAGGTTGAATCACCATGTCAAAATAAAACCTAGGCTCTACATGGTTTGTTATTGGCCTCCTAGAATTTTATTATTAGGATATCACCATGCGGTATAACTAAACCCTTTAGGTCAAGGTGCTTTTTGATTGTGTAGCTGAAATACGAGAGCTCCTTTTCCATATGCTGTCCATCTGGAGAGAGTCTCCTCATCAAGATTAATATCTGTTCTGCATGAAATCTGGATAGTCATACCCAGGGATATTCTCATCGAGTTCCCTGATCTGCTAGCTCAGTGCCTCACCTTACCTCATTGGCAGTCACCCTGATTTCCATAGTTCTCACTCAGCATTCATCATTTGTTTTAAACTGAGCCAGCTGGGGTAAAGGGATTTTGGGGACAGTGGCTAAAAGTTGGTAGGACAACAGCTGTGTGAGTTACGTTTTTGCAGCATTTGGGGAGGAAGAACTTCAGAACTTAGGTATGTATATAATAGAATCACAGAATGTGTAAGGTTGGGAGGGACTTTTAGAGGTCATCTAGTCCAACCCCCCCTGCAGTGTGCAGGGCTATGTCCACTAGATCAGGTCGTTCAGAGCTCCATCAAACCCGACCTTGAATGTCTCCAGGGATGGGGCCTCCACTACGTCTCTGGGCAACCTGTTCCGGTGTGGGTGTATCTGTCTATGACTGTGTGTGCTTGTATAGAGTGCAGGTTTTCCCATTCCCTGTCCTGTGTAGACAAGACTCATGTAGGTTCAAAAAGACACAGAACATCAGAAAAGTAAAGCTTAGTGGTATTTTTAAAGCTATTGCTAGTTGTATGTTCAGGGCTAGGTGGTGATGATGATTACATTCATCTTAACTGGTGAGTCACTGCTGAAAATCTTTTGCTCTTTGCCTCTCTAACAGGAGTGTGCTAAGTCACACTGCCTGGTGTTATATTCCAGAGGTGGTAAAGAGAGATGGATGCCGGAGCAGACATGGCAAATTTGCTTTTCTTTTAAACTGCTCAGAAAGGAGGAAGCTTCTAAATAACAAATATTACTAACCGTAGCCAGCAGGCTATTTTTCCTTTGTGGTTTCAGTATTAACTTTAAGGACAAGGTGATCACTGCTGGTGTTACCTGCTAGTACTTTACTTTAGACTTAAAGTATTTCAGTGTTTTATTTCAGAGAAATCCTAATGAGTACAAAAAATACAGTATTTTTCTTGATGTTCTGAGTTTGGCTTGATAAAAGACTATACAATATTAAGCCTCTGATTTGTGTAAATTTAAGGTTTCTCTGCTCATCAAAATGACAGTGTTGAAACTTCCCATTAAGGTGTTGAGACTGACATTGCATAGTAAGGTAAGAAAAAAAATCCATTAAACTGAATCAAAATGCTGTCATTTATATAGCTCTAATTATCAGGGGACTAAAAACTCTATCTGCCATTTTAATGCTTCTGTTAAAAATGCTGTTTAACTTAGTGCATACTCATACTGATTATACGTGTCTCTAAATGTATAAATGAGTGCAGATCAGTGCTCAGGTCTTTGATTTAGACAGTCTCTTCTAGACTGGAGAAACAAGTTGGTTTAATTAATTAGATTTAAAAGTACAGAAGGTATTTGAACATTTTGAATATCTTCAAATAACAGTATTTTTTTAAAATAAGGAAGATTCCTCACTGCTTGGTGAGCAAAGTATTATAAATTATGTTAATGCCAGATATTTACATCAAACGCCAGCTGCTTGTATCTTGGTTGAAGCCTGATATACTCGTTTTCTTTCACTGAATGGCTTGTATATATTTTTGACTTTTTATAGAAGCTATACCAGAATATATATGCTATACATCTCTCAATGATTTGATGCTTATAGGAGCGTTGTTTTCTAAGTACAGAAGCTCTTAGGACAGTCTTAGTAAAACTAGATAAAATGCAGTTTTTAAAAGGAATGAAAGGGCAGAATTATTTATTCCAGGTCCTCCTAAATAAATTCAGAGTGCTTGGCCATATGATCTTGTTCACATTACTGAGAAGTACACTGGAAATTTTGAGTACAAATTATGAATATTGTATTTTTGCAAACGCATCACATTTAGAGTCACTTTTCATTTCAAAAAGAACAACTTTGATAGGAAAAATTCCTACAACCTATTTTATCCTATTTTCCTACAGTCTTGCAACACTTTGCACATTAAATGAAAATTTAATATGCTATGCTACCACATTTGTGTCATGTTGAAAGCAATTGGTTTCAAGGTTCAAAAAATAAATTGGTGAAAGTGATTAATTCCTGTTGAATCCGAGATACATGTTACTATTGTATGCATGCATAAACTGTAATGTATTCCTTTTATCTCTGTTTAAAATAATGGCAAATATGGACATCTAGTGGTTCAAGGTATATAAACACACAGACAAAATGCTGCAACTCACCAACCCTTTTTCTTTCTGTTAAGGACAAAAGAGAATTGCATGTAATGTTGTGCAGTGCAACTCTTCAAATTTTTAAATATCCATTCCAAAATACCCAAATGTTAGTTTTAGCTTATTTTCTGTTTCAGTTATGAGTCTGTCCCAGCAGATGTGTACCACCTAAGCGTATAATTAGAATGAGAAAAAGCTACCATTTTTATTTGTGACTCACATTATCAGCTTTAAGCACTTTTCAGTAGATAAAATAGTTCACTACCTCTTAAAATATTCAAAGCAGTAAGCAGTAATGTGTAATATCTATACCGCTCCAGGAATAAGGAGACAAGAAGTCTGTGTCTTCAGTGCTATGAAAACACCAGTGTTGAGTTGTGTCACTGTTTTCCTGAGCACAGTAGAAATGCAGTTTTCAAAATTAAGGGCTAATCCAAAATCTAGTCCCATCTGTGCATCTTGAGCTGCTCTTTCTGTCCTCTGAATGTAACTACTGCCTAATAAATACTGTTTTCTCACATTCTTGAGGAATTGTGCAATGCGTTTTGGTTTGGGTTTTTTGTGCTGCAGTCCTGATTTGTGATGTCTTGAAAATGGCAATCCCTCATGTGCTGGGGAAGTTTTTTAATACCACAAAAACACACTCAAATAATGTGTCTAATTTGGAGACACCACTAGTCTGTGCTGTAGCACACTGCAGCGTTGTGGATCCTGTAGTGTCTCTGAACACTGAATAATTTTTAATAAGACTTCTCTTTCTCTCTGCTGGCATTGTCTCCATGGTTTTAGACTCAAAATTTACCATAATCTCGTATGTGTGTAACCAGGAAGTTGCCAATTTTTGTGTTAGAGTTATACACTTTAATATACTGAGGTGTAGTTGTTGTAGATAAGTGGTCTGCCAGCCCTACCTGCTGTTAAGATGATAGAAGGGGTTTCATTCATTCATGCATTGTAGAACAAGTTGCCTGGGATCGCGCTAGGTTTATGCTGTTTGTGTTGAAGCCTGTGTTGTTATAATTAGAATCACACACTGGTCTGGGTTGGAAGAGACCCCAAGGATCACAGAGCTTCAACCCCCCTGCCACAGGCAGGGACACCAACCTCAGGCCTGGAGCTACACAAGGTTGCCCAGGGCCCCATCCAACCTGGCCTTGGACACCCCCAGGGATGGGGCACCCACTCCCTCTCTGGGCAGCCTGTTCCAGCAACTTAGCACTCTCTCTGTAAAGAATTTCCCCTTAATATCTAATCAAGCCTTTCCCTCCTTTAGCTTCACTCCATCCCCCTTGTCCTGCCGTTGTCTACCCTTTTAAAAAGCTGATTCTCCTCCTGTTCCTCTGCTCCCTTCAGGGACTGGCAGGCTGCAATGAGGTCCCCCCGCAGCCTTCTCTTCTCCAGTCTGAATCAGCCCAGCTGCCTCAGCCTCTCTTCATAGGGGAGATGCTCCACTCCCTTAATGATCTTGGTGGCCCTGTGCTGGATTCTTTCAAGGAGTTCTGTATTCTTCTTGAGCTGAGGGGCCCAGAACAATATTCCAGGTGCAGACTCACCAGAGCGGAGTAGAGGAGGAGAAGGACCTCTCTAAACCTACTAAGGGCAGTGGCTACAATTCTCCCCTGGGACCTTCTTGTATTTGAGGTAGCAAGATAGAGTCTGGTCAGTATTTCATTTGTTCTTTATTTCCTGGAAGTATCAAGATGCTTTTATAGGAACTTATTAAGTTCCTACTTAGTTTTTGATTGGCAATTTCTTTAGTGTGCAGTTGCAAAGGAAACAGTTGTACAGTTGAGAGAGGTGCTGAATTCAGGTCACTGAGCTTAAATGCTTTCAACATACAGAAATCTCATTTCCCTGATATGCTTACATAATAGATGGCTCCTTTATTTGAAGGAGAATCATTTGGCTTACTAAGAAGAGATAATGTATTGAATGCTTGCCATACGGTAGGTGGAGAGGTAATGATAGCAAGTAGAGGTATGATGGCTGCAAGTTGGAGCACAGGAAGTTCCACACCAACATGCGGAAGAACTTTTTCACAGTGGGGGTGACAGAGCCCTGGGACAGGCTGCCCAGGGAGGTGGTGGAGTCTCCTTCTCTGGAGAGATTCAAGACCCGTCTGGACACCTATCTGAGTGATATGTCCTAGGGAGCTCCTTTGGCAGGGGGGTTGGACCCGATGATCTCTTGAGGTCCCTTCCAACTCCTACAATTCTATGATTCTATGATGATTTCAGACACAGTGGTACAGAGCAGACACCTCGGCTTTTCAAGTATAGGGCATCTGAGACTTTTCAGAGTGGTGGTACTCATTACATCTGGGCCACAGGCATTGACTGTCATGGTTTAACCTGGCTGTCAACTAAGGGAGTCACACAGCCATTTGCTCCAATCCCCCCGCCCCCTTCTGCCAGGAATAGGGGAAAGAATCAAAGAGGGGAAAAAA
Source organism: Laterallus jamaicensis coturniculus (assembly GCA_022605575.1). Lineage (NCBI taxonomy): Eukaryota > Metazoa > Chordata > Aves > Gruiformes > Rallidae > Laterallus > Laterallus jamaicensis. The sequence goes on from JAKCOX010000148.1 coordinate 173,870, forward strand.
AGTAAAACTCATGGGTTGAGATAAAGACAGTTTAATAGGATGAGAAAGGAAGATACTAAAAATAATGAAAAAATAGAAAACAAGTGATGAACAGCACAGTTTCTCACCACCCAAAGCTGATGCTCAGCTAGTTTCTGAGCCACCCTGCCTCCCAACCAACCCCCCAGTTATATATGGAGCATGATGCTGTTTAGCATGTTTTAGCATGATTCCATACCTACAGGGTATGGAATATCCCTTTCACCAGATTGGGTTGGCTGTCCTGACTGTGACCCCTCCCAGCTTCTTGGGCACCTCCCACTTTCCTGTTGGCAAACCAATATGAGAAGCTGAGAAGTCATAAAATCTCCTGAGTTGGAAAGGACCTATAAGGACCATCAAGTCCAACTCCTGGCTCCACACAGGGCCAGCCACGTCAGAGCATGGGACTGAGGGCATCATCCAGATGCTTCTTGAACTCAGTCAAGCTGGGGGCTGTGACCACTTCCCCAGGAAGCCTGTTCCAGTGCCTGACCACCTTCTCAGTAAAGAACCTGTTCCTAACATCCAACCTAAACCTCCCCATCACAGCTTCATGCCGCTCACTTGGGTTCTATCCCTGGTCACCAAAGAGTGGAGATCAGCACCTGCCAAATGCTTGAATGATTGTCAACAACTAAAAACATCAGTGTGTTTCAACAATATGCTCATAAATCCAAGACACAGCACTACAGCAGCTGCTAGGAAGAATATTATCTGAGCCAAAACTAGGACACTGGCAAAGGTGGTGGCTGACAGGATTGTTAGATCAAAATACTGACTGAAAAGAGTGAGTATCTATACTGTGGTGATCCTGGGGTCCAGATGAGGTTTGCTAGCTTGGGAGCACCACAACACTTCTTCCTCTCTCAATGGTCAGCAGAAAAACTTGGTCCTGTTGCTGTAACATTTTTGTTGTTGTTGCTGTTGCTTTGTTTGTCTGTTTTGGTGTTCCTGTCCCAACGATTTGATGACCCTTTTGTTTGAGAATCTTAAACTCATGCATTTGGGAACCAGTGCTACAGTGTCCTGTGTCTGAGGATTCAGTGGAACAGTTAAGTTGCACAGATGGAGCGATTGGCTAAGGGTGGAGAGGCTTTGGTGCAAGCTAACCCTGCTTCCTAGGAGCTCTTGGTACAGAAGTGTATGGTGGTGTAGAAGTCTGCCTGCCTCATTGTCTGTCAACAGGACATTTGATATGAAAACAGGTTATCTAAACTATTTGACAAAAGTTGCCTCTTCAGAAATTGGCTTTGTGTGCTGGGTGTTTAAAGAATGTGGGGAAAAGTTCCTTACTTTTCCAGAAGTTACAGTGCGGGTGGAAAACCTGTGATATATCTTGGTGGAAATGACTACCAGACATTTCTAGTACAGACAGGATGTTTTGACTTTCAGTGCTTCCCTCACAAGATCCTAGATGGATATGAAGAGGAGATCTTTATAAAACACTGTGATTTAGGTTTTTTTAGTTTGAAGATAACTACAGATTTATTTCTTTTTTAGCAGATTTTTGATCCCCATGTCAAATACTTGAAAGATAACGGCGATCACTACGTCACAGACCAAGTATTTTCCACTGCTATGCAAGAGAGGGATGAGACAGCTAAAATTTCCCTAGTTAGTGGCTTTCAACCGAAGGCTGACATGAATGAAAATAAAGGCAAGAAACTCCCAAGATGAGTCATAGAAGTGGGCGTTTCCATAGAGTGAGCTTTCATAACAGATCCACCAATCTATCGCTTGCAACCAAAGGATAGTAAAGCACGGCACAGGTCTGGCAGAGAGCAGTCCTTCTTGATACACAATACTGCTTCCCAACAGATTGTGTCTGAGCCGCTCTCTTCATGTGACAAAAGTGAGTATGTCACAGCAGTGATGGAAACTGTTCTCAGAATTAATTTGTTTATATTTTTAAATAAATTTTGAATTCAGGATTATTTAGATCTGACTATGATCAAACTATCTTGTTAAAATAAGATCTTGCTTTCAGGGAAGGGAAAATGAAATTAATGATTAATTGCTTAAATGATGTTAAATAACAGAACATTAGAGAGATGTATGTGTATTTGTGACAATGCAACAAAATGGTGAAATCAGTTTATATGAATATAAGATACGCTATTTTCCAGCTAAGAAGAAGGGGTGGGTGGTGGAAGAGCCACCACCTGTGGGTGTATATTTGTCATTAAATTTTTCAACTTTTTTTTTTAAATGTGGAAGTAATAGTGACAGTGTTACCCAGATTATTTCATAGCTATAAAAAACATCTTTGAGTGAGCTCAGTTGGTTTCATTTCCAATTGGGAAGGAACATTTTTCTTGTAGTTTAAATTAATATTTAAATATTTATAAGAGAGTATAAATTTGGTCCTCTAAAAATTGATTTAAAGTGATTACTTCTGCAAAATAATTTGTTGAAATTGAACCAACGGAAAACTTAACGGTAAATCTGAAAATCTAACCATCTCCTTCATAATATTTTCAAGGCTATTTCCAGTCTCTTAAGCAATTTCTACTGGCAAAAGGGTTAGGATTATTTAGTAGAGGTGGAAAAATAGGCATGATAAGTTTAACAAAAGCCAAAAAACCCACAACCCATTCTTGTGACATTACGCTTTAATAAGTGATGACAACTTGGGGGGAGTGGAGGTTTTAACTTGGAGCAATGGAATCGCAGTGTTCATTGTGCAGTGCCAAAGCAGTACAGTATTGTAAATTTGAAGAAAATTAGTCTTACCACAAGTATTGTAAAGGGTTCCTTCACTGCAGTATTTTGTAAGCTGAAGGTGCAGCATGTTGATAACCTGCTATTGTGGGGCTTTTTAATCTTCTTTACTATAATTTTTTATATCCTTTGTTTTAGTTTTGACAGGGTACAAGGTTATACTTGAGACATAATTAAAATCCATTCCAGATTATGTTCATTGATACTTCTTTGTTCACAGGTGCTCGGGTTGTAGATATACTATTAGTGCTAGGTGAGAGGAAATCACCACAAATGAAAATAGAGAGTACTGTAATCATGATGCTACCTGAGTAGAGGTATACTCAAAGAGAGGGATACTCTTTGAATGCATAATATTAAAAGACAGAAAGTATCTTTGCTGACAGAAGTCTCTGCAGTAGAAAGTTAGCTTTAAAACTGTGCTCTTTCAGGTGTTTGGTTCCTTTTAATTTTTTTATCGGTCTGTCTTGTCTTTAATTGTAGTTAAATCTAACTAATAGTAGTTAAATCTTGCTTTTGTTAAAATGAGAACGTGTATTGAAAATAAGTGTTTTCTTCAAGACTTTCACATTATTACTTTTCGTTACTCACACTGGATCCTGCCTTCTCAAGTCGTACTGGTTTACAGAGGAGAGGAAAGTGGAACTTGCAGCTTTCTGAAAGTGGGCCTGTAGCTAATCACTTTGATAATCAATTTTCTCCAGTTACCTGTATTTATATCTAGGTTTACCATTTTATCTAAAACATGCACTGCTATAGGTGCAATTCCTGTTATAACCTGTTTTTCAAAGGCAGCATGACAAGAGTTCAGCCCTTCACAGGTCACTTGGATCTTCCAGCTTGTGAGACCTCCCATTCGAATTCCTTAAAGAGTTTTTCCTGTGGTACAAAGCAGAATTATCAGTGTCTGTTCAGACTTTCTGACAAACTGCAGCAATGTCCATCCTTAATATGGAATTTTAAGTGTAGTATATACAGAAAAAAGAGCACAAGAAGATTGTTGTGCAGAACCTTTGTGTACCTCGTTAATGACCTTTACTGGTCCATCTGCCAGCTTGCAGTAAACTTAGCTTGTAGGTTCCGATAGTAAATCCTTACTGAAAGAGGCTGAAATGGTTTGTTTTAAATTTTATGCATACTGGAACTCCAGTTATTCCTGATGGAGACAGCCTGTTCTTGCAGCAGAAGGCTGTAAAGACAGGTTTGTAGCAAAAGTTGTGGGTCACCCTTTTCCGTTTGATTCTCTTTAAATATTACTCAAACAGCCCATTAATTCCAGCTGGAGCTTTATTGTGTGGGAAGTATCTTTTTTTTTTTTTGTACATATAGTAACTGGGGGAGGGAAAGAGAGTTTGACTCGTGATTAAAGAGACAACATGATTACATGCTTTATTATGATCAATTTTTACAGGAATGTGAATGACTAGGGACCTCTGCTGACTTGTAAACAAAGTCATTGTAGTTGCATGTTTCGTAGAATTTCTCAAAAGCTAATTTTTTTTTCTCTTCTTTTGAAGGAACTTCATGTTGGTGTTGTTTATGCCAGAACATAATAAGCAAGGCAAATTAACTTCAGCCCCGTGCAAACATTTAATTGGCCAACACCATGCAATTGCGTATGAATTCCAGGTGGCTTTGGAAATGAAAGAGAACTGAGATCCCTGGCTGGAAGTTGAACGTGATGACGGCCTGGTCTATGGTAGGGAAGCTGAAAATGGAGAAGAGGCATTCCAGAGAAGACAGAAATGCGGAGCCAGATGCTGGGGAGTGCAGTGCTGAATCTGAGGAATGGACGAGCTCAGAAAGTGAACCTGAGCAACCATACTTCAGAAGCAGCTGTAGCAATACTCAGTGGAGAGAAAAGGAGGTTTCCACAAAACCACATCGGCCGCTCTGTCGGTCCCCTTGTTTGGATCGCCCAAGTTTTTCACAGAGCAGTATCACACAAGACTTGAAGCTAGATGAATGCAAAACGAATTTGGACAAGGAATACCAAGCTAAAATGGATTTTGCTTTAAAGCTTGGGTATGCGGGAGATCAGATCCAGGCTGTGCTGAATAAATTGGGAGCAGATGCACTCATCAACGATGTTCTGGCGGAGCTTGTGAGACTTGGCAACAAAAGCGAATCAGAGGGACAGAGCAGCGCCAGCAGTGCCACTAGTACTCTGGTGCCAAGAGGCCCTTGCCCAAAGGAAATAACAAGCCCTGAATTGTCACTTGAAGATGAAGTTGTTGATAACAGTGATAACTTGAGGCCAATTGTCATTGATGGAAGCAACGTGGCTATGAGGTGGGTCTCTCTGTCACAACATTTTAAAAGAATAAATCACTAAAAAGTTTTTGAGAATGCTAGTGGCAAAAATAATTTTATGTCATGTATTTTCTTTACACTAATAATACATCTTTTAAATGGAATTTTTAGCCCAGGCTTTTAATTATGCTGTTACGCTTACTTTGCCTCCCCCCCTTTTCAAAGTTCTCCCCTCAAATACTTTGTTCTGGCAGTCTAGCTGTGTAGTATGTTTTTGTGGGGATGGGTTTAATCTTTCCAAGTCCTTGAATGATGTTGAAAATTACTTTTCTTTAATGTCCAGAGGCAACAAAGTAGGGGAGGAAAACTTGGTTCTTTCTAAAATGATATGCAGTGTATGCTAATACACCATGGACTTCAGGGTGTTTGAGCTCCTGCTGATGAAGCCTGTGCAGAATTCAAAGCAATTGAGCTGTGTCAGTACAGGGATATGTATCAACTGAGCATGCTGACTCACACGGCCATGGTGCTTGCAATTTCAGGCACGTACATACACACGTGCACTTGGTTGCTTGGGTCAACACGAACTCAAAAGATATCTGTTCCATGCCACTTCTGAGCATGTCTGTACAGTACACAGTTCAGCTAGCCAATTATTTGTTTATAATTGTTAAAGTATGATTTTCTGTGAAGGAGTTCTTTAAGCAGTCTGTTTAGTGATCAGTCATACCAAAATTTTTTCAGGTAGTGTTCACACAATATATTGCCTTCAGAATCAGCTTTCTGCTCTGATTTTATTTTTTAAATTCAGCTCATTATAGGTGTATAGAGTATTCGTGAGTTTTGAAATACATGAACACCCCATATCCTATAAGAATATTTTATATACAGGATTTTCCAGTGCCAAGTTGTGCTTACTTAAATCTAAAACATGTTTCAGTAAATCAACATCAATATTGGATTTAACTTTTTTCTTCCCTCTTTTTAATTTTTTGTACCTTTGCTTAAAAATACTGCAGTTGTTGATGATGCAAATTAAGGCCTCGTCTTTACAGTAAAATATATATCTTATGATTGAAAGGTGGCTGTATTTGTAAAAGGAACCATTTGGATGTTGCATAGGTATTTTCTTGATGTAAACAGTTTTTGAGGATGCTACACAGAACTGACAGCTTGGAACAGGGTGGTGCAGTGGCTTGGTGCCCCTTTGTGTGGGCAATCACATCATCTGCTTTAACTAGCCAGAGAAGTACTTAGTATTATATAGCACCACAGTGAGTCCTTAATTACAGCCAACTGTGTGACTGTTTACATGCTTCAGGGCTGCCATACCAGAGCCCTCTCTTGTGTTATCTGCCCAGCACTGCTACCTATGCCCCTTGTGTGTTTTGGGGTTTTTTTCCTAACAAAGTGTCGTCGGCACGCTAGGCCCCCCCTGCCCTCCCAGCATCGGGCACGCTAGGCCCCCCCTGCCCTCCCAGCATCGGCGCGCTAGGCCCCCCCTGCCCTCCCAGCATCGGGCGCGCTAGGCCCCCCCTGCCCTCCCAGCATCGGCGCGTTAGGCCCCCCCTGCCCTCCCAGCATCGGGCGCGCTAGGCCCCCCCTGCCCTCCCAGCATCGGCGCGCTAGGCCCCCCCCTGCCCTCCCAGCATCGGCGCGCTAGGCCCCCCCTGCCCTCCCAGCATCGGCGCGCTAGGCCCCCCCTGCCCTCCCAGCATCCCATAACCCTCTCCGCATCCCATAACACTCCCCAACCTGACCACTCACCCACTTTCTTGAGGCAAGGATCTTGTTGATGTGATGTAGTTAGCAGCTGGTAGGTGCCAAACTAACTGGCCATCAGCACTCGCAAATTGCAACTGCAGCTGTGTTGAGAAGAGAGGGTTATATGGTGTCGCAGCACCTGGTTTTCAGACAAAGAAAATGTCATCTTGGATCTAAGTGAAATCCAGCCATAATGCAAACACCTGTGTCTGACTCTTACCTGTGTAGGCTAGCTAACAAGCATATTACAATTAAATGTTGCTGTCTTCTCTCATAGATGTGCTTATGTATTTATTCAGGCATTCCTAAACTATTTCATGAGATGATTTAAAACCTGCTTCTTATAGTTCAGTTTTCACCATTAGTAAATCAAGGTAGGCACACCCATGAGGTAGAATAAGGTTAATGATTAAAATTCTACTTAGGTTTTGTCAAACCTCTAATGAATTTCTTTTTTCCTTTGCAGAAACTTCTTAAGCTGTTTTAAATTTAACCCCTATATCTGAATTGTGTGCTGTTGTAGAGACAGAGTTTTTAAACAGCTTTGAAAGAGTTATTTCCCTTAAAAAGAAAAAGTAATGAAAATGCAGAACGTTTATTATTGGAGAACCATTCTTTTAATCTAGGTGTTTAAAAGCACCTATCACCCATGACAGCAGGCCACTGTTACTTCATGCCTTTTTGTTACTGATAGCTCTTTATGGTATTGTTTTAGAGAAGTTCAGTTTGTTGGGGGAAGTGGTATTTTCCATGAGCTCAGCTAATAAAATGAAAAAGCAGAAAAACTTCATGTTTATTTGTCACTATTAAATGTCACTATTTCTAGATGTCTAAGTTAGTAGTGTTGCTGTAATCTGATGGCTGAGTAGCTCTGGAGAGTTGGGTTTTTCCAGTTATATAAGTTGGTCTAATAAAAAGGTTTACCTATATTTATAGACTTTGTTTCCCTTTATAACCTTAGACCATGGCAGTTTTAAGAAAAAAAAACAATCCATAAACACCACAACAACAAAAACTAAAACCAAACATAACTTTTGTCCTTAACATATCTAACACTTTTGCATGTTCCTCAGCCATGGGAATAAAGAAGGGTTTTCCTGTCGGGGAATTCAACTAGCTGTTGATTGGTTTCTGGAAAAAGGACATAAAGATATCACTGTGTTTGTACCTGCATGGAGAAAAGAACAGTCCCGACCTGATGCACCAATTACAGGTAATAATTCAAGATTATTTTTTTTTCTTTGACCCCTTGGTTAAAAATAAGAAAAAGTATTGCATTAAGACACAACCATGTCATCTTTCTGATGGGTACTACCCACTCGGCTGTGCTTTTGATGTTGCACTCACCTGTTTGAAAACAAAATCTAACTGGGGAGGAAACAAGCATTTAAGTACCTGCACCTTCAAACAATGCTGGGTGGGGAGAGGGGGTTGTAACAACACTAGACCATTTCAACAGTTTTGAGATGTAGTAATGGCAATTTTCCCATTTGCAAACATTGTTAAGCATATAGGAACCGATTCTTAATTGCTGAGTGAGTATAAAATAAGCAGTACTGGTCCAGGGACTCATTTAGTAGGACATTATCTTGAACACTGAAGAGGTAGCATGTGTTTTGACACATAGAATGTACTTCTCTTTTACTCTAAGCTAGCTAACAAGAAGGCTATCATAATACAGCAATAGGAGAGTTCTTGGTGTGTTCAGGAAGACCAAATAAAGCCATAAAATGGCTGTTTGCTCAGGAGTAGAGTGGTTATGAAGCTTAAATATTGAATATTTACCCAGTGCTTTGAAACCTTAGAAACAAAATGGCACCCTGCATCTAGGGTTTTTAAAATTATAATAGGAACCATATATTAATGTATTTACAAAATATTTTGTCAGAAATTAAGACAAGAAGTTTCATATTTCAAAGAATGCATTTCTTTCTTTTAAAACGTTTTTTAAAGCTGCTCAACTGAAATTACTTTACAGATCAAGAAATCTTACGCAAATTGGAGAAAGAAAAAATTCTTGTTTTCACCCCATCTCGAAGAGTTCAGGGAAGAAGAGTAGTTTGCTATGATGACCGATTCATAGTAAAACTTGCTTTTGACTCAGATGGCATCATTGTATCAAATGACAACTACAGGGATCTTCAGAATGAAAAACCAGAGTGGAAGAAGTTCATAGAAGAGCGGCTGCTAATGTATTCTTTTGTGAATGACAAGTATGGGGTTTTTTTTTTCCTTCCAAAGTAAAAGAATTTGCTAATTTAGAATCCTCAGCATAAAATGAAATTTACACTTCATTACTCCCCCCTTAGATTTATGCCTCCTGATGATCCTTTAGGACGCCATGGTCCAAGCCTTGAAAATTTCTTAAGGAAAAGGCCAGTTATTCCTGAACATAAGAAACAACCGTGTCCTTATGGTAAGTGGCTAAGTCAGATGGATTTTTTTTGTATGCAAAGGTAGGTGAAGCAAGCAATTAATTAATACCTTGTCATTACTGGGGGGGGGAAGGCAATTTTTCCTGTGACCATCCAAGCACTATATCCCTCTTATTAATAAAAACAATGTAGCAGAAAATGAAGGATTACCAGATTCGCCCTGTGCATAATGTAGTTGTTTGGTATTTTCTTTGGGTTTGCATTCAAGATTCACAGCTATATAAGTCGTGTTAGAGCCATTTTGTTTTGGTTTATATAGCATTGAATATGTTGCCAGTATTGAAATTATGAGTCAGAAGAAAGAAAAGTGATGTGTCTTGCCCTTGATGCAGTGATATACAAGAGTACAGGTAGCAGGGTCTGAGTCTATGACCCTCTGTATATAGGATATATATATATAATTGTTCCCTAGGGGGTTAATACAGAAATATTGCTACTGAGAAGTGGTGAATGACATTAGAAAAACTCACCCCAAAAAGATAGCAACTGGTGGTATTGGTTAAAATTTGGTTTATTTAACTTGAACACACTTTTTTTTTCCAGGTAAAAAGTGCACCTATGGGCACAAATGTAAATATTACCACCCAGAACGGGCAAACCAGCCTCAAAGGTCAGTAGCGGATGAGCTTCGAATAAGTGCCAAATTATCTGCTGTGAAAACTATGAGTGAGGGAGCCTTGGCCAAATGTGGCACAGGGCCTTCCAGCTCCAAAGGAGAAATCAGTTCTGAAGTGAAACGCATTGCCCCAAAACGTCAGTCAGAGCCAAGCATTAGATCAGTAGCTGTGGAGCCTGAGGAAAAGTTATCAGTAGCCCGGAAGTCTGAGGCCAGCTCTGTCCCGTCTCTGGTTTCTGCATTAAGTGTACCAACGCTCCCTCCACCAAAAAGCCATGCAGCTGGTGCATTAAATACTCGTTCTGCAAGCAGTCCGGTGCCAGGTTCCTCACAGTTCATGCATCAGAAATCCTCACTGGAACATATGTCCAGTGTGCAATATCCTCCTATACTAGTCACCAATAGCCATGGCACCTCAGTTAGCTATACTGACCAGTATCCCAAATATGAATCACTGGGGGACCATGGCTATTATTCTTTACTCAGTGATTTCTCCAATTTGAGCATAAGTAGTATCCGTAACACAGATTATTACGGGGCTGATATGGACCAGGGGATGTATTCTAGAAACTCAAGCCCTTGTCCTGACAATTGCTTAAGCCATACAAGTAATGATTCTTATTCCTCTTACAATGACTTGTATCTGGGTGTAGCAGATGCCAGTCCAGAAGACAATGTGAAGATCCACAGACTGTCAACGCAAAATCGTCTTCAGCCTTTTTCCCATGGTTACCATGAAGCCTTAAATAGAGTTCAGAGTTACGGACCTGAAGAGCCTAAGCAATCCCTTCGCAAACAGTCAGTTTCCCACTTAGGCCTACATGCCCAGCATCCAGTTGTTGGAGCACGGTCCAGTTGTCCAGGAGAATACCCTGTGCCTCAAAATGTTCATCCATCAACTGCACAACCAAGCCGTGCCTTGGTTATGACAAGAATGGACAGTGTTTCTGACTCACGGCTTTACGAGAGTAACCCTACAAGGCAGAGAAGACCACCTCTCTGTCGAGAGCAGCATGCTAGCTGGGATCCATTGCCATGTGCATCAGACTCTTACACTTACCACTCATATCCATTGAGTAACAACCTCATGCAGCCATGCTATGAACCTGTAATGGTGAGAAGCATGCCTGAGAAGATGGAGCAACTCTGGAGGAATCCCTGGATTGGGATATGTGGTGAGCCCCGCGAACCCCATATCATCCCAGAACATCAGTATCAAACATACAAGAACCTCTGCAATATTTTCCCTCCAAGCATTGTCCTTTCTGTGATGGAAAAGAATCCCCACATGACAGATGCGCAACAGCTGGCAGCTATGATTGTTGCCAAATTAAGAACAGGGCGTTAAAGTGTTACAGCCTCTCTTGAATAAATGAAACTACACAGCATATAGGAGAACATGGAGGAAAACTTAAATGAAGGAGGAAGGGGCCAATCTATTGTAAATATTTTCTACTAAGATAGTATAAAATTCTGTACACAGTAGCAATCATATATATATGCACTATATATATATATATATATAAATATATATATATATGCTGAGGCACTGTAGAAGAGTTGATTGTATTGTAAATTTTCAGATTTTTAAATTTAGGGATTTTTAATAGTATTTTATAGGAAATGCATACCTTACTGCATGGATAACTCATTAAGAATTATGGTGTCAATTTCAGTGTCTCAAAGCTGTTACTACAAAATTATTGTTAGCAATTATATTGCATGTACTAGTGTAAACTTTCAATTTGCTTATAAATACCTAATCGGCCTTCAAAAGTGTGCTTGATACACACCCAGATGACTTTAGGATTTCAGCTTTGTCATTGGACACTGCCTACTGGCATATTAAATATTGAAGAAAAAGTAAACGTGACAAAAACTAAAATACTTAATTTGCAAAAGGAAAAACTGATTTCAGCTTCTGAATATCAATAGTGTTGTTGGTCTTTAACCATCAAAACTCTTCCCCAAGAGTTTGAGTATTTATTACATTGTCCAGTACAATAGCTCAAGGCAATGGAAGCCAAATACTTTATTAAATTAGGACCAAAACATTACAGAGTCCGAAGGTGTGAGAGCTGTTCAGTAACATAAAGGAAGTTTAATTGTAGCTTCTCTCTTCAGAACCACCTCTTGGCTCTGTGGTGAAGCAGCCACTGGCCCAGGGGACTGGGCCAGCTGAACCTAAATTGTCACTTTTATGTAGACTGGATTACTTGACCTGCAGCAGGGGAAAATGGATGCTAAGACAGAAGTTCATCAGTAACTGCAACCCTGCCAGGGGTGAGGGTGTGGGGGAGAATAGTGTTTTTTGAGTAGCTGTACCATTCAAGATGACTGCACAGCATCAACTTGGGGGGGGTGGGTAGGCAGTGGGAGGGGAGTTAGGGTGGAGTGGGAAGGCTGCTTCTTGAACAGAGGTGCTACAGTTTGGGTTTGTGGCAAAGCTGGCCTGGTGTTTGCTCTTCAGATCCACGCAAAGGTGTGCATTTACCTCATGAAGGCTTTTAGAGTTCCTGTTACAACAGGTGAGAGGATTTTGTGTGGCATTGTTTGTGCAACTGGTGTCTTGCTCAGGGTGGGAACCTTTGTAGCTAAATGTCTCCAACAGAGACGTTTATTGTTTTTTAAGCTGCACTGACTGGACGCCCTTTTTTGACTCCATTGTATATTCAGCATTTCGAACCATTACTAACTCGATACCTCTCGAGCTAGGACTTGTTGACTTCTACTGTAGTTTTTTTCATGAAAGTTGAGAAGGCCTGGTTTATGGCCTTTTGTTTCTTCATGAGAAGGTGTGACACTGCCTAAATGTTTCTTCCTGTGAAACACACGGAACGTGAGGCTGCAGTCAGGGTTGTTTCTGGTGTTTTGATAATGGCTTGCATGCTGCTTTCTAGTTATCTGTCTGAGGAACAAAGTTATATCATTTCTTCCACTTGTGTTACTGTAATAGTTGGTTTGATTCAAAATATCTTGTGGGCTTTTTAATCATGTGCAAAATACATTCCTGTCATATTAAAAAAAATATTACCCAAACCAACAACAAACCACCATTACAGGTGTAACTACAATTAATTTACTGATATTTGATAGCCATATAATTTCACACATAATAAATATTCTTTTGTTGGTACAGGTAACATACATATAATGACCATGTCATTATGTATTTAAAATAACTTGAAAGTGATAACATATTTACACTCGGTGTTTAAAAATAGCTTGTTTTAATTAGTTGGCTGGAGTCTCTGTTAACGGGGCTGGGGAATCTTCAGACATTTGTGACAGTTGGGGAAAACAGATCGAACTTTTGACCAGTTTTCAAAAACATTTCTTACTAACCAGCATTTTCTATTTTTAATTTGCAATTAATTCTTAATCTCTTCTCTTGCATGGTATAAGCAGCTGAGAGCAATGCCTCAAATAACCAGAAATGACCTTTTGTTTGTTGATACAAATTGTATCTCTTTTTCTTGATTGTATAAAAACTGTGTATAAAAAGAAAATAATCTCTAGATTAACTTCAGTATTACATTTTCACCACAACGTTTGTGACACCATGTGTCACAGGGAAGTAGCCCATGAATAATTATGGATCTTTTTTTATTTAAAATGGGCACTTGTAGTTTATAGACAAACAAGGACAACTTTTCAGAAACAGTTTATTATGTGCACAGATACTGTGTGTACACCTCAAAGCATTACGTAGTTAGCTTTAGTCTATTTATTAAGCAGATACATTCTTGCACTAAAATTTATGTAAAGATGTTGCTGTTAACTCATCTGCATGTGTTTAAAATGTAACAATATAATTGCTATGGACCCTGCTTTGTTCTTAATGGATTAATTTATAAATTATTTAGGTATTAAATGAAGTTTATTGTGCACTCATGTTTTCCATCTTGCATGGAATTAAATATTTGTGTGTAGAAAAATGTTTGTTCCCTTTTTCTCCAGTTATAAGCTATTTTAAGGGAGGTTTAGTGGGCGTTTTTGATGTTTTCTAATGTGGAAAACTGAGCAGAAATTTCCCTGTGAAGTGTTGGGTGGTTTAAGAGATGCTACTTTTTGTAGGATTTGTCTAGTCATTTTAATTTTTCACTAACTTTTGTCTTACTGAGTAATTCCTTTTTATACAATGAGAATGCTGTGCCAATACAAACCCAGCACACTATTTCCCCAAGGCACAGTGAAGGCAAGTTGTTGTCTTCTGAGGAGTTGTTGGCATCTGTCGTGCTGGAGTTACAGACCTGGCAGCGTGGCCTTGTGGAAATAATTTGCAACTTTTGTGCTTGTTTAGTCCTCCTTAGAGGTAATGGAACTTTTGTATGTGATGTAGCCTTTCCTAACCAACTACTTTAAGTGATAATTCAATCATCCACATCTGTTTTCAGATATGTTTACAAGCCAACTCAAAACACTGACACATTAATCTTCAGCGCATAAGCTTAGATTTCTTCTTACATGGAAGAGTTGATCTTATTAACACCTGATCATAACTGTCTATATTGTAAATATAACTTTGAATAAATGCTCTTTTTGAGAGCATGGTATTTAAATGCTTTTAAAACTGTAAGAGAACAGTTCTAGAAACTATATTTTAATAAAGTCCATGAAATTACAATTCTAGAGGAGAAAATAAAAATGTGGGAAGGCAAAATCCTAACCTCCTGCAATCAGCAAGAGTGAAGCAGAGTTCGTGCTTTACTGGAGCCAGAGCATTCTCTGGGATGTAGAGATTCTGGTTTACTGGGTTTTTTTCATCTATTGCTATATTACTTTCACGTAATTTGTCACTTTAAAGTGTATATTCAAATATCAAATGCTTTATGAGATATCAGTCTAAGTTATTTACTGTTTTATAAGGATTACATGTCAGTAATATCTTAAATTGTACATATAGATGATTTCACTGCCATTAGCCCTGTTGTCGTATTGAGCTGCAGTAGTTGGCTTTATTCATTTGTAGAATTAAACATTACTGTTTAATTGTTGTAAAATTTTATAAATCTCTTTGGGTTTTTTGGTTGACCCAAATATAATGTAAGTCTTAATGACAAAATGAGTGAAAGCTGATGTTAAACCAGTATGTGGTATTCGTAAATCCCTGTAGTAATAAGCGTGCACTGCTCTAGTTGCTGCTGCATGTCATCCATTCACGAGCATGAGTCTGTTTAGCTTTTGTAAAAATGCTTTAACTGTAAAATCAAAAACAGAAGGTGTGGGTAGGGTTGCTTAGAACAAGCAGAAGGATTCTCACTTAAAAAAAAAACAAAACCAAACCACTATCCTGAGTTGCCAAAAGTTTACCTGAAGCATTAGTACTACAGGACTCAGAGCAGCCAGATCATTAGATGTCACTATTTCTGTGGTGAGTGCTCAGCTTCAATATGCTTCTTATGCACGCATAGCTTGTCTGTGACAGAGCCCTTATCAACTGTATTTCCTGCAGTATTTCAGTTGGAAAAAAAAAAAAGAAGTGCACAGGCACTTAGAATTATTCTCATACCAGTGTTTGGTCAGCCTTCAAAGAGCCATTTTACAATATACAATGATTTTGGTCTGTGGTATTTAAAGATTGTAACTGTATTGAAAGAATTGAGAAGAATCTAAAATGAAGTATATAGGCTACTACCTGTTTCCCCACCACCACCCTACACTGTGTAAAAGGTTTGCACAATTATTTAAGAATATGAACCATGTTACACTTTATATATATATAAAAATTTTTGCTTATTTAATAAAACTGAGAGCCATTGCATTATTTGTTTCTAGCTTCTATTTTGTAACCCTCTTTAGGCGAGTGCCCCCAAAAGTGGTTGTGTCCAAAACAACTGCTGTAGTTTGTCCAAACTATTTTTAGCTGATTTACTGAAAAAGACCCAGATTCTGAAATCATACATGATGTTCAGGTTTTCATCTGTGCTTAACTTAAGTAACAAGACAAGAAAGTACTATTTAGGTGCCCCTGTCTTGTCAGAGTAAGATTTCTTTGTCTGTATTATACAAGTATTTTGTTGCTATTTAAACACTGTCACATTGCCACTGAGTTAGCTTGTTTGGGAGAGGGAGGGGGAAGGGGAGTAAAGCCAATGAACATGGTAATACAAGGATCATCTATCTGGATTTGCCTGAACACGTCACCGTTAATGTGTTGCTCTCACAAGGGGCAGGAAGCAGGTGATACAGCACAAACCCCATCAAAACAAAATGCTGCTGTTACTAAATTGCTTTAGCCTAATCCCAGGCCTTTTGTACTCATCTGCATCCTCAAGTTTACCACTCCTGAGAACAAGGAGTAATTAGATTCCACAGGGTATTCTTATTCTTCCACTCCTCTACCCCTGGGTAGAGCTGAAGGACTTGAGTGGAGCTGCCTTTGGGAATGAGAAAACAGGATACTGAAGGCTTGAACAGCCAAGGACACATCCTAATGAGGCTCCGCTGCTCTGTCCAATTACTCACACTGAAAAGAAATTCAACAAGTGCCAAAAGCCCAGAGGGGTTCACAGGACAGAAGAGCTGTGGAGCCAGGCCTTAACTTCCTCAGCAATTCCTACTTGCATGATTTATTCTATGTATCCCCCAGCCTCTCTCTCCCTCTGGAGATGTTTTTTCAGACAGATTAATTTACAAGGAGAAAACAGTCTTGAGAATCCCTGCCCAATGCCAAGGGAAACTGAAGTAATTTGGAAATACATTGACATTGCCTTTTCTATCCCCACTCAGAATATTCTTCTAGCAAAGCAAGTATTTAGCATGTTGAAAACAACTTTTACCAAGTAAACTTCTACCAGAGGAGAGAAAAACAAAATACACCACATGGTATTTTGCCAGCATCACCCTTTCCTTTTTCAACTGTTAAGCTTCTTTGCTTTGACAGCCCTCCCAAGTACCAAATACAGTGTTATTTAAGTAGTTTCATACTCTATCAAATACAGTAATCAAACAACAGCTCTTCTTCACTCAAAATTTCCTAAGTAAGCTTGAGGAACTGCAGGGTAAAAGGAGAAATGTCCAAAATACTAGAAAGGGGAAGGGTGTACACAAAAAGTCCCTCCTAACTGAACGTTTGTTTCCTTCTGTATAAGCACTGCTGGTTTCTACAGAAAAAAATGTACAACATGTCTCCCATTTTAAACAGCTTTTGGCTGTCTGGTGAAGAGCAACTGCAGCAGAACAGGATTACAAAAAAATTACAATAAATGAATACTACATTATGGAGATGTAGCTGTCTTTCCTTGAGAGCCAGCCCAAAGCATCCATGCAGTTACTATTCTCAACTGGCAATCTGATCCTATCTAATGTACTGCTGAAATTGTAGGTCCCTCTTTGAATATCTTTCTACAGCTCATAATGTCAGCAGTAGCTCTAAGGAACTGAAAAGATTCTATTTCACAACGCTGCACTGACATGTTCCTGGTTCTGTTTAGTTGGTAAATACTGCAAATCCTTACACTGACTTGGAGAAAGGCTCTTCCTACCCTCTAGCAGAGACACTTCAACAAATTCTAACTGAGGACTTTTCCAACACATGTATGTTTAAAGTAATTCTTGACAGGTAATTGCTGAAGCCTCCAAGTTCCAAGAACCTTTAACACAGGTAAAGGAAACTGAATTTAGAAAAAAAACAGCTGGAAGTTCCTTTTCTCAACAACCTTCCAACACAGTACTCAAGCCCATTGCTGCAGTAATCACACTACAGCTCTCAACAAAGACCACAGTATTCGTTAGCAGCGCCAGCAGTATCATGAAGAGAAATGTCAAGCAGAAAGGTTTTATTCAGGAGAGAGTGGCCCCAAGAGAGTGGCCTGGAAGAAGGGTGAGAAGAGAATTTCTGAAGACATGTATGCACTACAGTGCATTCAGCCATGCTGTAATCCCTGAGGCACCATGTGAACTCCTAGCTAGATGAGACTTGCAGCACCATCTTATCCTGGCAAAATATGCACTGTCCAGAACACCCGAGTGGAGAAGGGGAAAAGGATCCAGAGAGAAGGTTTGCTTTCGGTCACTTTTATTCACCATGGAAATAAAGTAACACTGAGGATGTCTGAAGAACTCTTAACTGTATTTGGCAAACATCAACTGGAGCTAAAAGTTCATCATAGTGGTTAAGCAAGACAATGGTTACTACACAAAGAACTTAAACACACCACCTTTATAAAATACTGATTTTACACTAAATCAGTAAATCTCCACCAAAGAAAATATCCTAGAGCTGCATACCACTCTGCTCTTAGAAAAGTTGAAGGCCACTTTTTATTTTATGGAAGTCATTCTGGGTCCATAACAAAGTTCCTGTCACAGGAATGTTCAATTCTGCAGAGCTGTGAAAGGAAGAGAAATAAAGCACATAAGCACTGAGATGACTTAGAAGCTGACATCACCAGAGTAATTTTTATAGCACTTTAAATTTTTAACAAGTTGAATTTCCAAAACAAAATGTAATTTCTCATTTTTAGTACTGAACATTTAGCTGCTGGAATGTCCTTAGTTTTTAACCAGTTAGTTCAAGAGAGGCAACAGTCCCAAGGTGCCAAAGGTACAAAAGAACAAACCAAAGGAAAGGTTACTAACAACTCTAAGGGAGATGTGACTTCAGGAATAACCACGCAATTTTCACCTGAGCCTTCATCTATCCCTTGCAGCTAGGAATACAAGCTGGTCAGCTGCAACACAGCAAGCAGTGCACATGAAAACAGCCTGTCACAAGTTGCAATGTCTACACATCCTGCCCAAGGAACCTCTCCCACAGCTTCACAAACTCAAAGAGACCAGAGCATTTACAGACTGTAAATGAAGTTGTTTTGTGACACCCACCCATGCTGAGTAATTTCTGACTTTAGAAGGAGAGAGAGAGGCGTAAAAGCCTTTTTCATTGTAGCAGGTACCCAGTTAGGGCTGAGACCCAGGAGATCCTCCAGACAAAGACCCATTTACACGACTAGCTAATGCCACAGAAAAAGGAACAAGCAGGATTTTAGTGTTCCCAGACAGAAGACACTGTCAAGGAACAGGCTCAAAGAACAACTGGAGAACACATGTAAACCTTTCCCCACACAGAGTTTTACTGTGTGAGGGAAGTGAAATCACTGAAATCAGATGATAAACAACACAAGCACTCCATCCCCATCTGTGGAGCTGGTGAATTTGAGATGCAGCAAGAGCTTCTGCTTCTGTTACAAGACTTGTCCAAAGCCCTTTTTCCAAATTAAGGTCAAACTCCAGCTTCAGAAAACCCTTCTGCAGTTAGTTTTTTAACGTTATTACTAAAACTACTTCAGCAGTTTATTGCTATTACCAGTTTTCACTGAGGAAGCAGGAATAGAAACAAGGTATTAAGGAATAAACCTCTGTCTTAGGCTAGGAAAACGCTTTGAACTGGTACAGTTTCATACAGCTTTACAGGTGTGACACCAGCGGGGCCTTAAGGCACTTCAGTACTTCTGTGCCACAAAGACACACAGCTCAGGAGCCAAGGAGGGATGAATGGGAAGAATATTATTACAACTTGAAGCAAAGCATCAGGTTCTTCAGAAGCATCTTCTGGACGAGGTCTCATTGCTTACACAAGAATCATGTGAGAGCAACTCTACATCTTGCCACTGACATTCTTTAAAATGAGGTTTCTTTGAAGAGGCCAGCAGCACATTTTTATTAAAGCATGCTTCAAGGCAATTTACAAAATCCATGGAAGCAATTCATTATATACCTGTATGAAATTTTACTGTGGAATATACACTGAAATTGTTTCATACTGAAATATGGAGAAAAAGCATGCAGCAATCTATGCAAACCACTGCCTTCAGGACAGTATGAAAGAAAACACTGGTAAATATGGTAAATATGGCCACTGCTTTTTTAAGTTTCCAGTATACTACCTTTTCAGCATACTTCTACTCTGCTTGTCTTAGCTGCTACCACGTTCCACCTAAGAAGCGGCTGAACCTGGGGGTTAGCAAGACCATTCCTTATGCGACTGCTTTGTAAAGTGCTTTGCAGTAAGAATTGAAGTAGCACGAATAATTCTATGCTACACAGAAGAGGCAACACTCTGTGCAGGTCTGCAATGCAGCAGTTCGTAGGGGCTCATTCTGCTGCTGTATCACAGCCAGGAGGCACTGCACTGCACTGCAGCAGCAAGCAGCTTCGCTGCAATCCCTGCCCAGGTCAGCCACACCGTGTGCATCCCTTCCTCTTGTTTCTATGGTACAGGAAGAGTACTGAATACCGTAGGTAAGAAGGCAATGAAACCCTCAACCTTAAGGGCAAGATATTTACCAGTGGCTTAGGGCCTCCCCTCCCTTTGTTAAAGCAAAGTTTCTAAATCAGCTGTGAAACTGGTTCCACTGATGGTTCCATGGCAACATCAGTACCAGCCTCTCCACAAAGTGCCCCCACAGGAATGCCCCCGCCCCCCTGTCCCCAGGACAGGAACTGCAGAGGGTCTAATTCTCTCCAGAGCAATCTACTGCTTTGTGCTATAAAATGCACAAACCACAAAACTGCAAAGAAACTAGAGCAGACACAGCATCCTTCATGTCATATCCTTGCAAGCACCAAGTAAGTGGTGGAGAGAATACCCCCAATGAGTTTTGTTACAAGAAAGAGGCCTTTAAAAACCAGCCATGCCTATTTCCCAGATTATTAACATTCAGATTAGCTAGTCTGGGAATACTGGTACTGGGGGAGGCTTAATGACTTCTGAGACTTCTAGTCCTGAATGTTTTAATTGCAAGGCCACAGTTCGTCCCATTATCCATCCCAGAGTACCACCAGGCAGATTCTGCACCAGCTCTCAGTTGCCTGTTTCAAAGACCAGGGGATCAATAGACTGTACCTTCCTAACAGCATCAAGCAACACAGAAAGTTGTCAGCACAGCCTGAAGAGCAGACTTATGCTATTGCATGAGCACTGCAAAAGTCCTTCCAAACACAAACATAATCTGAAAAATCCATGAGAAGTGCAGTTAATTAGAGACAGCAGGAGATATCTGGGTCAAACTATTTAGTCAAACATAAGTAAAAATCATCTTTAATTTTTCACAGGATGTAGTACGAGGCAGAGAGACACAAACACAAGTCAGCTCAGGGGCAGGGTCCCACCCACATCATTACTCACTTTGTGTTGGGAGACTTCCACTCATCTCTCACTGGTTGATCAAGCAGGGACATCATGGAATAATTATCCAACATCAGACCATCAGGGTCATCTGTCTGGCCCGGAAGTTTCCCAAGGGGAAAGTCTTTCCATCGTATTTCCTCTGGGTACAAACAGCACAGAAACAGCAGCCTGAGCTCCCCACAAAGATTTAAACAAAAATCCCCCAAGTCCACAGGCACCTCCTGGTGCAACTCAGCCACTGACAGAAATGAACAGTCTCAGGCACTCAGCAAAAATAACCTTGACCTATAGCTTTAATTAATTTTGTTTCTAACCATACTATTTCTTCCAGGGAAAGCCACTGTGGTATGAGAGGACAGGAGCACCCCTGGAGTCATGTAACATCACAGACTCTGCACAGTGCTGCTTGTCCAAACCACCTGAGACGGCGCCAGTGTAAAGGAAACTCCACAGCAGCCTAGATCAATCCTTGACATTCACCTTCCTCTTTCAAGCATACTCACTTGAAACACACACATTGACACACAGACATTAAAAATAATTACCCTGCATACTCTGCAAATGGAAAAAGCCACTTGTACACACAGGAAGATACCCACGGCACCTTTACATCCATCCAGTAGCTCGTTCCTCCAGCAACACCAGGCACCAGCACCTTAATGAACTGCTGAAATTACCAGCTGTACAGCAACAGTGCAACAAGAACCAGAGCCACAAAGTAGAAGACTGTAAGGCTGGGGAAGTCTAATTAACCAGTAAAGCAAGTCTGGACAGACAGGTGGGCTGGGATGAGATGGCAAAGAAAGAGTACGACAATGCCCTGGAAATTCTGCCATTTGGTTTTAGGAGCACCTGCTGGCATCTCCTCTCCACGACTTCTAATTTGTTAAGTGTGTCTTCCAATGGGGGCCAGAAACTGCACAATGGGAGAGCATCCATTGCAACTGGCACCACCAGTGAGTCCAGTCCTTTTTATTCTGGTGCCAAAACTTCAAAAGCAGTTCCCAATAGGGAAATCCTTTCTTAAATTTCATCCTTATTTCACATCTAACTAAATGAAAGATACAAAATATTATCTCTCATTGTTTTGACACTCATCCAAAAATAATCTTAGCTACAGAAGCCTCCAACCCAATGAGAAAATACAACTACTGTAATAAAGCTAATGAAATACTGCATATACTGTTTATATCCTCTAAAAACTTGCCTTGCTCCTTTCTTTGCTTGCCACCATGTCATAACAGCTATTTGCCTGGAGCATGAAACTTAACTGCTGCTTCCCAGCACAGCCAACTGTGCTCTCAAATACCTCAAAGTCCCAGAAACATCTGTATTTTTTTGCCATTCACAGCTGGCATATATGCTGCTCCATCAACTGGATACACTGAACTTTTTAACAGTTCAGAAAAGCCTGGTAAAGAATTTAATGAGGCAGTAGTAGCAACGTGCTTCTTGAAGAAGCACAGTAGTTTAAGAGTCTGAGAGAGATGACTCCTACACAGAAACTGAAGGCTGGAAAACACCCCAATTTTCAGTGATTTGGCATTTAGATAATTTTGAAGCACACTTACTGGCCAGGCTCAGAGGGCTGAGCTGGCTTTGATTTTCAATGAAGAAAGAAGACTGTCTAAGTCTTGCAAAGTAATCTTTACCTGCAGTGATCTGCCATGCAGACCCTTGCAACGCAGCCCTTTTCTCAGCAATAGCCACCGTGTTACCAGAATGAGCCAGTCCTTCCAGGGGGTTTGTTTCAGTTATCATCTCTTCCTCCTCCTCCTCTACCTCCTCTGCACCCTCGTCTCTCTCCATCGCATCTTCTTGCTTCTCTACAGCCTGTCCTTGATTTTTAACCTGATTCTCTTGCCTGGCCTTCCACTGTAAGCTCTCTATAGTGTAAATTGGCTGTTCACTGCAGTCTGAAGAGAGGCCTGGACTGGACAAAGGGCCACCTCCTTCCGTGTAAACAGAAGCAAGGTAGAGGAGGTTCTTCCGCGAGGAGCGTGGCAAGCGAGGTCTCATGATTGTGAGGATCCTGCAAAGAAAAAGAGCAATGGAGAAGTCTCAAAAGCAACAAGATTCCAGATTAAGATTTATCAAGCTGAGTAGCCTTTTATGTGTGAGTTTCCTCCAGAACAGCTCACTCAAATCTCTCCTCTAACAAGTAAATCTGCTTATTCCCTGGTGGGTGGATGCTGCAATACTCCCCCTTTGTTATTAAAATGAAGGACTGGTGATATTTCCAACTAAACTCCTGCTCTGCAGGCCATGGAGAGAGGGGGCCACACTGGAGCAGGGTTTCTGTGGAGGACTCTGGAGGGAAGATTGTGGTGGAGCTGTCTGTTCCTGAAGGTCTGCACCCACAGCAGTGACCCACGCTGGGGCAGTTGGTGAAGAGCTGAAGCCCCCTGGGAAAGGACTCACATTGCAGATTCTCAGGGAGAACTGTCTGCCCTGGGTGGCACCCAATGCTGGAGCAGGGGAAGGGTGTGAGGAATCCCTCCCCCCATAGAAGGGAAACCACTTGAGGTGAGCTGACCAAAAGCCCCATTCCCCATCTCCCCCTGTGATACCTGGGGGCAGGAAGGGAAAGAAATCCTGCCACCGTTTCTACTAGGTACAAAGGAAAGGAAGGGAACACAGCTATAACTCAGCACAACAGAAGGCAGTAGGCCAAAGCTGCTAGAGTACTGTTTGCTGTACCTCTTCTAGGTCACAGGACCAAACTTACAGCTGAAGAAGGTGTGGGGTTGCCCAGCAGGGAGCATCCAAGCAGTTATCAGTCAGTCTTAGCCACTGCAAAGGAACTTTATGGAGGAACAGCTCCTTCACAGACACCTGTTTGTTACAGTGTTGTCTTTTCTTCCCTTCAAAGAAGATAATGAAAACAACAAGGCACTCAAAAGTCATTAAAAATATGCCCTTCATCCCTCTGAATATTTACTGCAACACTCACCCTCAAATAAACTAGCATTCCAACCCAAGTCTAAGACCAGATGTCGTGATCAAACACAGCAGGACTGTTAGAGGGCCTTGCCAATGTGCTGACAGCTAGGTTAGCCCCACAGGGCTTGCCTGCAGGGAGATGCAGACATCCCCCAGCTGGTTCTAAGCATGCCACCCCTGACAGGAAAGCCAGAAGTACAGTACTGTACTGCTGCTGGGACCTGAGAGCCCTCCTGATAGCACTGCAATGAGTAAACTCAACAGCTGGGAACTGCTACCTTTCAGGGATCTGGGTACATCATAGATACACTCAGCACTGACTGAGAGCATCAGACATGAACCTGTGGCTGCCATAAATACTGGCAAAATCTTGCTGCAGACTGACCCAGATTGGGAAAAGACAGAAATGGTGGCAAAATTAACCAAATGGAAGCCTCCTTAGGGACACACTATGTCACAGTATAAAAGTCCTGTTAGCAAAATACATGAGACACACTTTGAATAATTACAGCTCTTCTGTGCCCCCAGTCTCTGGAGTGAAACAAACAGGTTTTGCCAAATTTAAGCAGTTTTAAGGAGTTAGGAACAGAAAACAGAATACTACTTATCACTTCTGTGTAAGTTTAGAAGGCATGAAAATCCTGATAGAATTAAAAAAAAGGAGAGCAAGACTATATAAGTATCTTGGCAAAGGCAGGCTTCTGTGAAGTGAGGAGAGGATTTGGACCAGGGAACCCATAACAAATAAAGATGTTACGTGCAACCTGCTACATCCTACTGTTATTTCATACAAGTATTAATATCTGGAAAACAATAGCACTTAAGGGCCTGAACCTTCAGGGGAGAGATTGGCTTTTCCTATCCTGAGGAGGCTGCAGTAAAGTTGCCGGTAGCAACTTCAATGTTGTTCAGAAACACTTGATACACATCAGTTGCACGTAGAAAAGTGTGAGAAATGCAACAATTAAAGCTCAGTGTTCACATGACAGAGTGTGATACTGAGGTTCCTGAGTATTTCCATGGGAAGGTCACTCCACTCTCCCAGATCTCACAATAGCACAGGAGAGACTCTTCACACTCCCATACATACCAGCATTCACTTTGGCAATGCCAGTCAGCAGCTCAGAAATCCAGTTGATCAAGAACTGAGGCCGGAGTTCTGCAGAGTCAGGACATTCCTTCAGCTCCATGAACATTTTCTCTATCAGGATCTGTGTAAAGCTTCTGGAAAGGAGGCCTGTCAGCAGTGGCTGCCAAAAGCAGTAAAAGGTCTGAGGAATTCTGAACTGCCACACTTCTTTATTTGCTGCAATAAGGGGAAAAAGCAAACAAAAACAACCACCCACCAAAATCACTGGTTTGTCATTTTCTGTGAACAGCAAGTATGACACTTGTGCTGAGGTCACTGGTTATAGGGTGTTTTCTGGGATACTCAATGAACCTGGAACTGTTATTTTCTTATGCTAGTAAAGTAAAATAAACACCAGATTGATAATTAACGTAACGCTCAATGCAAGCAAAAAATGCAATACCTGATCTAATCCTATGGTAAAGCACAGGAAAATCTACCTATTTTGCTAGTCCCTTTCCAGTTTCAGCTTACTTCACATAATGAACATCTGAAACTACACTGCACAGATAAAGCATATTCAACAAAGCGACACAGAATCAAAAAGCTCATCATTTTTTACAACTGGAAAATAGTGGCAAAAATCTGAGGATCTTTCTGGGAAAGTTCCCTCTGGTGTTTCCAAGAGTCCCCAAGGGAACAGACAAATTATTAATTTTCATTGTCTCTAGGTACCTAATTCTCTTGCAGAAGATCCATGCAGCTCCACACATGGGGCAAGCAGCATGGAACTAAGATTCAACTGGTGAATGAGGCTCAGAAAAACCCACTCAGATTTGTTTCACACCTTCAATGTAGAAAAGAAGCCAGTGGGAGCTTATGGAATCCTAACTATTGCAGATAGGGGCAGAGAAGGAAGCTTCAAAAGACATGCTGGCCAGGCAGTGTTGCGTGCTGAAGAGCCATTCTTCCACCGTAAGATGTACATAAAACAAACGAAGCATGGTCATGGAGGGGTCTAGAGAAGATGTCACAGGTGTTTAAGGACCCAGATATATAAAAAATATGCAGAGAATCAGATTTCCATGTAATGAGAAGAACAGAACAGAACAGCTATGCATTTTTTACTTCTGTGACACCCAAAACACGAACCTTCATACTTGATATTGAGCATCTTCAGACATTCCATCTTCGGGATGAGGAAGCCGTCACTGAGAAGAGCCTCAGCCACTGTCTCCCTAGAGCAATCAGAGAGCCTTATTACTGCTGTTTACTCCTTTACATATCAAAATGCCACTTGCACCAGTTCTGTCTGAAACAGGTTTGAGACCCAAATACCTGGAACTATGAGGAGGTGAGGTAGCTTGTTGCAGGGCCCTAGAATTGTATGCCAGTTATGGGCTGGATAGATCCCATTAGACTGGGAATGTGCAGCTGTGCAAACTGGAACAGAACCAGAACCTTCAAGGAAATATTTCAGAGGCAAATATCTTGGTACTTAAAAACCACAGCAACATTTATCCTAATGAAATACCTATTGTTTGCAGTATGATACAAAGTCTTCTAACAGCAGGCCAGCCAAGATTTAAGGACCTCTGCGCACAGAGCTAGGTTAAGTTCCAGGGGGAAAGCCAGCCCTGTTGACTTGGTGGCAAAGCACACCTTAAGGTCCATTTCACACAGCCCATTTGGTAGATGAGGTGCAGCAGGGTCACAACTTCTCTTCCCTGCAGCTCTTTTTGGATGCAAAACACAGCAAGAGACAGAAGTAAAATTCCAACAGCTATCCCAATACTCAGCCACAGGATTCTCTTGAGTTATTCTGTTCATGCTTCTATCCATGAGTGTCTCTACCCTTGCAAAGATACAGCACTAAAATAAATACTTCTCAGAATAAAGATCAACATGACTCCACGAGACTAAGGGAGTAAACAGCTGCAGCATTTCAGGGCAGGTACAAAGCAAAGCAGAAGGAATTAACCACAATGGTATTTGAGAAGAGCTTCTATGAGCCTGTGCTCAGGTCCTATAATAAACATAGATGCATAAACAAAAGTTTAAAAAAATCAAAGAAACTCCACAAGCTTTAAGTTAAGTAGTGAGTTGATTATACGTGCATGCACACCCATTGCTGCTTTGGGAGCATGGCACTATTCATCTTCTCAACCAAGTGTCAACAGTGGAGAATGGACTGGTGGCAAGGGCCACATTCCCCTGTAACTCCCTGCTTGGGCTCTGCCAGCCCAGTAGGGCTGTGAATGTGAATACAGACAACCCACTCTGCACAAATCAAGGAAAGTGCTTCATTACAGCAGCTGGCATGTTGACAAGAACAGATGTTGACAACATCTACTGTTGACAAGAACAGAAAAATACAGTACCAAAACTAGCATTAAGTAACCCAACACCAAATTCCTGGGATTTTCTGGAGCTAATACTGCTTAAAGAAACCAAAGGAGCAAAGAGAGGGACTGCAAAGTAAAAGGAGTAAGGGTTGTAAACATATTGCCAAAGCTGTTCTGATCCAGAAAACACGAGCTGCCTTTCCACAAGTTTAGCCTAAAGTCTGGGAATGTGAAACTTGTGCTTACTGGAAATACACACACACACATACAAACATTCTTGACAAAGCTGCTCTTTGAACAGTGAGCACAGAAAGCAGTTATATGCAATTCCAAAATCTCTCTATAGTAACATCACTACCCAAGTGTTGGGGTCTTTGCTAGTTTTGCAGTTTTCCCTGTGTATCTCTTTTAATGCAGTTGCTCAATCATGAAGAGTCACTCAGGAAAACAGGGAACAGCTAACAGAAAGAAACCCCACAAGGCAGAAAAATACATTTTTACAGCCATAGAAACCAGCTTCCTCATCTCTCTTTTGTCTTACTTGAAGCTTGTGCTTAAAGAGACCATGAAAACGCCTTATTCAGCGTAACACAAACAGTGAAGACAAAGTTCTGATGAAAGCCTTACTGCCAGATTTGGTTATGTAAGAAGTGACAGACACCCCAGAGTTAGCACACCATCAGATGGCTCTGTTGGAACAAAGGATCCACTGATGCTGGAGGGGAAGAACATAACCAAGTTTACCAGCAGAAGAACTAGCTATGCCAAGCTGTGATAGCCGCTGATGCTGTACAGAAGCACCACTGAGTCAGACTATGGCCTGTATCCTGGATGCTGTGGAGACATTCAGTCCTCTGCAAAGCAGTAAACTGACTACGTTGGAGGGTGGAGGGACTGGGGTTTTGTTTGGAAGTTACTACTTCCAAAGAGAGACTAGAGATTTACTGCACTAGGATCATGTTCTAAAAATTCATCAAGTGCCTTAATCTTTTCACTGAACAGAACTCCAGAGGGGCTTCCCTTCCCCACATA
This sequence comes from Laterallus jamaicensis coturniculus, assembly GCA_022605575.1. Taxonomy (NCBI): domain Eukaryota; kingdom Metazoa; phylum Chordata; class Aves; order Gruiformes; family Rallidae; genus Laterallus; species Laterallus jamaicensis. The sequence goes on from JAKCOX010000148.1 coordinate 202,200, forward strand.
ACTGCCCTCCAGCAGCACAGACACAGTAGTGAAGGTTTAATTGACAGCCCACTAGAGGAAACTGGTCTGACAGATGTAGAGAAGATTTGAAAAGTAACTATACTTTCACATAAGACTGAAGTCTCTTGTTCTCACCCAAACCTTTCAAAATCCTTGCTTTTGTGTTGTGGCAGCCTGTTTCCCCTCTACCACGTAGCTGATGCCAGCTTCAAATATCTATTTGTATGTAAAAGCAGCTGCACGTGGTCCATTTGTGTTCTGGCAGTGGCTAACAGAGGACACTTAGGGAGAGAGTATCAGAATCATAGGCAGGTGCAATGGCTTGCTTCCACAAGTACTTTCCAATCATCTAGCAACAGAGAGCTTAAGTAACAGAATTCCCATGTTTAGTAAGTTCTGTTTCTCATTACAGAACCTGCATGCCTTCTTGCCCATTGTTCCACTCTCAGCAATTGGTGGGCAATGCCACCAAGGTGCAAGTCTCTTCCTCAGGGTTTTTTTCTGACACATCTGATAACCTCTTAAATTAATCAGCAGCTTGTATGGCATATATAATCAAAACATCAGGACTTACACCTCCTGTCTGTACTGTGATACAATTCCCTCTACAGTTACACTGATTTTCTTTCTCAGAGCAGGACAGGATCTTCATACAAATCTGTATAGTAATAATAAAGTCTCAACTCAATGGATCCTAGAAGGACCTTGTAATAGAAGCACAGAAAGGGTCAACTACTGGCCTGCAATTTTGAAAAATTCTAAAGGTTACTGTAACCCAAAATCTAGACAAGCTGTTGGGAGAACTTCTGAAGACACTGAAGATGTCTAGGGCTCAGCACAGCTAAGTCAGGGACAACACCCTGGAGACCATCTGGTTTAGGAAACATTACACATTAACACAGATTAACAACTCTATCCTCAGAGATGTTGAGGAAATCAACTGATTGCTTTCTCCACGATCAGTTGGACAATATGGTGAAAAGGCAGTGCCTCTTCTGCAGGCCCAGCTCTGCACTGTGCCTTTCACCTCAGATCCTTATCAGAGATGTACCTGTTCTCTTGCATCAGGTCTTTGATCTGAGCCAAAATCCAGTCCACTTCCGAAGACGAATCGAACCACAGCTCACGAGACTTCGACACAGACTGCACAGTCTGCATCACCTGAGAGAAGGAGAAACCCAAGCCTCAGTAGTGGGGAACAGAAAGCAGCACCACTCTGGGTAGCAGCACACAGCCTGGCAAGTGTTGGCAGCACTGTGGACACTGGCTTATTGCCACCTCTGCAGCACCAATATAAGAAATATCACTGGTGCTTCTGGACAGATCCTGACCGTGGAAGCATGCCACAGGGAGGAAGAAAGGGGATCCCCGCAGTGACAAGCAATAAATTCCTAGCACAGCAACTTAGTCAGGCTAGCACTCTGGTATTTCAAATGAGGCCTGGCCAGGAGCATCAGCTCTTCAGTCTGGGCAAGAATGCAGACTTGCTGCCCCAAGCAGGGTATGAAAGAACAGGAAGGGACTGATTGGTCTGCACTTACCCGAAACTGCTCATTCTTGTAAGATGTCAGCACGTCTCTGACTTTTTCTAGAAATAAACATAGAGTTTAAACAGAGGATAGATAAACTATGTAAGGGAATTTTGTACCTGGGCAAGCTGCTCAGTTCTGCTGAATATGCACTCAAAAGGAAGACATCAGTCAAATGAAGTCGTAAATTCTGATTCAGATGACACTCTGAAGACTCTAACAGCTCTCAGGACTTTTCAACCAACAGAAGCCTTATCAAATGAGGTTGAGCTGGGAGTTTAGTGTTTTATCTCAAACAGTGGCCAAAGACAGGCAAGTGGATAAATTACAGCCACTTAGTGTGACCTCCCAGGAAACAGTAAGGATAACTTCATTTCTGCACTCTCTGGACCTTGGACTGGGCTGCCGTAACTCCTGGGTGAGTTGCTCCCCATAAGCATGCCATGTTTTGTCAGAAAAAAATTGTAACTAATTGGTTTTACTATTTCAGATGCTGTTTGATACCTCACATGCCCCAAGTTCGCAGACCAACCATCTGATCTGAACAACCTGCTCCCTCCAGACAGTCATTCAAGCCAGAAATCCACTTTGAGAAAAGCTCCTTATTTGGGGTTCACAGACTTCTGGTGATGGAAAAACAGATACTGGAACAGTTTACCAAAGTTTCCACATTGTTTTGCACTTTATATCTTAAATTATGTGCAGGCTGAGTTATCTGTGGGGTTTTTCGTTTGTTTTTTTTTAAAATATATTATTGACAGCTAGTTATTTTTCTGTCCAAATGTGAAGTACTTTGAAACCCCCTGAACTGCCTTTATCCTGCTCTTACTCAAATTATGAACCTACAGAGTTTTGAGGGCTACAAAAGGACCACAACCTACTTTGTCAGTAGTGGCCTCAATACCAAAACTGTGGTTGTGAAGACACTACAACTAACTTTTACAGTGCTTGGACCTGAACCATCCCAGTATAACTGCTGCTTCTGATTACGATGCTACATATTCAGTAGAAGTAAAAGAATTTACACTACAAATTCAGTGAGCTAATAATAAAAGAATCAGTCACCTCAGGAATCCATCAAGACCTGAAGAGAAATCCCAAAGCCTGAGCTGAATGTGTATCTTTGTGTATTGTCAAGGCAAGAAGATGACACTTTAAAACAGCTTTCTTTCTCTAGCATAGGGCCTATCTAATCCTTCTGTGTGCCACTGTCCCAGGGACACCTACCATGGAATTCCTTGTGCTTCTGACAGGCCTCATGCTGTGGGGTTTGAATCTCCCATGCATCACTGTCCAGCTCTGTATTTGCTTCTATCCCTTCCTGCTCCTCTTCCTCATCCTCACTTTCTTCACACAGGTTATTTCCCAGCTGGCGGCTCCAATACGTCTTCCGCAGCCAGTCCAGCACCACATCACAACCTGAGGGAGGACAGAAAACTTTCTCTTCTCAGGAAGCTATTCTGTGATACTGGAAAAAATAACACAGGCAGCACACTGCTAACTTGTACTGTGAAATGCAATGCTGTTAGGACGTTACCAACCCTGAAATCAGATACAACTGCATTAATTACAAGGTGATCAAGTTTAAAAAGACCCCACCCAAAACCAACAAAAAGCACAGGCCTGGTAATACCCACTCAGTCTTTTTGGCAACAAAACCAATCAGATGCTGCTATAGTGTTGCACCATACTCAAGGCAGGCCAAACTGAAGCAGAAACTAAGTCCCAGCAGTGGCATTCTGATGAGAAAATGACACAATTCTTTAATATCATAATGATCAGCATAGTGTCAATAAGAATAACATCATGGCTTTGTGCAGAGGCTACACTAGGCTTACATTAGATAGAATGGAAAGGAAGCCCCTTTTCTCCCATTACTATTTCATTACCCAGCTCAGTCTAAGGAAGGTTGTTTAACTGGCTCAAAGCTTAAACCAAAACTTGCCAGAAAACCCTTCAAACATCACGAGCTAGTTGTTCATTCAGGCTTGCAGTACCTACTGTATTTCTCCCTAAATGGGATTTTTTGAGTCTCAGGTATCTCTAAACCACCATGAAAAGCATTTACCTCTTTCCCTGAGATGCCTTCCTGTGCTGTAAAGAAGCAAGAGGACCAAACTGTTGCTTCCAGTATTTTTTTCAGGGGAAGAAGAAAGTCTCCAAACTCCCCCCCTGTGATACAGCACAGCCTGGAGCCACTGGACACAGGGTTTGCCGCTGCCTCACTCCACAACCCTCCCTGCCAGGATGAGATTGCTGCCTGTCCTGCTGGGCCCCAAAATGGAGTGAGGGGTGCTCCCCTCAGGGCCCGCAGCACTAGCACTGCCACCCCAACCCCACATGAGGCCAGGTCCTCCCAGCCAGCAGCACTCACCCTTGCGGCACAGAGCCAGGCGCGGCAGCTTCCCGTGGGTCAGCTCGTGACGGAGATCCACAACCCAGATGGGGATATCCACCTGGAAGAACAGCCATGGGAGTCACTCCGCATCGGGACACAACCCCACGTGGCCCTGCGAGGCTCCCTGAGTGGGCACAGCCTCCTCCGGGCCGCTCCTGCACCGCAGCCCCACAGCTTCCCACTCCAAGGGTGGGCTGAGATCCCCTCCACTCTGATCCCGCTCCTCCTGTGGCCCACAATCCAGACAAGCTCAGGATCCTACAGTTTAAGTTCTCCTTAATGTTACTTGCAAGGAGAGATGTAATTTTAGGCAGAGTTGCTACATGTAACTTAATGAGATACTGAGAAGTAGGTAAATTACACTTAAACTGATGAGCCATTCTGGATGACAGTTTGTGTATCAAAGACACAAAGCATATACGGTTTTAAGTTACATGTAACTGTTCTACAGCTTTCCTAAGGACAACTATCTTTAACTATGCAAGACCTTAATTTTTAAGCTTGATCACATTTAAGAGGTGAGAAGCAGCACCTCTCAAAAACCCAGGAAAAAATAATTTAAATATTTTAAAATTCCATTAATCATTCTCACACAGGTGGCCCCAGACAAGGCTGCAGATAAATGAGTCTCAAATACCGCCTGCTCTTCATTTTCAAAACTTGGTGTTTGGACACAGACATAAATACTCAGTGCAGCTGGCAATAAAAGACTCAAGCTGGTCCTGCTACTAGAATTAGCTAGAAGTAACTGCATCAGTAGACAACGGAAGAGCTACAGATGCATCTACCTGGATTTCTACAAGACCTTTAACACAGTCCCCCACAAAATTCTCCTCTCTAAGTTGGAGAGAGATGGATTTGATGGGTGGACTGTTCAGTCCTTACAGATCCCTGATTCTAATTATACATTGACCCTTCTTCCCTCCTCCACACAGAAGTGGACAAGCTTACCACAAGTGAGAGACATGACACAAAAATGCCTGCAAATACAATTAAGTGCTTTCTATGTATAATCTTACTTGTCAAAAGACTACAATTTATAAGCCATACATATAGCTCTTTTGCTGTATCTCAGTAGCTAAGAAACAAAACCAGGCATCCGAGATGTTAAGTGAAACTAATCACATGCAAATCAAAGCTTTTGATCACATATGGTTCAAAGTGTTTCAATGAATATCAGCTTTTGTTACTCTCCACTTGACTTTAAAGAACAAGTGTTAGATCTAGTTATATCAAGCTTTTTTAAAGCTTCAAAGCTTTGCAGTGGGAAAGAACTGGTATCTATTATTTTGGTGAGAAAAGAATGGCATGCCCCACAGCTCCCTCCATCCAGTGGTGTTAATAGGCAACAAGGCATATGCTCTACATATATATGTAAATTATCAAGTAACTCGTATTAAATATTTACCTCTCTGGCTAATTGTCTCAGAGGAATGCTGACCATTTTCTGTTTCCTTTCTGTGATCAAGTTGACAAACCTGCATGCAGGTTACAGAAAAGATAAATGACTGTCAAGAGCTGATGAGAAACTTGGAACCCCAGAGAAATCCCCAACATGCTGAACAACACTGTAGTCAGACTTTCAAAGTAATAGCTGAATAACAGCTGAATAACACTGTGTGTCCACCCCTCCCTCACAGCACACAGGCCTTCAGAGCCCTACCTTACAAGAGCCAGCCCATAAGAAAGGATGAGCTCATGTGACTTCAGTCTGCCAGATGAATCCAGGACCTTGCAACGAATCAGTTCAGCAGTGCAATCCACTGCAAGAGGCATTTTGGGACCATACCTAGAGATAAAGGAAAACCAGGTGAGCAGTCTCACATGAACATAGTCCTTCTGCAACAGGCATGGCTTTTTGGATACTTCTTGTGCTCTGCACTACACAACAGCCTGGGAAACAGCACGCAGAACAGCAGCATCAGAGGCTGTTTCCAAAAGACTCTTACTTGGAATACAGGGCGCTTACAGGGCTCCTCTGGCCTATGTTAAAGGAGTACTCACCGATATGCTTAGCACAGACACAATACACTGCCACTCCCGGACCGGCCTCCTGCATGGATGCAGCAGGGGCAAGCCAAACAGAAGGTGGCGATTTGGGGGCCCTGGATATGCTCACTGAGGCACCCTGCCCTGGGGTACCGGCCTGCGGAAGTGCAGGCGTGCAGGGCCCCTGCCTGCCCTGACGCCCTGGGAGCCAGCCCGCTGCCGACACGAGCGACGGGCCCGGAGCGCGCAGCACCAGCCCTGCGGGGGGAGCTGCGGGCCCGGCTGCACCGGCGCCCCGCAGGCCTGAGCCCTGCCTCAGCGCAGCCCCCAGGAGCTGCAGCCGGGCCCCGGCGCCCTGCGGAGCCGAGACGCAGAGCACCGGGCGCAGCCTGGGGCAGGGGGCCGGCAGGGCCACCCCAGGGGCCGGGGAGGCAGCCCGGAAGGAGCGCCAGCCCCTCAGGGCCGCCGCCTGCTCACGGTGCGCGGCCCGTACCGGCTCTTCCAGGCCGAGACCCGGTCCAGCGCCTCCTGCTGCAGCCGGCTGTCTCCGCAGTACAGCCCCACCATCACCTGGTCCCACTCCGCCCTGCCCCTCCACGCCACCACAGTCCGAAGCGGCTTAAGCCGCTTCCGGGCCGGGGACAAGCACCGCCGCCCGCGGCGGCCCGCCGAGCCGCGCTCCGCCATGCCGCCGCCGCTCCCTGCGCCGAGCTTCCGGGGCAGGGGCCGCTTCCGGGGCGGGCGGGGGCCCGCGGGGGCGGGCGGCCGCTGTCCCGAGGCGGGGCTGCTGGGGTGCTCGAGGGGCCGCGTCCCCAAGGTGAGGGGCTCTCCTGCAGGGCTCGCTGCGGGGCTGGCCCGCAGGCAGGAGGTGCTCTGGTGTTGTGAGGCTCGTGGAGGGCTGGGCGCGCCCCCCCTGTGGCTGCGGGGAGACGAGGGAGCCGTGCTCCTGAGGCGAGGGCGAAGGGCCGCGGCCGAGCGCAGGGAGCAGTGCCGCAGGGGCAGGCCGCGGGGCTGGGTGGGATGTGGAACGCAGGTGGAGGCACTCGGATGATGCAGGGCGTCGTGCTCGGACTCTTACGACCTTACTGAACTCTGTTGGGAAGACAGGCCGCCGTGGGCCTGGAGGGAGAGGGCGGAGGCCGCTCTCCCGACGAAAGCAGCCCGTGTGATACAGGTGCTTTCAGTGTCCCTCTCCAGTCCCGGCTGTGTGTCTGCCCAAGCAGGAAACTGAACCGCTCTTCTTTCAGTTGAAACACGCTGCAGGTTTTTCGGCAGTAAGATGAAACAATGACTGGGCCAGGACACAAATCAGCTGCTCTTGGAGGGTCTTTCTTTTAACAAAAGAAACATGCTCACACTTCTTTCCTCCCTGGTCTGTCCACAAAATCCCAGGAATACACTTACATCAGAGGGGAAGGAAGAACTGAAATACTGGATGTTAAAAAAAGCACTGGAGGAGGCAGTCCACAAAAACTACTTAGGCTGGTTTTGCTAGTGGGAAAGCTAATCCTGTAGGTTCTGGTGCTATCTCCAGCACCTACAGAGTAGCTTGGTGTTTCCCCAATAAGCATTTTTACTCAATATTCCAAAGCAAGATTTTGTTGGCAAAACTCTTAATCATCCTCACCAGCTTTTTATGAGCATTCCCTGAAGAAATGCTTATGCTGGAAAGCTAAAACTCCTCTGATATTGTGGCACAAATGCAGTTAATGAAGTCCCCTCTAATTTAGACTAATGGAAGTATGCCTGGATGCATAGTTGAGACTATGTGTCTCTGAATATGAGTGAATGGGAGGAAATTCTAGAACTTCTGCCCTGTACAAAGTATTTATTTTGCTTAGAACCAAAGGTTATGGGATAGAAATGATGAATGAGTTCTGCTGAAATACATCTTTGAAAAATTCCTTGGTTCACTACAGCTTCAGTCTTCACCTCCTTCCCTGCCAAGAAGTCTACCTTGTTCTTTGGTGTTAATAAACATAAGCCAAATTGAAAACAGGGTTTTGTTACTCAAAAGGAGTGTAAGGTCAAGGGAACAGGTTTGACACTTGTTGCCAAACTCCCGCGGTGCTTCATGCAGTGAAAGTTAATTCTCAGAAGATATGGGGCAGGGAGAACACTTGGAATGAAGCCCTGTTTCCTGGAAATGGAGTTGCACTTTTCATCTGCTTAAAAAGTGTTCTGAAAGGACAAGCTGTTTACTGCAATCAAAGGGTCTTATTCAGAGCATAGGAACACCATGTGTCATTTTGTTTGCCAGATTATTTCTGGGTCTCAGAAATCAACTGCAGTGTGAAGGTTGTGAAAGGCAAATATGCAGAGCTGTGGAACAGACAGGATACATCGAACTTGACCAGATCACCATCTGCTTCCAGAATCTCAGAGACAGATCAGAAGTTTAATTAAAACTAGTACATTTTGTGGTTATTCTCTGTGGAGAGAGGGACAGCTGTGAAGAGTTTGCTGTCTACTGTAGAGGTGGAAGGGAGCAAGGATTCTATCTGCATAGATTTCACATGCTGGGTGTGCTTTCAGAGGCTGGGTCTACAGGGAATTATGCTGATGCTGTGCTTGTGATGTCAGGCTACAAGGTTGCTCAGTGCAGAAATGGGAGGTTGTGAGCAAAGATGGCTTGTTGCCCAGAATATCCCACACAAGACTGGCAGCAATTTGCCGCTCTAGGTTCTGCAGCCTTGCTGTGGTGTGAGGGAAGAGGCCAGGGCTGCCTGTGGTGTCCCTGTGTGGTACCTGGGGAGCCTGGATGGTTGGGGTGAGGGAGGTTACCTGCACCTGCAGGTGCAGTGCCAGTGGGGAGCAAAGAAGCAGACTGGTTGGTATCTAGGTGAAAGGCCTAAATGGAAGCCCTGTTTTTTGAAAGAAGAGAGATGTCAGTGTGTCAGGGTAACGTAGGTAATGGATTAAAATGAAAAATCCAGCAGGTGACCTCTGATAATACTTCTAATGAGACGTGAATCTGCTTTTCATTTATATAACTGAAAAGGAAATCCCCAGGGCCTTCCTGAATTGTCTTGCTCTTGCTGGGAATAAGGAAAGTCCTTTATCTACTTTCTCTCCAGGGAGTTTGAAGTATGCAGAAGTGATACCTGGAAACAGCCTTGGAACATCAGCTGAAAGGAAATTTCACACTCAGCATGCCTTTCTTGACTGGGATTAACAGTTATGTATCAAGCATCTTCCTGGAGTAATCAATTTTTTTTAAAAAAAAGGCATTTAAAATCAGTGGGTGCAAAAGAATAGGCTTTGGGCCATCCAGAAATGAAAAAAGCCCTTTAAACCAGAAAGGGAGAGGGTGTGGCAAGAAGATGGGAGCTCAGAGTTGGGTTTGTTGGTTTGCTTGCCCCTGTCATTTTAATTTTTTTTAGCTCAAACTTGAATAAGTCACAGCCAAGAAAGAACAGTGCTCTCCCTGCCTTTCTGTGGCTTGATAATTTGGTCTCTAATTGGTCCTAAAACATTTGAGCTCCATGTATTTCCCAACCACCAGGGTCCTTTGAGATTGTCAGCGAGCAGTGGGTGGCAGAGCAGTCGGAGCACATTTGGCCTGGCAGTTGTTGCCTTCTTGTTGGAGTGTCACTCCCTGGAGAGGGGAGAGCGAGTGCTGACAGCACAGGGGACAAGGGAGAGGGGCCTCTGCATCTCCTCAGTCCTATTGGCTGCTTCTGCTTTCTGGCATCTGTGAGACTTGAGCTTTGGAGACCAGCCACTGAACATCCTGTTTTCACTGGGTTTGTCTCTCTTCTCAGTCTCTCCTTTCTTCTGGTTGCAGTTGCTGCAGTAGCACCAAGGTAAGATTATGAAATGGCACTTCTCAGCTCGTGTCTCACATAGGGATTGTTCTGTTTGAGCAAGAGGTATCTGGCATGCTGAGCTTATAAAGGCAAGTTTATCGGGGGCATCAAAAATCACTGTGCTCTTTAGAGAACTAGACAACAGAGGCCAAAAATGTAACTCCAGATTTGCTGAGTGCTGAATTAATCTAACCTCCTTAGAGTCACGCTGTGTGGATTCCTGTGCAGCAAGTACTAAGCAATGCCTGCACACTTTAATCTCTCTGCTCAATCCTGCTCTCGCTGAAGTTGGTGGAAGCTTTAGGGAGAAGCTGTGTCAAGCCTCACATATGTTGGGGTTGCCACGGACAGCAGATGGACAGTCATTTTCTTGTGTCAGGGGCTTGTGAACCAGTTGCAGCTTCCTGTCTTTTGTGAGAAAAAGTCTCAGTGAGGGGCTGAATGCAGTTCTTTACTGCTGGGTGTCTCCCCTGGGGCAGAGCTTGTTCCCCTGCTGATCTGGATGGAAGCAGCTTTTGCAGAAGTGACCTGTGACTTCCATTCTCAGCACTGTCTGCAGAAATGGAGGAAGGATAGCTGAAATGTCTGTGTACGTGGTCTGAGGACACTGAGCAGTTGTCTCTGGGTCAGGGAGACCAAGCAGGAAGGACAGATTGCTCTGGATAAAAATGTGTAGGAATGGAGGAGAGGGAATGGAGGGGTAGGGACAGTCAGGAATGGATACATGTAGGTGACAGTCAGCCCTGGTCACTCTCAAAGAGCACCCTGCCCCTGTTCTGCAGTTCTATGTGTCCTGAGGCTACAGAGATCCATGATTTTCCTCCCTTCTTAGAATAATGTTCATAAAACAAGGCTGGACTTTCTCCCAGATACATTGGATTTTGGAGAGCAAATCAGGGGATGTGTTACAGGAATTAAGTAACTGAACATGTTTTCCAGTGCCAGAAGCCTTGGCATCAGGTTCTAGTGCTATGCTGAGATGTCAGCCAGCCCTGAGGGAGGAGCCAGTATATTCCTCTGCATTTCTGTCTAGTCCAGGAATCCTGCATATAGGTTTCAGGTCAGGAGCAGCTTCCTGCAGAGGGAATGGTGATTTGGTGCAGTGAGCAGGGAAGGCTCAAGGAAAAAGCAGGTCAGGCAACCTAAATGTTCCAACCAGGCAGCAGAGTGCCTTGTGAAACTTGTTGAACATGAGAGATTAAGTTTAAAGACTTGTTTGGAGAATAAGCTGTTGATGAACTGTGTTGCCTCTTTGGCACATGGAGGTCCCTGCAATAAACTGCTTGTGGGGAAAGAAATTTGGAGCAGGGATGGGAGAACTAGGCAAGGAGAGGGATAGTGTAAGGAATGTCTTGGGAATGAGAACTTTACTTCACATCAGTTTACTGCAACGATTATGTACAGTGTATGAATAAATGTGGTGAAACAGACTGTGTGCTCTGTCCCCATGGGGAGAGGGGACAGCAGTGCAAAACAGATGTTTGGCATTCTTTTCAATGTGTCTCCTGAAAAGCTCTTGGGCAATATGGCCATGGAGCAGAGTCTAGGAGCAGGGACTGGGCATGATGGAGAATGGCAGAAGTGCCTTGCCCCTGCTATAGAAGATGCAGTTTTCAGATACAAAATGTGCTTTAAAAGCACTGGAATGAGTGGAAAAACTTCCTGCTCCAAACCTTGCTTTACTTCTTTGTGTTCTCTTTCCAACTGAAGGTAAACAAGAGCCTATGAGGACCTGCACCTGCCTCCTCCCTCACAGATGGAAGGTGCCAAGGAGAAAATCATCCTGAATGTTGGGGGAGTCCGATATGAGACATACAGTAGCACCCTCCAGACCTTCCCAGGGACGAAGCTGTGCAGCCTAACAGAGCCCCATGCCCCCAGCATCTACGACTATGATCCCACCACCAAAGAGTTCTTTTTTGATAGGAGTGCTGAGATCTTCAGCTACGTGTTGAACTATTACAGGACCAAACATTTCCACTGCCCCACTGACACCTGTAGGTCAGTGTTAGAAGAAGAGCTGGCTTTCTGGGAAATAAGTGAGACACAGCTAGCATCCTGCTGCTGGCTGAAGCTGAGTAACAGAGAGGTGCAGCAAGAGGAGTTTAACATTTGGGATGAAAATGAACAGTCTGATGACCAGTGCCTCATAGTCCAGACAGAAAGGAGGGACTTCAGCTGGCGAACCAGGTGGCAGCCAAAGATCTGGTCCACGTTTGAGAAACCCTTTTCCTCTTTCCCTGCCAAGGTAATACTATATGTGGAGATAGACGCAGCCTGTGTCCTTTGGGATTGCTGGGGTATGTCTGTGAAAAATGTTAGTAGGTTCATAGCTTTGGTAACGATGCTTTGAGTCCCAGATTAAAAAAGAAAATAGTTATCTCTTCTCATTAGCAGACACTGCCTTCTTCTCCTCCTTTTGTTCCCGTGCTCTGCACAAAATGCATGCCCCGTGCCTCTTTAAAGTGTCAGGCAAAGAGAACAACAAAAACAAGTCAGAGACTACAGAGGATGTTTTCTGAGCTGCTGGTATTTCTGGAGCCAACATTTAGCAATGACGAGGCCCTCAGTGCTTGTCTCTTCACATTACTCCAGCTGCCAGGCATTTCCCCTTCCTTACAAACTCCAGTGTAGGAGTTCAGATGGCTTTTTCTTTGACTTCAGTCTTGTCTATTACTTTTCAAATCTGAAAGGAGAAAATGCACTCCTCATGCAAAATAATGGTGATTTGAGAAGTATTAGTCTGGGATTGTGCTGTGCCTGTGGAAGGGATCCTGGGGTTGTTGTGAGGCAGTGAGGTTATGTGATACTTATTTGTTGGACTAATTGCATGTCTGCCCTTTTCTCCCTCTGCAGTGCTTGGCTTTTGTTTCTCTGCTGTTCATCGTTGGAATTGTCATCATATTCTGTGAGGAGACCAAGGCACAATTTGAGTTCTTTACTGCTAATTTCACCTTTGTTGGCTATTCTGAGGTCTCCCATGACAACCGTGAACCCTATTACCACCAGGCTGCCTACTTGCTTCATCTGGAGCTTTTCTGTGTTCTCTGGTTTACGTTTGAGTTCTCTGTGAGGTTTTGTTTCTGCCCCAACAAGAAGACGTTCTTCAGAAATCCCCTGAACGTGGTTGACTTCCTCTCCCTCTTCCCAGTTTATCTTGAACTCTTTCTGGCTGGGCAGATTCAGAGAATGCCAAGCCTGGGGCTCTGGTTGGGCTCTGTTCGCATTGTCTATCTCCTCAAACTCCTGAAGATATCCAAGCTGATAGAAACACCACTGATCCTCAGGGTCCTGTGCTACACTGTCAGGTCTATCCTTAGAGAGATTTGCATCCTGCTGATGATTTTGGCCTTTGAGACCCTCTTCTTTGGCTCCATCTTCTTCTATGGGGAGTTGCTGGGCAGCCATCCCTCCTACATAGGGGAGCCACACTTCACTGACATTCTTGTTTGCTTCTGGTGGGCTCTGATCACGCTGACTACGGTGGGTTATGGAGATATTATCCCTCTCACCAGAGCTGGCCAAGTGACGGCAGCCTTAGCTGCGGTGTTCGGCATGCTAACTATCATCATCCCAATACCCATTTTCTTGGTGAAATTTAAAAGCTACTATGACATTGCTGTTTTCAAACAGAAGCTGAAAAGGAGCAAGAAACAGTAATGCCTCAGAATCTCTGTTTGCCTTCAGTAATAAACCTTCAGCATGGTTTATTCCCTTTGTTGGGAAAGGAGTAGAAATAGTTCTGACTGCATTTGCTTGCTGCCTTAGTGTATTTCAAATGGCTGGTGAGGCTTCAGGATGCAGTACTTGATGCACAACTGATCAGACCTGTTGACTCCCATGGGTCTTTCCCATATTGCTCTTCATCCCATACTCTTCCACATGCCATGATTTTTCCTTCTCGTCTGGTTGTTTGGAGACAGGCTGTGATGCTCCACTGTAGGCTGAATCTGCACTACATAGCCCAGTTCGTCACCTGGAGCCACAATATATTTCCTCAGCTGGGATGAAGCCCATGATGCCCTATGCCCTCACTGCCTGACCTCCTGCCATAATCTCATGCTGCACACTGGGATAGATCTGTGCATGGTCCTGCTCTGACAGTGAGGAGGCAGGATGGGGCTTAGGTTTGGTTTGTTTTTTAACAATGTTCTGTTTCCTCATTTTACCTAAAGAAGCCAGTACATCTGGTTTGCCTGCACTCACACACTGATATCAAGAAGGGAGCAGGCTGAGCTCAGTATCCGTGGTCCTGAGAGCCAGCACTGTTTGAACACCTGCCTTGCGGGCTCACAGGAATTGCTGTGGCATGTGGGTAGCAGCATGGGAGCAAATCCTTTTTGGCCATGTGGAATTTCCTTGGAGACTTCAGTGGATCAACACATTTCAACAGCTCTCAATGTTTATGTAACAAAGTCACTGATCTATTAGACAAAATATTTGTGTTTTGCTGTTCAAAAGGCAGAATATAATCTAAAGTACTCAATATAATTTTAATGTCACTTTCTTAATGGATCGATATAAACTAAATATTTATCTTTTAACTGAATAGTTCTAATTGTTACCTATGTTTAATTTTAAAATAACAAATATTGTTGACATATGAAAAAAACCCAATGTTGTTTATACAGCAAAGATGACTCTGTTTAATAAGATAATAATAACAATAATAATATAATTCTGTATTTAATTTTCAGTAAGGCTGTATTTTAATTGCGGTTTTGATTGTTTATCTGTCGCTGTGATTTTTCTCTTCAGGGTAGCATTTTAAGGCTGCTTTGTTTTTATTTAAACCAGGCAACTTCCCTCTATTCCAATGCCATTACAATGAATTTGTCTTTGTCTGAAGAGAAAGAAGAAACACGCAAAGCTTTCAGGCACAAGGCACATGAGAAGTCAGAGACATTCTGAGAGTGGAAGGAAGGTCTAGGTGTTCTCTACCCACTTTGCTACGTGTGGAGTGGAGGGGGCAGCCAGCACACATGTGAGTACATAGAAATTTTTCCTAATTAGATTCAAGTGCTGTGTTTTCTGTGGACATACATTGTCTTCTTATAAATTAATCTTAATTGCAGCTGTTTAACAGAGATTTATCAGCCCTGTTCTCAGGTTTTCTCCTGCCTGGGAAAGGGTCCAGGATATAATAATAGATTAAATTAAATCATAGATTTAAGCATCCAAGTCATAGATTAAAGCATAGATTTAAAAATCCAAGTCAAATCCACTGGACAGTTGCACCTTACTGGCTGCAAAGTTAGGAGGTGTTTCAGAATGCTCCAGTGCTTGTTTCTGTGCTTAGCCAGCTTCTTCATCAGAGGTTTTCTGCCCAAGAAGAGGGTGCTCCCTAAATGTACATGGCAGTCCCATTTCTGCACAGGAAGCATGGTGTGCACGTTACACCAGGGAGAGCACACACTGCTTTCTCTAACATGACTCCAGTTATATCCAATGGGCATTCTTGTCACATCTTTAGGGTTCACTCCTGTTACAGCAGCAATGTTAAGTCCATGTTGATGTGATAGAAGAACTGTATCTCCTCTGGATCAAACTGAGAACTCAGCACTGAGTTTATCACAGGAAGAACGTGCACTCTGAGCTCTGTAAACCTGCATGGAGTTGGTGGCAAGTGGAATTGTTCAGCTAAAGAGCAGTACATGGAAAATCATCATCTGTGAAGTGTTGCCAAGCTTTAGTTGGATTTCAATGCCTTGCTCATGATCTTTGTAATGGAGATGTTATAGTATCCTCAGGGAAAATGTCTCATTTTCTGAGAGTCAAAGTGCTACATATGTAAGGAAAACAGTAACTTAAAAATGCACTTAGCTTAGAGACCAGTGCAATGAATGATACCATTCACTCCAGAGAATAATGATCCAGACAAGTTTCAAAGTGCCAACGACAGAAATTATTATCTTGGCCACGTACAGGAGGTGCCACTTTTGAGGTTTGTCCAGTCACCTGAAGATACTGTGGAAAATATATCTTTATATGAATAATATATAAATCATAAAATTATCTCCACACAAGGATTAGGGATTTGAATGCTTGGAGATCTGGTATCTCAGGGCTGAAAGTACGTTGTAACTGTCATTTGTGAAAACACTCAGAGGCAACTGTGTTGAAATGGAAGGACACAGGTCACAGGCAGTCCTGTGGGAAGTACTCCTCGCATCTTCCTTAACCTTCAGGGTGTGTTTTACACAGCCCAGGGGTTGCCAGAGTGACACAATCACAATGCCAAATTGTCTCATTTTGATTTGGTTAGACCACTTGATTGCAATAAAGTCAAAACAAGATAAAACATCCATATGTGTTTAACATGCAGACACAATAATGTGTTAATACAGATATAACGTCCAAAAGAAAAAGGATGCAAGGTGACATTTTTAGCTCATCAAGATCCTTCCATCGTTATTAGTCAGAAAGTAAAAAAAACCACTGTTCATATACATATTCATATATCATAAAAACATAGATCTGCAGCTGGAAGAGACCCATAAGGATCCAGCCCAACTGCCTGCTCCTCACATCACTG
This sequence comes from Laterallus jamaicensis coturniculus, assembly GCA_022605575.1. Taxonomy (NCBI): domain Eukaryota; kingdom Metazoa; phylum Chordata; class Aves; order Gruiformes; family Rallidae; genus Laterallus; species Laterallus jamaicensis. The sequence goes on from JAKCOX010000148.1 coordinate 218,460, forward strand.
CCTGAAACTAAATCACAGGACAAAGCGACTTCTGACTTCTGTCATGAGAACACCAGTAAAAAGAACGTGTTCCTGCAAAACAGCTTAGGCTTTCCCAGCAGAAAATTACCTTGTATGTGCTGCTAATTTGTGCCGCCTTGTGAATGAGCATGAGACACAACTCCCCCTCCTTTCGTGTTCCCAGTGCTCCCCAGTGTGGAAGGATGAGGAGTTGCTCGTCACTGGAGAACTCGCCTTCACAGCTTCAGGCATCGCAAAAAGCGGTGGGAAGGGGGGCTGTTCTTGCCAATACAGCTTTGGCAAAGCAGATCAGAGTCCCTTCCCCGCTCTGAACCTGTCACACGTCTCTTCCTCGCGGAGCCTCTTAGCTGCAGGTTTCCCGAGAGGAGCACTGTGAGGAGCTGCGCTGTAGTGGGCAGTGCAGGAAAAGCATTGCTGCTGATGATCAGTAAGAGCAGCTTGTGGGGCAATTCCCTGATGACTCCAGCACAGCCCAACAAAGGAAGGTACTGAGGCTTATCCATAGAATCACAGAATGTTTTGGGTTGGAAGGGACCTACCCATGACCACGACCTGCTCCTTTGTCCCTGCTGAGAAGCTGGTTAACTGTAGCCTCTGATTGGCTATCAGTCTCTTTTTCAGTGCTTGGATAGGAGTAGAGTCAGGTCTCAGGCCATATGTGATCTAGGGATAGATGAGAGTGATGGCATGGGGATGGGTTGCATTGGACTCCCCATACATGATTTTTAGGTGTGTGGTCTCCTTAACCAGCCACGTCTGTGCTTAGAAGTGACTGTCTTTGTAGGTTCCTACATTCACCTCAATGGTTGTTTTCCTATCCTATTTCAAAGCCCTTTCCTCTTTCACTTAGAGTATTTAACACAAATTGTCTCACAGTGGTTACTGAGCAAGCTGTTTCTGATGCCCTACATGATAAATGATTTCATGACCATCCCCACAGCCTTTGGCACTTCCACATGAGCCTGGTTTCCAAGCTAGGTTTCTGAAGGAGTGGTTTTTGTGGCTGGGGCCCATCCCAGCCAAGGACTTCCAGACTGGTGTTGTCCACTCAGGAGCAGCAGAGGGAGGAAGAATAAAGCCTTCTGCAGTAAGACAAAGTGAGTCATCCTGGTTATCAGCTTTCTTGCTTGAATGAGGTTTTGAGGTGTAACTGCACAAAGTGAGGTTCTTTGCTGCCACTTGCAGTGGGAGCCTGATCAAGGTAGCCAAGTGTGCTCTGTCCCACACCCTTTTCTTGCATTAATTTGCAGCCAGTTTCATGCTCCATCTTCATGCTCCTTTTGCCACAGAGGGACAGCAAACTGACTAATGCAGTTTGATTTTGTCTTCAACACAGTTGCAGAACCTGAGGGGAGCAGGTTTCAAACAGGTAGAAGACTGCTCACAGTGGCCACTCATTCCTGTTAGATAATACTAACTCCTACTTGCTCTCCAGCCAGTGACAGCCTGAAAGTTGTTAAAGGTTCAGTACTTCTGTCCCTCTCTTCTGAGTCTGTTTTCCTAATACTGTCCACATCGATGGGCTGAATTTCCAGTGATTTTAGCCATGTGAACTCCATAGCATCCCCAAATTCTCCAAAGCATGTGTCTGCTGCTGTGATTCTCAGGGTTGTGACAACTCTGTACTCCCCATCTTTTGAACATGGTGCAGTTATTGGACCCAACCTGCCCGAGGCTGAGATCAAGAAGCCGTAAGTCCCTTGCAGAAATCTCTTTGTCAAGTGTTTCTTTAAGGGAAGAGCCAAACCCCATCCCCCTCTTCCCTTGTCCCCTACAAAGGCTACAGAGAGAGCAGAAGCGATAGGAAGTCAGACTTACTGCACCCATGAAATGGATGAGAGGGGACCACTGATGCAGATCAGGATGCCTTCAGAGAAACAAGCCTTGTTCTTGACTGCCCTGAATACTGCCAGCACCACGACTGGTGAGAGCTTATTGTGCCAGGGAGGGCAGTGACTTTCCTGGGCTCTCAGGGTGTGGAACATCCAGGCACTGGAGCAGCACACTCCCACAGTCATTCAGCCTGCGCACACAGGGCATCTGCACAGCCTGTCTGTGGGCAGAGTGACTCAGCAGCAAAGGGAACTTCGTTGCAGATAGTGGTCTGACTCACAGAAAGCAAATGCATTTGACATATGTGTGAAGTGAATCAAAGTCCTCAGATCTGGATGTTTCTCAGGACTCAAGAACAAGCACCCTGAACAGACATACTGCCTTTCAGATGGTCATGCTCTTTAGCTTGTGCTCACTGGGGCACAGGGTGCCCCTTCTGGGTGTTTCTGCTGTTCTGTGTGTCTGTGCAATCGTAGCACTGCTTTCCTGGGTGTAGTTAGATTTGATTTTGTTGTACTGGTCTGAAAAAAGTTTTCATTCAGATGCCACGAAGTTGGCAAAGAAGTAACAGGAAATCCTTGGTGACTGGATGATGGGAGAGTGTGCCTGTGTCTGGGCGGCCCTGTCCACTTGCTGTGGCCAGGCACCTTGCAACCATTCCGATGCTACCACATGTTGAACAAACTTGTTTTCAGCCTAATGCTTGTCCTTGGAAAAACAGCTGCCTGCAGTAAGGGTAAATCCTTCCTACCTAATACTCTGAGTATCCTTCTTTTGGCCTACCCCTTCCTGCAAAGGAGTACTGGAGGAAAACTGGTGAGGAGAAACTGACTCTTTCTCATAATTCCCCACTGAAGGCCTTAACTGGAGCCTCCCTTCTTGGATGGGAGCCCCAGCATGGATTCACCAAGGGGAAATCGTGCTTGACCAATCTCACAGCCTTCTACGATCTCATAACAGGCTCGGTGGATGGAGGGAGAGCAGTGGATGTCATCTACCTTGACTTCAACAGGGCCTTTGATACTGTCTCCCATAACACCCTGATAGCAAAGCTGAGAAAGCATGGGATAGACGAGTGGACAGTGAGGTGGGTTGAGAACTGGCTGTCAGACCGGGCTCAGAGGGTCGTGATCAGTGGAGTTGAATCTGACTGGAGGCCTGTGACCAGTGGTGTTCCCCAGGGCTCGGTGTTGGGTCTGGTCCTGTTTAATATCTTCATTGACGACCTTGATGAGGGAACAGCATCCACCCTCAGCAAGTGCTGATGATACAGAGCTGGGAGGGGTGGCTGACACACAGGACACTGTGCTGCCATCCAGAGACCTGGCCAGGCTGGAGAGTTGGGCAGGGAGAGACCAGATGAGATTCAACAAAAGCAAGTGGAGAGTCTGGCACCTGGGGAGGAACAACCATATGTATCAGTACAGGCTGGGGGATGACCTGCTGGAGAAGAGCTCTGTGGAGAAGGACCTGGGGGTCCTGGTAGATGACGGGTTGGCCATGAGCCAGCAGTGTGCCCTGGGGGCTAAGAGGGCAAATGGGATCCTGGGGGCATCAGGAGGAGTGTGGGCAGCAGGTCACAGGAGGTGATCCTCCCCCTCTACTCTGCCCTGGTCAGGCCCCACCTGGAGTGTTGTGTCCAGTGCTAGGCTCCCTGGGGTAAAAAGGACAGGGATCTCCTGGAGAGAGTCTAAAAAAGGGCTACGAAGATGATTAGGGGCCTGGAGCATCTCCCCTATGAGGATAGGCTGAGTAAGTTGGGACTCTTCAGCCTTGAGAAGAGGAGACTAAGGGGGGACCTAATTAATGTCTATAATTATCTGAAGCAGGGGATGCAGGGGGAATCAGCCAGCCCCTTTTCAGCGGTCTGTGGGGATAGGACAAGGGGCAATGGCTGCAAGTTGGAGCATAGGAAGTTCCGCACCAACATGGGGAAGAACTTTTTCACAGTGAGGGTGACAGAGCCCTGGGACAGGCTGCCCAGGAAGGTGGTGGAGTCTCCTTCTCTGGAGATATTCAAGACCCATCTGGACACCTATCTGAGTGATATGTCCTAGGGAGCTCCTTTGGCAGGGGGGTTGGACCCGATGATCTCTCGAGGTCCCTTCCAACCCCTACAATTCTATGATTCTATGATTCTTCCTGGCCACCAAACTTCCCAAGTCATTCTCCAGTGAGAACACCTATTTAAGAAGGAGGTTGACTTTAACCTACTGTTTGCTTGGGTTTCTTTGAAACCTATCTCCATCCTGCCATTTATTTGGGAGCAAAATACAAACATCCTTCCTTCAGCCCAGCCTGGCATGAAGCTGACCCTCTGTGTTAGCAGCATTAAGAGTCATATCTATTCACATGGTTCTTGGCAGCCAGTATGGTTTCATAGTCTTCAGCTTTAGTTTTGTAGTTTAAGGCTATTGCTTTTTGTCTGTGGCAGTGCCCCATTCTCACTTTCATATTGCTGCCTCAGAGGTGTATTTAATAATAATAATAATTAGAGTGCACAGGACTCTTAAAGATGAGCTAATTAATCCACACAACTTACCAGTGGGTAAACCCTTACAATTTGTCTTTGGGATTATTAAAGAAAGGGAAGCCTCAACCCCTCATTCAGCAAAGCATTTGAGGTTGTGCTTCATTTTAAGAATCCCCGTGAGGAAAGCACATGTTTAAGTGGGATTAAGATCTCAGCCACCTGCTTGGGGCAAAAGCTTCCTATTTATCCTGAACCAGGTGTGGTGATCAGCCCCAAGTAGTGGCTGAGCTCCACGCACGGCTCGCTCATTCCCAGAGGAGAAACAGCCTCCATGAGTTGGGATAAGGGCAGGTTACTGGCAAAAGCACCAGGAAAGGGGAACAGGAACAGCCCACAGCACATTTCACTCACACAGAGTACCTGTCTGACCCAGCGATAACAGAGTGCTGCACGAGGACAGGCCCATCACCCCAGCCACACTCATACTGCCCCAGAGCCACATCAACCCCCCCGACCAGCCCCTTTTATGGGAGAGTGATGTCACATGCTGCGGAGAACAGCCCGAGCTGCGGTTGTCTTTCCCTGAGCCCTGTTTAGCTGCCTCCGGTAATGTCACTGGTAATAGCAATAAGAACACAGCACCAGTGGCTTTCATGCAGCTTGTGTCAACTTGTCACTGACAATAAGTACTGGAATAACTTAAAGCCACATCTTCACAGTTCCTGTTCCTTCTGCTAACTGCTGTAAAGTGCACATCACACTCTCAGCATAGATGCAGGGAGTCCAGTGCCTCTGACTGCATTTTTTTCTAAAATGTTTTTACTGCTTTTCTGCTCCTGTGATTTATGATCTGGATGGAGATCTGCCTTTTCTAAATGCACTGAACACAGCCATGGTGCTCTGAGAAAGACCTCCTGCATCCTAGTAGTTTTGCAGAGTGACTGTCTCAGGCTTCTTGCTTTTCTATTTGGGAGATTTCTTGATATGATTTAAAGCCATTGTTCTTGCTGATGTTGCATGAATGGAGAGAAATAGGCAATAGAAATAAAATTGTTTTATTTGCTCCTCTCTCCCTTCCTACTCTGTTCAGGTCTAGACCTAGCAGGATCAGACAAGAAGGGAGAAAGGAGGTGCAGCAGAAAAGGGAACAACACAGTTGCATCGGCTAAGCTTGGAAGGACAGAATACCTAACATTCATGCTGTTCACCCCTGGTCCAAGCAGTGCCCAGGACCTTCACTCATATCAAACTGAAGCACAGTCTCTGAACAAACCTCAGTTGCATTCTTCCTTTGACTGGAGCCCTGACAGCGTGGCCTCCTCCTCCTTGGCGTCCATCAGCCTATGCCATCTATTTTCAGATCTTCCTGTGTGTCCCCACCACGGGAAGTTCAGTAGCAAAGCTTTGCTGGGGAGATCTCTGAGGTGACTCATTTGTGCTAGGGAGGGGAGAGTTTCATTTCTGCAGCTTGGAGTTGTCCATCCTGTAGTGCCTCAGCAGGCCAAGTTTCTGACTTGTGTCTGGGCTGCTGTACTGACAGTGTGTGGAGGGACTGTGCTCGGAGTGACATGAGGGGAATCATCCTTTTAAAATACTCCTTTCTGACTCCCCCACATTCCATTTTCCTCCTTTAGTCTTGTCACCTTGTAGTATTTTAATCGGAGGAAGCAGATACATCAAGGAAGCCAATGGCAGGGGTGAGGTGGGTGAGGGGGGGAGGGCAGAGAGGAAGAGGAGGAAAATCACATCACAGCCCAGCCTGCCAGTGTAAACACTTGATGATTTCCTGTTATTGTAGCCTAAAATGTACCATGACATCATTTGCGGGCCTCCCAGAATCACCCAGAAGGAGGAAACGCCAGCATTCCCAGCCCGCCCCAGCGTGAATCCAGGAGATTCAGACCCTATAAGGCAGTGGAGCTCTGCAGGCAGCACAGGGAGTTTCGAAAGCTTGCTCCTGGCAACGGGGACATTTCACAAACAGGAAAAACTGCTTTTACTTTTCCTAAAGGGGAACCGTTTATGCCTCATGAAATATTGATGCCTTGAATCATGGTTACTCCAGAAGCAGACCTGAAATATAGGAAATGCTCTTGGCTGAGGACAAGCCTGGGGCAGCCCCTCACCAAAATCCATCAGTTCATTGTTCCAGGGTGTCCACTTTTTTATAGTGTCCACTTTTACTCCAATTCACTCTACAAGCAAGGTAGTTAAGTGAAAAGCCGTGGCTTGTATAAACCAGTCCAATATGGAATTGACTTGGTAATTTTGAAAGGTGAAGTTAGTCCTGGATATGGTGAGATTGACAGTGAAAGGTTCTTCCTCCTTTCCTCAGCATTAAATCAACAGAGATATTCACCAGGAAAGTGAAGAGCCAAGCTCTTCTGAGCTGGGATACATCACCTGTCCTGGAATTTGACCCAATAGGTCAAATGCATTTTCAAAGGCTTCAGTTTGAAAAAATATAGCCTTTCACCTTCACAGTGCTGGTACACATCTCATATTAAGGTAAAAGAGTCTGCTACCAAATGACACAACGATTAAAAAAAGCCAAGTCTCGTGATTTATGAAATGCATAATGTTTGACTGGAGACAAGCTTGTAATTTTAGACTACTAAATGCAGCCAATAGTGTGGGTCAGTCTTTCAGGGAGAATATATAATATAGTATAAAGTATAATATAGTATAAAGCTTATAACGAAATCTTCTCCCAAAGGAGTGGTAGTTTAATCACTTTCAGAGATAAGGAGACAAAATTTCTGCTACTGTACCTCTGGAGCTGTATCAGTAGAGGATTTGGCATCCATTGGGTCAAAGTGAAGCAATATTGCCAGCTTTCATGATTAAATCTTGAATTTTTAATATCAGCATTTTTTATGAACCTGGGCTCCTGGAATTGGATGTGTGGGGGTATCTTATATGCTATTTTTAAAAGAAAAGGTAAATTAAATAATAAAGAAATAGTATTAATAGTAGTAGTAGTAGAAGTAGTAGTTAGGGTTGCCTGGGGTGCACGTCTTACAGTCATGCAACCTTGACTGCAGATCACCATGCAGTGTTAACAGGGTGGGAGGGAATTCCCTTCACTTGTGAGTGAATCAGCTGGGTGGGAGACGTAGCATGAACATTCCCAGACTAGAGTCCTGCTCTAGGCATCTCCCACACAACAGTGTTCTGGGGTTTTTTGAGTTTACTTCATGCTCTAGCCCAGAAACTGCTGCAATATGTACCTAGAGGATATTGTCACGGGTCAGGGTTTGGAGTTCACCTGGAAAAAGTCTGCTATCTGAGCAGGAGCCAAGAGTTTTCGGTGCTCCTGCACTGGAATAAAAATCACTGGCAACTCCCTGAATATTTTTAAGGTTTCCAAAAATAGGTTCAAGTCTCAGGCAAAATGAATGGAGCCAAGACTTAGATGGAAAGAACTAGTAAAGTTTGTCCGAAACGGTTAGCGCTGAGATCATCTTCCACATTACACGCTGCTACCTGGGCACAGGGGCCAGTTTCCCTCTTCTAGGGCTGCCTGAGCCCTACGTTCCAGGGCACTGGTTTACTTGAGCAAGTTTTGGTACACTGGGAAGACTGACTTAATGTCAGTAGCAAGTCTGAGAGCTTTCTCCCTGCTCTGATTCTGCTCTGTAGGAGCTGGAATGCCCGGAGCACAGAGTCAGGCTTGGAGCCTTAGAGGAGCATGGGGATGTCAGATTACAAGCAGCTGCTCTGTGTGTGAGGGAGCAGAGGCTTTCTAATCACAGTGGCAGGCGAGAGAGGTGGTCAGGGAGAGATGTGTGGGAGCAGGGGCTAACTGGGACGTAAAACTTCTGGGGTAGAACTTCTGGGGAGGTGCACACTTACGTTCCAGGAGGAATTTGATATCCATCAGTGAAGCCTGAGTCCATGGGTGAGCCTGTGGCATTTTGCAGAGTGGAAAAGGAGCAACTTAAGAGCCAATTCCAGAACTGCATTTTGGTGTTGAGCACACACATGGACTAGCCTGGCTCCCAGGGATAACTCAGCTGGCCTGAGGCTGAAAGTGCTGCTCTGGCTGCATTTGAGACCATCTTCCTTGGAGGTTACTGTTCCCACAGAGGTGCCAGTAAATCTGCATGTCTCCTTGCTCTCTAACTCAGTTCTGCAACCCTTGATCCAGGTTAACATCCATCTTGCTGAAAATGTTTGAACAGCTTCAGCAGATGTACAGTCAAGCATGGACCTTTTTTACAGGCAAGTATGCCTATATTAACAAATAGTGCAATGCAATAGGAGCAGATCTGGAAAACAAAAAGAGCTGCTGCTGAATATTTAACACTTACAGTAAATGTGTTTCAGAGAGAGCTTATTTTGGACTTCCTCTATTCTGGTCCAGTTAACTGAATGCTTGCCAATAGGTGGAGCACAATAGATGCACCCCTAGAAGCACATCTTCTGGTTTATTTTCATCCAAAAGTAATTCAGTTCACCAGGTATGAGACTGCACCATGGTGGGGAAAAAAAATGCAGTAAATAGGAAATTAACTTCAAAACCAAACTCCTGGTCTGCACTAAAAAGCTAATGTAGATGCAGGTTACTTGTATAGTTTGGTGGCTGAGGAGCTAGTAATCTCCAGGAGAGCTGTAGGTTGTGATGATGGGGATGTGTAAAAACATCTCCATACATCCCAGTTACAGCCTGAACAGCACACTGGCCTGCAGCTGAACGCACTACAGCCCAAACCACTAACCACATCAGAGGCAGGGCTGTCTGGGGTTAGCACACAGCCTATTCACTGGCTACTGCTTCCTCATAGATAATATGAATAATCCTGCTCCCTCTCCCACAGTGGCTCTGCCATGCAATGGGGGAGCCAGGCTTAAACTGTGAATATTGAAGTGATGGGATGTTTGCTTGGGCCTTCCTGTGCGTGTGGGAAGGCAGTGAGCAGCACTCTGCAGACATGAAATAGGGTCACGGGGTGTATTATGCATGCAAGAGCCTACGTGCTGCTGCCCCAGGCACTGACTGCCCTGGCCATGAAGGAAAAATAGAGGGCTGGGAGAGCTGTCCAGGAATCAGAGCTGTGAGCTCAGCACAGACCCAGACAGCAACGAATTGCAGCGTTGTGCTGAAAGCTGGTGATGGGATGGCAGGAGCTTATTTAACAGTCTGTAGGCACTGTTGCTCTGGCTGCAGCAAGCTGCTGGTCCTCTGCCTCCCGCTCGGCCCGTACCCTGCTGCCCCTGGGGCGGCTGACAGGCCCAGGGAGCAGCAAGGCCGGGCTCTGCTGCTCTCTTGCTCTGACCTAAGTTGGTGTCTCGCAGGTTAAGCGAGGAGGTTTTTAGGCCAACAGGCTGCACTGCTCACTATCCTGGATGGACACGATGCAGAACTGGGTGTGCTGTAATACTGAGCTGCACTATGAGCACAGAGACACTTCCCAAGTAAAGGGGCATATTTTAGACCCATCAGTGTGCATGGAGATATAAAGTACTAAGATGTGGAGAGTGCGACTCCATAATCATCGGTGGTGCAGATTTGCAGTTGGAGGGTTTGGATCAGACTCTTCTGCAGGGTTGGGTTGGGTTGGGTTGGGTTCTTTCCTTTTTAAGTATCGCAGAGGCTGGACAAGAAAACAGCTGTTGTCCTGCAATCAGCCTCTCTGGTTCAGTGCTCTGAAGTACTTGAGCTATGAAACCTCAAAAGACTTTAAAAATAAACACTTTGCACTGACAGCTTCAAAAAATAACCAGGAAACAATTACTTGAAAATGAGAATTTAGATAATATGTAGAAACTTTTCTTTATAAATAACAAATAATTTGCACTGTTGCCTGAAAGCTTAAGATGATTACTTTGTCAGCCTCCCCCTAAGATTGCCAATATCACTGTATTACTTCTATAGCTGGGTTGATCAGAAAGAATATAAAATCATCCAGTCACCCCCTGGCACAGGTCAAGGAGAACTATCTTCTAGTCTCTGTCCCTAATCTATTGCTCAGGACTTTAACAGCCTAATTTTTCTTAGGGTGAGGGTTGTGCATTGGCAGTGCCTCAGCTACTTTTACTTTGCCTATGGAGAAGCCCATTGATTGAGCATTTTCATAAGAAAAAGAAAGCTGTGATGTTTGAACAGTGAAGTAGGTCGTGTGTTGATAGAGCCTCAGGACTTCTGAAGAAATGAGGTTTGCTCTTGCTGTCCCTGTTTGAGGCACTGGATTTGGGAAGACCTTTCCTGAAGATAAGCAGTCTCCCTTTCTGCAGCAAAGGCTGCTGGTAGTGCATGTATGCTCTTGCTGGTCTGAGCCCTGGTGAATAAAAGATTTGCTAGATTTTATGTCTACAAAGCTTTGGAGTGTCTTGTTAAGAAATTAATGTGGATGAAGAGCAGAGTGACAGGCTTTGTTAGATTCTGGAGCCTTAACTGTTTTCTTCTCTGTCATGGTTTGTTTACAGTGAGGCTATCCTGGTCTAGACAGCTTTGGTGGGTGTCCCACAAGCTTTGTGGACTGCCTCAGTGGGTAAATGTAGTATTTTACCTCTAGCACCCTGCTTCTAGTCTGTTTTTAGCTGACCATGACTACAGTAAATGCTTATTGGCTTCTGAGAAATACATATGAGTAAGCACATTTCCTTTTGGATACACATCAAACCAATCAGAATAAATATGCCTGGAGCTACTGTTTAGATAAGATATCTTTTCTAAAACTGAGAGCCCTAGCTTGATTCCTCCCCTCACCCACAGGAATAATTTCTCTTCACTAGATCAGTGGACCTTGCCTCAGCTTCTTGCCCTGAGAAGCACCAGTGTCAGTCTCCAGAACTCAGGTCGTTCCGATTCTGCCTAGATTTCACAGCATTTCTACATTAGCAACTTTTGCCCAAACTGGCATAATATCCTGCCATTCATTGTTTTGTCCTTTCTAGTTACGTTATCTGTTATTTGGGCTGTAAATATTTGGAGTGAGGTCCTGGAGCAGCCATTGGATTTCGCTTTGCTCCCCACGTTGCTACAAGCAGTATGAGGTGCAGAAAGAAATCAACATAGGAGCACTCTCTCCCACAGGGTACAAGAAAGAACAACTAAAGAAGAGACAATGCTGGCAGATGGGTGGTCCTTACATGTTCTTCACGTGGTCACTGCATACACTGCACACCCTGTCTGGTTTGAAACTCCCCCCTCTCAGCGTTCTCTTGCACAAACACGTCACATCCCCAGACACAGAGGGTGAGGTGAGCATGTGGGCCACAGAGTCAATCACTGTCCCTAGTCCTGTCTTTACCCTTGTTCCTTCAGGGGCCTTACTGGCTGTGGGGGACTAGGAGGGAACTAGGAATCAAGGTTTTACAAAGCATCTGGCAGACTCACACCCCTGAGATTTCCAGGCAGTTCCAGCTATTTCTGCCCAGGGAATGGACAAGCCAGGAACTGGGACAACACACCGTAATGAGCTCCATTCCTGGAGGTGAAAAGGGAGTCAGAAAAATGCAGTGAGCTATCCTATGGTCCCCATCAGTTCTGCCCTGTCCCAGCAGCTGAGTGGGAATGGAGTTATTCTCAGCCTTTTCAAGTCCTGCCTCCCTAGACGTGGCATGCTCTTCCCTTCCTCTGCCTTTCTCATCCTCCCAGCTTGAGAATCACTGCAAAAGATTACCTGATGCTTGACGCATAGAAGTTTTAAAGAGGTGAAGGTGTTTGGAAAGTGTGATTGCATTTGGGAGAGAAGATGGTTTTTACCTCTAAATACAGTCAAACCCTAAAATGATACAAGATCATCACTGAAGGCCTCTCACTGTGACCTTGTAGGCATCAATGTCTGAGCAGAAGGAAACTCTAAGAGTGAAAGGAAGAAGCTTAACTGTTATTCAGAGAAAAGCTAATAATAATCAGACTGGTTAATTTAAAATAGAGGACAACCCAGGACTACTGTCTGGTGAAAGTGCAATACTCTGTGATAACAACTTCGTTTTGTGCCTCCCTTTGCCTATGTGAATCTAACTACATTTCTTTCAGCCCTCTGAAATAGGCCTTCTGGTATGGATCACCTTTGCTTTGCTTGTTTGGTTGGGTTTTTTTATGATGTGGCAGCAAGCAGAATGGAATAAGGACTCTATGTCAAAGCTGCATGAAGTTCAGGTTACCCAGCATTAGCCTGAAAAACCATATGCTGACAAAATGGCCCCTTATTTTAGTGCTCATGCTAAATAATTCTGGTATTTCTGACCAAGTAATTTCCATGCTTTTTCTGCTTGAAAGAAGGTACTACAAAAGGTTTGATGTAAATGAAACCAAGACAATAAATCCCCAGTGAAATAGGAGGCCTCCTCCCAGGAGAACGCTTAATGTCACCCTAGTCTAATCTAATTCTGAAATACTTTAATATTATTTGGGCTCTGAGCAGTCTGGGAATGACAGCAGCTTTGAGGCCCTGGGTAATGTTAGCCATTTCTACAGCCTCCTGCAGGGAGGATCTTTAGTCAGCGACACAGTCAGGGAGGAGAGATAACGCTGCCTGTGGCTCTCAAGGAATTCACTGCTGTGCTTGTTCTCACACATGGCCAGCAAACCAGCTGCTTGACAGGGCCATCCCTCCTCAGCAGCTGGCAGAGGAGAGGTCTGTGGGGGAGGTGGGATCTTGGTGCAGCACCTCCGCAGCAGGAATTCCCAGGACACTGTAGCTGCAGAACTGCATGGTTCAGATGTTTCAGATGTCTTGTCCTTCCCCTCAACAGGAAGAGGAAAGGAAGAAGCAGGAGAGGAAGTAAAGCATGGAGACTCATGTGCCTGTCACAGGGAACCCTCATCTTTCAGTGTGGCATGAATGGTATTTTGTTTGGCTGTTGCCACCAGTAACAGAAGAAGGACAAGAGAAGTAGCTGGGCTGAGTGAGAACTGTCTGTCATGCTGTAAAATTCCCTTGGCTCTGTCTTGCCCCTTTGGAGTGTTTCTGGACTGTTTGCACATGGTCTGTGGCGCCCTGTGTGCATGGGCAGTGACTGGCATGCGGAGTGGGAATGCAGCTGCTTTGGATCTGATTGTCTCACTGGCACAGGGCTTCACGTGCATCCTGGCGCCTGCGTTAGCACTGTGAAGAGCATGTTAGGCCCCCAGATGCTAAACTACTTCCTTAAATTTGGGAAGGAAACAGCTAGACATCTGAAGTTTTATCATCTTCATGAAAAAGAATGATTAAATCTTCCCGTTACTTCAGTTGTATGAATGTTAGAATAGCAGTCCCAATGGGAGCAGAATCGGGCTCTCCCCATCACATATGATGTTAGTATGGCAATGAAGAAATCTCCACAACTAACATCCCTGGATCCAGACCTGGCAAAAATCACAAGCAAGTGCCTTTTTTATGTCATTCCAGGTCTCTTCTGCTCTGTGACTCTTTGTGTAGAAAAGTTACACTAATTTACATCAATTTAATTATACTGATTTTTTTTTTCCTACGTAGACAGCATAGAGATACTTGTTTAGCTGAAACTGGCATATTCAGATGAAGCCAACAAAGCTTATGGGCCCCAATTCCATCTTCCTGCCAGGTGGGCACAGAAATAGTTTTGTTACTCTCTATAGTATTACTCTCAGTTCACTCTGGGGTGAGGCAAGAGCTCATCTCAGAAACTCAAACTTAATTTTTCTTTTTTACAGTGTGAGAACTATTCTGGATTTCCTCTCTCTCACATGATGCTGTGTAGCGAGAAAGCATCACACTGAAAAGCAAAACAACACATTTTATAAGTCTCCAGTTTAAAAATTGTGTTCTATTACACACACATTTACAACAATATAGTTCCTGGGGGAGTCGGGGGGAGGGGGGTGGGGGGGAAGAGAAACTTCCTTCTGCAGACCCTGAAGATTTAATGACAGGTATTTACAAGGTACTTCGTGATCTTTTGAGTGAGCTGCAACTTTGAAGGATGTCCAAAGTGTTATAATGAATCTGATGTCAATTCCCAACATAGCTCAGTTTACTATTAATCCCAGCAGGATCCTGTAATCAAATTGAAGAGAACAGTTTCTTCGCAGGCATCTGTGCGAAACTGCCTAGTAGAGCCTGGCTTGCTTCTAATGGGAAGCTATTTTATATCTGAATTTATGTGTTCTCATATTAGCACAATCTTCATTTATTCAACATGCTGGGAAAAAAGGAGGTATGAAGTACAGCTAGTCTGCATGGTCTTTCCATCAACCAAGATCACTTAAGGATTGAAAATGTTTAGTAGTTTTAACAAGAAGACACAAGTTCAAGGAAATTAGGAAGACGGGTTTCTACTTCCCGTATAAAATAAGACATGGAGCTTATTGAGAGCATTTAATCTTCTTCTTCATAAATTGTTAACTTCAAAAAGAGTAAGTTTGAGGTTTTTTCCTGGGAGAAAACAGGACTCAGGTTGCTGTTTGACAGTTATCTTCGAAGTACCAAACGAGGTAAGACGGCTTCATTAAATCTCCATGAAAACGTTGGACCTTGGTTCCCTCCATCTCTGGTTCCATAATGTCGATAGCACCGGCAGCTTTGGGGAGTGGTCTGCAGCTGGTCCGTGGGCTGCTCTCATCTGTGAGCGGGATTGCTCATCCATGCCACGGTTACGGTGGTGGCCTCCCAGAAGGCTTGAGATGGTTTGCCTGCCAAGCTCCCGGGAGCCCCAGCACCCTGTGCTTTCAAATAGCTGGAGCTGGATGTGTGCTTTTCAGGTCAATGGAGAGCGAGGACAGCCGGGGATGGCCTGCGGAGCCTGCCGCCTGAGCTGCACCCCGAGCCTGCACCCCTCAGGCCCAGCGAGACTGAAGGCCCCATGGCCTGTCAGCGCTGAGCTGACTGAACGGCCCAGGAAACAGCACTCTGTCTCTAACAGTGCTTTTAGCCAGGGCCGTAAGTGCCGGAGACCCCTGACATGCGGGTGCAGCTCAGGGCTTTCTCAGCACCCGCTTTGCCGCCGGTGGGACTCCGCCGCTGCCTCCACGGCCGCTCCCTTCCCGGACCAGACCGCCCCGCAGGGGTCCGCTCCGACGGGCGGGACACCAGCGCTTCGCCCCCGCCGCGGCGAGGCCTCCAGGATCTCAGCGGCGACGCCCGGCCCGGCCATGAGGCGCAGGGTGGCGAGGCCTGGCCGGGCCCGCTAAGGCGGCCAGGGCGGGGTCGCGCTGCTCCAGCCCCGAACGAAGGCGGCCGGGAGCGGGACCTGGGGCGGGGCCGGGCGGGGCTTGCGCCGGGGCGGGCGGAGAGGCGCGGCGTCCCGTTAGGAGCAGCGCGGAGTCCGCGGAGAGCCCCACTGGTGTAGGAGGAGCGACCTGCTGTGCCCACTCCGCCGGGAAGATGCCGAAAACGGTGGGTGCCGCCGGCGCGGAGCGGGGACCCCCGCCGCGGAGGCGGCTCTCGGCGGCGCCCGAGCGGGCTGGAGCCCGGGGCGGGTGCGCGGGGCTGGGCGGGTGTGGCGGCGCCCGGGCCTCGCGGCGGTGGGGGACGGCGGCGCCCGGGCTCCCCGCCTCTCGCCAGCCCGGGGCGCTTCCCGCCCGCGCCTCGCTCGGGAGCGGCCGGTGCGGGGCCCGGGAGGTGCCGGCGGCCGCCGCGGAGGGAAGCGGAGAGGGGAAAGGAGGGAGTCCCGGGAGCGCGGCGCGATCGGGCGGGAGGGGAGCGGGGCCGGGCCGAGCCGCCCTCCCCTCCATTTTGTGCTGCCCTCCCCGGCCACTCCCTGCCCCGCCGGGGCGGGCGCGGGGCGGCTGCCGGGCCGAGGCCCGGCCTGGGCCGCAGCTGCCCGCTCGGCACGGCCGGGTAACGGCGGGGCAGCGCCCTGCGGGGCCGCCGCTCCCGGCTGGAGCGTCCGGCGGAGCGGTGCCTGCCGCCCGCGCGTGTGCGCGCCCCGGGGCTCGGGGAGCGCCCGGCTCCGGGAGGCGTGTTGGGGGAGCTGCCCGGAGCCTGGCGGGGAGTTAATTACCTCTACGGCCGCCTCTCGTGCGCTCTGCGAGGAGACGTGGGCTTTTCACGGTTTGTAATTAGCCAGCTTGAGTTGCCAGGGAGCCTTGCCCCAGCTTGACTCGGAGCATTTCTTGGCTGGGCAGATTTTGGTGCTTCAGAAAGTCCGGTCAGGTCTGTACTTGACTCTCCCTCTTGCAGCAGGAATTCGGTGACTAATGAGGAGCATGGGGTTTTTCCATTGAATTTCTTCTGGTTGGAGTGAAAGAGTTGGTCCTAGCCCTTCATTGATAAAACAGGAAGGAGCAGGCTGGAAGGCTCTGGATGTTTCCTCGCTGGGAGTGATCTGAAACAGCCTAAGAACATCTAGTGTTCAAGCTAAGACTCCAGTTTACATCCAGAAGAACTAAACAAAAGCCTACCCCTATGGAAGTGGAGGTTAAAATGGAATCCACCCTGATTATTTTTCTTTTGTGGATAGTTTAATTGTATTACTCTAAAATAGATACTAAATGCATGCTTAACCGACTTCTGCTTTTCCTGCTGTCTGGAATGCCAGCTCTCGGAGACAATAGCTAGATTATTATTTGTTTTTTAAATCAACAACTTAAAGGATATCAAATGCAAGCCACTTAAAGGTTGTGGCAGTGTTTTCTGAAACTTTAGAAAAGCTTTTCTTCAAACATTAGCGATGACTAATGAAGAGTTACTTCCTAAAGAGAAAAAGATTACAGCAGTGAGTTCGGTGAGATTAACAGAAGTAGCTCAGGTTAGGGGACTTCTGTGTAAAATGTGGTTGAGACCTCTTAGCTGGAGAGTTTACAGTTGCAAGGAGTGAATTCTGGCGCGAACCCCCCAAGAAGTCCTCAATGTTGGGCGGTGAGGTTCCTGCCAACAGGCTGACTCCAAACATGGCAGGGCCCTGGCTGCAAGGTGCTCGCCGCAGCCTGACACACCCCAGGCCGGGTTCGTGTTCTCAGTCTGACAGCAGTTCTGCTTTTGGTGCTTTTAGAAGCTGGAACAGATAAGAAGCGCTGGTGCTGTGCTGTGACACTGTGTTGCACACCGCAGATCCCGCAGAGAGTGTTTCAGTGCCTGTGCCTGCGGAGGTGCAGAGCTGCAGGCCTCCTGCTCTATCAGCCCTCGGTTTCCTGCCCCATCTACCCCAGTTGCAGACCCAACTGAAATAATATTTCAAACATTATGTCTTGAGCTGTGGTTTGCAGGAACAGGATATGCTGGCATAACTGTGTAATCAAGTCTTCATGTGAAAGAAACATCACTCCTAGTGTGCTAGCTTAAGATTTGTTAATAGCTGCTTAATTAACAAAACTGTAAAATGCAAGTGACTTTCCTCAATCAAGGTCAAATGTGGGTGAAACTTAAGCAGTTGGATGTAGCTATATGTGGGTTTCATTGCAAAAATAAATCCATTGTGAAGAAGACAGATGGAGGAAATGTTCCAGGGAACCATTCTGGCTGGGCAGGAAAAACATTTGTGTCTGAAGTGTTTGGTAGCTCTTATCATTCATCTCACCAGGCTTACAGAACATGCTTCTGCATGGCTTGAGCAGACAAACCTGTTGAGTTCTGAGTCCTTACTCCTCCTTCAGCTAGGCTAAATGTTAAACACACCTAGCTAGAGATTGCCATTTAGCTGTATGAGATTTGCTACAAGTGGCACTATGCTTTGGTGCACTATTAATAGGAATCCAAGATTAACTCTGGTAACCTTTGAACTAGCAGCACGTGATTTGCTGCTGCTAAGTGTAATGTCTGCACAGTTGGGGGGTTTGATTGCTTGTAGGCTATACAGAAAGTCCATCATGGATCAGCCTGCTGACCCTGCCATCCTCTCCACAAGAAGGCTACACTATTTATCTAGAGTGATCTTTATAGCTAAGCAACCAAGACTGGTTTATAATTTTGTTGTTCTGAAAAGCTTGCTGGCTGTCAAGAGTTAAAGCACACTGAGATAAGGGCATACAGTGCCCCACACGCTTTGCATGGCAGGGTGGTGGAAGCAGCTGAGACTCCTCTTGCTCTCCCCTAGTTGTGAGAAGTCTCTTTACTGGCCGTGATTAGGCTGTGGTCTCATGCTTGGTGACTAGAGCTCTGGTCTCTCATCCAGTCATGTCAGGTTGGGCACAGCCTGTACACTCAGCTCCAAATCCTGAATGAGCTGTCATGTTGGTGGCTACTCCAAACACCATAGTTAGTCACTTGAACTTTAGTATTTAAAAAAAAAAATAAAATCTTAGTTGGGTAAGTGGGAGGGAAAGCTACATCTATTTTTATCAGTTGTGCCTGTCTAATGGGCTGATACTTTACTGTATTTTTAGCTATTAGAAAATATTTCAGTATTGGGTTTCATTAACTGTTTTGTCTATGAATGTACTTACTTTGGTGTATCCATTCATAGAGCTACACAGAACTTGAAACATGAGCATCTGTTGTGAATGAGGTGAACGTTCTGCTGTCCCGTCACTAGGACTTGTGCAATTCTGGTTTAGGTAACGTAGTCTTTACTCGTCGTAGAGAAATGGGTTTAATTTGAGCTAATCCTGTGAATACAGAAAGCTTCAGACTGAGGTATGATAGAGTTTGGCCTTGTCCTGTTGTATTGGCAGAGCAAAGTATTCCTCTCAGTGTTCAGAACGTGAGTCTCCAGGTTTCTAGGGCAAAGTGCTACTGCAGAGAAAATCAACTTGGATAATTATGGAGTCTTTGGCACAAAGGAATGGCAGAATTCACAGATCTTGGATCCATGATGCTATTTCAGATTGGTTTTAAAGACTCTTCTGCCTTTTCCCTTAATAGTAATAGCCAACAGGGCCTTCAGGAGCCGCATCTGTATCTTACGTTGGTGATCCTAATTCTCAGATGGACTCCAAAGGTACCTAAAGTGTATGTTCCTTTGTTCTTTGGGACATATGAATAGATTTGTTTAGAAGAAGAGTATCTGAGACTAGGGTAGGCATCAGAAGAATCTTCTGGATAGTTAGTTTCTTGATATGTAGCTACTTGCTATGAAATGCTGCAACAAGATGGCAGCTATGAGCATAGTGCTTGAAAGTTGAGGGGGGAGCGTGGACAGTGGTGGAAATCATGACCTGATGGATACCTTTCTTTTGATGCCCTTAGTCTGGATCCTCTTGTGCTATGAAGGAATGCTAGAAGCATTCCACATGCCTTCTGTCTTATCCAAGGACCAACCCTTTGGAGTTGTATCTCCTCCTTTCCCTCCCTCAGTGTAGCTTAGGAAACCTGGCAGCACTGATCAAAGTTAGGCTTTGATGTGGCGTGGGTACTTTCAGGAGATGGACTTGAAGATCCTTATGGGTCCCTTCCAACTCAGTATATTCTCTGATTCTACTTGTTAGGCAAACTCAATCCATTGTACCTTTCTTCCAACACTACTGGATACATGGACTTGCTCTAAAAAGGTGAGTTTGAGAGCTCCCAAAGACCTTGCTTTACACAGGAGTCTGTTACCACTGTTGGTGACTTCCAGATGAATGTACTTCAGAAGCAGTAATAGCTAAAACATGTTGAGTGTACAGTGGAACCAGGTGAACTATGGGACTGGTACACAGGGAATTCTCTGTAGCTTTATACCTGTCATGGGATTTTACCAACCAGAAAAGGCCTTTGCACTTTAGCTTGTATTGTATTCATCATCTTGCTTCCTAGATTCTGCACGGATAGCAAGGTTTTACCCCTTGTGCAGATGAAGCAGTTAGGCCTGGTAGCAAGCAAAAGCTTCTGTTTGGTACTTTTGGGCTTTCTGCGTTAAACAGGGAGTTTAAAGAACGCCACTGATAGACTAGTATTCACTTGGCTTTTACATGCTGGTAAAATCTTGCTTCACCTTCTTATGGCAAGCCTTGTACTGAACTGACTGTGTTGTGCAGAAAACATCAGTTGTCATGGCTTCCGACTGTAATGAGCAAGAACTGCTCTCAGTTGGTAGTCAGGATCCATTTCTTAAAACTTTAATGTTGGGCCTAGAGTGCTAATCATACTAGAGATTCAGGAAGATTAAACTTGTTACTTGAGTCCTTTCTTTTGTTTATGATATCTTGATTTGTTTCTCGAGGCAGATGGGTGAGAAGCTGGTTCACAGATTCAGTGGTCTGGATTGGAAGGAACCGTGCAGCCCATCTATCTGCAACCCCCCTGCAAGGGGGAGGGATGGCCTCCACTACCCCAGGTTGCCCAAAGCCCCATCCAGCCTGGCCTTGGACACTGCTAGGGATCCAGGGGCAGCCACAGCTTCTCTGGGAAGGTTGGTGAGGTTCACACAATAAAAGGAACCTGAGGGAAGCTTTAGATCTGCCTCTTCTGCTATAAGAATCCTCTGGGGAAAGGAGTGCTCAGTACCAGGGGCTGCTCATCCCTTGCTTCTTGCAGATGACAGGCAGTACCTTTTTTGGACCTGTGAGGGGTTGAATGATTAATCACCCCTGCAGGTTAATTGCAATTCTTGCTTTCCTTGTGAGGATAGTTCATAAGATGTCTTAATATGGACTCATCTTTTTGACAGGAAATGGCATCACTGCCTCTAGAGGAAACTTGTTTCAGTTGCTTTATGTCTAATGTCTGGTCTGAAGTGAAATCCTCCTGTGGAGACCTCCCTGGAGGTAACCACAGACAGCGGGTGAGCAGAGCCCGAGCCGTTCAGTTGCCTCCTGTCTGCTCCTCGTGAGGCTGGCTGTGCAGGGGAGCAGGACCCTGCCCGGGTTGCTGGGCTCTGGTGTGCTCGCTGATCAGCTGCCCCTCAGACCCGGGGCTGGAGAGGTACCGCTGGCCCCGCTCCAGGTTACAGAGGAAACTGACTAAAAGCTTCCTCTGGCGACGTCATCTCCTGGCCTCTTTCCTGGCGCGGTGCAGCTCGACCAACCTTATTTGGCTGACTTCTTTTTTCCTTTTTTTTTTCTCCTTCCCTTCTGTGCAGCAAGAGGCCTCCTTGAATTTGCACAATAAAGCCGTTATCTGTGCTTAATCGCCGTTCTGAGGACCACAATGAGCTCTGCTTGGGTCTCAACTCCAACCCCTCTGGTCCCCGCCTCCCAGTGTCGTGTTTGTGTCTGCTTATTGTACTAGAAATCCATCACCCTTCGAGGAGTCTCTCTGCTGCTTTAGACACTACTGGAAAAGAGGAAATCCTTCCCTGGCCGGGAATAATCCGGGGCAATTAACTGATGTAAATTAAGAGCACTAGTAAGCAGTCAGTTAATTGCTCGCTTTTCCCTAGGGGTGTTTGGGAAGAGCAGGAATTTGCATAGTGCAGCCAGTAATACTGCTTCAGAGGAGTTTGTTTTTACCCCCTCTGAAATTTCTAAAGCAGGCTAAGTCTGTAGATTGGTGGAATGCTGCTCTTTTAGGCAGACCTCTTAGAAACAGACACAGAAGTGTCTCAAGGTGGAGCGTTCTGCTGTTTTGGCAGTTGTGGGCACAAACCCCACCCTTCTGACCCTGGTAGCAAGCGATGACATACTGCACTGTGAAAACGGTTGTGCAGCAAACAGTTGTCAGGGCTGCAGGAAGAGATGGTCACCTGTTTGCAAACACATCATCTGCAACTGTTTGGAGATGTAAAATCTGAAAGTGCAGAGAGGTTTGGGCCTTGCACTGACAGGAGACCATTACAACTGCAGCAACTGGGCCAGGCTGCCCAGAGAGGTTGGGGAGCCTCCTTCTCTGGAGAGATCCACACCCACCTGGATGCGTTCCTGAGGGATTTATTCTGGATGATCCCACTCTGGCAGGGGGTTGGACTGGATGATCTTTCAGGGTCCTTTCCGACTCCTAACGTGCTGTGCACTGTGGGTACATGGGTAGGAGAAGTTGTGCAGCTGTGAAAGGACATCCTCGCTTGTCTGAGTGTGCCCTCCTCGGGGCAGCTCTGGGACACTCAGAAGCTGTGGCCTTTGTATAGCAGCTTGTTGAACTTGAATGAAACAGAGAGCAAGCCATCTTTAAAGAGCTTTTTAATGGTGACTCCTGCAAAATGCTTTTTCCTAGTTGTTCCAGCATCTCTGAAGCTGTAGTTGTTCTGAGGAATGTGTTGAACAACACAAACGTTGGATGAAGGAATAATGTTTGGTTCTTGCCCTGTTCCCAGGCTAAGAAATAGGAGAGTTGGACTGTGCCACTGCGTTCCTCTGCCTGTGGTGAGTGCTGGCTGAGGGACAGCTACGGGCAAAGGTGCAGTCGTGCTCCTAAAGGAGGAGTGGATGGAAAAACTCTGAGTCTCATCTTCTGCGTAGAGAAATGTATAGTTAGGCAAGAATGGGATGACAGGCTAGGAGGGGGAAAAGAAAGACTCCTTTCTCTGCTGGCAGCGATTCTGTGTTGAGGAAAACGGAAGTCTCAGAAGAGATCGGGAAGAGGATAGCAGCAGCAATGAGGAAGGGCATGGCGTGTGTGGTTGAGATCCATCTATGCTCTTGCAAGTTCCTAGCTCTCTTGGTCAGCTTGTTTGGTTCATGGAGGGAGAAGGGGTCGCTGTCCAGGAGTGTGAGTGTTGTAAAATCTCGGGGTTTGTGTGAGTGCTGGTTTTTGTGTTGGGTTGTTGGGGATTATTTTTCTTTCTTCAGGGGGAGGGGATTAAGTTGATGTCAGAGAATCTTGAGTGCAGCATATTGGAGAACCGTTATTCTGTGGTGGTTTGCCTTCCCATGTTCCTGAGGTATTCTCATTTTAAAGCCAAACTGATGACTTCCTGCAGCCATGAGCCGTTCTTGTCTGTCTATATATCACTGGTGTTGGTGTTTTTTTTTCTTTCCCCCTTCTCATTAATATACTTATGACTCACATTTCTTTTCCTCTCTGGATTGATAGACCTAGTTATGGTGCGGAAATGACTAAGTACAGGAAAGATCTGCCATTGCAGTCCGATAATCACTTAGCCTCACCATTTAATAAATTTATTGGGGATTATATGCACAGGCTAATAAAGTATGAAATCCTGGGCTAAATCTTTCCTTGCCATAGCTTTTAAACTGTGCTGAACTTGACTCTAAATATGCTACTCTGTATTAGTGAATTAAAAAAAAAGGTATTTCTTCAACAGATTAAATGTGATTTTTATTAAAATCCAGAACTTGAAATCATGTTAAGATGATTGCCATCCACAGGGCTTGCAGAATGGCAGCGAATGATTCTGTAAGGGAGTAAAGCAGTTCCATTGCTGACAAATTGAAGCAATATCAGGTTGCCTAGTAATGAAGTGATGATACAAACCCCACACAATATTTTGTGGTCCAGCACATCATCCTATATGAAAATGATCCTGTTAGTCCTATTAGTGTAGCAACTGACCGGCAACCTTGGTTTTCCAAGTAGAAATTTGTAAAGAAGGGATTTGTAGATATGTATTAAGGGCAATGGTTGCTTGCTGATTCACTAAACAGACACTTTAATGAATGATTGACCTCTTCATATGTAAGTTAGCAAGAAGGATATGGCACAGAGATCTTTATGTAGATATCTTCAGAAACGCTTCCTCCCTGCGTGCAAGAGGTGATGCCTGCAGAAGTTCACCAATGATATATCTCTGCAGGAAAACTGAATAAGAAGTGGTATTCCAGATACTTTTTCAAGGTTCAGCAAAGTAATGCAGACCATTGGTCCAAGAAAGGGTTAGCAAATCAAAATCTTTACATGGTGGGGTCCAGCACTGCACACAGTGCTCCAGGTGAAGCAGCATCAGTGCTGAACACAGTGGGACAGGCAGTTCTTGCTATGGTTGATGCCCTTAGGGTGCAGGTTGCCCTCTGAGCTGCCAGGGCACACTGTGGGCTCCTATTGAGCCTGCTGCCACCAGCACCCTAGGTCCCTTTCTGCAGGGCTGCTCTCCAGCCATTCCTCTCCCAGTTTAGACTTGTGCCTCATGTTACTTCTCTCTGGGTGCAAACTCTGACATCTGTTCTTGTTAAATTTCATGCTGTTGATGATTTTTCCAGTGCTCCAATCTACTGAGATCCCACTGCAAGGTCTCCTGGACCTCAAAGCAGCCAACAGCATCTCCCAGTTTATCATCAGCAAACGTGCTTATGCTGCATTCTCCTCCTGCATACAGATCATTGATAAAAATACTGAACAGCACTGGCCCTAGGATTTAACCCTGAGGAATACTGCTGGTCACCAGCCACCAGCCAGATGCAGCCCCATTCACTGCAGCCCCTTGATCACTGCCATCCAGGCAGTTCTTCACACAGAGCACTGTGAACCTGCTTTTCTCCGATGGACAGCTGGATGTATGCTGTGAGGGATGGTATCAAAAGCCTCCCTAAAATCCTGAAAAACTGCATCCACCACCTTCCCTTCATCTGTTACATGTGTGACTTTATAGTAGAAGGATATCAAATTCAGACCTTCCCTTTGTGAACCCATGTTGACTGTGCCTGATGGTTGCATTGGCACTACTGAAAGGCATTTAAAGGACTAATTACTAGCTTAATCTAATAATATCTGACCACTAAAACAGATCTAGTAACTATAGGTCAAGAAAGCAAAATTGTCTGGTGTGTTAGACATGAGTGCTCGTTCTGTGAGTTGTCTCAAAACCTAAGGTTACTATGAGCTTGAAGAACAGGGTCAGAAAAGGCTTCTACTACTGCTTGTAGTACCTGAGAGCTCCGTGTTGGGAAGGTGTAGAGCTTTGAGAGTGATCATGTGCAGCATCATAAAGCACGCTACACTAAACTAAGAAAGTAGTTGGATCAGCAGTATGTCGTGGTCCTGCCTGCAGCTCAGTTGTGCTGCCTTTATGGGAGCTGAACCCAAACTTCCTCTCCCCTGGCATGCTGAGGTGACACACTTTCCTTGCTGCTGTACTGTTAGTCCCTTGCTTCACGGAACAAGCAAGGGGAGCCTCTGTTACCTGAACGGATGGGCACAGCGTGTTACTTTGGGTGTTGTGGTGACAGCCATACACACGGAAATGAGTTAAACACCCTCCATCCCCCAAGCTTTTTGTTGGGTGTTTTTTTTCTTTATCTTGCTCTGTGGCTTGTTACTACCTTCTCAAGTTTAAGGTTGACTGCAAGCTGCAATGCAATGTATGAGGCTCAGTTTGAATACACCCTTTGCACAGGGTGGAGATCTTTCTAGCATGAGGTAAATGCCAGCATCTTCAACTGTGAGAACGGTCCACTGTAATGTCTGTCTTGAATCTCTTTATCAAAAGATAGAGCACATGCAAAGTAACTTCCAAACCACCAAAAGATCAGAGCAATCAGCTGAAGACAAGATGTCCTGGACTATACTTGCTCCAGCATCATACACAGGAAGCGCAGTGCTATCTTAGTGTTTGTTCTGACAAAAGCTGAATAGTTAGAAATCTGACAGAAAGCTGTCCTGCTACTCCCCTGCTTCTAAAGTTCTGACAAATTTAATATAGTAGGCTTTGTTGCTTGCTCTGGACTTGCTTCACCTTTGTGCAAAGTCTCTTCTGCCACTAAGTGTAATTTAAGAGGTGACAGACCACTTCTCCCATGGATAAGCTTTGAAAGTGTCTTTCATACTGCCAAAAAAGGGGGTTGGTGGGTGTGTCTCTTCTCTATATAGAACCCCTCAAGTTCCTATAATGTGTTTCAAATTTAGATTCACTTCATTGTAACTTCTCAGCAAGCTGGTTCCTTCAGTTTGGAGAAGGTGTCCGTGGTGTCTGACTGTTCCTTGGCATCTTGAGACTGATACCTTTGCAAATGACTGTGTGCAAATGCTTTGGTCTCAGAAGAGGTTGGCATAGAGGACTTTCCAGTAAAATGCTTTTGAAATACTCTAATGAAAGCTCTGATTTGGCAGTGTTTGGAAGGATTGGAAAACAACCTGGATCTGGGGGGATTCGGACAGTCTTGCAAGCCACATGAATTCATTGATCTGCCATTCCCTTAGAGGAAGATGCCTTATTTAGATGCATTAAGGTGGATCTATTTACTTTCATGAGCGAGGGTAGTTAGCTGCTCTTACTGCTACTAGTGCTCTGGAGATGTGCAGTTGGGGACGAGATGTCTGCATGCAGGAACGCTTAAGGAGCCTCAGGCTTTGATCAAAATTGGATTAATGCCCTCAAATCCAATGCTGTTATTCCTTAGCATGTGGAAAAAAAAACCCTGAAAGCATAACAAAAAGAACCTTATACAGCATTTCTGAAAGAGAGCTGTGCTCTCAAGTGGAGTTATGAATGCCCCTTGCAGAAGGTTGCTTTGCAGGCTCCCTGCATCTGGCTGCTCTGAATTTTACTGTTTGCTTTCCCAAGTTGTATTTGCGTGTATGTTGACTTACACAGGAGATGTCTGCAGCATCTGGCTATTTCTCTTCCTGCTGCTTCGTTGTGTTTCTCAGTTTTGACCACCAGCTTCAGGAAGACCATGAGAGTAGCTTATCTGTATGTTTGGCTGCATGAAGACAGTCCATCATATCTTTAGAGGAGGTTTAAAGGGTCTGAATACTGAAACCACAAATCATGCAAAGGAATTGCTCCTGCTCATTCGATACAAAAAGTCAGTTTCCACCATCATCACTACAAATGTTTAAGCTAAGGGCAGACTCTCTGGTCTTGCAGAAATAGTGGAAAATAACCACCAAACAAACCAAAACACAACTGTGGAGACAGCTACAGCCTTTAACTCAAGTCCACCACCTAGAACTTATGTTCAGGTATCTGTAACTTTGTTCTTTTAATAGACTTTGTGAGAACACCCTGAAAGACTAAGGCAGGAAATACTCTGGAGTGGAAGGGGTAATTAAGTATTTTCTGATATTAAAATAAATATGTTTTGGGTTTTTTTCTTCAGTTTAGTCAGGCCTTCTGTGAAAGGCTGCCTGATGCAGAATGTTATTTATTTTTGCATCTGAAGCAGTCTAAGTGATGCCCTCTACTATAGCTGGATTTTGGCTGCTTGGTCTCATGATGTCTGCCTGATCTATAGAAAGTCCATCTACCCTTATTCCTGTGCATTATAAGGGTGGCATGGGATAGACCTGTATTTAAAAGGAAGACATGTTAATAGATCTTGCTTGACTGCTGGGATTTCTGGGCATTTATCAAAGTCCTCATGCATACACCTAGGTCTCAAATAATAACTGAAGTTTATCAGGCATTCTTTTCTAAAATCCCAATTTCAAACTATATTTCAAGAGGTATATGAGTGTGAACTTGAGACTGTGCATTTAATTGCAGCTTTAATGAACGGGGTCAGCTTGGTTGCATGTTTGAGAGCTTTGGTTTGCCCACACTAAGATGTATCTCCAGGGTGTGTGTTCCCCCCTGTGCTGCCTCAGAGAGCCCAGCTCAGCAGTTCTGCCAGCGCAGCAGGAAGGTGGGTTAGCAGTGTGGGCACACGTGCTGCGGGATGGATCTCTCCAAGGGGTTGGTCGTGTAGCGAAGGATGAAGCCAGGAGTGCCTGGGAGCGAGGTGTAAGTGGTTCAGTGGAGTGGCCCATCTCACCCAGCTGTGCCCAGAAAGCTGCCTTGCCTTCCTCACACAACCTGTGCCAGCAGCTGTGCCCCTGTGAAGCGTAGGGCATGGCACCAGTGGAGTGGTTCTGCTGGGAAGAATGCCAGACAAGTTGTTCTCAGCCTGATTTGTTCTTTGGCCCTGCTTGTGGGGGTGCATGGGGTGCTGATGTGAGCCCAGAGAAGGCAGTGGGAGGACGCAGGCCATTTGGGATGGTGGTGGGGGACCACACCCTGCGTGTGCTGGCATCCTGCTCTGCTCCCTGAGCAGCTCGGTGCCCGCCTGGGAGCCCTCTGGGACACGGGGTTCTCTGTGTCCTGCTGTTGTAGCTACTCCCCTCTATATTAGGAAGGCTCAAGTGCTTGGACTAGATACAGCTTAAAATAACAGAAAGTACTTCAGTAATCAGAAGCTGGTCTGTTATAAACTGCCTGCGGTCCCAACAGCTATTCAAAACCTAAAATAGGCTGGAGGCGAGGGAGGCAAATGTGGGTGGGGAAACTGAATATTAAAAAGCAGAACTGATCTGTTTCAGGGAAATCCTGTGTTTTAGGGAGCTGTGACTGAAGCAGATATGAGAAGGCAGCCAGCCTAAATGAGACCCTGTACCGAAAGGAAGTTGCTGGATTTGCCTAGGTCACTGGAAATGATAGAACTGAAAATCACAGGATGATGAAACAACTTTACCTCACAGTTGACTGTGCCTGTAGTTAAATTTGGAGGGATGGCTCATAGTCTGGGCAGTCCGATCCCACAGTAAGGCTGTGTTCTAGCTCCTAGAAGTCTGGCTATTGTTCATAGACTCGGCTGTGAGCCGGCCAAGAACTCCATGTGCCACACCCAGGCAGTGCTGTGGAAGTATGAAACAGGCAGCTCTGTGTTCTGCTGCCCTGCTCCTTACCAGAGAGCTGAAATGCTAGGTGTCTCTTGGTCAAAGAGCAGGCGAGTGCATGAAACAGATAAGCATTCTTTTGACTTGTCCATCCAAACCTGAATCTTTTGGAAGGAAGGGCTGTCACAGCAGCTATCTTAATGCTCTCTTCCTTATGGAAAGTCTCTTGAATGACAAGCAGAGCATCTGAGCATGGCTTTTTCTTTCTTTCTTTTTAAATTTGCCCTTAATTCCAAGTTACCTCTAAACCATTTCTTAACCACAGGTCAATTTAGAGACCTTAAGAAAGGGATTGAGTCTGACTCAGGAACCTCAACTACTTACTGTACATGTAGTGCCTCTTATGCTGCTCACACTTGTCTTGTTAGCATCCTGTCTTGATCTCATCTTGAGCCCCTTCCAACAAAATAGCTGCTTGTAAATTTGGCAGGCATCCGCTGGTTGCTGGGTTTGGAAAGCGTATTGGCTGTCTGGAAATGCATCTTGGCTACTGGGCTTGTCTGCTTAACCCCTTGAACTGAGTCTTTGCAGCCGTTAAACGGTATTGGGAATCCAGTTTGGGATGGAACTAGACTGTGACAAGTTCAGGTGTGGGGCAGAGCTGCCTTCAGGCGATCTGAAATGCTTCCCCTGGTGGGGAGGAGTGCTGGGACTGTTGTGCTGGTGCTTGCTGCCCGGTCAGAACACTGGTGTGCAGTGTATGATTTTGGGGTGGTGGGCACATTACCCACTTGTAACCTGTGAGCAGGTTTGCTCAGGAGGGCCACGCAGTGGCTGGGAGGAATGTCCCCCGTACCTCTGCTGGCATTTCAGACAGGGCTGCTGCCCTGCCGACAGCCTCTGAGTTGAGGAGTGTGAGCTGGGGATGTGGCTAAACCCAGACATGCAGAGCTCAGCTGCCAGCTCTGCCACTGAGATGCAGGGCCATAATAGACATAGACTGTCCCTCCAGGGAACATCACCTTCTAGCAGGCAGAAAAAGGGGTGTTAACAACACAACCCTCTAACAAAACCCAAAGCTGCCCTGAGCAGGGAAGTTGAATGATGGCGACTGCACGTGCTGCTTTGTTCCACCTCCTGAGCCAGGTGTTGTGGACAAGGGGTCAGGGCTTTTCCTCCTGTTTTTTGTGTAATCTCCTGGGTTGTGGCTAGTAAAGGATGTTCTCTTGGAGTAACTGTAACAGGTACAAACCCAGTTATTCTAAAGGCCTCTTCAAACTAGCTCTGAAGGAATAGCAAACAGCAGCGTTGATGGTTTGGAGCAGCTACAGGAAAGCCCAGGGAGGTGCACCAGGAATCTATTATGAGAAAGGAAATGGCAAAAATAAGAGGAATTGATCCGTTGCACAAGGTTGTAAGTTGTGTAATAAGTGGCATACAATTATCTGACTTGACTGTAAATGTGGGGATCCACCCACGGCTTCTTTTACTGGATTAGTACTCTCATTTTGCAGCTCCTTTTGTCAGACTGAAACTTGTTTGCCCTCTGGGCAGGGTGGCAAGCCTCTAGCAGCCATGGTGTTGAAACAGCACTGGTAGGATGTGACTGCTTACTATCTGCTTGAAAGGGGAAAGCATTAAAGCTGCTTGAATTGAACTTGGAAACGTCACTAATGATTTTTGGAAGCCATGATGTGTAGGGAGTAGACAAATTCCCCAGGTGGTTTTTTTATTGTTTTAAATGAATAACTCTAGTAATCTTACAAAGTCGAACTTTTATTCTTGAAAAAGTTGCTTGCCCAAATTAGATTACTAATTAAATTAGATAAATGATGCCTCCCGAGTTCTAAAATGCAGAGTTCTCCAACCTATTGAGAAGTGTTGGCATAGGCCTGTCTTTGTGTGTGTGTGTTAATAGTGTGTGCTTGCTAGTATTGGTTGAAGATGATAGCTCTGACCTTAGAAATATCGATTATCAGAAAATGGAAGAGTTGGGGCAGGGTGGATGAGAGTCCTCTAAAGTAACCCAACTGCAAACATCAGCCCCTTTGCATGAGGAATAGGCTTTTTGGAAACCCTCTTGTGAGCTCTGGGAACATGGTTTGAAGGGGTTGTTTTGTTTTTTTAAGAGAGACTGTCTTTGGGGTGATAAACTAATAAACTTGATTCGCCACCAGTTGGGGAGGTGTGGAAGAAGCCCTAGTTTATGTAACTTACAAGGATGTCTGAAGTAAACTCTCTGCCTAGATAGAGTAACTGGTCTCTAGACTGATGGACACGTCCTGCATGGAGGATCCCCTCGGGCTGCACTTGATTGCTCTGTACTCATACCCCTCTGAATTGACCAGCTGCAGGGGGTGACTTTAACACCAAGGTAGTTGTGGCTTCTCACACTCCTGAGAAAAGCAACAAAACACTGCTGTGCTGCTCTGCATTACCTTTCCAGTGGCCATGGGTATCTACAAGGAAACTTTTTTTTTCCCTGTGAAAATTCTTGTTTACCACTGGCTCTATGGAAGAGCTTTATTTTCCTTATCACTGGGAGACAAGCGGTCCCAATTAATCTCAAAATAGTGCCTTGTGTTAGCAGCCAAACAAGTACACATTTGGGGCTGTAACACTACAGTACGCCAGTATTTATATTAGGATAAATCGCTTAATTTCCTTTTTGAACTTGACAACTTTAGCATTATGTTTTGTACCAGATTTTTAGTGCCACCTCAATCTCTTCTTGCCCTTTTCAAGGACAGGGGTTGCCTCTTTTTGCTCCTGGATACAATGGCTACTGTAAACCCTGTCAGAAAACTTATGCCGACCATGCTGGTGGAACAGATACAGAATCAGCTTGTTCTGGAGCCCGTTGTTAGATTAGACAGAAGTTCTCATCTTCCAAGCTGCACGTGGGGCAGAGGTACTTCTAAATTACTTCTAAACTACTCCCATGTTAGTTGCCAAGTGCTAGAAGAGCAGGGGACCGGCAGCGTAGCTTTTCGATGGCCAAGGTCCTGCAATCAGCTTTCCCCCTTGCCCCGTGTTAGTAAATCAGTGCTATAAAGGTGACTTTTCCTGGAAGTTATGGGCAGAGTGCTTTCTGCACTGGCAGCATCCCCTCGGGGGCTCTGCTGAAGCAAGATGCAGACTCGTGTCACAGGGCAGTCTGGCTCCCTGCAGCTCAGGTGTGCCCTCCTCTGCCCCATCTCGGTTCAGTGCCTGCAAGCGGATTCTTGAAAGCTCTGAGCTTTCTCAAGTCTTGCCTGCTGTCACTGTGGCTCACTTCCTGTGGTAGCTTTTTCCTCTTGCTGTCCCCAGCGGCTTGGGCTCCTGAAGCTGCAGCTTGCTGCCCACACAGGCAGCCTTGCTGGGGACTGAGAGCAGCTGGTGAGGGGGGGCACCTCTAATCTGGGTTTTGTTCAGGTGTGGCTCCACAGCGGTTTCTGAACCTGAACTAGTTTGCTGCCGTGCTTCACAGGGAAGGAGTAAGACCACATGAGCATAAATCTAGTTAGATTTGGTCTCCTCACCTCCCTGACCAGGCTTCTTGCTGGCACTGTGTGTGAGCAGCTGCCTGCTCCCTGCCTGCAGAGCAGTGAGTGCCCTCAGCACCTTCCACAGCTCCAGGGCATCAGCAGAACTTTCTCCCTGTCAGGCAGTGGTGCCTTCTCCCAGCTGTTCAGCCAGCTTGCTCAGATAAGATAATCATGATGCAACTCAATCGATTTTTCTCGTGTCACCTGCAGTTCAGATGCTGACCTCCCTGTGCAGTTGTACTGATGAGGCACTGCTCAGCCTTATCTGCTGCTTGGTTTTTAAATGAAGGAAGTTTGTTACTTAAGTGAACTTGTTAAAAAGTGTGGTATGCGTGGGGCAGAGCAGTGTATTGCATCTGTGGCTACAGGACTCTGCACAGGAATCCAGTGGCTGTGGGCTCTCCCTGGGGATTTGTATCGTGTTTCTGGTCTCTTAGATCAGTCAGCAGTGACATGTGTTTTCTAGTGGAATCTGGAGGATGCTGCCAGCTCCTCATGTTTTTGGTCTAGAGCCCAGTGATGCATGTTTCATAGCACACTGCATGTATGATCTCCCCTGTTCTTCTGCAAGGGGGGTGATGATGGGGATAAGGGAAAGGGACAGAAGAAGTATTTGCTATTGAAGCTAGTAAGTGGAGCTCCTTTCTGACTATAGTTCTTGATGTTTCTGCCAAGTTGCACTCAAATAGTAGTTGAGTCCATTAATTGAGATCAGAGCATCCAGTCCCTTGTTCCTGTGGCCACTGGCTACTTAGAGAAGCCTGTCCTCTCTCTGGAGGCGGCTTTTAATTTAGTTTTATTATAGGCACAAACCAGAATTTCCCTTGGTAGATGACACTGAGATGGGGAATTCAGCATAGCAGTGGATGAATTTTACTGTAAGGTTCATTGAAACTTGCTATTTCTTGCTGAGTGTGACTTCATTTGGCATTTTTTGTGCTTTAATGACAGTCATGTGTGTCTTGTTCATGTGAAGTAGTACTCTGAAGCTTGTAACATTGAGCTAGTTTTACACTGTGGTTGAGTGCATGAGGTAACAACACATAGGAAAGGCAGGAAGCTGCAAAATGCTAGGCATCTCAGTACCTTCAGAAATTTGATCCACAACCTATAGCTGACTGCCCTGTTTTATGCCTTAATGTACAGCAGGTGCAGACAGTTGAGATGTGTTTGTAACTAGTGTGTTGCTGAAAGTACCTCTGTGTGTCTGGCTTGGTCGGAAATGACATTAAAAATAGCCCCAACTGAATAACTGACAACTACTTCTGCAAAATGAGCCTAGACGCTGCCCTGTCAAACGTGTGCAGGGGATGGGTGGGGAAGGTGCAATTTTTCTTTACTTATCCCCCTGGTACTTCTGGCTCTCTGGTACCAAGTGCGTTGAAGGTGGGCAGGCTTCCTCCTGCACTATATCATGTTGACTTCATTCAGATTGTTGCAGTGGGGTGGGATGGGGTGCCTTCCTTGGCTTTGCTGTGGCTCCAGTCATATGAGGACTGTGGTCCCCAGCTGAGGAAGGGTGGTGGGGAGGGCTGGGAAGCTCCAGGGAAGGGAGCTGTCAGGAGGGTTAATGCTCTCTCTGGGGGCCACAGTGCCGTGCTGGTGTTCTGCTCCCTGATGAGCTTAGGGGTATGAAAAGGTCCTTTAAGACTGCTGGAAAGGGGGCTTGGTTTAATTAAGTGTAATCCCTTTAGAAATTGCAAGCGCTTTCACATGACCCATTCCAGCCTCACCCTGACACAGAGGAGCCGGGGCGGTTTCGGCAGCGTGCTGGCGCTGGGGAAGGAGCCAGATGTCTGTGAGTATTGCTGGGGGGACACACACTACCTCTGGTGCTCTTCCCAGGCCCTGGTAGGCTCTGGGGGTTGCCATGCAGCTCCTGTCCTTGCAGCAGTGCCCGTGTTAGCTGCTCAGCCTGTGGGAAGCACAGTGCAGTTCTGTTTGTGCTCCAGAAGACACTTGTGTGTGTGAAGGGACAGGGAACAGTTCTTGTTACATGTGCTGTACTGTTGCTGAAAGCCAAACTGGCAAGGCTTTTACATTATTAGGGTGCCTTACAAGATCTTGAGTTCAGAGTTGATGCAGCTTCAGCTGGGTTTGGTGTGCCTCTCTGGTCAGCGCTGTCCAAAACTGGTGCGTGGCACTGGTCTAGTACCTTTACCCGCAGTCACTACTGGGTGGACTGGTGCCCTGTGGGGTGTAGTGTTTATAAAGGATGGCCTGAAATGTCTCTTTAACTGAACTTCTGCTCCATAGGAATCAAATCAGAAATAAAGTATGACTTTTCCTGATACCGTTTTCACCAGAAATACCCACTTGGTGGCTTGACCCTGGGAACTGTGAGTGCCTGAAGCCTGCAGAGCAGCAGGGTACCACAGCTTCCTCACGTTCAGGAAACCTAGGGAGGAAAGAAGCTTAGGGTCAGGGTTTTGTAGGGGTTGATACTCTGTTGTGCTGACTCTACCTATTATTCTGACACAAACTTCCTAGTGCTCTGTTCCTGTCTCAACTTGTGGCAAACAGAATTGTCTGTTCTGCTGCTGCACTGCTCTAATAACAAGTCACACGTCCGTTAGGCTGATGGTATGAGTCCTTCCTGTTTGTTCTGCCATGTGCGGCCACAGCTTTTCATCTTAGGAAGCAGGGATAGCAGGTTATTAGTAGGACTCCCTCAGAAACCTGGAAGATAACTGGCAGTAATTGGTGCTAGTAAAACTTACTGGGAATCTCAGTGGGGCAGAAAATGGGACGTAAAGTACATGGGCAATATTAAAATACCTTAAAAGATGTTGCAGATAGGGTCTGGTACCACTGTCTATTTAAGCTCATCTCCTGCAGTCTGCTAAACATGTGGGAGGAGGGTGGTGGTGTCCAGTAGCTTTTGCTTATTAACAGGCGCTTTCTTTGGCTGTAACAGCTCTGAGAGCTGGAACAGCATCTCATCCATGCAAGATGTTCTGTCTGTGCAGGTCCCAGCCTCACCACAGCACTGTCCTTGGCAGCAGGAAGCTCTTTAATATGCTCTGGTAGTGGCAATCTTTAGCTGTACTTAGACTGGTAGAACAATGGTGACTCCTCAAATAGAGAAGAGGAAGAGTTGCTAGGTTTCTAGCTCTTTCCTGTAGCTGTTATGAAATGAATTGTTTAAATATGGGCTCTTTTCTTGAGTATCTTTTAGCTTGGTGAAATGTGATACTTGAATTTTCCTGTAATGTGCAAGATGGCTTCCTCTGGAAGCTTTTTGTATAATGTTGCTAGCTGTTTGTAGGCAAAACATGATATTAAAGGGTGATGGAAGGATGAAAGAAGGCTATTTAGAGGCCATCTGCTAGGGTAAAACTTACTCTAGATTAAGGTCTAAAAACTTAGAGGGTTGCAGATAACTCTGCTAGAGTAGTGCATTATAATTGCTATGATGAAAAAAATCAATTAGTTGGTTTAAATAGAATTTGAGTATAAATTAGTGTATTAGGAGAACTGCAGTACTGCAGGTGGGGGTCTCAGGAGCAGAGTAGAGGGGCAGAATCACAGAATGCTTTGGGTTGGAAGGGACCTTGAAGATCATCTAGTTCTAGCCTCCCTGCCGTGTCCCAGGACACGCTCCACTAGCCCAGGTTGCCCCAAGCCAAAGGCCTTGGACCCTCCAGGGAGGAGACATCCACAGCTTCTCTGGGCACCCTGTGCCAGGGACTCACCACCCCCATGGGGAAGAATTCCTTGCTCATATCTAATCTGAATCTCCTCTACTTCAGTTTATGCTCATGTTGAGCTTTACATCAGTCGACACTCCCAAGTCCTTCTCCTCAGGCTGCTCTCAGCTTCTGGTACAGCACTTCTGTCGTGTAACCCTTGTGCAACATCTGTGTTGGACTGTACTTGTCTGTGACTGCCTCAGGAAAGTGATTTTTACTAAAAGCAAGACTGCAAATGGATGAGGAGTATGAAGGTAGATGTGCCTGGCACTTGTCAGGTAGAGCTCATAGCAGTCTGTAGGCCTGTGTAGTTGGAGCTGTGGGCAGAGCACACTGGGAACAGTGATGCTGACTTGCCGTAACGGGGTGGCCCATGGGTATCTCTGTGAAGGAAGCTCCCTTGGTGCTTGCTTCTTCAGCCTTTTTATGTGCTAAGATAGATTTGTGTTTGTGCCAGTACACAGGCTCTTGAAATGCAACAAAACCCTTGGTGAAGCTGCATCTGCTCTGAAGTCTTGTCAAGCCTCTTCCCTGCTATCTGGGGATGGAGAGCTTTGTTATTCCAGTTAACAATCACTCCTTCAAAAACACCCCAAACCAAAAAGCCTGGCTTGGTAGCACATGGGAGAAAATGATGTGTATGTAGTTTCCACATCAGTGAGGCTTAACAAAGCTCAGTTCTACAGCAAACTAACTTCTCAGCCAAATATTGAATGACTGTGAAAGGAGTGGTTAAGATGTCACTGGTGCAGCCCAGGCCATGGTTTTCCCAGGCTGCGCTGCTGACAGTTAACAGCAGTACACTGCTGAGTGTTAACACGTTGGGATGGGGGAAGCTGGTGTTGCTGGGGTGTGGTTCTGCACAGCACAGCTCCATTTCCTGCCTGTCTGAGTTCACGCTGCCTTCTGAAGTGGCACAGGCTGAAGTTGCAAGTGCAGACACCCCATCGCTGCTCCTAAACCTTAGGTTGCTGCTCATCTTGAGCATGGGGGACAGCTTCTGGGGGAAAAATGTACGTTTTCCTACTGAATATACTGATTGAAGGATAACTTGTCAGATGGCTTAAGGGCAGTTGAGTGCCAATGAAGGGATGAATCTTGCTGGCTCCAGCAAGATGGGGCTTTGTTTTGCTGTTCTAAGACAGATGCGAGTCTTACAAAAGAGTATTCTGTATGGATTACACAGATAGTTACTGAAGTGGCTATATTTTAAATTTTACGGTCTGATTTGCTCTGTTTGGTATGGGTTGTAAAGAGCTGCCACAAGTGTTTCAGTTCTGTTTGCTCTGGGCTCAGATACAACCACCTATGCAGATACCAGGTAAGAGTAGCTACTGTGTTTTACCCATAAACTGTAGCAAAAAGAGGTTTTCTTCTGTGGTAGTTGGTACGCCAGTGTTTTAGGTGAACAGGAAATACTTAAAAAGCAACCTGTTGTCTAATGCCTCATTTAAGGTAACCCCTCTTGTAGGCTAGATAATGGACAGCTTGCTCTCACTGGTAGGTGTGCTGGGCTAGTCAGGCTTACAAGCTGGCACTCTTTCTGGTGGAAGAGACTGCTGCTTAGCTCAACTTAAACAAGAAAGCCTTTTAAGTTTATCACAAGGTACAAACCAGCAGTGTGCCTAGGCTCAAGTAGGCCTTTTGAGAATCTTCAGAATGTGTTTGGATGCTGTGGTCTCTTTCAGCACTTGACTTAGCAAGGGGCTTTCTGCTAGTTAAGGCTTAAGGGAAAAATAACTGGTGGTGGCTCTCAGCAGTCATCTGCTGCTTTATTAGTAAACAAGGTGTGGAAAATACACAAAATCTGTTCATGGATCCTATATACAGGGATAAAAACTGTGATCATATCAGTGTTGGGTGGTTCCTTCCTTGATCTCTAGTGTCATGTGGGTAGCTTATAGTCTAAATGCAACTGAATTACTCTTACTAAAACTCTTCACAGCATAATTCCCCTCCCCCCTGGAAGGCTGGTGCAGTGTGTTAAGAGGATTGATTCCACTGAAGAGCATATAAATTAGGTTTTGTTGATGTGGGGTAAGTGGCTTGTTGGCAGGAGCTGTGGGTAGTGGTGCACCGTGACTCTCTCACCTGTACATCTTCAAGTTTTGAGTCTTTGCTTTGATGGAAAAGTGTTAGAACAGTTTTATCTGCAGCTTATGTCCATAAATCATGAAATATCTTTACCTTTTTCAGATGATAGGTAAGCAAATAGCAGCGAATTCTCAGACTGTTTGGTGTACTTGCAGTCCTTACTTTGCCTGGTCAAAAGTTAAGGCATCTGTGTTCAGGCAGGAGCATTCAATATGAGAATCTACATGATCATTTCTAGTAAAGACCAGGAGTTGTGGCTACATTTTACATTACTCTGAGGTTAAATGCCTGTGCTGTTTAACATTGAGAACTACTGGTGCAAAGGAGTAGCGGTGCTTTCCTGCTTCTGTGGGATGAAACTGCACACTCCTGTGCTGTAATCCCTTGCCACTTCCATTTCACATGTGAAAACGTGATGGTGAGGCTTTCCTGTCAAGATAGTGTCATGTAATATTTCTTCTAGAAAACCATTCATGATCTTACTAGTTATGTCTAAGGCTAATGAAATCTTGACTGCAGTATTAAATTACACTTAACCCATTTCTGCAGTATTTAGAGAGATCTCACCTCCCTGAAAGAGTTGGAAGGCAGCAGGGAGCTATATAGAGATACTTATACTTTATGATCAGTCTGCACATAGCAGTGCCTGAGTAAGTTCAGCATGTGTTCTTTTTGCCTTAGAACATGAGATCAGCCTTGCATCCTGTCTGCTTTGTACCCTCAAAGCACGTTGGGGATTGTGCCTTGTAATTTCTACAAATACCCTTGGAGGCTGGAACAGTATTGCTGGCATTGACTTGCCTGCTATAGCAGGCTGAGTTGTTAATGCTGCCTTGACTTTCATCCTTCAGATGGATGGTTGGATGCCTGGTCATGTGTACTGAGGTTTGGAGTGTCTCTGCTTTTGTGAAAGACACCAGAATGTTCTATACTAGGAAGTCGACTCCAGAATCTGTTAAAGACTCCCAGGTGTCAGGACATAGGTGGGAATGTTGATAGGAACAGAGAGGATAAACTCTCACGCTGTGAAACAGGCATTACATTCCACAGGGGAACTGAGAACACTGCTATCAGGGCAGTGACTGTGCCTGCTGGCAGTGAAGCTCCTGAAGGCTTGGGAGCTGGTCCCTCGCAGTAGGCAGAGGTTGGTTTTCATTATTGGGCAATGTTGCTTGGAGCATCTGCTGTAATTATGTGTTTTCTGTCTTCCAGATCAGTGTGCGAGTTACTACCATGGATGCTGAGCTGGAGTTTGCCATCCAGCCCAACACAACAGGGAAGCAACTCTTTGATCAGGTAAGTGATGGACCTGCCAAGTTCTACAGTTGATACAGACATTGTAGTTCTATTAAGACAGCAGCAAACAATTTCTAAAGGACTTCAAAGATTAGGTGGCAGTGTGTATAATAACCTGAGAGCTCAGCATAGTAAGAAATTACACTTTTTTTCAAAACTACTGCATTTTTTAATCTCCGAGAACATATTTTTACCTCTAATGCACTGAATTGGTGCTGTAGCTCATAATAAATCATTGGAAAGCAGTAGGTGTGTGTAGTCCTCATTCATAAGTCTTATGAGGGAGCTAGCAAGCTATCTTTGGCTGACTTACTTGCAAGCACTGTGTAATTGACTTCAAAGAGTAGTTGGTCTCTAAAACAAGAGAGGTTTAGCTGGGTTTCAGATGTTGCTGCGACCCTTAAGTGCAGGTGAAGTGATACTCAATACTCCCATCAGGCCCTGAGGGGAGTCCTAAGAGAAGTGACGTCCTGTACTGCACTGGGCTGTCTTCCTCTGGCTGCTTCATCCTTCTCTGTGCTCACTGGGTGGGAAGAACACCTCCTGGTCTGGCCCAGACAGAAGCAGGGAGCCACGCGCAGCACACAGTTGGAGCAGATGAAGACAGACAGTGTCAGTTGCAGTGGGTGAAGCTTTGACAAGCTCCACTATGTTTCTCTGCTGCACTTGAAGGCCATGGGTTTGCTACCTGGGGGAAAATCTGAACAGTAAGTTCATAGCTTAAAGAAAAGTAAAGTGACTCTTGATTTAATGACAAGATGAAGGAACTGCCAGACCAGAGATGTCGGATATGGGTGCGGTTCAGCAGTGGTAAGTGTTCTGAGGCCAGCTCACACAGCACCTATCTAAATGAAGAGAGAAACTGAAGGGCTGAACCACCCATAGAAGTCAGCAATTTCTTTTGAGGACAGCAAGTTGGGTTTTTTTAGATGTTTAACCACAAACTACTACTTTTCTCTCATGCTCAGCTGGATGACTCAACACTAGATATTACATTGCTGTTTGCAGCCCAGCCCTGAAATGGAGGAAATAGTGAGATCCCAGGCTTTACTGAACGACCATCCTCTCGTGATGGGAAGAGCAGAACGGCGTTCAGGGACGTTCTGAGTTGCAGCGTAGTCCTCAGCTGCCCGTGTGCTACTGCATAGCAGCCTCTACACATTTTAGCCCTGCATGATCTCAAAATCTGTCATTTTTGGAATGATAGAAGTGAGAGCTGGATTCTGTTCAGAATCCACGTGTGCAACATGAACTCCACCATAGTTAGCCCATGGGAACCATGAACCAGTGAAGCTGAGGTAATGTACCCCTAGGTTCATCAAAAGGGGAACTGGTTTTTTGGAGGGAGTGTTCCTCATATGGATGTTTCCCACCATTATTTTTCAGTACCTGGTTTCTGACATTATCCCAGCAAAGCACCAGTGATCCCAGCAAAGCCAAGAAGTGATACTGCTGAAATCAGGAGTCTCTTTATCTGCACACGATGTTTTCAGTCAGGTCTAGAGCATCTGTAGCATTTGCTGTGAACTGACATTGTGATGGCAGATTTGGGCTTCAGCAGCTTTTCTTTGAGAGGCATCTGATCATGTTTCCAGCATGGGAATTCTTCATGTCCTTGTAATTGATTTCACTCCTGTGTCATGTTGTTAAACAGCATGTCCTCCTCCCTGCAGTGTCTTTCACACAGCACCTGCCCAAACAGAGGCTTTATTTTGTTTTTTCCATGGTCAGTACTTTGCAAAGGGAGAAGACAAATGCTGCTGCAGGACTAAGTTGCTAATGTAAACGAGGCAGTGTTATTTCAGCTAAATTGTTTGTAGGTGGAGTTGGAAGAGGAAATATAGTGAGGAAAAAAGCATCTGAAGCTAGCTGCTAAATATTTGCTGTGTCTAAAAGGCCTGGTGGGCACTATCTCTTTATACTGTCCATATATCACACTCACTGCAATAAGAAACTGTTTTGTACTGCCTAGCACATGAGGTTTCCTTGTGGAGGTGAAGATCTTGGTTCCTGATAGGGTGGATAGTGAAATGTATGTCCTAGACCCTCATTAGTGGCAGATGTTCAAACTGATTACTGATCTTTGCATAAAGAGCCTATACCTGACAAAACATGAGAGCCAGTAGTGAGCTGACAGTAAATACTAAACCTGCTCCCTTTAGTATGGGGATGGGGCTGTGAACAAGGTGTTAGTGACATACAGGCAGTGAGTGTCAAATGGCCTGGCTCTTTGTGTAGGTTAGTTCCTGTAAAGGGCTAGTCCAGAGCTGTTCCCCCTGCTACTGGGGACTAAGCAGTGACTGCTCTCTGACTGACAGTCTTGTTTGCTGTGACTCAGTTTCTATTCCAAGGTGGTCTTGGGCCCTGTGATCTGGTGCGTAAGAACAGTTATAGCTGGTTGTTTTCTATCTCCCTTAAATGATGTTGTGCTCCTGGAATTGTTAAACCAGTGTTTTCTGCCTGATGCTGTTCCTGAGAAAGGAATGCTTTAATAAATGGGGGTTTTTTTAGGGAAGGGAGAGCTTCTCTACAAAACAAACTTAGTTTTGCTGTTGCAGCACATTGACCTTATGATGCAAAACCTGACTTGACTCTGGCAAGAAAAATCAAGTTATCCTGCATGTATCTGCCCTAGAGTGCCCTTTCACTTCAGGCTGTCAGCTCTTACTTGAGCAAAAAGGAAGCTGCTAAGTATTACCACAGTTTCTAACTGCACAGCTACCTCAGTGCATGCCACTGGCTTTGATAAGGTTTAGGCAGTGTTTGTTTCCACCCATTTTGTCTAAAGGTAAATTGAATATATTGTTTATGCCATCCATAATTCTAAGCTCCTCTGAATAGGAGTCAGGAGACTTTTGGAAAGCTTGCTTCTAGGTAGCAGCTTAATGAGGAGGAAAAGATTGAGTCTAAAGATCCATGGTAATAGTAGGTGGATGGGCTTGAGGTAGAAATGTTGCTGTGTGTGTCTGTCTCCTACCTGGAAGGCTTCTGAGGGCTTTCAGAGACATGCCCTCATTCATACAGCTGGGCTGTGTACAGACTCATCACAAAACTCTTAGCTGCTGACAACTTCTGTGCTGCAAAAACATACTCCCTCCATGCTTCCCACATGCTGTGTGAGGCAGCTTCCTACAGAGCCTTCTGATCTCTTCTGACCTTGGATCCTGCTGGCACCTTACTCTTCCATTTGCCCTTCAGAGCCCCTTCCTCCATCCAGTGACTGGCAGGGGCGTCTTAGCACTCTGCTGTGTTAGGTCTGCTGGGTGGTGAGTGTTACCCAAGGGTGGGGATCTCAACCCATTTGATCATCCTGATGTCAGACCTTGTTAACAATGAGTTGTGGTTACTAAGCTGTTCACTCAGATTTTCCTTCAACCAGAAATGAACTCTGTTGCTCCAGCTTCAGAGCAGATTTGTTTCTTGGTGATGTGCTTAGAGCTCTCTGAGCCCAGAGTTTGCCATGTAAACTTCAGTCCTTCCAGTGCAGCCGTCTGGAGGTGGCAGAGTCCAGGAGACACTGCTTGCAGTGTGTGACTCCAGAATGAGCCTTCAGAGTAACCAAAAGCACACAGGCTCATTAAAGCTGACCTCTGTCCAATTAAGAGCCATGAAGCCAAGTCACAGGTTAAGGGGAAACGTGACATTAGAAGGACTTTAGTATCTGTTACTTCAAACTGAAGGTATGTGATTAAGCTTCCTAGGAGGCTTTTCCTCAGTTTTGTGAGCTTTTGGGGTCAAAGCTATACTTGTAACAGAAAAGCTTACTTAGCTACTGGTTAAAATTGTAGCAATAAGCATCTCTGCTCACACTAAACCTTGTCAGTGATTTTGTGTTCAGTTAAAATAGTGTGGAGTTGCTTTTTGCTTTGTTTGGGGTTTTAGTTCTTAAGGCTACAACAGACTTCATTAAGAGCCAGAGCGCCTAAGATTCTGGCTTGCTTATCTGCTGCAGTGAGTGTAATTGTTTTGTGGAGTGGCAGTTTGTCAGTCTCTTCTTTCAGGGCTGCTGAAGCTCACAACACACACTGACCAGATCCTTCTCGACTTCGGAGTAGCTCTGGGTTGAGCTGTGTTTGGAACAGACGTGGCCAGTCCTGGCCTGTAAACTGAGGTTTGTGAGGAGAGTGGCTGTGGAGAAGCCTTTAGCCTTGGTAAGGTCCTACCTAATAGCCTTTAACTACACAGGCATGGGTCTGGATAGGGGAGAGCACTGAGCTGAGGATTTATGGTGTCAGTCTCATGGTAGAAAGCAGCGAGCCTGGGGATGCTGGTGGGTTCCTCCAGCAAACCCCAGAGGTCTTGTTTGTGTATTAAAGGCTTGTGGTTGAGTGCTATGGAGATGTGTCTCACATTTCCCAGGAACATGTGGAAACTCATTGGCTTTTATAAAGGCCAGCCAAAAATGGACTGCTTTACTTGTTGCTAAGGGAGTCAATAGCAAACTGTAATAAGCTTAAAAACTGAAAGAAGATCCTGTCATTTAGTGCTCTGGTGTTTCAGCACATAGAAAGGGAAGGTCAGAAATACCCATGTTCTGGAAGAATTAGCCAGGTGGAAAGGGAACAGTTGAATATTTATGGCTGTGGATGGAGTCCATCTTGGCTGTTCAGTTTGGGTATACTGGGAAGACCACAGTCTGAGTTTGTTTTACTAGGCTATGCAGATGTGGCTGCAGTTCAGAGCTCGTCTAGCAATAAGGTTTGCTAGCAGTTTTTTCTTGGAGGTACTTGACATGCCTGTCATAGAAAGGGAGAGAGGACTGCTTCATCTTGAATCTCATCTGTTCTAGATAAAGACAAGCTTGTGCTGTGGTATAGCCTGAGCTGCTAACTGACAGCCAGACTCCTTGCTGCTCTAAAAAGCTGTTTCTTCTTCGTGGTATTTTCCTTGTTAAATGGAACTAAATAGGCTGCTAAAGCTGAGATGGGAAGGAGGAAGGAGGGCTGTTTCCACTCACACACAAATCAACGCCCTCAGCCCCTTTCCTCAGTTTCAGAGGCTGTTCTCATGTGCGTTTACTTGGAAAGAAGTGTCTTGGTGAAGGCTGAATGGCCCAGATCTCTGCTCAGGCTGACAAGCCACCACATGCCTTGCTGTAAGCTCATGTAATTCCTGCAGCAGGAGTTGTGCTGTGCTCTAGTTAGATTCAGTAGCAGTTTGGGGGTGTGATGTGTGCTGTGCTGCCTTGCCCTTTCCTCTGTCCAGGCCGTTGTTGTCACGTTATTGCTGTGCAGGCTTCAGCTCTGGAATAAAAGTCCTTTTGTGCAGGGTCTCAGTGTGATGCCTTTCAGTTCTT
Source organism: Laterallus jamaicensis coturniculus (assembly GCA_022605575.1). NCBI lineage: Eukaryota > Metazoa > Chordata > Aves > Gruiformes > Rallidae > Laterallus > Laterallus jamaicensis. Next base: position 262,889 of record JAKCOX010000148.1, read on the forward strand.
GCTGGCAGTCCAGCTTGTTGAATTCCCAGGCATAAGCTGCTGACAAGTGGAAGTGAGGCAAGCAGATGCATGCAGGGGAAGAGGGAGCTTCCATCCCATTCAGATGTTAATGCTGCTGAGAACAGAGTTTCCTTAGGCTCTAGGACAGCCTTTCTTCCTCCTCTTGTACCCGTGCTTTCAATGTATACAGCTAACTGATGGTTCTCCAGAAGCCCCCTTAGCTGTGGGGCATCCCCCTATGTGATAAGCACAAGTGAAGGTTTATCTGCCCCACGTTCCCCTGTGGGAAGTTCCCCAGGGGCTTCAGTGCAGCTCTCCAGTTCATGCTCAAGCAGTAATTTCATGGACTCCAGTGGGATGATGTGTAAAGGCTACATGACCTTACGCAGGTTTTATCTCTGCTGAAAACTCCCTTTGGTTTTGGGGCCTGAAAGGAGGAAGGAGGGTAACGCTGCTTTTGTAAGGCCAGAAGAAATGTCTGATCCAAGCCCTAAAGAATCTAAACAGTAATGTGTTTGTGGGGAACCTGCATCCAAGGAACAGATGGCATCAACAAGAAAGTAATTTAAAAGGAAGCAGACGTTAGGGAGAAATCATAGAGCATGGGACAAGGCAATATAAAATATACCTCAGCTGCCTGGCAAGGGAGGCACTGTGATCAGTTAGTTGGTTTTCCCAGGGTGAGGGAAAATCATCACCCCCAGCCCTCCAGTCGTTGAGTTCCTCTGAAGGAGGGAAGCTGTGGGGGTGAGAGGTGTGTAAACCCAGTTCACTTTAGGTACAGTGTCACCTAGAGACAAATGTTGTCTTCCTCCTTACTTACCTAGTAATAGAGAGGGCAGGCAAGTGTCTTGTTTGCCAGTAAAAGAATAGCTCCTGGGTGTTCAGGATGTGGGGGAACCTCAGCTTCTAGACCTCCTATGCCCTGTGGCATGCCTCAGACCTTGCAGGGCACAGAGCCATGGCCTGTGCTGGTGAACAGGCTTTACAAAGAAGCTTCCCCCTCCTTTTTACTAGAAGTAGCATTGCACTGCAGTCATCTTGCCCCCCCATGAGGCTCCTGTCTCTTCTTACAGGTTGTCTGCAAAGCCTTCTTAACTCTTACGCAGCACCCATGGGGTGCTAGGGCAGTGACTTCAGGAGAGAGCTTTCTAGCTCTGTAGTTCACTTCTGTGGTGGCTCCTTGTCCTGGCATAAGGGATGGCATATCCACGTACTCACTGGTGCCCCTCACCAGCTCTGTATGAAAGGCCTGTCCACAGCAGAAGACAAATCCTGAAATAGGACAGCCTAGTAGGGCCTGGCTTAGCATGTGGATGTACCACTCCAGGGCAAGTGAGGGGTTGTGGTGGTTGAACCCCAGTTGGGAACTAAGCACTGGGCAGTGGCTCACTCATCCCTGTCTGTCCCTGCAAAGAGGGTGGGGAGGAGAGTGGGGAAAGAAGCACCTCGTGGGTTGAGATAAAGACAATTTAAGGAAGATATGTGTGTGTGTGTATATATATATGTGAATGGGAACAAAACAAGTGATGCACAAATGCAATTGCTCCACAGCTGTGGAAGAAAAAAACCACCACAAAACAAATGATGTGCAGTCTGTTCCTGAGCAGCAACCCTACCTCCTGGCTGGCTTCCCTACATGTTTATAGAGCATAATGTGGTGTGGAATATCTCTGGTCAGCCTGGGTCAGCTCTTTTGGCCATGTCCCCTCCCAGCTTCTTGTGTACCCCAGCCTCCTCACTGGTGGGGTGAGGAACAGAATCTGCCTTGGCTGTGTAAGCACTGCTGGGCAGTAATAGAAACATCTGTTATTCACAGTGTTTCCAGCACAAAGCCAAACCTTAGCCCCATACTAGGTACTACAAAGAAAATTAACTCTATTCCAGCCAAAACCAGCATGACAGAGGGGTACCTACAAATGGAGCTGCATTGTTGGTTCCTGGCAGCTGTTCTGCCTGTCAGACCTGTTGCATTGCATTTTGGCTATACATGTTGGTTTCTAAGTAGCTGAGTAAAACAGTATTCCAGCTGTTGTTTATAAATAGCAACAAGCTAAAGAGATAAGGGAGAGGGAAGAATACAATGCACTTAAGACCACTCAGATGCTCTATCATCTAGCTATGTGCACAGTAGCAGGGGAGGCAGAAGGCTGGGGACTGGTTGGTTGTCTTTGTCTGAACTTGGCTTTAACAGGTTCTCTGCCACCAGCAAGATCAGCCTGTCTGCCTGGGGCTCTTGCTAACTGTCTCTCTTCCAGGTTGTCAAGACAATTGGTCTAAGAGAGGTCTGGTTTTTTGGACTTCAGTACCAGGACACCAAGGGCTTCTCAACGTGGCTGAAATTGAACAAAAAGGTATGTTTGCTCCAAGCTTTCACTTGTCCTGGGTTCCCTTCTCATGCATGGTAGGAGCAAATTCAGTCTCTCGTACTGCTGTCAGGGGTCTGTTCCTGCTGAAGTGCCGCAGGATTAGCACATTGGTGTTGCCTTCCTTCAGTCCACGCCCATTCCCTGAGGTACCAGTGTCTAACCTGGTGGGGTCTTAGATCTAGTCCTGTTTGTTATCAAGGCAGATCTGTTACCATGCCCAGTAATATGCTACTGTGATGCTCATATGAGCATCTTGTTTGCAGAGAAGCCTGGGAAGTACTTCCTAGCACTGATGGTAACTGGTGGTTTGTCAGAAGCCCTGTGCGGAGTGGTGATGAGGCCTTTAGCAGTAAGGAATTGAAAATCCTCGCTTTTCTGTCTACTCACTTATGCATTGGAAAGGAGAATTTCTTTTTCCTAATGCATGCTTGTCTCCCTGTTCATAAACCTGCTTCCCTTTGTGTGGTGTGCAGGCTGCAAGATCTGGTAACTCTGTTCCAGGTAACAGCACAAGACGTGCGCAAGGAAAGCCCCCTGCTCTTCAAATTCCGTGCCAAGTTCTACCCAGAGGATGTGGCAGAAGAGCTGATCCAGGACATCACGCAGCGCCTCTTCTTCCTGCAAGTGAAGGAGGCGATTCTGAACGATGACATTTACTGCCCTCCAGAGACAGCCGTCCTTCTGGCGTCCTACGCCGTCCAGTCGAAATACGGAGACTTCAACAAAGAGGTGCACAAGTCTGGCTATCTCGCTAGTGACAAACTGCTCCCACAGAGGTACGTGAACCTAGGCACTCCTAGACCTTCTTTGCCTTAAAAGGTTTGGGACTTTTTTGGTGGGTGGGGGTGTCCTGACTGGAATGTTCAGAATAAAATGCAGCCTGGGGTTATCATAGAATCAGTCTCCTGAGTTGGAAGGGACCTTTAAGGGCCATCAAGTCCAACTCCTGGCTCTGACCACTTCCTTAGTGAGCCTCACTCCCACCTTTTAGTAAAGAGCCTGTTCCTAATAGCCAACCTAAACCTCCCCTGTCTCAGCTTCATGCTGTTCCCTTGATTCTACCCTGACCCCCACAGAGAGGGATCAGCACCTGCTCCTTCACTCCCCCTGGTCAGGAAGCCACAGACTGCGATGAGGTCTCCCCTCAGCCTCCTCTTTTCCAGGCTATACAAACCCAGGGACTTCTGCATCTCTTCTTAAGACTTCCCCTCCAGACCCTTCCCCATCCTCATTGCCCTCCTCTGGACACTCGGATATTTTTGTGTCCCTCTTGTACTGTGGCACCCAGGACTCGAGGTGGGGCTGCCCCAGCTCAGTGTAGAGCTGGACTGGCTGGCCATGCCGTGCTTGATGCACCCCAGCATTGGTATTCGTTTAACTAAGAGCTTTAATCTTAAACATCCTGCTTAACAGCTACTGAAGAAACTCTTAATTTGAAGTGGTGAGAGAAGCTCCAAAACAAACAAACAAAAAAGCTACAAGGAGAAGCACAACTGAACACAGCTTGTCATTTGTCAGGAGGCTGAATGCTGACCAGTGTGTCTCCAGCTAGTCTTAGAGTAGAACTGTATTTCCTGGCATATTTTTGGGGGGAAACTGTGATGCCAATGGAATATTTAATGAAGCATTATTTAGGAGTGATGTGGCTGTGTGTGCATGAATGCAGTGGCTGGTTTCTAACATGCCATGTACTCTTTCTAGAGTTCTGGAGCAGCACAAGCTTAACAAGGACCAGTGGGAGGAGAGGATCCAGGTGTGGCATGAGGAACATCGAGGGATGATTAGGTAACTGATGCCATGTGAAACTGCTGTGTTTAAAATAGTGTGATGCATGCTAGTGTGTAATTTATGACTGCACACAAAAATCTGTGCCTTGCTGCAAAATGAGTTAGTGTTCTTCAGGTTATTCTGCTCAGAGGAACTAAGTTCACATTCCTTTGCCCTTGCTAGTCCACATAAGCTGGCTGCTCATATTGAAAGAAAGCTGAGGTTGCAGAGCTTGTCATTATCTGCCAGGCTGATGCTTGGAACCTTTGCAGCTTGTGGCTGCTCTGTTGATGTTGGCAGGCAGCACTTTCTTGCTCTTAATGGCTTATAGACTGAAAAGGGAATTTTTTCTTTCATTTTGCGTGCTGCAGAGAAGATGCTGTTTTGGAGTACCTGAAAATTGCACAGGATCTGGAAATGTATGGTGTAAACTACTTCAACATTAAGAACAAGAAGGGCTCTGAACTCTGGCTAGGAGTAGATGCTCTTGGACTCAACATTTATGAACAGAATGACAGGTAATAAGCCCCCTCTCCTCATCGTTGCATTCAGCTCCTTTCCAGTATAAAGGCATTCAAAAATTACTCTTTTCTGCAACTCAAGTCTCTAACTAAACTATACAATTTCTGTATCATTCTTGGTAGTGTCCAAAACGTGGCCAAAAATGATCCATAAAACATGCTGCTTTGGACCAAAACATACAAGAAATTTGCAAGTCTTATCAAACGAGTTTTTTTGGCATCCCTGGTCTTCCTGCCACAGATATGTTCTCCAGTTCTGTTCTTCTCTTCAAAAAAAAAAATTGAATTGAAAAATTGCCTCTTTATATTTGCAAAACTATTTCTGTTTGCTGATTCCAGTCAACATAAAAATACTGAAATATGAGGGGGCATTTGGTAGAATTTTGAGCTTTATATTAAAGTCAAGCATTATTTTCTTTTGCTTTCCCTTTCTGCAGGCTAACACCAAAAATTGGATTCCCTTGGAGTGAGATCAGAAATATCTCATTCAACGACAAGAAATTTGTTATCAAGCCTATTGACAAGAAAGCACCAGTAAGAAGCAACATTCACATGAAACTTTTTGCTTTCTTAACTGAATGATCTCTCCCTATTTATTTTTTTTAATTGCACAAAGTCTTCATCAGTGCTGGCTTGAGCAGTGCTGTGCTGCCTGGTCGGTTCAGGGCAGTCTGCACAGGATGGGTCTCATGGCAGGAAGGTGATAGTTGGTATTTCTTGCTAGGAAGGTAGAAATTTATTCAGTACGCTCATAAGCTGCTTAATGTTGGTGTCAGGGAGAAGCTCTTAGGGTTTCTGATTCTCTGAAGACTGTTTGGATTCTCTGGTAATACAAGTAGGGATCTGAGGCACCTTTGTTCACTGTGAATACTCCCTCTGCAGCCTGTTGGCATTAGTAGTGTGTGCAATGGGTCTTTTTCACCCTGCTGGAAGGTCACTCACTCTGTAGGGTACACTGGGGGGACTTTTTTATATTTATAGCGAACATAATTGGTTTCATCTTTAAGACTTACTGATTTCCTGTGTCAGCTGATAGGTTTTAGTCATTCTTGTTACATTGCTGCTTGGAAGCATTTCATTGCTGCTGTTGCTCCTTTGTAACAGAACAAAGTTATTTATCCATTGGACATAATGTTTAACACCCTTTCTGGCATAAGACAAAATACCACACTTCATGTGGCTGGCCAGGCTTTTGCATTAAATAACTAAGTGGGAAGAAAGGTGGGAGACAGCATAGTGTCAGCGTGCTTGGTAAGCCAGCCCCTGATGGTCTTGGCAGTGAAACAGGGAAGCAGGTTGCTGTGTGCTCTGCGTGCTAGGGATGCTTTACTACAGCATGCTGTTAGGACCAGGTGGGTGCTTCTGCCCTGTGTTTGTTAGGTTGAAACTAATTCCTGAAAAAAGGTGTCCAACTACCACAGCTGGTGAATTAGAGACCCCTAAGAAGAGCTGGCTAGCAGGTCTAGAAAGCTTGGGGTCTTGGAGCACATTGCATGCATACACAGAGGGTTTCTTGCCTGAAAGAACAGTTCTAATGCTGCCTTTTTCTTGCTTCAAGGACTTTGTGTTCTATGCCCCTCGGTTACGGATTAACAAGCGGATCCTGGCGCTCTGCATGGGGAACCACGAGCTCTACATGCGCAGGCGCAAGCCAGACACCATCGAGGTGCAGCAGATGAAGGCACAGGCTCGGGAGGAGAAGCACCAGAAGCAGATGGAGAGGTTGGTAGGATTCTGAGCAGCCTGGACTCAGTCAATCGCTGCACAGTAGCATCACGTGCTAGATAAATTGCTGGCTGTACCTTAATCTGCTGGAGCCAAAAACAGAGCAGCTTGCTTTCTCCCTAGGTAGATCCAATAAGATGATAGAAGTGCTACTCATCACAAACGTGACCCACCATCACTTCCTGAAAGACTGAAGTCCTGTTTGACAGGACTAACATGGATCTTGATACACATTGCTATTATCAACTTGCCATTGAGATGAATGCTAGCAGAGCTTTTTCTATCTGTGCTTCTATAAAGGGGAACGTGTGGAATAAAACTCAGCTGCACGCTGTAGTGCACATCTCTCTTGTGCTCTCCAATCTGAGCAGTTGTTAATTTGAAATTGCGTTGTGCTTCCCCCTCCTCAGAGCCTTGCTAGAGAATGAGAAGAAGAAGAGGGAGTTGGCAGAAAAAGAGAAGGAGAAGATTGAACGTGAGAAGGAGGAGCTAATGGAGAGGCTGAAGCAAATTGAGGAGCAAACCAAGAAAGCTCAGCAAGGTAAAAATGTTCAGTATTTCCTTAGATGTATAGTCTGAGTGAGAAGGGTTCAAGTGAGCATCTCTGAGCCATTTGGCTCTCAGTATTGTGTGCTAACTGGTGTTTAGTCTTTTGAAGCTGAATCAAAGTCCTCTGTATGCAGCTGAGTTAGGGCTTGCACTGAGGAGATGGGTGGCAGTTGTTGTGTGCTGGCTGGAAGCTTTATCCCAGCACATCTGTAGAGGAAGGAGTCAAGAGTGCAGTGAGGTCACACCAGCCAGTACTCTGGTGTGATTACTATCTAATTACTTAGCTAGACTTCTCCACAAATCAATCGGGAAGGTAGTCTGTTGGCCTGGAACAGGTCTGTCTCTCAGTTTTCCAGCTCCAGTTACAGTATGAAGGAGAAGAAAGGGGACAGTTGCTTGCACCTCTCCTTTACCTGTCCTTCTGAAGAAAAACCTTTGTCCAGAACATAGGTGTGATGGCACCTTTCTCTTCTGCTGCCATTCTTTACTTGATCTCTCTTCAAATGTGCTCCCCTCTTCCAGAACTGGAAGAACAGACCCGCAGAGCTATGGAGCTGGAACAGGAGAGGAAACGAGCTCAGGAGGAAGCAGAGAAGCTGGCCAAAGAGCGTAGAGAAGCAGAAGAGGCGAAGGAGGCCCTATTGAAAGCATCCCACGATCAACAAAAGACCCAGGAGCAGCTGGTAAGTGGGTGAGCTGAAAATTGAGTAGGAAAAGTAGTGACAGGGTACGGATCTAAGCTCTTGGAGGAAACCAGGCTATGAATCTAATGAGGAAGCACGGTTTTGGTTCTTTACCTGACAGCTTCAAGCAAATGGACTTACACCTAAGCACAAGTGTATTTGTAGAGTAGATCTGGATTGTTGTGCTTTTTGCCTTTTTCTTTTAATCTGATGCTGAGAATAGAATGGAGGGAGCTCACTAATTGCCCTGGTTTGGATTCAAATAATTGAGTTCTGAGCTCTGTTTAGAGGAGAAGAAAAAAACAAAGCACAAAACCAACAGCCCACCAAAAACCTCACAACAAAAAAACATCTTTGGCTTCCTTTTCCCTTGCATTATGAAGATACTGGTCTATAGCAAGGCTTTCTCCTTACAGATGTTAGAGACGCTTTTTTTATTTTTTTAACTCAGAATTTTAACTAAATGCTTCACTTAGCAAGAACTCTGATTTTGTCCCCACTAAGAGCCTTTCTTTTGCAGGCTGCTGAGATGGCAGAACTCACAGCTAGGATCACACAGCTGGAGCTGGCTCGGCAGAAGAAAGAGAGTGAGGCCCAAGAATGGCAACAGAAGGTAAAGCAGAACCTGAGCAAACAGCAGTACTGCTTGTGGAGTTGATCTTGTTCTGTGTTGTGACCTAAACTACTGGCACTAGGTACCACACCTGACTGAATGGCTGCAAGTTTGAGGCCATTGTAAATACCCTGCTTTACTTTCCTTGGTGGAATGAGTGCCTTATTCTAACTAATTAAAATCGAGAATAGTTTGACTGGGCCTATAGTCCATTTTCCATGAACTATACATGTTCTTCAAATCTCTGTAGTATTAGCCAGCAGACAGTTTCGCCAGTGACTGTGGCTGAGGAGCTGTGGAACACAGCACCTCAGTGTGGGAGGTTCCCTGCAGTGAGTGCTGAGCAGTGCTGCTGTGTGCACACACTCAAGCTTACATTGACTGTGGCATGCCCTACTGCAGGCACAGATGGTGCAGGAGGACCTAGAAAAGACCAAAGAGGAATTGAAGACTGCCATGAGCACCCCTCATGTCACTGAGCCCATGCACTCTGAGAATGAGCACGACGACGAGCAGGATGAGAATGCAGCAGAGGCCAGTGCTGAGCTACGGTCAGAGGCCACCATCAAGGATCGCAGTGAGGAGGAGCGAACCACTGAGGCAGAGAAGAATGAACGGGTCCAGAAACACTTGAAGGTAAGAAATTGGTAGCAAACTGTGTGCGTGTCTTGGTGCTGCTTCTGTTCTTCTAGCCATTAATTGTGTCTGGGAGGTATTGCTGGTATTTAACAAACACCCCACAAACAAAGAACAAGCAGAAAAGGGTGGTGGTGGTGGTGTATAAATCTTGCGAGATAGCTGCTTAACCATTGAGCAGAGGGGCAGATCTTGTTTCCTGGCACTTGACTTTCACTTCACTGGAAGTAGTGAAGTGTTTCCAAGCAGTGCCAAAAAGTAGCATCTGTCACACGTAGGGTGCTTGTGTAAGTCTTCCCAGCCACCTGACAGCTGTTCGTAGCCCTGGCTGCAGTGTATCAGAGGACTCAGTCCAGTTTCTATCAAGCAGCTGCCTCACTTACCCTGACTGGGTTGTATTCCAAAATCCCGAGAGCAGCTGCTGGGGCTGAGCATGCAGGGAGCAGTGCTGCACCTTCTGGTGAGGATCTGCAGTCTTTGTTGTTATGCTGCCTGGCTGGGGTCAGGCTTGGCTTGTTCTGCATCATCACACGGGCAGAGTGACAGAAGTGCCCTTTATCTTCTGCAGCAAGTTTCTTTTGTAGTAGAAGGCTATTAATTGCTGAAACTTTGCAAGATGCTCCTGCTGTCTTTTGGGATTCCTCCACTTGACTCTTCTGTTGGAGATGGTGGTTCTTACTGTGCTTGACAATTAAAAATAGGGTGACAGACTGCTTGATGTTTTCTACCTTCAAGTGTTAGAGGAAAATGTTAACAGCTTCCACAGAATCACAGAATTGTTTAAGTTGGAAAGGACCTCTTAGTAATACCTAGTCCCACTTCTTTGCTCAGGCAGGGTCAGCTAGAGCAGGTTGTCCAGAACTGTAGAAGTTCAGGCTTATCTGTTTCCTGTTTCCACGGATATTGAATCTTCAGAAGCCATGAGTCCCTGGCATGTGGTAACCTGTTACTGTTTCTTTCTCCAAAGGCTCTTTCCTCAGAGCTGGCAAACGCTCGGGATGAAACCAAGAAGACTGCCAACGACATGATCCACGCTGAGAACATGCGTCTGGGCCGAGACAAGTACAAGACCCTTCGTCAGATCCGGCAGGGCAACACCAAGCAGCGCATCGATGAGTTTGAGTCCATGTAAACTCTCCTCTGCCCCTGCTGCCCTGCACTCTTCTCCCCTCTCCCCATCCTCTCCCGTCATTCACTCGTAATCATGCTGCGCTGGAACCACTACAGAAGAGTGACCATGGTCTAATTTATCGAGTTTTGGGCAAATGCTGGAGTTGAATAGAAGAAAGAATACTACTTACATCTTCCTGGTGTGGCTTGGGAAAGCAAACATGTATTGGGGCAAATCTGAAATTGTTTGGCTTTAGGTGATGTCTCACTGAATTGAGTTTTGTAATGCTTACTGAAGTGGCTGTGTTGCTGTCCTCTCCTGTTTGGGTGGAGACGCCAGCAGATACTTATCCTGAATTACATAAAGTGCTAACAGTTTGACACTGTGCCTTCCTACTAACTTGTGCAAACTGCAGTATTGAGCCTAGTAGCCAGGGTCTGAATTTCTGACTTAAGACAAGGTCTGAATCATGTAGTTGAGGAGGAGAGGATGGAAGAAGGGTTGGAAGTACAATATGGACTTTACAAAAGACCAAAGCTTTTGTCCTTCAAACATAAGCAGATTCTGTGGTGTTCCTGCTGGTGTTACCTTTTGTTGTTTAATGATGGAACTTTGAATATCCTAATCATGAGGAGGCCTTAGGAATATTTCTGCTGATGCAGTGTGGTTTGGAGCCTCAATTCCCTGCTTTTCAGAAGTTCTGTCTCTGGTAAATGGCTTTGTTCACTGTTGTTTGTCTGACTTGAATGTAACCAATGAGGCAGAGATAGCTAAAAACCACTGCCTTCCTTTTTGGGTTTGCCAGTGGAAACCTGAAGGGGTAGGTAGAAATGTAAAAGACTAAAAATTCCTGTAGCTGCACTTTCCCTTGCTGAACCCAGAACGTTTCCAGTCATGTGAAGAGGATTTCAGGTTTTTCCCTAAGAGGCCTTTTTAGCACGTAGTCATTAGTGCCTTATGACTGTGTATAGATTTACTGTAGCTCAGATGTCTTTGGTTTAAACTCAATGCAATGATAAAAAGTGATAAGCAGCTGGGGACCACAAACTACTCTTGTATCTGGGTCTTGTACAAGACTATCTGTCTTCCTGGCTTCAAGCAGCATTTGAGGGGCGAGAGAGGATCCTGAGATACTTGTCCAGTTGCTGCCTTAATCCTTACTAGTGTTCTGCCAGATCCCTGGCTCAAGTGCTTTTCCTTCCCCAGAAGGATGCTTGGCTCCTTTGTAGTGCTGTAAACAGAAGGCTTTGTCTCAGAAATGGGACACTAGTGGTTGTGAGACTGGTCCTGAGAGCCATTTAGTAGTTTTAATACCCATCACCTCCAGTCTTCCAAGTTGTCCATGCTGTAGCTACCCAGAATCCTTCTTGCCATTTCTGGGGATGAAACAGCCATGTATGCTCAGGGTTGAATTGGATTTCTGCCTTGATCCTTCATAGAAGGAAGTGTTAACCTTCAGAAGAGGCCTCCTAAAAATGGATTCCACCTCCAATGGAGTCCTCCTTTGCCTTGCCCTCCTTGAATGAGCCTGTCCCTTTAGGAAGTCATCAGGCTAGCTTGTGATTTCTTTCCTTGCCTAGCATGATTCTAAATCTTGTGACTGTCTCCCTTTTGTGGATTCCCCCTCTGTATGGTATCACTGCTGGTGGTGGTAGAAGGAGAACATCTGAATGTTAGAGGCTCTTCAGCTCCCTGCCCTAGGGAAAGGTAAAGGGGGACTGTGCCAAAAAGAAATATCAGTATAGTGTTAATAAATTCCCCGAGAATTCCTTGGGCTGCTGGAAACAGCCTTGCCAGAGCTGTATTTTATTTTTTGGAAGCAATATGAGTCTGTGTAGCGATTCACATGAATAGTGACCACATCTGTTAGCTTTGTGTTTTGCTTCTAAACATCCAGATCAGTCATGTGGGACCCCCCTTCATCTCCCCAACACAGACATGCTTTTTGAGGGTACACACCATGGTAAACTCCTGGTTGGCCAAACACACAGAGCTCAGTACTTGGAAAGTCACAGATGGAAGAACTGCAGTTGGATTTGTTGTAACTGATTTGTGCATTTCTATACTGAAGCGTTACTGGGGGAACAGACTGCCTTTACACTTCTGTTTTGGTGCTTTAAAGCTGGTTCTCAGCACTTCTGCTCTGTCCGTGGCAACTATTGATGCATTTGGGGGGAGAAAAGCCTTTATTACACTTTAATAGTTTCCTAACAGCTCATGTACGGTGCCTGGAATACATGTTCAGATAATAAACTAGTAAACCTGTTGTGCTTTGATGGGTCACACAACACTGCTGAGCTCATGTGTTATGATGTTGGCATGACTTCTGTTTATAGGGTTTTTAATCGTTCTAATTCCAAATGGTCCAATATAGGAATAGAACGGCTTGTGCCAGTGAGTCCACCTAACTCTTTGTAGTTGTTTCAGCCCTGCCTTCTTAACCAGTATTATATTCCAGTGGTATCTAATGATATTTGATTTCAATACTTCTAGCTATACACAATTAGAAAATATTAGTAATGGGATGGAAGATATGTTTATGGTCCTCCTTCCCTTGGAAAATGTATACTGTATTGTAAAGAAATGATATTTTGCAAGAAAAGTAATGTAAGAAGCTTTCAGTATTATGGTGAGATTTGTAGACACTTTTTTCTATTTGTTAGAATACAGTGAATTGTTCTTCCTCTCCATGTTCCAGTTGAATTGGATAACTGCTCCTCTTGGGGGTGGGGGGAGGGAAGTATTTTATCAAATGTCTGCCTGGGTTGTGTTTTCTTGTTTTATTTTGGGTTTGGGTTTTTTTCGTGGGTGGGGGGTGGTGGTGTGGGGTTATTTTGTTGTAAATTATGTTGAGGTTTTTTGATAAAACATCAATTCCTTAAGGTTTTGGAGTAATCCATGGATTCATGTACTTATCTGCAGAGAACCTTGATATTAAGACTTTTTTTTTTTTCCCTGTTTGGAGGAGTTGTTAAAAATCTATACTTTGTTCTTCTTAAAGTGCCAATAAAGTTCAGAGAAATTCAGCAGATGGTGTCTGGCTGGTTACTTAAGGCTTGCTTGGAGCCTAGTGCTGTGTCTCTAAGCTGAGCAGGTCTGTCATCTCATTTCAGAGAGGTCAGCTTTAGAGCCCTCTTGCAAATAAGGAGCTCCTATTGCATCCTGGAAAGCACCTGGTTGAATAACACCTCTTTAAGGTTGGAAGCCATTGTGTAGTTTAGAATCAGAAACTTGCACTTAAACTCTAGTTTGTGCATACAGCTTCTGCTGGAGTTCTGTTCTCTCTGTGATGTGTTTCAGATCCAGTTTAGGCTACACCTACAAGCCTGTCCTGTCCTCCCATCCATCTTTGAAGCATCCTTGACTGACTGAAGGAGAAGCATCTGCAAATTAAGACCTTGGCTGGAACACCACAACTTCGCAGTGGCCTTCACCCAGCCAGGCAGCAGCTGCGTTGCCAGAGGTGCTGCTGTCAAGAAGCCCTGTTGTGAATTCATTTTGGTTTTTTGCTGCAGTATTAGCTCATCTCTGATTGCATTATAGCCCTGTTGCTTCCCCAGGTGAAAATTTGCCCCTTGTTGCTTTTGTTTGGTTCTCAGGTTTCTGACCATCAAGAGGAAGGTTGAAGTGGGCCAGTGGTAGTCTTGTTTGACAGATGTAGAAACTGAGGCATACTTAGTCTTCCTCCTGAGCCTCCAGTCCCTACAAGTAGGCAGTATCTGAGAGCCTGGCACACCTCATGCCAGCACGCTGCCTGCAGGTTTGCATCCAGTGCATCTGTTTTGGTGCAGCACTATATAGCTGGTCCTGTGGGCTTAGGGAAAGCAGAATCACCTCAGGTTGCCTATTTGCTTGTATGAGCAGCTTGTTCTGGAACAGGAAAGGTGGTTGATGGTTTTCACAGTGACATGGGGAAGGGGAATTTCAGTCTTGTTCTGTGTAGTAAGCAGCCGTCATCTGTTTCCTTACAGTGTATGTGTGAGGTGGTGGCCTCAGGAGGAGGTGAGGGACAGGCTGTTCACGTTGAGAATGAAGGCTGGTTCTGGAAGTCTTCTGTAATCCCTGGGTCTGTGCCTGTGCTGCTCTGACCCCAGACCCTGCGGCTTCACCCCTGGGTCAGCACGGGCTTGCCTCTGGCTGCCTCCTGGCAGGGACTAAGCCAGTGCAGCACTGGCAAGAGCACCCCTTGGGTGTGTGTGTTACCCACTGTCCCTGATTGATGCTCCTCATAGGCCAACCAGGAATCCCTTCCCCCATTTGTTTGAGAGGGAAAACAAGGCACAGAGGGTGCTGTGTTTCCTCCAAGGCAGAAGAGTTGTGGCTGAAGCAGGGAGAATTTGGCTCAGGTGTCCAGCTCTGCACCCCTCGTGTGCCCGGCCTGCCTGCCTTCCCACAGGCCTGAGGGGAGCATAGGCTGCTCCTGCTTGCTCCAGACCACACAGGAGCCATGACACTTGTGCAGGGCATAGTGCTGCCCTTCAGCTTTGTCGTGACTCCTTGAGCTGCTTGCTCAGTTTCTCCCTCCCCTCTGGATGCTCTTCCTTTGGGAGCACCTGGGATTTTATCAAATACTGGTTTTGATAAAACATTTTATATTTTACCACATGGTTAATATTTCATTAAATAATCCTTTAATAAATGCTCTGGTACTGGAGCAGACTGATGTTCATCTGCTTGCCTGGGTGACACCTGTGATCTTTCTGTGTAAGTTGCAGCTTGCTCATGGAGAGCAGCCAGGTGGTTTCTGCCTTGTGTGTGATTTGTCTCTTCCTTTTCCTGTTCCTGTGGCTGCTCTGCTGCAGGACAGGCTGCCTCTTCTGATTCTTCCTGCTCCTTCCAAGTCTTCTGTTCCTTTGCAGAGGAAGGGAGGAACCTCTTCCTCCCTTAATTTATCAAATGTATCAAATCTTGATTCCAATTGTAATGGAGTTACTTTCACAACCCCAGAAGGGCACTGCTAAAATAATATGAATGTGTATATTAATAAATGCAGGATTAAACAGTTATTTTCATCTGCTTTCAGAGAGGCAGCAGGCTAATGTGGTAGTTCTAAACCATCTAGGGCCTCTTGAAAGCCACAAAGTTTACAGGAGAACTATTCTGGTCAGAGCTGTTTGCAGTGTCTTTTGCTTTGGCTCCTTTGGGTCTGTCTTGTGCTCACTGCACCTCTTTGCAGAACTGGCCCGTGGAGGGACTGAAACCCTGGTGATGGTTGGAGGAGCTGGGTCTGGAACTTCAGAAGTCTGAGTGTGACTTGGGCTGTAACTTTATGTTGGATCACAACAGTGCTGACTGCAACCTGCTTCTTCTTGTGCAGGAATCAGGGATGACCTGGAGCTAGTGGCACCTCATGCCTGTTTTGGACATTTGCACTGGAATCCCTAGACTGGGAGTGGGGAGGAGAAAACTGTCCTTTGCATGCTGCAGAAGAAATTGGGAGATCTATTTTCAAGCCAGAAACCCACCCGCTTCCTTCCCATCACATGCTGACACATGGCTGGACCTGTGGCCAGCAGCAGCATGTGAGGGCAACTGAGGCAGGGGGAGTGTGTGTGCACTGATGGAAGCTTGGCTTCTGCTAAACTTCGGTGACACAGAGTTAGAGCTTCCATTCGGCAGTGTCTGTCCTGTCCATAAAGTGTGTGCTGACCTCTGAAGCAATGTTTTTGATGGGTTTTTCCCAAAGTAAAAGTATTTTTCATTAACTAGGCTGGTGGTTTGTTTGGGGGGGTTTGTTGTTGCTTGTTGTTGGGTTTTTTGTGTTTGGTTTTGTGGGTTTTTTGGTGGGAGGGGTGGTTGTTTGCAAAGCTTTCTATTTGTGTCCTGGGCTAAATGAACAAGGGTTTATTCCAGAATGGCTGTGTTTACTTCTAAGGCTTCCTGATAGGTAGAGTGGAGGAGACTAGGTAAGAGAAGATCTTACTTCTGCCCTTTTCCCCTGTTTCAAAGCTTAAACCAGGCTATCCAAGCTCAGTATGGGCCACGATTCTCTCCTACCTCAGCAGCGTTGTTCCTGCTTTCACCAGAAGGCAGTTGTTCCCTTGGCTGCCTCCCTCCTCCCTGCAGGACTGGGTACCACGTGTTGGACCCGACCGACCTCCCATCCCATCAGGGGGCATTGACCTGTCACTCGCTGTGCTCCAAGTTCCTGGCAAGGAGAGAGGTCAGTGCCAGGCAGACACACAAATGTCCTTGCTGTGAAAGCTGTTGCACATTTATCTAGTGTGTATCTCAATTCAAGGTTTGCTGGAGAGATAAGATACTTAGTGGTTTGTTTGGATGTGCTGTGGTCTCTTTCCTTGTGTTTCTCAGGGCAAGCCTAGCTCTCCTTCTATGGAAATGACCAAGGTGTAGAACTAGGCTGTCTACTGCATCTCTGCAGTGCCTGAAAAGTGAAGGCAAGACTAGGCAGAGTATCTCAGCTGTAGAGGCTGCCCAGATGTAGAGGCTGCACAGAGTTACCTTAAATTCAGATATAAGTTGCAGCCTGAGAGCCTGGGTTTGAAGGCTGAAGTATTCAGGGCAGCTTGCAGGAGAGAGCAAACCATCTGGAAAAGCTGAGAGTGAGGGACCACAGAGCAGTGACACAGGACAGAGCTGTGTTCAGCTAAACCAAACCACTCGCCAGCTCTCCTGTGTGACGCCAGCAGGAGCGGGGAGGGAGGTTCTGAAGGACATTCTACAGATAGTCTGAAATGAGGAATTTTTACGTTAACTGGGGTAAGGGGGTGGAACTACAGAGAGGTCACAGAGACCCTGTTTGTGACTGGGCTGTCTGCTGTGCACCCATGCCTGCCACACAGGATTCCAGCTTTGGCATTGTACCCCCACGCTGCGCCCAGGGACGGGCCGTGGGTCCCTCTGGGCAGATGGCAGCTCTCTCGCCGACTCTGGGCTTGGGGGTCGTGCTCACTCTGGGTTAAAACCCTGGTGATACTCAGCAGTTCATCTTGCTGTCCTTGAGCTGTTGGCTTGAACGAAACCTGAGGGACAAACCCTGCAACAGAAAGAAAATGTATCTGTGGGATGAACAGGGACTGGCACACGAGTGCTGTGACTGCTGGCTGCAGAGCCCATCGCACGCTGAGCTGGGAAGTGTCACTCGTGTTTAGCAAAAGGAGGAGATTTTGGCCCACAATGCACTGCAAACCCAACTCTACACTGACCGTGCCCTTCTATAGCAGAGCACCCCATGTTCCTCTGTGTCCTCTCACAGGAGCAGTAACTGCCAGCCTGCACTTGGCAAGCAGGGGTGAGGTGGGATCTGTGAACAGAGGAAGTAGGCAGCTGATTTTAGAAACTGGATTCCCTCCTAAAAAAAAGGGTTTAGGGTTTTTTTTCAATCCTGTATGCATTGCCCATGAGTTTCTCTCCTCTGAAGCCATCTATCTTGGTGGTGTGTTTGAGTGCTTGGACACTCGCCTTTAAAACTCTATTGGACAGAAAAATAGGATTTCTCTGCCCCTTTGTGGAAACTACTTGTGCTCCTCGATGGTTTTGATGCTTTTCTCAAAAAGCTTAAGCATCCCCTTTCAACTTGAAAGCTTCAAGTGGAAAATTTTCATTTTGGGGGTGAAAAGTTGAAACTTTCCAGTTATCTTCAAAACTATGAAGGGGGGGTGGGTTTGGAGAGGGATGGGGGCAGTGTGTGCATGTGTGTGCACGCACACATGTGTATGTGTTGAGGGGAATATTTTCCAGCCATTTTCCATTCTTATGCTGTAGATTCTCTCCCCTGAATGGGTTGATTACAGAGTCCAGTTTCAAAGGTTTTTGTTTATACCAGCTGCTAATATGTCACTACATTTAAAAACTTGAAGCAAGCATCCTACTGAATGGTGAATTGTTAATTTGGTATTAAGGACATTTCAGGCTCCTGCAATGAGAGCTGCTCTCAAACTCCACAGGAACCAGGAACTG
The DNA here is from genome assembly GCA_022605575.1 of Laterallus jamaicensis coturniculus. Classification (NCBI taxonomy): domain Eukaryota; kingdom Metazoa; phylum Chordata; class Aves; order Gruiformes; family Rallidae; genus Laterallus; species Laterallus jamaicensis. The sequence continues at coordinate 280,783 of JAKCOX010000148.1, forward strand.
AAACTCTCTTCACTGTTGCGTTTTGGTCCTTGGGGGCAAACTGACTTCCCCTGGAGAGAAGAGTAGATGAAATCCATGACAGTGTTTCTGGGAATAAAAGAATTCTCTTCTGCAGCAGTCTCCCTTGCGTGGGATATCAGCATGAAGGGATCCAGAGAATTTAGGAAATGAACAAACTGTGGCAGCTGCTCACTACTGTCCTGTGAAGCAAGTGAATGTTCACATTTTAAAGCTGGGAGCCTGCAGTACTGGGGAAGGCAATGGTATGGCTGGACAACATCCATGTCGAGCAGAATCTCCCCCCGTTGCTGTAAAAACTGGCATGTCTCTCTCTACCTGAGACAGCAGGCTCTGGTGCTCGTGCCAGTCTGCTTTTCCAGCTCTCACCTTGTAACCCCTCATATGATTAGACATTGCAAGGAGTATTGCTATTGCAGCCTAGTTCTTGAAAGGGTGGTCTGGAAGGCAAAACCAAGGTGAGCATTGCTTGGGGACTGGTATGTGGGGGTGATGTTCATGCTACCATGCTTCCCATGGCTGATGGGCTGGAGTGCAGCAAGTTCCAGCCCTCTGTCCATCCTTCCCTCCTCCCTCCCTCCACCCCCAAGGAGGCTGTCCTAATTTTTCTTTTTTTTTTCTTTTCCCTTCCTTTCCCTTCCTTTCTTTCCTTCTCCCCCCCCCCCCCCCCACTGCCAGCTGTACTTACAACTCTTAATCTAGCTGGCCTTGCAGCGAGTGACAGCCCAGGAGAGACAGAGCAGGACCCTCACTAGTATGATAGTTCAAGGCATCCTGGGACTCATGCGGCCCTTGCGAAGAGGACTGAACATGAACAAAATTCGCTTTGCGTCCCTCTGTGGGGTGACTGAGCAGCATCATACACCAGCTAAACAGGGGTCAGAAAGAGGGTTCAGCTCCACGCGCAAGCTCCAGGATGCCCCTGGAGAATCAAGGTGAGTAAAATGCTGAGCCTTACTCTGCTGCATCGGGAAGGGGCTTTTCAGGAGGGTACCATGCTTACTTCTGCCTTGCCCCACAGATGGGAGAGGAGAGACCAGTGCGAAACATGGTTGGCCTGCAGGAGGTGGTGGATGAGGAAGTGAAGGCTAGAGAGGTGCTGGCAGGAGGAGAGTGATGCAGGGAGCTGCTCTGTGAGAGCTTCTGGAGCTGCGGACGCCACAGCTTGTGGCCTGGATCTCAAGCATGAAGATGGTGACATGGCACAAGAGTCTCTACAGCTCTGGGGCCCAGTTACCAGCCTTTGGGGAATGTGGTGGTGGGCATGGCATGTAGGGCAGATGAGCTGTCAGCCTGCTGCGCTCCTGCTGTGGGGAGGCTGGATGACTGTTGGGTTCCTCTGGGAATTCCAGATTCTCTTGGGCTTCTTGTCCCTGCTGCTGGAAAGGCAGAGGAGGGAGCCAATGATGTCGGCAGTGTCAGGGAGCGGCCGTTTGGCTGGTGCAAGGGCTGCAGGAGCCTCAGTGCTGGTGTCCTGCCAGGCTCCAGAGGCCAGCGGCTTGGGCCTGGCCTTGCTGAGACCGCTCGCTCGGGGCAGGATGCGGTTTGTTGTGGTGTTTGTGAGTTGAACTCTGCCATGGAAACTGGTCAGAAGCTCATGTTTAGAATGCCTCTACAGGCATTTGGTCCCTGCCAGGGTGGAGGACTCCCAACTAGTCATCTGAAAGGGCAGGCTTGGGCCTGTTGAGGGGCCTGGATGGCAGAGTTGCTTGGGAAAGCAAAGGAGTCTAAGAAGGCTGGGCACTCTTCCAGAAGGAAACCTTAAAGATGCAGGAGTAGGCCAGGGGTCTGACCAGAGGGGCTGCCTGGCACACAGCATCCATAATGCTGAAGCAGGAACTGCAGCAGGCACCCCGCCAGTCTTTCCTCTGTTCCTTAGGGGTAATTTAGAAGGAGATGGCATTTCTCTGAGCAGAATAAAGGGACTTTGCAGATCTCCTAGGCCAGCACAGTCTGTGTCAGATTGTAATCTACTAGACATTGAGAAAAAGACCCAACCAGCATCACGGAAAATACAATAAACCATTTTGCTATCTGACCTTAGAAAAAGTTATACTGATAACCCTGCTTATGAAGACTTGTTATCATTGGTGTGTTGCCCATGAAGTTATCCCTGGCAGTACTTGCAGGCATCCTGCAGTATGTTTGACCTTAGAAAATGTCCTGTAGGGAAAAACACTGACAGGGAGAAGAACCTTCCCAAAAGAACCTTCCTTGGCTGTCAGGTTTGCAGTGATGTGTGACTGGGGCTGTGATGTTTTGTATTCAGTGTTTGTTGCAAATACATTACAAGAAATCAGGAGACAGTATTAGGAAGTCTCAGGTCTCTGAGCCATACTTGCTGTTTGTTTCACTGACCCCAGGGCTTCCAGGAGAAATGTTACCAAGCCTTGTATCAAACAGCACTTTTATTGGAAGAGGCTGGATGCTGCTTCACTCAGTCTTGTGCAAATGGGAAAAAGACAGTGGATTGTGAGCTTGTCCAGTTCTCACTGCAAAATTCACTCTGTCTTCAAGGCTGTGGTTCTTTCTTCACATGCCAGAAATGGCAGCAGCAAGGCCACAGGGCAGTGTTGACACTGTTAGTGCTCAGACGTTTATCTGCGCTGTGGGAGACAGAGATGGATTTTTTCAGAGATCTGGGGGAGTGGTGCATGTCATTGGCCTGAGGGGAGAGAAAAGCCTGGGCCCAGCCTCTGCCACTGGAGATTGTACTGGGCTTTGAGATGATGGGCACTGGGGCAGTGCCACACTGAGAGTGCTGGGTAAAATACTGCCTCCAGACTGCTGCTGAGCTTCAGCACAGGAGGTGGGACCTTTGGGTAACTGGGACCTCCTGCTTCTCAGTTACCATTTGGGTATGTACACTAAGAAAAACCACTGCTTGTTTGTGTGCTTCCCTGGGCAAATGTAATAGGTTGTCTCAGAACATCGTGTCTTGGTGAGAAATCCTGGATGCTGCTGTTCAGGGTGGCAGCACTTCTCCACTGTCAGGGAGATCCTTTTCTTGAGGAGATGACCTGGATGCTAGTTCCCTCTTATTTCTAGATGTGCTTTCCACAAGTAAGAGCACTAAGAGATGTTATTGGCTTTGTTCTTTACCAGATTAAAGCTTGCAGGCTCTCAAAACAGCTAGCAATTTCTCTTCAGCAAGGATCACATCAGCTTGGAGGAGGTTACTCAGCATGGTTGCTCTGTAAGCTGGGCTGAGCATGTCTCATCATAACAAGGCTCCCTGTGATTGAGTTCAGGAAAGGAGTGGACACTTCATGAAAGAACAAGCACCAGAAAAGGAACAGTCATCAAGTAATCCCCTTGGGAAGGCGAAGGGAGGCAACATGTGAATGACGACAGTTCTTATTGCATGATTAGTATCTGATCCTGAGCACTTTTCTTGTTATTACATCTCTCCAGCCAGGATTAACATCCCAGGTGTCCCAAATGCTTTGCCTGCCTACAAACACTCCCCCGACAGCCAGCCCAGCCAGAGGCAGTGGGCGCAGAGCATCTGTGCTTGTTCATACACAGCTAAACATTTATTCTGAGGGATATTTGATAAAGGGGTAAATATTTTGAGTCAACTCAGATTTGCCTGCCACTGAGAACTGATAACCTGAATCTTTTCTGACATGCATGGTGTAATCCTTCTAGAAAGTGTATGCACGTTCACTTCCAAGTGGAATGGTGTTAGTCCTCAGCCAGAAGACATCAGCAGTGAGTGTGCAGGAAAGGGTGGGCTCCTCTGACTCTTGCAAAATTGTCTTGCAGCTCTGCAGCCCAGGTGACAGTGCATTTTATAAATCGGGATGGAGAGCAACTTACAGCCAAAGCCAAGGAAGGGGAGAGTTTGCTGCAAGTAGTAGTCAATCAAAACTTGGCCATCGATGGATTTGGTAGGTGTTGCACAAGGGTTTGTTGTTTGTGCTGTGACCAGCAGGTACCTGTGTTCTGGTGAAACCATGAAGTAAGCTTTTCTTCCCCAACAGCTGCTTGCTGGGCTGGCTAACCGCACTGATATGCCAGTGTGCCTTCCACACTGTTATGCCTGTGTCTATGCAGCTGGTTAAAGCTGAAGTACAAAATTGAAAATGTATTGGGATCCTCCCAGAGAAGCAGCAGGCTGAAATCTGCATCCCTCTGTTCTGTTTGCTAGTGTCTCTTTTGATGTGCCCCAGATCTGCTGAAGGACCTGTTCTCACACTGTTCTGGTCTCTCACCCCCTTGTTTTTTCTGATTTTCTGATTCATTCCCTTGTTTCTCTGCAAGGTGCATGTGAAGGGACACTGGCCTGCTCCACCTGTCACCTCATCTTTGAGAAAGACACTTTCCAAAAGCTGGGTGCCATCTCAGATGAAGAGCTGGACATGCTGGACTTGGCATATGGACTCACTGAGACGTAAGCCTCCCTGCTGATCGCGGCAAGTTCTCAAGATTCTGAGGCAGATTCTTAGCCCCCAGGACCTGTTGCCAAGGGGTCAGGACTTAATGTGTTTCAGGGTTGTGCCTCTAGAGCTGCTTTCTCTTGGGGCACAGACCTTTAATAGGAACTTTAGTGAAAACCCAGCCTGGACCAGATATCCCAGTGTGGGTGGGGAGCTTCTTCCTTTACTGTGAGAACAGCTGAGCCTCACTTAATTTTCTTCTCAGATCTCGCCTTGGCTGCCAGGTGTGTGTTAAGAAGTCGATGGATGGTCTGACAGTGCGGGTCCCCATGGACGTATCGGACATCAGGAGGCAGCTGGAAGTTGGAAAGCAAAGCAAACAGTAACTGGAAACAGCTCCTGCTCAACAGACGTCCTCATTTTAGGTGTGGCACAATACTTTGCTTTTGGTTAATGCTGTGGCTGGCTTGCAGTAGACAGTTGAGGTCTGATTCAGTATAAATGCCTGTTTGGAAAATCTCTTCTTTAAACAAAGCTTAATGCTAGGGTCTTTGGTACATATTTTAAGTGCTTCAGTGTTCTGCTGAATGCAACTTGACTAAAGCCTATGACTTTACATTTCCCTGGGCGGGAGACAGTAAACATCTGTGCTGTATGTGACTCACCCTCTCCTTTGAAATTTAGGGAATTCTGCTATTCTAAGTAACTGTTAGGAATTTTGCAAGGCTTGGCTCTTTAACTATACAGCAGATTTTTCCCAATTTGGGAAGCTTAAGACGAAATAGCTGTTCAAAACTCAAGAGGGTGTGCTGACTGGCTTGACGATACAGACTGAGTTTGCTTAGTGATACCCATTTGAATGCTGACCAGTGTCTATGAATTTGAGATGTTACATGTCTCTGAATTATGTGCCATGATCTGCTACTTTCCCCAAATATTAAGTTTTCCCGTTGCTGTACTAGCACATAAGTAAAATAAAATTCTACTAATCAGGCTTTTAGACCTATGAGATGCACTTTTCTGGTAACATAAGCCTGCCTGGAATACAATGAGTTTAACAGAAATTTAGGTGTAATATCCTGTTGCTCCACTTAACTTGACTGGATTTTCCCCTCGTGTTTGAGTCAATGTGTCAAACTCCCCATCTAAATGTCATAGAGAATGTGTGATCTGTAACCAAGTTTTCCAAACAGAATTCTATACAGAAACCTTTCCTATGGATTTAGTTAAAACTCAGGCTATGTTTAGCAAACGATTTAAACCAACAAGTTTACTTACTGCTCTTAGGCAAGGTATGGATACATTTAAAAAAATGCTTAGCTGATTAAAGAGCATTTATGGTTGTAGTTGGCATAAATTAGAGCGTTTTGATGGGGGGGGGAGGTGGGATGTCAGTACTGCAGGGCTGTCCTGTGTGAGTGGCCATCAACTGCTCCATGCTCATGTCAGGCTGGGGGTAGGGAAGGGAAGGTAAACACTTTTACACATACAAGTGCTTCTTTAGGTTTGAAGTAAGAGCTGGAAGCTCGCATCATCCTAGTGCAAAGTGAGTAGAAATGATCTTTCAAAGGTTAGGATCTCTGCAAGTACATTAAATAATTTTGTTTGGGACCACCTTGTACCTCTGCCTCCTCCTGGAGCTCTCCCTCATTAACTGCTGGGTTGGGCCTCTGTGTTGGGTTTGCAAGCCAAGATCCACTTGGAAGAAAGAAGAGGTAAGCAAAAGGAGCAAAATCATCTCCCAGCTCTCAGCCTTGCAGCCACTGGCATCAACACCAGCACCACACACCATTCCTCCAGCACCGGGCTGGTGGCACACCCAGGCCAAAGGATGGGGACCACCAAGGGCTTTGTGGGATGTGGGGGGCAGCTCCCTGCAAGCAGGGCAAGCAGGAAGGCAGAGGACATGGCTTCATCATATCTCCCTCCTTCCTTGTGTCTAGCATGCTGGCTTGTGACTAGCTCTATTTCAGAAAGCTCAGAGCTACGATCCATGCTTGAAGAAAGGCAGCGGTAACACTGACATGAGCCTTGCCCCTCTCGGGGGGCTCCAGTGTCCCTGTGGGGTTCTTGGCACAGGTAAAGAGTGACAGACACCCTGTACCACCCCACAAGCTTTGGCTTCCTCTCTGGTCCACTGCACAAAAACCAGGACCAAACTTTACCCAGGAAGCTGCTGTATGCACTGGATCTGAACCACCCGCTGTAGATGAGTGCAGCAGGGTGGATTTTGTGGGGCCGTGGCGCTGGCAGGGTACTGCATTTCACATAAACCAGCACAAGGCCAAGCCTACAGGGTAGCCCTTTGCTTTGCTCCACCTCAGAAAACTCCACCTGGGTGTGCCTGTTTCTCACAAACCTCCAGCTTGCCCCAGGTTTACTGTAATAAAGAGAATAGAAACGGATTAAATGAAAGCAGTAAAGCCACCCCCTCTGCACAAAGGGGCTATCTGCAAAGGGTGGGGGAGCATGTGTCTCAGGAGACTGGCTTTCCTGGCTCTGGGCTGTCAGAAAATTGAGCCAGCTGAAGTAAACTGCAGCTGCCTGTGGGCATTTCATCAGCCTGCAGGATAAGGGAAGGACTCATACATGCCAGGCAGAAATGAGGAGAGGCTGAAGTGCATGAGTCATTGTCTCCTCAAGGTTCTCTCCTGGTCTGGCCTTGATACTGGGAGCAGGCCCTGAAGGCTCCTTGCTTCCCGGACGTGACAAGCATATGATGCATCTTCCCTTATCTGTCAGGGCACTGTGCAGGCCTCTCAGTGTGTCTCAGGCCAACTTGGACTATATCTCTCCCTTTCATCTGAAAAAGGGCAGAAACAGAAGGGAAAACCTTTGTGTCTGAGGGCTGTACAGAAACTGGCTTTTATGGGGCAGAAAGCCATGTTTTGTTAGGACCAAGCATTTGCATGTCTTGTTAGGACCAAGCTGGGTGCTGTGCAACACTTTCAACTCTTTCAGTTCTGGGACCTTTTGTTTTTTATTGCCCAGTCCCATGGGGACTGGGGCCAGGATTTGGGGGAGGGTTTAGAGATCACAGAATCACAGAAACTCCTGAGTTGGAAGGGACCCATAAAGCCCATCGAGTCCAACTCCTGGTTCTGCACAGTGCCAGCCAAGTCAGAACATGGGACTGAGGGCCTCGTCTGGATGCTTCTTGAACTCAGCCTGCCTCAGGGCTGTGATCACCTCCCTGGGGAGCAAGTTCTACCTGCTCAGGTGAGCCACTGCATTAAGGCATTCCCACAACTTTGCTTGGTGTGTGCTGTATGGTAGCATAGCTCACAGGTTTTCTGGTCTGCTATCCTTAGGAATAGCAATCCATGACTAATTTGTGCTGTGTGTGCTGATGGATCAGAAGGAAGTGGAACACTTCTGTTAACTCAGTGGATATAGGATTGGTACCAACATGTGGGGAGCAAGCTGGACTCTTGGGATTGTGTTACTGCCTGGGCTCACAGAAAAGGAGTGTTGCAGACCCAGAACTGGAGGGACCAGGTAAGCACGGTCTTGAGACCAAAGCTCCCTGTGCAGCACCCTCCCATGCCATGCAAACACATGCTCTCACAGGAGACCAGTGGTGGCTTCTGATAGCTTGTCTGGTAGATTTCAGAAGATTTTGGTTTAAGAGCTAGGTTTGAGCAACTACCCAGGGAAATGTGGAAAACCATTAGGGAGCCCAAGATGAGCAAACTCTGCTTTGCCCCACCTCTTTCAGCATTTCTATAAACTTACCTCATTCTAACTTGTTTGCAGTTCTTTTATGTGACACAAATGGGGAGGTCTTACTCTGCATTTGTTCCAGGTCCCCCATGTTTGAACTGAGCCCAGCCAGTGTACAATGCATTAGCATGTTTAGAATACAGAACACTCTCTCCTCCTAGTACAGACAGGTACTGCAATGCCAGTTCACCTTCCTCAACAGGCAGCAGCAGCAATGCCTGAGCTGATGTGCTGGAAGAGGTCTCTGTGCCAGCGTGACCAGCCTTGCAGGTCTGGTGGGGGGTGGGGGGGTACACGTGTTTCACGGCTGAATTTGGTGTTTTGTACATGCCACCACTCAAGCACAGCAGAGAACAAAGTCTGACCAAGGGAATAAAAGGTGATCACTGCATCACAATGACAAACTAACATGTGTCTTTTATTGAAATAGTTACAACTGTAGCTCTGGAAAAAAAGCCTGTGAATGCCTTGTCAGTGTTCATGTGTGAAGGAAATGATGGTGGGGGCAGGGGCTTGTATTAAGATTATATACACCCTTCATCATACAAGGTCACCAAGGTGATTTGGGACACAGAGTGCCACATCTGGGAACTGAATACCCTGCACATAAGAAATCTATCTGTGCACTTTGGAAAGTGGGCTCTGGCCTTCTGCCCCACTCCTCTCCCTGCCCCAGTATTTGATGGTGTGTATTTGGAGTGCTAGGCCAGCTTCCACTCACAGGCACCTGGCAGATGAGTGGAGGCATATGATACCTACTGGGTCATTTTACAGCCATGGCTTCCCCTTCTGTGCAAGGACGGAACTGTGGCAGGTGTCAAACAACTCCAGGTATGGCTGCAGACAGCAACTCACAGGGCACCTAGTCCACCAGGACTACCTTCCAGTCACCAGGATCCATGTACTTCTCTTGTCCTTTCTCAGAGAGAAACCACCTTGGAACGTTCTCATAACTTTCAAATGAAACATCCCCAACCAGTTAACCTTCGAGCCTTTTCCATCGTTTTCTTAAGGCCTGTCAAACTAACATGGAGTGCTCAGCTCCAGTTTGGAGCTCGACTGGCAGCATCACAACCCTTTAAGCAAGGCCCATTATGGCTGCGGTGCTTTTAAGCACTGCCTTGAGTGGAATGATGGGCTTTCTTCAACAGTCCACTGGCTGCTTTTCTTTAGCAGTGCAGCACAAGCAGCCTGCCTCCTGCCTGGCAGGTCTCCAAAATTACCTGTGCTGGAGCACAGTGGGCCAGGTACTGTGCTGCATGGGAGCTCACTGCTGCTCTGTGGCGGCATCGGTGCTGCTGAAGCCTGGACAGTCTCAGCTTATGGTCTGACAACTTTCTGGCCAGATGGGGCTTTGCTCATCATCCACTCAACAACATTCTTGACAACTTCCACAACTCCTTGACCTCATGCCAAAGCTAAATCATACTTAAGGCTCTCTCAGCACGACTATGAATTTGATTAGTGGCCCCAGCCACACTGCCTCTGGGAAGGGCCTTCTGAAATGTCACCTTTTACCAGGGCTAAAAGGACCAGAACTCTGACGATGACAAACGTTCACAAATCAATGCACAATTAATTGGGGGAAAAATATCTTGGGATTAGAATGTTACATATGCTGTCTGTCAGTGAAAGCTGGGCTCCACTTGGTGTGTCTGGAGCCAAGCCTCAAACAGCAATGAATGCAGACTGGCAGCTTGGCCACCCAGGGACAAGAGATGAGCACAGAGCCCCAGCAGTGATTTCTGGGTTGGAGGTGAAGGGTCTTCCTTTGTAGGAAAAGTGGTGATGAACAGTGAGTAGTGCAGGACTTTGTAAAGTGTAAAGGTTTTTAAATAATCGTGATGGGCCATTAGCTGTCCCAGTTCTCTGGTTATCTACACACATCAGCAGCTGCCTGGAGAAACTAAAGCAGTTTCTCCTTTTCTGCTTTAAAAAGAGCTGGAGTCAGGCCCTGAACAGGTCACTAATTCACAGGCAGCAGCTGGTGTCATTCAGCCCACTAGACGCCCAGCCAGTGACGTCTCTTCCATAGATAGACAGTGTAAAGAAAACGAAACCCCAAGACTGTCCCCCCCCTCCCCCCCCAATTAATATTAAACCTCAATATTACATACACATTAGCATCATTTTACACTTAGTGCTCCATGCAGTCTTCCAGATTCTTCACACCCTGATCATATCTTACAGAATATTTTCTGCTGCACATACACAAAACACAATACTCAGTTCTGCCACAGACATGTCCCTAGACAAACGTCTCTTCTGCAAAGGCCACTGTGTCACACTCCTCTGTGGCCACCTCTGCCAGCGGCTGGCTCCTGAGCCACTCCACCCTGCTGCGGAGGAGTTCATTCTCCACTGCCTCTGCATCAGCAGTGGGACAGGTCTTGGTTTCATCATGCTGAAAATACTCCCTGACGGTGTCTCGGATGGAGGCAGGGAGGATGATACGGATGGTGTGGCTGAAGGTGTTGAAGCCCTTGCTCTGGGATGGCGCCTGCGCCATTGCCACTGGCTTGCTCTCCAGCTCCTGGTGAGTGGAGGTACTTTGGGGGCTCCCTTTGTGCTCTGTCTGTGGGGATGGGATCATTGGTTCGTGGTGGTAGCGCCTGGAGATGGACTGCAGCACAAGGGGGGTATTCTGCCCATAGAAAACTGTCTGGGGGATATGGACGCTCACAGTCTGCACGCTCTTGGACAGGCTTCGCTCTATGCTGCTGTTGGGTGAGTCACTGCTGCTGGTGTTTGCCATGGATGGCTCATTTTCCTCTTCCACTGGAGCCCTCCAAGAGCTTGCTTTACTTGAGGCCATGTAAAAAGTTATCTTGGTGCGCCTCAGGCTTTCCTGGCTTGGAGGGCAGGCATCAATGCTTTTGATTTCTGTGTTCTTCACTGTCTTCGCCCTCTGCTGCGGGAGGCTGATCTGCAGGGCTTTCTCCCTGGCTGGGCTGGCAACTGGGAGTGCAGGCTTTTGTTCAAACTCCTTGGCATAATCCTGGCTGTGAAGCCCTGGGCCAGGGCCCTCTACACAACTCAACTGACTCTCTCCTCCTTCAGACTCAGTCCGTGTGCTTCCCATAGTATTTCCACTGACAGATGGAAAACTTTTCCTCTCCCCAAAGCAATGACTTGTCTCTACAGCCTTGGGTTCATAGTCATGGAAACTGTCCAGGTCACACAGAAGTGAAGGCACAGGGGACATGAAGGACTTGTGCTGCTCTTTCGGGGACCTCTTGGCAATCTTGGGGGACACAGCACGAAGCCTGGCAGATGTACCGAACATGAATGGCAGAGAAGAGACATCTGTGGGACTAATGGCTGATGACTCTGAGCAGTAAGAGAAAGCACTGTCTAAGGAGCTGAGTGAGGAGGCAGATGGGGAGGTGGTGGTAGAGGACAGGCTAGAGAAGCTGGACCTGTTGGACAGGCTGGATTTCTGAAGGCTGAGCTGCTTCACCCTCGAGCTGGTCTGAGGCGACTGCCACAAGTTCTGCCTGGCCTTGTTAACCCCGGGGCTCAGACCTTCATCAATCAACTTCTGGCTCTCCATGTGCAGCTGCTGGAGCCTATGGATATAGTCTGCATGGCTGTGCATGATGGTGGCATCGCAGCTGGACTGTCGGGCCACTGGCTCATGGCTCTGAGCAGGAAGCTGGGAGCTGAGGCAGACGCTGGGCTCCGATGCACACCGGTCCCTGGCTGGGCTGAGGGAGCGTATTGAGCCAATGGAGCAGAAGGAGCCCTCCTCTTCCAGGAGGTCATAGCTGTCTGCACTGGTGTTCTTCCGGGCTTTGCTTTGGTAGCAGGCTGTGATCTCACTGAACAAGTCCCAGTCTTCCTGATCCTCATCAAGTAACAAGCCGCTGGATGGTTCAAAAATGGCATCTGTTTCAGGCACCAGGTGGTGCTTTGGTCCTTCTGGGTCACAAGCAGAAAATTCCAGCTCATCAGAGGAATCATCGTGCTGGACCAACCCTATGCCTGGGGCAGAGAACACAATTTGTTGCTTATGTCTTCTCGACCCATACAGTACCTTACAAGGGAGGCAGGGGAACACTATCAAGACCATGGAAAAGCAAATACAATTAATTACTTTCACAGGGACCAGAGCAGGACTGGGAACAGTACAGAAAATTCTGGCTTCATGACATGAGCTTTCACCACTGGCCTGTATTTATAGGATAGAGAGGTCTGGATATCTTTCCATTCAACTACTTGGTTTAACTTTACAGAATTAATCTGTGAGAAAACACTGCTGGGACATGTCACTGCTACAGCTACACTAAATTCTTGTGATGGCTGGAATAGGTTGAACAGCAGCACAAAAGACAATCGCCCTCAGGGACACCACCTGAAGGGACACACCTGCTTATGCCTAGGGGGCAAAGGGAAAGCCAAACCAACTGCTTTTCAGTGAGGGGTGTTGGGGTTTTTTTGGTAAGAGACATGGAAAGCAAACTCCTTTGTATCACGAATTTACCAGTTAAAAGATTTTCTGGAAGATGCAGTCCCACCAACTTACCCACAGATTCCTCCGAGGTTTTGGACTTCTTTTTATCTGGTCTTTGAAACAAGGAAGCAATGTCACCTCCAAAAATCTCTCCTGAGTTTTCAATCAGGAACTGTACTAACAAGGCCACCTGGCAGAGACATGAATTTACAGGGCCATGAAAATACATGTTATAGAAATACAGCTATCTACATAAAGCAAGTCAAACCAGTCCCAGAACGCTCCTTTTCCTTTGACAAACACATACTTTCCTACAGAAGCTTTTGCTCAAGATGCTGTTAAGAACAAGGCACTGTGTCTGTATGAACGACACAAGGACAAGAATAGGAGCTACATGAAGTGGTAAAGTGAGCTGGGTACAGAGCATTCTACAATTTCCCTTACTCTGGGTAACACCTCATAAACTACAAGCAAGCACTCCTCCCCTCTGATGCTCTGTCATGTTCATTGCTCACTTTGTGCCTACAAGAGGCTTTAGACACAGCTGAAGTGACAGTGTCTATCTAAGTTCACCTGCTCCAGCTTCCCTGTGCTTGTTTGACCATAAAGAAGTTCATCCAGTAAAGCAACCACATCTTCCCTTTCCACCTGGATAAACTGGGTGGCTAAATTCCACTGACAGCACAGGTACAGCTGCACAGGGAAAGGATGGAGCGCAGACTCCACTCATCCAGCACTGCCACTGATCCTACATCTTCCTTTGGTCTACAAAATGCCATGCCTATAGCAAGCAGTAAAAGGAAAAGACAAGCGTAAGGCCAAGCTCACAAAAGATTACCTTCTTCGTGGACCTGCTCTCCTCTTCAGGCCCAGTGGGACTTGGTAGCCACAGCATATTGGGTGCTATGCAAAGAGCCAGGTTAAAGGCATTCATCTGATTGACGCCAGAATTCTGCTCAATATGGTGGAGGACTCCAAAGAGGTGTCTGAGTAAGATGAGGTTGGCCTCTGGGAGCTGGTTGACTAGACTATTCCGGGAGTGGGAACAAAGGAAAACAGTGCTGTTCACAAAAATCTGCTCTTCTCACCCCAGCAGGTGCTTCCCAAAGCTTTGCCCCCTTCTGCAGCATTTGAGACATTCACATTTGACAATGAAGTAAGACCATGTCACTCCCCTCCACCACCTTATGTAGGAGCCACAACTTTACACCCATGTGGCCTGCCAGCTCTGGTCACAGAGCCTGAGGGACCACAGGGTGACAGCCAGTACATCTCCTGAGCAAAGTCACCATCACCCAAGGGAGATGCACACAGCTCCAGGCCAGCAGCACATGGTGCAACACCACTGCCTCTGTCCTGTGCTGCAGAGACACCCGAGGAAGGAGGCCCAGGCTCAAAAACTGATCTGAGCCCCTAGCAAGAAGAGGACTGATACGGCACACAGGATGCTGACAGACTATTCTTGCTCAGGGCAGCATTTTCAAGGCAGTAAAGCCATTTTCAAGATGCCAGTCACCACTCAGGCAGGGCTCTTTTTCTCTAACTGCCAATATGATGATCAGCATCACTGTGCACATAAGAAAGAAGTTACCATTGTTAAGGATCTAACTTCACTAACATCTGATGTACTCCTGGTAGCTAAATTAGTGTGCTTTTTTCTGTTTGCTGATTCTGGTAATTTCAGCTGGTCATCAGAAAATAATTTTCTAATGACATTTGGGGCGGTCAGAAGTGTTCATAAAAGACCATTGAAAGGCAAATGGTCTGACTGGTGACAATGTGAATCAGCAATAGCTCTACTGCAGCCTGGAATGTGGCCAGGAGCCTCACAGAGGATGAAGTCTCTGCTCAGGGCTGTGTGCTCCCCTCTCCTTCCCCTCCCCTTCCCCAAAACAGGTGTTTACAAAGGCTTTTACAAACCTTTTGATGGCTTCAATCTTATGTGCCCGATTTTCTGTATCCACAGCTTCCATCCACAGTCCGTGCATGTCTGAGGATAGAACACTGTCAGGTATATTTCGGAGAAAATCCTGAATTAAATATATATATGCAGAGCAGTCTGGTCAGTTTTGAATTCCTTGTTTTGGTTTCACGATGCATATAGTCATTGTTTACTCAAATTAAGCACAAGATAAAACAAGACATGACACACACACACACACTTATCCTCCCGCCCCCCTGCAGCAAGCTGCCTGTCCTCCTTGGGGCTCCTGCTCCTCAGCACCCTGTTGCAGCTGCTGCCAGCTAAGGGTGAGCAAGGGCCAGTGCCCTGCCCCTTCTCCAGAATGGGGCTGGTCCCTGCTGCAGTGGGTGAAGCACTCACTCATCCCTAAGGCTGTGCACAGCCCTGTTCGAAACAGTTCTCAGCTGTGAGGATTGCTCTGGGTTTTGTTCTCAGGGGGCTACTTAACAACTCAGTATCTGCCTTGCACTGGGAGGTGCCTGAATATCCTCCCAGTTCAGGCCAACAAGAGCAAGAGACAAGGATGTTTTTTGATGCTTTAGGTGCCTGAATTGCTCTGACCAGATTTAATTGCAAGTACAAGAGAGAGGCTTTTTCTTACTAAAACTTGGGCCTTATTGCAAGTTTCATCCCTTCCCACCCACAACTCCTCTGCTTGGATTTGGCAGCTGTTTTCCCTCTGGCTTGCTGGCTGATTGGAGGGTGAAGGCTCGGGGTCTAGATAGGCCAGCTCCTTTGAGCATGCACTCTGGTTCTGGGGGGATGCAGAGCAGATGCACTTTAGCCCTCCCTGCAGTCTCTTCTCTGTGTCCAGAAAGGACAGAGAGCACCAGTGCTGTGGTCACCAAAGGGCTTCGTGCCTATGTCAGCACAGCATCTGAACTGCTGAGCCAGGGCTCTGGCATGCTGCTGGGCCCTGTGCAGATCCCGTGGTGGTCTTGGAGGTCAACATGATGATATCACCAGCTGGAGGCTGTTTTGTACTGGGGGGGTGCAAAATGAAGCCCTGGCCTGGGGGCCACTGCACGTGTCTGCATGTGGAAACAGGCACCACCGGGTCAGACAGATGGACCAAGCCATCAGGTAAGAATGTGCCTTGCTGGAAAATGCTTTTTGTTCCCTCCCAGACCTCCCCTACACATAAAGACTCATGTTGCTTCCTTTAAGGCAGGTATGATTCACTCAGACAGCTGAGTTTCTTGGCCTGACATACCGTGATGACAGCTGCAGCCACAAAAACGGACTCGCCATCCACCTGGACATCATCTCCAGAGTTCAGCTTCTCTTTCAGCTCCTTGCAAGTCTTGGCATTGGCAGAACGTCTGAAAATGCCCCTAGTAGAGGGACCTTCATGGTACAGCAGGAGCAGCATATCCTAAGAGAAAGCACAGTTATACTTAGGAGCCTGACACCCAACCCTGTTGTGCCTACTACACCTCACGTATTATAACATAACTAGGTGAGACCCAGTCAGTGTCAGGAAGAGGACAGACATACAAGAGACCTATTGTGATTTAACCAGGGATAAAAGCCTGTCAGCTAAGTTGCAGGTCCAGTTCATGTGGGCATGCTTATCCTGTGGCCAGTGGGAGTGCAGTGAGTGAGGTCTGGGCTATGTGGCACAGCACAGTGCACTGACACTGCCCCTTGTCAGCTTGTGATGACCTGGTTGCAGACACTAAAACACGACAAACAGCTGTGCACGCAGTGATATGGATTACATGGGAGAAGGATGCTTTTTCCCTTGTAACTGAGATCAATCTGAGTCACAGGCAAATGCTGGACTTCTTCCCCATCCAATCCTCACAAATGCCACAGGTAGCCTTAAATTCTGGGCTGAACTCATCAAGTTTATGTCAGGATAAGCAGTCCGGGCTGCTCTTTACCATGATCGGCTTGGGAAGGATCCCATCAGGACAGACAGAGGACAGAGACAGGCCAAAGAGCTTCCGTGGGGTGGTTGGAGACTGTGAGGGAGGGCTGCCCGTGGGGGTGCTGGTGCTGCGGCGCAGGGCCCAGTCAATCAAGGACTTCTTCCTCTTGGTGTGTTTCTGCAGTGACTCTGAAAGCAAACACCGACCTTGGTTTCACACAACCATCCTCCCGACTGGGCAGCCAGTGACCCACAGTGGAGCCAGAGTTCCCAGCAAAGCAAGGACTTTCTACCACTGCACGTTTAGGAACAACACTCTCAACAGGGACAGGCAGGTAACAGGCAGCAGTGACTTGTTTATCTTTCAACCATCAGTCACTGCTCTTCAGGGAAACTTGCTGTCTCTTCAGTGTAGGAATGGCTTGCAATTGAGAGCTAATCAAGGACTGAAAGCTAATTCTGAATGTTTGCACAAACAAACTTAGGCCCTCTGCAATCTCTTCCTCTTTTGCTATGACAGTGACTACCACCCAGCTGTGACAGCGACTCTGGGATACACATAGGGTGCCAGGAGAGTGTGGTGCTGCCACTGAGAGCACCAAAGTCCCTGTGTGGTTGTGATGGACTCCTGCAGCCCCTACCTCTCCTCAGCTGCGTTGGAGCTTGGAGCCTGGGTTTCAGGACAAACTGACACTGTTTTTCCTTTGGGAGCTGGTCAAGGATGGAAGCTTCTGTCCCATCAGCCAGGAGGGTGTTATTGTTGGTGCCTTGATGCTGGTCAGCAGAGTCCCGGAGGCAGTTCAGTGCGATGCTAAAGGGATGCTCATGCCCTGTTGAGCAAAGAAATGTGTAAAGACCACACAAAGATGCAGCAGTATGTGAAATGGCTCCACATCTGGGCAGGAGGAAGCAGCCACATCCAATGGCTCCCACTGCAGCTGGGCCTCTTAAGGAGTGTTTCTCAAAACCTCCACCTGTGGACTAGGGAGGCCAGGGCACATCTGCACATATACATGACCACTGCCTTACAAAGAATGTCATCCAGTTAAACCTGGGCAGTCAGTCTTCATTAGCAGCTCTCCAGAGCATTATGCAACAAAACACTTGTTTTGCCAACAATAAAAAAACCAAAACCTGTAATTGTTACTGTTATTATCCTTGTTATTGTTGTTGTTACGGGGAAATGCCATCTGTGGTGATCTCCATGATGAAAGCTTAGCACTTAACAGGCAAAATGCAGTGGCTTATTTTAAAATGTTGCTTGTATTCCTGAAGCCCTCTCCTGCACGTTGCCAGCACCCTCCTCCATGGTGACAGCCCTAAATTCCACAGATTCACTTGGAAAAGGAAGGTGAGAAGATCTTCCAAAGAGGTTACTATGTGTTGATTAAACATGGATCCTGAGAGCATAAAAACCAAGTGACATCTCACATCAGCTTGATGTCACATCACACATCAGCAACATTCCCCCACCACTGCTTTTCTATGTCAGGAGTGCAATGTTTGAGATGTTTCTCTACCACATACACCAGTATCACTCACTACTTGTTCCTGTGGGGGTAGAATGAAGGGAGAATGGGGGAGCTCTTACCAATGAGAGGGTAAGCAGGTTCATCTTTTCCTGAGATCACCCAGAGGTGGTGGTCACTTGTCCTGCCCTGGTGATAAGGAACAGGGAAGAGAAAAATGTTAGGTGAGGGTCCCTGAGGCTGTGCCAGTCAGAGGTACCATCTGAACAGGCTCAGAGCTGGATGTGCTCAGGTCCCCGGGCGAGCGGCACGGCTGGGAGGGCTGGCACTGGGTCAGTCTGTTACAGCATGGAAGGGGAGAGGTTCAGGGGCAGCAAAGGCTGAGAGCCAGCAGGATGTAACCCCACATGGTGGATTTCCAGCCTCTTATAACAATGTGTTCCACAACCTCCCTTGGTACTGAACTACTAGAACACTGTGAAAGCTACCTGTTAAACACTGCAATGGGAAAGGCTGGGCCACTGCAAGGGGCAAGGCTCATCTTACAGCATCACTAACCTGTTCAGCTTTTCATTGCTACATTAAGGAACCTTGGAGAAACTTGGCTTAATCCTAATGCTGGAGTGCAAACACTAAAGTCCAAAGGATTTATATAACAAGGTCTGAATTTAGCATAGGCATGTAAGCATGTCTGTATTTCTAATGCTTGGCACCCACATAAACAGATTGCTTCATCTTGTACTAATCCTCACTGGTCAGCTGAGGCAGCTCCAGCCTTCTCCACACCTGCACTGTCCTGTAAGCCAGACGCTGCCAGCTTCCTTTGCTGAGATCTGCCAGGCTATGCAACTGCCACTTACAGGAAGTCCAAGCTGTAGAAGGGTCTTCTTCATCACACCCTCTGCAGTTTCTACATTGGACACACTGACTGCTGTAGTCTAGAAAGGGAAACAGAGGAAACACAAGAAGCTAATAAGAAGGCACAAAGTTTGGCTGCAGTTTCTTGTAGCTTTAAAATCTGGGAAAATGTCACTCCTTTGTCTACTGACTGTCTTTGTTAAGTGTTCATGGTTAGAAGAGTTGTAGTAACTTGAACTACACTGTAATGGTCATTAAAGATGATGGCTAGACATTCTGAATGTTCTCTCTCATGGGTTTGTCATACCATCCAGAAATCTCACCCAGTACAAATGACAGGAACTGGGCGGTGGTCAGATGCTGTATTTGACCACATCAGTATCTGACTGATAGCAGTGCCACTGTCACTCCTGAGGATGAACACAGCACAGCACTAATAAACCATGAGTCTCTGTGGCTGTTCTCTGAGGGAAGACTCCCCAGGACATAAACATGACCCACCAAGCTTGGCATGAAGCCTAGAAATGTATGCTACTGGGTCACATTCTGGTAAATTCAGGACAACACACCAGTGACTCATCATCAGCATCCTCAACTTACTGCACTGAAAAGAGGAATGACTGATCACTCAACCACAAACCATCACCAATTATGAAGTGAAGCAGAAGGAAAAGAAGAAAGAAGACGGGGCCAAGAATAATCTTCAGAATTAACTGGTTTCTGTGGTAAGGGTCTGGCTACTTTTGTTAAGGGTCTGGCTACCTCCCAATTTCCCACACCAAAACACTCCGAGTCAGCTTCCAGTGGGAAGGATGCAGCTGCCCCATGCACACCCTCTAAAACCTCTTCAGGTGGGTTTCCTCTTCAGGAATTTTGAACAGTGATAGCAGCAGCACCACAGCCCTGCCTTCTGCCCCACCCTACAGACCTCCATGTAGAGCTGGTCTGATGAGCAGTTTCTTAGCTTTACTTACAGAAGAACAGTTGTCAGCATCCAGCACTAAGATCTGAAGGGTCAGATTCTTCAGATATTCATTCTGTTTTACCTCATTGATGTGCCTGAAAGTAAAAGAAAAGGGGAGGGAATATAATTTCCCAGCCAATCTTGAGAAGAACCCTAAGATGTGGATTCAAGAGACCTGGTCCTTAGCTCTGTAACAGACACAGTAACAATAATGGGCCATGTTCATAGTGTGGTCACATGCTCTTACTGGCTTCTTTATCTTTCTTTGAGGCCACAGACTAGCAAAACCCTCTTGGCAGTATTTTATGCAGACAGATGCTTCTAATAGAACAGCTTCCAGCATCCCTAGGAGCATGACTGTTCTCCACAAATCAAGGGACTTCTTCCCCTCCCTGTACCGACACAAATGTGCCTGGGTGTTAGTGGAAACAACACAAAAACACAGCAAAAAAGAAACCACTGTAGGCTCCAGATGCCAGGAAATACAAACTTCAGTTTGACTCAACATCTGGAGCATCACTAACACTTGTGAGGTTTCCATAGTGATCAGCAGTCAGCCTCCAGCTCTGAAGGTAAAAAGGTTCCAACAATGTTCTCTTCTGGTGGACTCAATCTTTTCTGTTTTGCTTTCACCCAGGGACTTCTACATAAAGGCTGAAAAGGTGGATTTTTGAAAACCAGCCAGACGCTTAATGTGCTGAAAATCAGAGGGCAGTGTGACACCTAGTGTGATGTGTTTCTCTGAGGACCACAGAGGAACCACCCAGGAGGATGAAATGGGGGTCACTTACCAGAGTAACGCTGACAGCCATCGTTCCTTCACGTCGGCTGAGCTGAAGATAAAAAGGGAGGCAGATCAAGAGCTGAGTGGGGAACAGCCTTTGGAAACTACCCGGTTTAATTTATATATAGCTGTAAGGCAAAGTTCCTTCCTGCAAAGCCCTGGAACAAAAGCACAGTCCTTTCCTGCTTCTGTCCTATTTTAACAAATAAGAAAAATAAGAATAACAAAAAAATCCCAGCAACAAACTGGACTACATTTCCTGCCCAGGCTGCTAAGTGTTCAGATAAGGGAGAGATGTCTTTCTGTGAAGCTGGAGTTAACTCATCTTGTGGGCCTTTATTATTTTTGCAGTGACCTTTAATTGCTATTTTCTTTCTCCTATTATTTCCTTCCCAATGTCTGCTGTTCCTACAAGCTTCTGCTGTCAACAGGGGTTACCCAGGTCCCAGTGACGCCAGAGAAATGGAGCTGCTGCTGAGCTAGGACTAAGACACAACACACAAGGTAGCTTCCATGACTGCTAAGGCCAGGAATGTATCACCTGGCAGAGACCACCCTGACCCTTGGACATGATGAGACAGCATGTATGGAACCATGGTATGGTTCCCATTGCTTTTTCCACCCAGGCAGCTGCCCCGTGGGAGGAAAAGCATCAGGCCAGGTCAGCCCTTCCTAGCTGTACCAGCAGAACCCCGGGGGACAGAGCGACTCTTCAAGACTGCTGACCTCTCTGCTCTTTTCCAGGATGCTCTGCAGCAGGGTTAGCTCTTGCTGTAACAACATTTGCAAGGGTTGGTCCTCTAAAGGGCTCCCAGGGACCAACCTGCAGATACCTTTCCAAGATGATTGTGTCCCAACATCGACATTTTTACCACATGCCTAGCATAAGTAGTCACTGGGGAGAAGGGCTGTAGTAGACTTCAGGGCACTACAGCCTCAGTCATTGTTTCGCTTGACACATGGAAGACTGGGGCAGCTGCCAGGCTGCAGAGGGAGGTCGGTGTCTGAGGGGATACCTGAAGGTGACAGCGTAGTTGGTGGTAGGCCAGCCGATGACAAACGAAGTCTCGGGGCCCATCTTTCTCTCTGTCACTTCACTGAGACAGGTGCCAGTCCACACTTCACTCAGATGCACCTGCTTTTTCAGCTTCAGGCTGGAGGAGGATCTGAAATCAAAACAGTGGATTTCTTAGGCCAGATCCTAACATCCAGTCCTCCAGAGTCTGGTCTTGCTACCTTCTCGTCATGCAGGTGCAAGTGACAGCAACAAGCTCCCCTCCCCAGAACTGAATGTCTGGGCATGTGGAGGTACTACAAGGAAGTTTTCCAAGTGGATTTTGGGGCTGATGGCTGCAGTGGGACAGCTGTGGCTTAGGGAAATGTGAATCACTAGATCCACATGCAGATAAATGGTGATTTAGAGTAATTACTGTCTAGGGTAATAACTGAAGTCACCTAAGCTCTTAATTTATGTGTGACAGAAGTAGCCAGACCAGGAGTCAAGTCTTCTGTCCTCACTGCCTCTTGCCCTCATGCTATTTCTTCAAGAAGTGTGAATCCCTCTTACTTGGACTTGGCGATGACCAGCACATCAGTGAACAAGATGAGATGTCTCTCCTGGGTCTGCAGGCCCACAGTTAGCTGTACGCGCTCATCCAGGACGAGAGTGGAGCCCGGGCTGCTGAACACTCCACCTGCCAGCCCATTGTCTGAGTGGGAAGAGGAAAGGGTAGCTTCCCTGGAGGAGGAAGAAAAATGCAGGTGACTGGAACAGCCTGACAGCTCCATGCTCCTCCCAGCACTGTCCCTATCGCTCCCGATCATGAACTGCATTCACCTGACTTCGCCCAGTTCATCTTACGTGCTGCTGACAGATGGAAAGCTGCCCCAATGCCCAAACCAAATCTGGGCAGGTTAAGCTGCTGAAATACCTGGTTTTGATCATTTCTCACCCAAATAAAACACTTATTTCCTGCGCGTGAGTGTGAGCTATGGAAAGCCCATGGCTGACTGCTCAGCATGACAGGGGGACAGACTGCCGTTTCTGCACATGCTTTCCATCTGCACTGAGCTGCTTGTCAATGCAAGGGCTGCAGCACAAAGGAAATGAACTGCATGTGCTCCTCTGACTCCAGCCATCTGATCCTGGCTCGCCTGGCTGCAATCCAGCACCTTGTTTCTACAGAGATCGACACAGATGCTTCCTAAAAGACATGATGATTCTGCATGTTGATGGCAGTGAACAAGCCATCGGTCAGGATGGAGTCTGGCAGTACAACAGCCAGAGCATGCTCAACCCTGACTGCATTAGCTAACCCCTGAGACACAGCCTTAGATTTATGGAGATAGAACAAAAACCCAACAGAAATCCTTATGTCTCTACACACAGACAAAAATGTGTATCTTGCCTGCAAGCAAGTATGCATGCAGAAGAGAGACCTTCCCTCCACCACTCAGCAATACTGCTCTAGTTGTGTGGGCAATCTCTTCACAAACAGATGAAAACAACACATGAGCTTTAAGGGTGGTATTTTTGACATTGTTACAGGTCTTAATCTCTACTGGCCTCAAAACTGGGTGGCTTTGCTTTCATGGGTGTGTGGTTAAACAGCCAATAGCTGATCTTTCAGAAGGCATTCCCCAGGCACAGGAACATCTGCACTCCTGCAAGCTGAGAGACCTTCTCCCCTCCTCGCCACTCCACAGCCACCAGCAAGTGAATCCTTGCCTTATGCACTTGCTGCCTTTACAAGTGGGAAGCTATATCACCTTTAAACTTGATATTAAAAGCCCTCCATGTGTGTCAATTGAGCAGTGGGAGCCACACCACAGCAAGATCTCAGCAGTGGATTTCCTTAGGCTGGAGGAGTCCCACAGCTCTGTAAACACAACAGCAGGATAGCAGAAAAATCTCCCCAATACTCTGGTGGCCTAAGCAAAGATGGCATCGTACCAGCTCTCTCCATAGCAATCCATCATGAGAAATGTTTAAAGCTTCCCTCCCTCACAAGGATATTCTCCAGCCAAATAAAGTCAAGAATTTGTTTCCCGATTGCTTTTTTTTTAGTGTGATTTAGAAGGGGGTGGGGAGAATGACAAAGATGCCACATAACTTGCTCAGAAGACAACCAAATGAAAATCAGTCCTGCCCTTTATTTTAAATGATTCTACGAGGCTGACCTCACACACTTGTTTCAGAAAAGCAGGATGCACTGTGCATCAACTGCCTGAGATCTGATACAAAAGGGATGCTCCTCAGGAGGGCTGGTCGAGAGCGAAATGTGAATCAGGTCAGCTTTACCATCTCTTTATTAAAAAGGAAAATCAAACTAAACAAATCCCTGAGGGAATGTTATTTATAAGATTGCTACCAGAACAAGGCAGAAAGGAGCGTGGCACCCCCTTATCTGTGTCTAGTTACATGGTGCTGCAGCTCAGCACCATGTTGCAGCTGCAGCCCTTCAAGTGGGCTCAGCTCCCACTTAAAGGACCAAGGAGCTCAGCTTATGGCCTGCACTTGACATTTTAAGTGTTAAGTGCACAGTCTTCTCATACCCCCAGATGAACCTGTGTGAGACTGTGGTGGTTCGACCCTTTAAGACTCCTCTTAAATATGTTCTCACAGAGGCACTGCCACCATCGCTGATGGGCTTGGCCTTGTCAGTGGCAGGTCCGGCCTTGAGCCAGCTGGTGTTGGCTCTGTCAGACCTGGGGGGAGCTTCTAGCAGCTTCTTGCAGAAGCCACCCCTGCACCCTCCCTCCTCTGTCAGAACCCAGCCACACGAAACCACAGCAGACACAGCCAAATCTCAGGCCAGGCCTCCCGCCAGTGCTCCAGCAGCCAGGGCAGGGCACAGAGAGGTCTCCAGCTCTGCAGGGGATGGAGGAAGGGCACGTTACCAGCCAGTCCCAGCCCGTCTCTCTTGACCTGCCTGGTGAGGTCGGCACTGCCAGCACTCTGAATACCCCTCTGAGCTGCATGACAGCTCACAAGTGTCACAATGAGTGTGAGAGCTTCCCAGCCAAGGCCACAGAAACTTACACACCGTTTCCCACACCTGACTGCACCTGAGTCTCTGCACTGTTCAATAACATACAGATGTATTTATACTTGGATATAACAGGCACCAAATATCTAGACCTCATTATTATCTGTGTTGAAAATAAGCAGCTGGCCTTGCATGGTGGGTTGAGCTGAGGTGGCTGCCATCCCCTCTCTCCCTCCCAATAGGACAGGGGGAGAAAATGAGATGAGAAAAAAGAGGAATTCATGCACTGCTTCCCACCAGCGGGCAGATGTCCAGCCTCTGCGGGGAAGCAGGGCCTCAGCATGTGTAGTGGTTACTTGGGGACACAGCTGCCATAGCGTGAAACGTGCCCCCATCCTCCTCCTTCCCCTCAGCTTTTTTTGCTGAGTATTGTGCCACTCCAGTAAAAAACCTCTTCCATGTATGTCCACAAATGAACTGCCCTCAACACTGTTAAATGAATTTGGAAACCAGTTTGATTTCAGTCTGTATAGGGAGAAAGGTGGAAAAGGGATTCAGAAAGGTATTTCTCTACCTGGAATGGTATTTTGACTTGCCGAGAGCTTTACTAATGGCAGAAGGGGTAGATCGTCGTCTTTGGACTATAGGCTTCATCTTCTGCAAGACAAAAAGACACTCCAGTTAGCCTGGCCACCCTGGAAGCAGATCTGTTCATTGCACCCTGCGAGTTTTCTCTTTTTATCTAGTTAACACTCACCAATCTCAGCACCGCAAGCCAGACTCTGTGCTCCCAGACACCTCCCTCCCCTTCCTTATTCTTGAAACACTTGTCAACTCTCACATTTATGTGGGACGCTTTCCTAACTTGAAATCCTTCCAGTTTTCACAGCCAAAATTGAAAGTAACAACATGAAATTAAGCAGAGAAGTAACCCCACAGGCTGAAGGTCAGGAGAAACTTCCTAGCGCTCATGCCATGGAATAGTTTGTTAAGGGAAGGTACAGAAATCCAATTTAAAACAGGACTGGACAAAGCTATGAACAGTCTATAAAACAGTAAGGAGCCTTATTTTATGGTATAAAGGAATGTATGAGGTTACTTGGTACATTTTTCTCTATCTTCATTTTCCATGACTTACAGACTCAGCATTCAGACTGTCACTGGGCCTGTGTAACCTCAAGACACTTGTATCTTTTTCAACAGTGACAGCCACCGAGTCTTGTATGACACAGAGATGAGGTGACTGTAACGGTGAGACTTGCGAGTTAGACAGACAACCTTACACTTTTCAAACTGCTAAATGCAGAAATACTCATTGGGTGGGAGCTCACTAGCCCCATCTCTGAGTACACTGAGACACTGTGACAGCTCAGTACCGTACAACCAGATCAGGAAGGCACTATCCTCATTTCACTGATGGAAAGGCCAGGAACAAAGTGATTAGTGCTCAGCATACAGGATGTGCTGCTCCTGAGCAGAGGGGTTGGCGGTGGTGGCTGCCCTGCAGCACAGCTCCTGCCCACGCTCGCTGGGACGGCAGAGGTTCAGCATGGCTGTAAGTCTGTCTCCAGGGATTTATGTGAGGAATCCCAGAAATTAAGAACGGAGCATTAGTGACCACTTCAAAAGTTGGAAGTGATTTACTGCACTCGAGCAAGGAAATCTGTGGCAGCGGCTGTGGAGGAGCCTGGCTGCCAGGGAAGGCACGCTCCTCCTCGTGTCCCAGTTTGTCCAACTTCTGTGACAACAGACCAGGGAATTCCACAGGCAAGAGCTTTCTAAAGCACACACTCCAATTCTCTGCCTCATCGGCGCAGCAGAGCCCTCCAAAGCACAGATGACCTTGTGAAAAAGGCTGTACAATTGTGTAACTCCAAGTTGTAGGGGGACAGCAAGGTGCAATTCAACAAAGCAATATCCCAGCGTGTGAAGTAGCTTTGCAACAACTGCAGCGCTCTCAAAGTGGGCGCCTTCTGCACATGTGCATGTGCAGCCAGTGACAGAGGGGCAGCAGTTTCTCTCTCATTCCCTGAAACGACCTTGCCAAGCAA
Source organism: Laterallus jamaicensis coturniculus (assembly GCA_022605575.1). NCBI lineage: Eukaryota > Metazoa > Chordata > Aves > Gruiformes > Rallidae > Laterallus > Laterallus jamaicensis. The sequence continues at coordinate 307,310 of JAKCOX010000148.1, forward strand.
AGATCCGTCTGGAAGTTTCACAGAGTGCACTGAATAAAAATAACATCAGCTCAGAAACGCTCCTTTTAAAAAAAGAAGAGTCCGTACTAAAACAGAACATCTGGCTTCCAGAGGAGCCTTAATAGGGTAAAACGTTCCTACCAAAGTGTGGAGGAGCACCAGTCACGCTCTGTCTCAGGGCAGGACGCAAGGATGGCTGCGGTGGCCTGGTGGAAACCCGGGCGGGCTTCAGCTGCAACGGCCCTGAATGTAGGAGGCAGGCATGGCATGACATGGCACAGCACGGCCCCTGTGCCAGGGGCATTGCAGTAACACCTCAAGCAGCGCCTGATGAAACCTTGGATGCGACAGGTCTGTGCCTCCCAGCTCCCCACACTGCAGCCACAGCAGAAGGCCTCTGCAGCACGCAGCGGGGCTGGCAGTGTGGGGGACAGTGGTGGCCTGAGAGCCCGCAGCTTCACCAGGCCTTTCCCGAGGCATCGCCATGGCTGAGGGGGGCTGCACAGGGTTCCTCTGTCAGAGCCAGGGAGCGCTTTTGCTGCGGCTCTGCTCACATTCACCGGGCTCTGGGATCAGACAGCCCAAGGGACGGGTAAGCTCGGAGCTGTTTTGATGCCATGGAAACAGATACTCATTTACCCAACAGACTCTGAAAGCGCTCGAACACTTGCAACACTCCAGGCCACGTTTGTGCATTGCTCATCCCAGAGCTGCCAATTTTAGCTGTGTATTTCTTGGCACCGGGGAGGTTGTGAGTCTAATGCCCCTCATTCCAAACCCATGTATGGCCTCCACTGCCGGCTTGGCTGGCCGGCACGAGAGGGCTTTCCCCCTGCCATTGACCCCAGCACTTGAACATTGGTCTTCAGAGAGTTAATGTGGGATGGAGCTGAAAAATAACACCACCTGCTTAGAACAGAGTGGATCATCCATCTGCCAATAGCTGGTCAAAGTTCACAGCGTCTGCGGCCCTGGAATGATGCTGTTTGATTTAGTTCACATTCAGAAATGAAAACAAAATTCTTTTATTAGTGCACCTTTTCTGCAAAACATAAATTGAAGCATTTGCTTTAGAAACACTGACACACTGTGTCTTCCAAAGTGCCATGTGCTTCCTTTGACCCTAGCATCTGCTGGAGGACAAGACTCAATTACTCGGAGCATCACAGACTGCTCAGAGCCAGTAACACCAATGTTACTCTCATTTTGGGACAGATTTTGCAAAACATTCTCTTCCTACAAGTAGTCTCATCAAGGTATGGGTCTGTTTTGTCAGAGCAGAGAGCTGATGGCTGCTATGAATCAGCTGAGCCCAGTAACGGCACAGCAAAAGGTCCCGTATAAACACAGCACATGGTTATTGTGCTCTCAGGCAACATTCAAAAAACACTTAAGAATCCAGTTAAGCATACAGAAACTATTAAGCGATTGCTTGGGCTTGGATCCATCCATGAGACAACAAGCAGCTGCTGCTCTTCCATCCAATAACGAGTTTACGTTAGCAGCAGCATTCCTACAGAAGTATCTTCATGAGCTAATGGGAGACACTTCTGCCTCCCGCGCTGCTACCTCTCTTGTTTATGTGAGCAGAGGATACTCTGCAAAGTGCCTCTCTAAGACTGCAGTTGCATTTCTAGTTAAAGACCCAAATAGAGACAAAGAAAGAGAAGGGGAAATGGTTCCCTGCATAAAAGGAACTCAGGCATTAGGTTACATAAATTGAAAACAAATGGACTTGCCATTTTATGTTGATTTGCACTTAAAATGAGCTTAGGGAAAAGTGCACTTGCATGGCTGCTGCTGCCTTCTTCCCCTTGTTCCCAGACTTCATCTGCCATCCCAGAAGCTGTACAAGCTTGAATGTGACCCCCACGACCAGGAGCAGTTCTACCCAGGGCCCCAAAACCCATCACCCACTGTCACCCCCCTTGCCCCTGAACAGGGAAGTCCACTGCAGGGCACCCTGTGCCACTTTCACGGGCAGCCTCAGCTGTGCCTGCTGCCCTGTGTCCCATGTTGATGTGCTGTGCCACTCTGACAGCCTGATCTGAGGTGATTCTGGCTTGGAAAGCTACACTCCTTCCCACATCATGCCACCAGATGCCACCAGCCCCTTGGAAGATGACTTGTTTTCTTCTCAGCCTGGATTCCCTGCCCAGCTTGGCACACAGAGCAAGATAAAACCTCTCCAGTTCTCCTCCAAGCATCCCTTGAGTGGTGACTGCAGTTCTAGGACCAAGACAAAAGCCGGGGCTGTGACTTGGTTCCCGTGCTGCTCTCCCTGTCCTCTCCCAGCTCCCAGCCAGTGGCAGATGCTATATATAGCAGAGATCCTGATTAGGCGGCATTGTTACCCAGCTTCCTTCCAGCCTGCTGCCAGGCAGGCCAGCGTGACCCAATGGGGAGAAGGGCCCAAAACAGAGTGGGCCCTCCCAGAAAACACGCTCTACATGAACCCCCTCCGCAGAAGGGCAGCTGCTCCCCGCAGGATGCCCAGCCCAAGACCGCCCTGTCAAGCTCCAATGTCACTGCCAGGTACAGCCACCTCCCAGTCCTCATGGTGACAGCAAGGACCTCACTTTGTGGAAGCCAGACCAAAAAGTGTACTCTGCCCTGCCCTGCTGCACATCTAGGAGCATTACCCGCAGCAGCTCCACGCTGTCTCTGAGCAGTCTGGCTCTGTAGACAAGCTTCACACCTCTGCCAGATACTCCAGCCCAAGGCACCAGATGGGCCTTTTCTTGCTGCAGGGCACAGCCAGGAGATGAGGCAGGGCACAGCATCCAGCTCATGGTGCTGTGCCGATGGGTTTCTCACCCCAGGGGACTGCAACGTGTCCAGCAGCTGTAGGAGCAGCTCCGCACATGGTGCTGCAGCAGCAGCCCGCTCCCAGCTCCCAAACAGCTGCCCCACGAGCATCCCTGCTGTTTGAGAGGCCTTTGTGTCTCTCTAGAGACATTTCAGGGAGATGAATGAAGGGAGAGAAGCAAATTCTAGGTGCCTAGAGGAATGCCCACCGCTGTCCATGTTCAGCAGGTGGCCAGCTGAGGAGCTCTGGCAGGACCATGATTAGCTGCCAGAGGGCTGACAGTCTGTTTCAGAGACAGCGACAGCCTCAGCAAAGTGATTTTCTGCTTTTCCCTCTGTGTAACTGTTGTGCTTCAGCACAACATTTCCCAGCTGATGGGGTCTAAAGCAGTCATTCAGCCAGTCCCTTCCTTACTCTTATCCCACCCATCTTGACTCCAGTTCTGAAGTGGTGGTTTGGAAAAGGGAGAAACCCAGGCTCAGAATGAAGATTTGAGTAGCATGTCCACAGCGATGCAGAAAAGCAGTGGCAGAGCTCAGCTTAGAGGCTAGGTCTTCCTTCTGCTGGGCGTCCTTTCTCCTCAGGTCACAAGGTTATGTTCCCCCAGAGTCACTGCCGTGATGTTTTCATTACGAAAACAGGAGGGCACAGTTCTGTCAGGAGAAACGGGTCCCTCTGCTGCCTCTGGGGCTACAAGCAGCTTTCCCGCAACAGGGACAATTCTCAGCTAGGAGGGAGCAGTACTGAAGGAGCAGCATGAACTGCCCAGTTAACACTGTGCTGCCCACCCTGAGTACAGTTGGACTCGATGGTCTCAAAGGTCTTTTCCAACCTAGTGACCCTGTGATCTATCCCTGCTCCCCGGAGACCCGCTGTCCCTTCTGCTTCCCAGGCAACACAACCCACCCCAACCTCGCTTGCCCGTGTTCTTCCACCTTAGGTAGGGAGTCCTGTGTCTGTCCATTTGTGCTTTAAATTGTTTGCACTACTTGAAAGAGGGTGAAAATTCAGTGCTCAGAAGAGAGGGAAAAACACTGCAGCTGTTTTACAAGCTCTTCGGGGTGCATTTTGCCAGCACAGGCATATGGTAAAGCATTAAGGTTTCCTCTCAAATGCTAAGAAGACTCTTTAACTCTCCTGCCACCACTTTAACCCTCTGAACTCCTTAAGAGCTATAATTAGCCTAATTAATCAGAGGAGAAAGTGTAAAATAATGTTGGGTGGCCAGAGCCCAGTGTTTTATTTGTGGATGTGCGTCCTTTTGGAGAGACAGGGCAGGGTTTAATGTGAACTCAGAGATATGAAACTTGGGTGTAAATATTTATCTGAGCTGTTTTCCACAAAGTTCATCTCCCCATCTCGTTTCAGTAATTGCTTCCCCCTCCCTCACTGCTGAAACACGGTTCCAACCAAGCTCAAACATTCCCGATGGCAGTAAATCAGCTCGCGAGGACGCGCTTTGAAACATTTCCTTTTCCTTCCAAGAAATGGAGCCTGCTGGTTTATTTTAAAACATCCCATATAAGGGGAACTGGGAGAAACTATTCTCAGATGCCAAAGGCCAAGTGGGTTTTCCACCTGAGGCGGCTGGGATCAGTTTCACGTCACTGATCTGCTCCACACCCCTTCTTTCCTCTGCTCCTGTGATACCTGGTGCCTGCAGGACCTGCCCTCCTCTGGAGTCTGGACAGCAGGGATGGCAGTGAGAGAGGATGGACTGATGTATTGGTCCATGTTCTTAAATGACACCAGGCTGGACTCCAGATTGGGACCCCTGGGACTGGAAGAGGCTTGGGTCTGTGTTTCCAGCTGCTGAACAGCCTGGCCCGCATGGCACTGTGCTGTACCAGGAGCATCCCTGGAGGATGCCCTAACGTTCTGTGATTCTGGGGGCGAGCACAAGGGCTTGGTCCCACAACACAGCACTGCCCAGGGCCCAACCACAACAGGAAGCCTTCCGTTGCTGCTCAAACAGCGGGGCAGGTAACTAAGAAGGGCCCAAAGGCTCTATGCAGGAAGATGAGGGCAGAACTCCTACTCATCAGCTGTGTCTCTGTCAACACTTGGGTGCCCACCTGGACCTCCATGCTTCCTCAGTGTGGTGTCTGGTACTGGACAGGGAGGTGAAAACAGACCAATTCCAGAATTTATAAAAATCCAGCTATTTCCAAGCCTCAGCCCACTGACACAGTGTTGGTGGACTGAACCTGTGAAAACTACAGGCAATTGGTGCTGAAAACATGCATGGGTGGTCTTTCCTCTGCAGCTCCAAAGGGTCAGCAGAACTGGGTGTCTTTATGTATTCTGCCAGTGAGTATGTTTCCTGCCAGTGAGGATGATCCTCTGCAGTTACCTTCATCAGGGCCAGGCTGAAGGGTGCACCTGGACAAAGGCATCTTTGCATCGGTACCAATTTGAAAAGCTTTGAGCAACATGCATGCAAGTCTTTTCTCTGTAGCCAGCAGAGCATAGAAAATTGCTAATTGATGGGAACTGAAGAGATCAATAAGTATTGAGGCTGACTTAGAAATGCTTCTGTACTTTGTGCTTCTGGCCTGGCAAGGAAACCAACAGTTGGTTGGGGAAGTGCTTCCCCCTTCTAGTACCAGCACAGGAGGCCAAAAGCAGTGGGAACTGTAAATCTTGTCCTGTAAAATGTCTTTACCTTTCCTCAGAGGTCCTGATGGTTTGGTTGCAGTTCTGATGTCTGGGGCTGAGTAAATTTGAACTATTTGCTGACAATGGATCAGAACAAGCAGCTGCTGCCTGTTGGGATTTTCCTGCAACGTTTATTTTCTCATGGTGAAAACCCACTGCCACAGATTGCCCCATGTCTTTTGGTAGAACTTTATAGCAGGACTCCTTCCTCATCCCTTTCCTTCCTTTGAAGCAACACCTGAAACTCCCCCAGGAACCTCTCAGAAGGAACTCCTGCCTCTACAGCTCTACAGAAAACTTCCCTGTAGCTCCACACACACACACAGTCTGTAGCATTGAGCCGCGTGCCCTGACGATGAGCACAGCATCCAACAACTACAGGGTCACCACTGACAACACTCAGGTGGGGCAGCGAAGGGGCACACTTTCACAAAGCCCTTTAAACCACAAATCCAGGCAGGCTGGTACTTCAGGGTAGAAGTTTCTCTTTTAAGGCTGGATGTATATATAACACTAGAAGGGAACTTGCTGGATTTCACAGTATAAAAATTCATCACTGAGCCAAAGTAAATGAAGAATCATGCTCTTTCTTTAAAAATGCAAATAAATAGTGCACTGAAGTGAGCTTTGGCAAAAAGAAAAACTTGCAGAGCAGCCAAACCTGAGGAGCAGAAAAATGTAGCACATTCCTCCGTGTCTTTAAAACAAGCCCTTCTCTTCCCCTCCTCTCAAAACTTCTCCTGCCATATTAAAAATGAAAAGCTCAGGCAGCTGGGTCTGCCCAGCCTCAGAATTTCTTCAGCCTCTCCGCGCAGGGCCCCTGTGCCCGAGTGTGCAGCCGACACGGGGCCCAGCCCTGCGGTGCCCAGTAGAACCACCGGTGCTCAGCAGGCACAGCACCTGCGCTCGCCGTGATACAGGCAGACACACACTGTGCAAGGAGGAGAAAGCACAGACTCCAAACACCTGATGAGCAGCAACCTGGAGGATGGTGCATCTCTGCTTGAACACTGCGGCACAGACCCTCCCTCTCCTGAGCACGCGCCCAGTGCCAGCTGCCAAGTCACTCGAGGTCCATGGGGACAGCCCTGGCAGCCTGATCAGACCACTCACCACCCTCATACCTGCCCTGGTCCCCTCGCAGTGACTGAGGCAGGCTTTTTTCCAAGCCAGCTTCCCCCAGCCCCAATGCAAATGTGTGGTCCCCAGAGAAAGTCCCAAGTTCCCACGCTATGAACGATGCTGCTGCAGGCAGAGGGTCAGTGGGCCACCCCATCCTTTCCAAAAGGTAACTGCCAGCAGCCTCTGGTGTCTGTGAGTTTGAGTACCCAGAGCATGTCGCAGGTCTGGTGTCTCTCATCTATTTACAACGATTAAATAATCTTATTTGCAGCTTGGCCATGGAAAAGACCTTGAAGAGACGCAGCTCCGTGCATCTGGATTTCATTAGAGCTGAACATCAATCCCTTTATGCCTTATAAGCATCCTGCTAGCATTACACAGGCTCAGAGCTGCTCAATGGCATTCTCTGAGCTGGCTGGCTGAAAAAAGGGTTAATAACAGCCCCTCAGCCAGCACACACACCATGAAAGGCATGCTCCTCTATCTGCCTCCTGCTCACCTGCCCACCAGCATCAGGATGGGTCACACGCCTGTAGTAACGCTCACGGTCCAGCTCCTCCTCAGAACAGGCTTGTGCTGAACCACAGGATTCCATCCACAGAATTCTGCAGCTGGTGGGAAGGAAAGGTGGCACCTGAGCCTGACACCAGGATCCAAACATCAGGGATTACAGTGGGGCTGCAAGCCTGAAGTCACACCTGCTGGGCCAGTGAAAGTAGACTTTGGCTTCAGCAATTGCAGGCTTTGGCCAGTTTTTGGGAGTCTCAGGAAGATGAAGGGTTGAACAGGGAGAGAGACAATGCTGAGCAGCTGGGCGAAGGTCCAGGGCAGAAAGGCAGGAGGGAGCAGCATGTGTGAGCTGAGCCCCTGTCAAAAGGTGTGAAGGGGAGGGCTGAAAACAGCCTGAAGAGCTGCCAGCAGACAAGAGAGAAGTCGAGGAGAACAGAGGTCAAACAACACTTAGCTGTTAGTTCCCACCATTTAACTAATTTTCAGGTAGAAAACTGTCCTGAGACTGAAGATCAGCCTCTTCATCTGCTCTCCCCACGCCAGCACACGTACACATTCACATCTGCAGACACAGGCACAGGCGCAAAGCTCTCTGGCTGATAAATTGCCTGATAAATGCAACAGGCAACTTCAAAACCAAATAAAAACCAGCCTTTCTGTAGGAATTAGGAAAAATAAGTTTGAAATCACAAAAACATCCTGTTTTGCTTCAGTTTCTGCCTCCTATGCCACAAGCTGGACTCCACCCTACCTGTTTTCAGAGGGGCTCACTATGGGCGCCAGGTTTTGGAAACTTTCATGTCCTTATCTGTCCTCCCATTTGCTCCCAGGGGGGAACGAGGAGGGCAGCACTGCAGAGACAGGAGAAGAGGGGCTGACCCCCTGTGCACACATCCCTGTGCCACTCCTTTTCCCCACAGCTCTAAGATCACTCAGGAGAAGATGTGGGGACTTGGAAGATGAGCAGGAGTGGGGTTTGTTGTTGTTTTGTTTGTTGTGGGTTTTTTTAAAATCACAGTGACTGTCACAGCCTCAGCCTCTGGCTGAAAGGGAGAACATGCTGTTACACAGACTCACTGTTCGCTCTGCCAGGCACCGGTACCCACATCCATGACACTTTCCCAGACCAGCCAAGGAGAACACCCTGAGGAGCTCCCAGGGGCCAACCAGAAGCGCTTGCAGAGGTGGGCAGCTGGCAAGGTGGGTTTCCAGCCGTGCACATCAGATGCATACCTACTTTAGGACCACCTCCAGGTGACCGCTGGCTTCCAGCCAGGGGACACAGACTGCCTCCTGAGCGATGTGCTGCTGGGGATGCTCACTTGAGACGGGCACAGTCTGACGTAGGTACACCCAGACACCACTGGTGAGTAACAGCAGGAGTGGCTGAGTGCTGCCAAAGGCATTTTGGAGGCATGTGTTTGGATCTGCTGGGGTGCTGCTTGCTGCCAGGCTGGCACTGGTGAGGGTGGGGAGTGAGTATCACGGGGATGAAGGTGAACAGGGCAGACACAGGAGTCTGGGGTGTTCGTGAGGGTGCTGGCAGAGGGTGAGACAGCAGGTGGGGAGGAGGAGCTGGTCTAGTGCTGGTCACGAGGGACTACAAAAGAATCCACAAGAAGGAGCTCTGCATTGGAGTCACAAATCAGAACCTTCCCTATCACAAGCAGGCAAGGATCCAAGATCCCTCACGGCTAGTCACAAAGAACATCCACTACATCTTCAGCCAGCCACCACAGAAACCACATCAATGGCACGGTCCTCAACATCTCGCACACCTATGAAGTAACACCAGTCTGACTACACAGATGCCAGGGTCACACCCCCTGGTTACATCCTACAGAGCTGCAGCTCCTCTGCAAAGACATGGCCACGCACTTCCCACTTCTGTAGCCAGCCTGGCTGAACTGCAATGAACAAAGGTGAAGCACCAAGAAGCAGAAATGGTCCTTCCACTAGTGCCAAGATCACCTAGACCACAGTTGCATTAAGAGATCTACAGCCAAAACCTGAAGAGCAGCAGCTCTTCAAGACAGGTCAAGAGAAAGGAACTGTGCCCAGTGCTGCTGATGGGAAGAGCTTCACTGGGTACCACTGGGGGTCTGCGGGGAGGGAGAGACTTTCCCTGTGTCTCCATGGCTACAGGCGCCTATCCAAGGTTAGCCTGTGCACCCACCCCACCTGCGGTATTGTGTTTGACAGGCATTCTCTCCAGCGGGTGCCTCTCAGAAAATGTACATCTTTTTAAACCAATAAACTTCAGGATTTTCCTCTTGAAAGGAATCTATGTCAATCGGTAAGACATCACTAGAGGGCGTTAAATAAATAGGCTTCCCAATCAAGCTAACTGCAGTGAGATCTTTGAGAAAACTGTTCCGTTGCAAACCTTAGGAGAAGGTTCCAAAGGTCTATGCATATCCAAACGGCCTCCTGACCACTCTGGCTCACACACTAAATACTTTACTTCTCTTTAGATGTGCCCTGGAAAGCACCAGCCCAGGGGCCCAGGGAAAGGCACCCAGGAACCTCCCTGCAGCTGGGCATGAGCTGTGCCAGGTCTCAGCCAGTTGTTGGGCACCTGTCCCATGACCAGGAGCACTGCTGTTTATACATACCTCATCCAGAACCAGTGGCTTAATTAGCTTAAAGTCACGCAGGACAACCTGCTGACAAGGTCCTTGAAGAAACCTCTGGGGCGGCTGAGGTGCAGCGCCGGGTGCTGCTCAGTGCACCCCAGGGAATACAGCCCAGGCAGGAGCCCCGTGCAGCTGAAGAGGGTCTCCATGGCCCTGCTGCTCTGGCTCTGCGATCTCGCAGCTGCCTGCGATGCTGAGGCAGAGAACATAGAGGTAAGGACCCCTGTTGCCCTGTCTGTGGGTAGCACAGAGTTGGCACATCACGGCAGCAGCTCAGCAGGCAGAGAGGTCTACTTTAGGAAAGAGAACATTAAAGGATGCTCTAAATCAGAAGATGGGAAGGTAAAGGGGAAAAACAGGCACCTCTGTCTTAAGTGGACCCACAGGCAAAAGCTGCAAGTGTGTCCAAAAAACCTGGCAGCCAAAGGTGCAGTACTGCACCACTCTGGATCGTGAGGGTGGCTCTGGCTGTGGGCACCCCCAGCCCTGGCACACACTGGAAATACTACAAATAGTTGCAGGGGGGGTTTTTTGGTTGGTTTTTTTTTTTAAACAGAACTTGCTATTCGTTCCAGTGGAAACTCCCAGCAAAGAAAACAGTTCCAACTCCACTGCTGTTTGTTTTGGATGGCTTGTTTGAGAACTTCAGGCTGGCACTTGGAGTAACGTTCGCCGTTTTCCCCCTCACTTCCCATTATTCCAGGCTAACCCCGCGCTAACACGGTATCCTATCGGGGGTTCAGTTGCATTTAAAACCTCCCCACGGGCAGCCGGGGCTGAGCCCCGCCGGAGCATCTCCCCCGCCGCGCGGCCCCGCTCCACAGCTCGCCCGCAGAGCGAGCACCGCGGCGCTGCACGGGACGGGCCGAGCGCTCTGCGGGCACCGCGACCCCGGCACCGCGACCCCGGCACCGCGACCCCGGCACCGCGACCCGCCGCGGCCCCGAACGCGCCTCCAGCGAGGGGCTCTCTGGTTACTCCCCCCGGCCCAAGCCGAGCGGGGCGGCAGCTCCGCGCACACCTGCGGACACGCTCCCCCGCCGCCCCTCCGCCGCCGGGCGCCCACCGGGCACCTCCGCCTGCTCCCGGCGTGTCCCCCGGCACCTGCCCAGCGCCTCCGGCCCCGGCCCGCGGGCGCTCCGGCTGCCCCGGCGCCGCCGCCTGGGTGGAGCGCGGGGCAGAGCGGCCACACGCGGGCGGCCCCGGGCCGGGGCACGGAGCGACCCCCGCTCCCGCCGCGGTACTTGCCTGGCTCCGCGCGGAGCCCGCGGCGCAGCTCGGGGCGCGGCCGCCGCGTCATTCCCGCGGCCGAGGCGCGGCGGGGCGCATGGTCGGCGGCGGCTGCGCGCTCGGTCCCGGCGCGGCGGCGGCGGCCGGAGAGTGGGCTCGGCGCGGGGCCGGGGCCGGCGGCCCGGGACGGGCGGGGGGGGCGGGGGCCAGGCGGGGGGGCGGGGCGGCTCCGCCCAGCGCGGGCCCCGCCGGCATTGGCCGGGCCGCGCGAGGTGCCGGTGCGGGCCGGCCCCGCGTCCTGCTGTGCGGGGGGCGCCGGCGGGGGTCGCCTCTGTCCGTCCGTCCTGCCGGTGCGTGGCGGCGCGGACGCTTGGTGCCCGGGCTCCCTCCCGCACACCGGGCGTGCGAAGGCCGCGGGCCCGGCCGCCATCCCCCCGCGTGGGGCGCAGCCGTGTGCGGGGAGGGGGCTGTCCGCACGAACCTGCGTGTCTGCAGAGGGTTGGAGCGCCGGCCGGGGCAGCCTGGGCGGCGCGGCGCAAGGCGAGCCTGCGGGGGGCTGAGTGGCTGCCCCGCGGCGCGGCGCCCCGCGGTGGGCAGTGCCCCGGGGCCGGGCGGGGCAGAGCTGCGCACATCCCGCGTGCAGGCAGATTGCTGAGCGAACGCGGTGAAGAGCCGAGCACTGACGGGACTTGGGACAGCCGTGCTCCTGGCTGGAGGGCAGTTACTCCTGCAAGTCAGGACAGCCGAGCAAGAGGGCACGAACGCGGCTCCACACGCCCTCGAGCACGGCTCCACAGCGCTTCCTTCGCCCACGCCTTCACCACATCCCCTGCCCCAGCGTCAGCAGTGTCCGTGCCTGCCCAGGTCCCCACCTCCTCCTTAAAAGCAGCCATCTTCCCCCTCTCCCGTGCCAGTCCTGACCTCCCCTTCCACGAAGAGCCCTGACATGCCCCTTCCGATGTAGCAGTCCATCCATTCCCTTGGGAGGCAGATCCTGGTTATAACCAGCTGGTACACTTCAGAGTATTTGGGACCATCAGACTATCCATTTTTTCCTGTGGTGGTCTCTTCCTGATCCTCACTCTTCCACCTTCCATTTTCCCCTTCCTTCATTCCAAACGTTCCCCTTTTTCTGCATCTTTTCTCCAACCAGACTGCAGCTGTCTGGGGGAGGAGGCCAGGTCCTGCTCAGGATTCTCACCACAACCCCTTGCAATACAAACAATGGTGAGAATTTTTCCAGTGGAACTCTGTTTATTTCCCAGGTGGAAAGAGCTGAATGGTCACATTTGGGGGAAACCTGTTTGTGCTGGCAAACCTGATGGAACTCGGGCAAGAGCCTTGGCATGGACTGGCGTGCTGCCACGGCAGCTCAGCTTCTCAGCTGAAAACTCTGTTGTTTGAGAGCCTACAGGTACAGACCTGGTCAGTTACCTGGGGGCTGATCTGATGCTGGAGGCCTTGCAAGTGGGGCTCCTACTTTCAAGGAAGGCATCTGATGCCCGGATCTGGGCTGGAAGCCTAATGGTCTGTGACTCCTCTCCAGGAGGGGCTGGTCTCTGAGCATGGAGCCCTGACTGGCAGAAATGGACCTAACCCCTGCCAGAGCCACTGCTAGAGCCACTGCTGCCAGAGTAACCAGGCACTGTGTTCAATATCCTTGGGTTCCTGGCCAGGTGGAAGGTCTGCACATTAATTCCATAGTTCTATGACTGCTGGACAGAAGTTACCATGCAAAGCGATTAAAAGCATGCACCGACAAGGTGCATTCCTCCAACATTGTTCCTACAGCTCCTCCTGCATCGACAAACCCCACAACTGCAGCACATGTCATGGATCACACGTAACTGGCTGTGGCAGTCACCCCCCCCTTCCACCCTTCTGTGCCTTCCCTGGAGGACTTGGTACCTGTTTGCCCTCTGTGTTAAGGGAAGAACATGCATGTGTCATGTTCAGAGCTCTGTGATAGAGCAGATGGAAAAGAAACACAGAAGGTCCTAAGGGGAGTATTAGTAAAAGAGAAAAGATGCTTTCTTATGCAGATTCATGTTTTGGAAAGACTTACAGGTGAGCCTGTTGCTTTTTCTTTTCTAATTAGTATGAGGTGAGTATTTGGTAGAGGCCATCATTTATCACCAGTTTTGCTAGATTTTTCAGCTCTTTTTGTGTGCCCTGACAAAGCCTGTATTGTTCCCCTTTGTATCCCTCTTAATAAATATCTGCTTTAAAAGTTTTGTCCCTATTGACCATAAGTTTTTTACCCTAATCTTTTATATATATATATCTATATATATATTTTTAAGCAACTCTCCATGTGCCATGGAAGGCAGCAGCAGACAGGTGACCTTGCAAGGGGAACTTGCAGCACACCCATGATGCAGATCAAATACGTACCACCTCCATTTTCATCCTTGACTCTAGAAGGAGAGTAGCTGTCTCATTTTGGGAGAAGCTTTCTTGCCATCCTTACTGTGTTTGCTGGACTTCTTCCTTGATCTGTCTGCAAGGAGGCCAGTTGATGGCAATCGTGCTTACAGATTCCATCCTCCAGGTATCTGTTCGGGTTACCAGAATGTGCAGGTCTGACATCTTCTGGAAGAGCCCACGAAGCAGGGGTTACATCCCAGTGAAAGTGAGGAGTAACTGAAGCCAGAAGGCACTCTGTTTAGTTCTCACTCCAAGATTTTTAAAGCTCCTGCCATGAGAATGTTTTGCCATCGTAAACAGAGTTGAGAGGTATCTGAATGCCCTCAAAGACAGCCCAGGCTCCTGCTCTCCTGATTCAAGGGTTGGGTTCACAGGCTGAAGTTATCTGGGACCTTCATCGCTGAGAAGACATGGAAAGCAATAGGGACAAGTGTATTCCAGCCCCTCCCCCTGTTGTTGTGTAGGAAGTTTCCTTTAGAAAGTTTTCTCTCTGCAGGCAGGGAAATGCTGTCTCTGTGGGGAAAGCAATTTGTGTTGAGAAAGGAGCTGCTCGAGAGGCTCTTCCAAAGTAAACACGTTGGAGGGTGGATACTGCCACGGTTCACCTCTCTGGGAAAGATCAGTGCTGTGAAACCCTCTCTGGAGATGTGGGGAGAACATACTCTGATCTGTGCAACTTTAATCACTTTCACATTAGACCTTCAGTCCTGCAAACAAGCACTTAAAGCATTTGCAGAACAAAAGGCACCACATCTCAGTCACACAGACTGTCTTGGGAAGTCAAGTGATTTTTTAAAACCTATAAATAAATATGAGGAATGCTTTATTTGCCACCTGGTACACTGTGGGCTGATCCTTGTTCTCTCTGTGCACACAAGGTTTGGAAACTTGCAATTCTCCAGTAATGACATCTCCTCTGACTCTAAACAGCCCTTAAAATAATTCTGAATGCAAGATACCCAAAAGATACTTTTTGAAAATTAACTAATAGCCCCCACCTCCAGTGTGTGTGTGCTTTGTCTTTAAATAGAGAAAACAAAGCAGGCAGCCTCCCCCCAGCATACTTCCATGGAGTATCACAGACCCTACAGTCCCTCCCCATCTCCCCTCTTCCTCCTGGGAATTACCTCAGGAGGCATTTCCCCTGAGGGACAAGGTACAAATGGGCCAGACAGATTTAGGATTGCAAAAAATGCTAGTGCTTATTAGTGCTTTTCATTCACATTTCTCCGTGCCTGGTGAAGTGGGTCTGCAGTCCTGACATGGCACAGCCTTCTCCAGAGGAGCTCTGCAGATACGAACACCTCCAGCTCTTCTTTCCAAAGCTCTTCTTTCCTGATCTAGCAAGCAGAAAAGCTCCCTTTGCAGTTGCAAGGTCCTGTGAATTCTGAGTGTAATTACACTCATTATATTAATTACGAATGCTTTAGAGCCTCTTCACTTACGACAGTCCCGATGACACCCCGGTGCAGTTCAGCTGTGCTTCTCATGGGCTTCAGTGTGTCTGTGGTTTATAGGTCAGCAAAATGCATCAGTATCCAGGGCAACATTTCTCCTACATTTTCAGGCAAACAGAGGGTTCTCTTCCCTCTGCTTTGCCTCTTGGCCCAGAAACCTCCACGAATGATCGCTTTCTAAAGAACAGTTACTCTTCACAGGGAAGGGCTCAGAAATAGCCTACTGTTTTCTAAACCAGTGTGTTTTATGGTATCAGAGCAGCCGTGCAGAGGGTCAGATACAGAGAAAGGAAGCAGTTGTATCATGGTAGGGTGCAAACGTTGAGGCGCTTTCTCCGGGGAGCAGAACTGCTGATACAGAGCTTAGGAAGGTCATCTCTGCTTGGATTCTTTGCTTGTGATTTTGTTGCTCCACTCCATCATCCGCCTGTCTTTCTGAATCACCCTGCAGCGCTGAGGGTTTTTTCCCCTCCCTTTTTGAAATGTGAATACACATTAAGCATTTTTTAAAGATGCAACTGATCCAAGCCAGCCAAATTGGCGACAAGCCTGGATATTATAAGGAGGAATTCAGTCTTGGAAATCTGACAGCATCAATAGACTCCAGGTCCCTGGTGTCTTTCAAAGAGGCGGTGAATGTCAGCGCTCCACCAAACAGCCTTTTCTAGCAGGAAGCCCATTTGCAAACTGATCAAACCCAAGTTGTTCCGACTGTAGCTCTTACAGTAAGTTTCTTAAGAGTCTTTTTAAAAAAAGACACCACCACACCCCCCACCCCGTCCCCCCAAACCCCCCCTCCCCAAACCCAAACGAAACAACACAACCCTGCAGCTGGAGATTTGTTTTCAAAGGGGCACTCAAGATAAATTACTTGGCAACTGTTCCAAATCATCGTGCTTTGGAAAGATGCAGACTGCACAGTATGTCATGGGAGGCACCTCAGGTGGGCCAAATCCCACACTGCTGGCCCCAGCTACATTAGAAAATAGGAATCGTCCAGGGGATTCCACTCTGAGGCAGTCATTTCCTTTGCTGGCTATGGATTTGTTTCAAAACATTGTGTAGTCCAGTCCTTAGGGCCCTGTGCAGGCAGGGGAGAGCTTGGAATGCTTCCCTTGTGTATAGGACATGGCTGAAGACTGCTCTGCTGCTGTCAGATCTCCTGGAGCCTGGTGCAGAGCAGCAGCAGCAGCAGCGATGAGTCTCTGTCAGGCAGAGACAGCCCAGTCAGTGCTGAAGAAAAGTCAGTTTCTCAGCACAGAGGAATATTTTGCTTTCTTTCTTTTTTTTTGAGTTGTCATTTGACAATGCAGATAAACTATTTGAAAGAGTCTGCCACCACAAAGGAGCAAAAAGTTCACTGTGCTCCTGGGTTTGCTTTCCACAACACAGTGCTGCAGAAACACGACCTGCCTCAGGACTGCATCCATCACGCTGCAGGTACTGCAGGGGCTGCTGCATCTGCAATGCACTGGTGTCCAGCGTTCCTGATTGCTCACTGAACACATGCAGGGATCAGGCTCAGCACTGTGCTGTCAGTGAGCTGAAACCCAGGAAGTTCCTCCTTCTCTCAAAGCATGAAGTCATGGCTGAGAGCAGGAAATTGGGTTAGCCAGGGCATGGATCAGACCAGTACAAATGCCTGTGTTCCTGTGCCGTGAATTCTGATGATAACCTTTGATGTGGGAAGGTTAGCCCATCACATCCTCACTACACAATGTCATTTAACATGGTTGCCCAGGCTGGATCTTGTTCTCAAGCCAAAGGTTGAGCTGGCCCCTGCTATAGAAAGAATACATCCTATAGGCATTGTGTATTCCTCTCCCTGATTTACATCGTGTTTCCTTTAGCAGGACTCACTGGCATCCTGTTTGCCTGGTTCCTTTGTCTGCTGTAGCTTCATTCAGGCTGAAAATACCATAAGGATGTCTGTACAAATGATTTGGTATGTCTGAGGAGCATGAAGGCTACTAAAAGGAGTGCTTTTCCAAATAGCAGATACTCCTTTTTCTTTCCTTCCTCAGGGCAAAAAGTCAGTTTCTAACAGCCCTTCTTGCTACCATCCTCTTAAGCACCACTTCAGGTATGCATTTCCCATGCAGCTTCCAGTCACTGCCCTTTCCTACCCTCAGCCTGACGAGCTTTGCCTCTCATGACTGACTCACTGCTTTGTGAGAGGGGTTTTTTTCCCCCAATTAGCAGCAGGTTTCTTCACTGTTAGTGTGCATTGCAGTGGGGTGTCACACAGTTCTGAGGATAAACCATGAGACTCTGGAGAAAAATGTGTCTACAGCATAAGTAAGGTTCTCCCACAGGTGCCCTTCCCCTCCTTCTACCTACTGTGAACACAATCAGATAATAAAAAGATCTTTTAAATCCACCTCTGACTTAGAGTTTTGCTTCTCTTTGCAATATAAACAAGCAGTGTGTCTTGCCATGCTCTTAATCAAGAAGCAGGATTAGAAAACACCTCACTCATGCTATTTGGTCAAGGTGGTGCTGCTTTTGGAATCTCATCTTCTGCATTTCCATGTACACTGGACTAGCCAGTTTCACTGTGGTTAAACCTTCATTTAGCTATGAGTAGCTGGAAATACCCATGCAAAAATCCACAGCCCACTGAAATCAGAGGGGTAACTCATAGTTTTTTCCCTGTTCCTCTGTTTCAATGATGCATTAATCACATGAGTAAACCCAGTGAGATTTGGGGCATTACTTTAAGCATTGTGATTAATTACGTTTTGCCTTGCTTCTATTTCATACTTGAAGTCTTGTAGACAGAGGAGAAAGCTGCCAGATTAGAAAAGCTGTATTTTCTAAGCAGTTTTGTAGAGATGTTGAAGAGACCAGAAGGGAAAAGAACTGGAGAACGGGTCTTTAGATCTTTAATAGGGATGGCATGAGGAAGGCTTTCTTCCCATGCCTGTTCTTGTCTATCTGGAAATAGCTTGACACAAATCTGGTTTGAAAGGGCAGGGATATGTCTATTTACATCATGACTGCTTTATCTCAAGTAGAATAAAGGATGAAAACTCTGGGCTTGAGTCCCAACTGCAGTGAGCATCTCTCCAGCACCGTTCTTGCTCACTGGTGCTCACTGAGTGCAGCTGAAATGCAGTTCTCTAGATGCTGGAAGACCTGTGGCTTTCTTTGATTTCTGAGTAAAGGACAGGTCTTCTGAGGATTCTGCTTTGGGAAGCTGATGTTGAAGTCTTCTTCATATAAACTATCCCAGCAGAAACCCTGAAGCAGCCATGACTTGGCCTGAAAGAGGAGGAGGGTGAGCTTTGCTAAGGTCCATTACAGAACTCTAGCAGATGCCCCAAAGCACACTCGGGGGAATTTTCAAGCACTGGTAATAATTTCACTCAGGTTCCACCCTCCTCCTGTCTCAGGGTAATTGCAGCCAGAGATTTAGTGGCCTTGGATTAAGTCCTATTTCCAGACCCAGTCCTGAGCACTGCCTTTCATCTCTCATTGCTGGAGGCCCGTTGAAAACAGTATGGCCTCAGTGTTTTTACAGAGGGGATGACTGCACACTGGGGTTCGGGTTTGTTTCTTTTCACTTTCCTTGAACTTTAAAATACCCACTGTGGCTTTGGTCACAGTTTCAAAACAAAACAACCTCTCTTAAGAGAGATCAAGCATGGGAAATGTGAGGCCAGATAACTCAATGGAAGTGTCCTAAGCAGACTTGGGATGGCAGTGGATGTTGTTGTGCAACTTTACCCCAGGTAAGGTATCTGCCATCACAGCACACTGACATACTTGCCACTTTGAGAGATAATACGTTGAGCATTCGAAGGCAAAGGGAGCCCTTGTGGCAGTCACTGTACGCCAGAGCTTTGGAAAAAATAGTTTAAATGGGCGATTCAAACTATGCATTTTCTAAAGCATTTTAGAAGGGTGTTGCTATGGTTGTTAGTGTGTGCTGGTACGTTCTGCCTGCTTAAAGGTGGTTGGTTTAACTCAGGAGATACCGTCACACACTGTCAGTGCCCAGGAGAGGCTGGAGTCAGAGGTGTGCATGGCTCGGTTGGGATGTTCAGGGACTTGTGCCAACCTACGTGTGCTGAAAAGGGTCTCTAAGCCCACTGCCTGTGAACTACTCCATGATACCTTCAGAGTCTTGCCCCGTGATGACCCTGACCAGCCTCCAGTCAGCCTGGGTCACAGCACGCTGCAGGGCCTGCCAGGCACGAACCAGCCACAGTGGCCTCCAGCAGCCCCCCTGGGGTCTCCTCTGCTCCGCCACAGGCCTAGGGCCCCCAGCCTGCTGCAGAGCACTGGATTCTGGCTCCGCTGTGCCTGTGCCAGACCGGGACGCTGCCAGCCTCTATGACAATCCCAACCTATGGTTGACTTCCTTCCTGGCCTCTCACCTGCCTTGTCCCCAAGGGCTGCCTGGAGGTCCCTGGGCTGACCATTGCCACCATCCCCTGGCCTGATGATCCCTGCTGACCCACCTCCTCAAAGCCCATGTGCCTGTGGCTCTGGGCTGGGCCTGGCTGCCCTCCTGGCCTGCTGGGATGGCCAGACAGGTCTGACCAGACAGGTCCTGCTCTGCCAGGCACCGTGCCACCGGGGCTCCCAGCATAGCACCTACTGCTTGTGAAACCCCCAGAGGTCTCAAGCCTCCAGGGCCAAGCTGCCCCAGCTCCTCCAAGCTCCCCAGCGGGGGTGAGGGGGGGAGAAGCAAGGTTTTGACCACGGGTTCCTGCTCCCACTGGAGCTGGTGAGGCCCAGTTAGTTTTCCCTGCCTCAGCACACATCGTCTCAGTGAGTGGGACCAGCACACAGAACAGTGCCGGCAGTGATGGCCGTGGTTTGGTTCCCCTGAGTCCTTCTAGGGGGCAGGTAGAAGTCTCAAGAGCCACATGCTGTCATGTGCACTTCAGTGGCTGTGAAGCCACCAACAGTTTAATCCAGTGTTCCAGACACGTCACAGAGCTGCTCTCCCATCATTAATGGGCATTAGAGCTCCTCCCCATGCCCGTGTCAGTTTGTGGTGGATGGTTCTTAGTGACTGGCCATTTATGGGAAAATATGTGCTTTTGAGAGTGAGAGCTTTTGCCATGGTAGCATTCTGCCCACGCAGACAGGGCTCCCCTTGCCAGCTTCCGGCCTTAGCCCTGCGTACATGATTTAGCCTTTGAAAAAGAAGAGGCAATCAGCACATCCTGTGTGTGTTTGGAGAGGAATGCACAGCAGCTTGTGAAGATTATTTACTGCACATGCTGAACACCAGGAATGTCAGGCAGGCACAACATTGAGGGCTCCTGTGGGATCAACCTGTGCTTTCCCTGCAGCCATTGCGGGGAGCAACCACCATGGAATAGCCATGGCTGTGGCGAGCACAGTGTTGAGAAAAAAAACTAGGATTTCCATTCTTTTCCTTCCCCTCTCTCTCAGCTTCTAGGATCAGATTCTTCCAAGGCTCCGATTACCATCCTTCCAGCTCCTCTTTGCTGTTTTCACACTGCTGCAGTTTCAGTTCCATGTTTTGTCTGTAGGGCAGAACTGCCTGGGTATTATGATCGCTAAGGAGAGGGCATGGAGAAGCAGTCAGGCTGCTCTCAGCAATGCAGAGCGACAGGATGCAGGCAACAGATTGGAGCTGCCAAACATGAAAATGGGTAGACTGGGTGTTTTTTTTTCACTGTGAGGGTAAGTCAAACACAGACAAGGTTACCTGAAGAGGTTGTGGAGTCTCCCTCCCTGGAGTTATTCAAAGCTTGATAGGATGAGGCCGTCAGCAACATGATCGAGCTGCGTCTACTTTGAGGGGCAGACTGGACTAGATAACCTCAGACGTCCCTAACAACATTAACTATTCTGTGGTTCTGTGCCACTATGCCAGTATTTCTCACCAATCATCTCACAGTGTTCATCCAGAGGTGTAGCTTCTGTTGAGGACTGCGTTTCCTGAGCCTCACCTTTGGTCCTATTCCTCTCATTGCTACCAGGTGAGAGTTTGGGCTTCCGCAGGATTGTTTGCTCTTGAGTGTGCAGCTGCTTCAAACTTGCTGAGCTACAAACACAGAAATGTTGTAAAATGTCTTTGGCAAGGGGTAGTTCTGTGAATTTGAACCAACCCAAACACCCCTCTGAGGTCACTGCTGCCATGACATCACCACCTAGGCATAATGTTCAGGAACTCTGAAGAATCCCTTTGTGTTTTCTTAACATTTTCCCTCCTAGTTGAAGCTGATCCAGTGCAATTACAATGCACCAAGGGAACAAAGAGGAACCCTTTGCAAACCAGAGCTGTTAGCAGCTAGGCATGGAGATTGTCTGCATGGGCTAAGACAAAGTGCATGGTGCCGTGGTCATATTTTTTCTGAAGGACTCCAAACTCATGAAGTCAGTGTCAATACCAGATTACCATTATCCTCTGGAAATCCGAGGACAGCCCTCTCCTAGGTCACTATTTTTATGTATTCAATCTCTGCAGAATATTTATAAACAACCTTGATTCCTTTTCTCTACAAGTTAATTTCATTTGTCAGTCTACTTGACACATGCCATCTGTTGCTCAGGAACCTGGCTAAGAGAAGGGTCTGATCTATAATGTTGTATATCAGTGTCCCAGGGGTCAGCTGCATCCTGGACAAGCCATGGGGGCCAGGGCAGTCTCCAAACCAAGCCAATTATTTATTTATCTACCTATTTGTTTGTTTGTTTGCTTGCTTGCTTGTTTGAACCAGAAGAAACAAAGCCTTGAACTACAAAGTGTCGAAGTCAAATGGAAGAATATGGTTGGAAGGCTTCAGCAACGAAGGAAGAGGCTTTTGTTTTCCCTGTGGTAGTGTTGATACATCTGTAAACATTTGGTAGAAAGAAAATGGTTCATTGACTCAAAAACCAGGAGAAACATTTCTGGAGAGGTTGTTCCATAATGATCCTTAAACCACCAGCACTACAGCAACTCTGAAGTCTCTCTGTTCACTCAAGGGAGCTTTGAAGAGATGCAGTGTTTATTTGTTTGAAAGGATGGACAGCTCTAGCTGAACCCTGGCACCCTCCCTGGGCTGTAATAATGCAGTTTTTGTGCTTTGGAAAGGCTGCTGGATGTAGAGTGTTAACAGGGTAGAGTAACAGTGTAGTCCATGGGACTGCAAAAGGTGGTCGCAGTGTCCGGGTTTAGTAGCGTGGAGCAGGGGTGCATCCATCTCCGTGCCACCCACAGACACTGCCTCACAGCTCCCCTTTGCCTCCCCTCACACACGCTCTCTGATCCCAGGCCTTTTCAGGCAGACTCCCTCTTGGCAGCCGCACAACTCCTGTCCTGCTCCCACTCCCTTGCTGCCACCCACCCACTCTCTCCCAAAACCTTTCAGCTCCGGTTTTCATGCAGACGCCTCCCCAGACTCTGCCCCGCACAACATCCCCTGCTGCCCACAGGCAGCCACCCTCCCTCTCCAGAGCATGTGCAGAGCAGAGGCATTTCCTCCCATTGTCCATCCCGCCCCTGCTTCCCCACCCAACTCCCGTCTGGTTGCTGCGGGACACGTTTGGAGTGGAAGTCGTCCTGCTGGGAGCAGCCCCACAGACAGTGCAGGAGAGCCAAGTCTTCACCCAAAATCGCTCCTGCTTGTGGAGCGCTGCTTCCTGCCCAAGAGCCAGAGGGAGAGGCACGCTCAGTGGGGAGATCTGGTGGTGGGATGTCCTTTGCTGCTCAGGGGCTGTGAAGCTGCTCACAAAGCCCCTCTCTTTGCCAGGCCCAATCTGGCACAGGCAGATTCCACAATGGGTCCTCCAGCATACGCGTCCTTGTGGCACCCACCTTGTCTGCAGAAACACCCGAGTGCTGCAGAGGGGAGCAGAATGTCAGTGTCTTCACGGGTGGTAGAGCACTTGATCCCCATGTTGAGGGTGATGGCCACCCATGGGCAGCCAAACACTGACTGGGGACCACTACTGACAGCAGAGCTCCTACAGCCTCTCACAGCAGACCCACATTTTCCCTCACTTCTCATCCCCAGTGGCCCCAGGCCTCACCCTGCACTGCCAGCTCTGTACCGAGCCCAAGTGAATGTGTTAAAAGGCACTTCAGACCTGGTGCTCCTGGCTTTACCTTTAGAGTCGGTGTATTTTTACTAGCAAGGTGCAGCTTGCCATTGAAAGATCAGGGATGTTGTACAGGGTCCAAGGAGTTTCTACCGTGGCAAGACCAAGAGGTGCCCTGGTCACACAGTCAGAGTGAGCTGCTCTATGCAGCTGCTTGCAGGCTTATCTCAGGGTAAAATATGTATGCTTTTTTCTGGGTTAAGTTGAGTTGTGAGAAGATCTCCCAGTGGGAGCTGGGCAAACCCTGGACCACTTCTTCTGGCAGCTTATTCCAGTTGAAAGGGACTGTGAAAATACAGGGGAAAAGGTTGGACAGGAGCCCAAATCCTCGGGTGACCAGCACCAAGGCTGGGAGTGTAACAGCCCTTGCTGCTGACTCCTCATCTGGGGCCATCATCACTCAGTCAAGCTTGTTACAGAAAGAAGTACAGAAGAAAAATCAATGCAACAGGGAAGTCACAGAATCTGAAACAGCATGTGTGTGCCTCACCAACCTCTGCCCTCCTCATTTGGCTTGATACATTTGGCAAGTGATTAACTGCCAGGTGAAGAGCGATGCACCTCCCACCCCCTCATCTTCCCTTTGCTGTTTACAGGTCCTCCAAAACTTGGGAACAACTGCATCAGGAGCAAAGAGCATGGAATGAAACCAGCCCCAATCCTTGATATGCTGTGACTGCCTGAGAGGGATGAGGACAACAGGCACGTGGCAAAATTGATTGTTGCTTGGAGATGGTTTTAATAGAGAAACTTGGCAACAGGACCCCTCTGGGACATTAACATCTCTTTGAGCTGCCTACAGCAGTGAGAGATGAAAAGGGGCTGGCGAGTGGTGGGGAGGGCAGAAGGAGCAGGAGGAGCGGTCCTGAACTTTGGGAGACGCTCAGTGCTGCTTTCTGGAAACGCCTGACAGCCTCAGTCCAGTTAGGACTTCTGACTGTCTTTACCAGGGACTGTCATTGCCAGAACTTCAAAGATTAATTAATTAGGAGCTTAACATTTAAAAGAAAGTCTGTAGCAAGGACTTTTCCCACACAGGCAGATGAGAGGCCAACATTTATCCAGCCAGAATTAATGAATCTGATGTAAATGTGATGAAAATGTTCAAGTGCTCAGATGTAAAACCTCCCAGTGCCTCATTTCAACTCACAGCTTGCCAGACTCGGGCCACAACACTTTTCTTCCCCCTCCACTATTTGATGGGTGAATAACTGTAGCCCTGAACAAAGAAAGTGTTAAGAAAAGTTGCTCTTGAAGCATTTCTGGTCATAACAGCAGGGAAACTTCAAGACCTGACTCATGAGCTTTGTTGTCTAGTTCTTCATCCTCACATCTTTGTGCAGGTCTGGAGTTGGCCATGGAGTAGCTCCATCTCCAGGTAAAGCTCTCTCTGGCCCTGGGATTCAAATCAGTCTTGAAAAGCCTTCTCTGGGGCTATTGGTTTGTCCTTTATCTAGGAGAACCTCTCAGCTTTGCTGGGAGATGTTCCAGTCTGAATAAATAATGAAATGATTATTAAAGTGGGGACTCTTGTGTCTGTTTTTTAATATCACCCTTAGTATTAAAAATGTAACTACAAAAGGTCACAAGAACTCTCTTTTTAAGTGTGAAACATTGAAAACATGCAAATCCACTGGCCTTGGAGTCTGGCCGGGTATAATTCAATATAAATTCATTAAAAACACTGTTTCCAGGTGAATTAGAGCCTTCTGCTACATGTTGTAATGGAATTGTGTGTTTTTCATTCTCAAAATATGTGAAGCAGCCTCTTTAGATCCCCTCCCATCTCACATAAAGGTATATTTAGGGTTTATGTAAAGTGCTCTGCAGTTTATGGGTGAAAAGTTCAAAGCACCAAGCACCACACTGCTGCTATTCCCAGTTTGGTCCCCTAACAAGGATTTTGCTATGTGCATATTTGAGTGGGTAATCTTATCATGAGGATGAACTGGTCTCAATCTTCTCTTTTGGTGTGTTCCACTCCAGACTTCCTTTCAGCATCTGACATGTGGGTTTTATTGTTCAACTGGCTTTCTTCTGGAGCAAACATCCTGAGCGAAGCCCATGCAAAGGGAGGAGGGGAGACATTCCTCTCCGTGTATGTTTGAGCTGCTCTGTCTTCTTGCTATGTGGTCCCAGAACACATGGAAGTCCCTGCACATTCACAAGCTCTTTGTTCCCCAGTCTCCAGAGCCAGATGGCACACTCTGATGTTTTCTGGCCCTTTCACCTCTAGGCCATGAACTCTCTACACTGGGATGAGATGCCCTCACCATCGCAGTGCACAGCTCAGGAATGTCTGACTAGTCGCTGCGTTGGTAATAGAACCAGTTGCACTGGAAACAAAGGAAGAACAGATTCAGGCAAGGTGCTTTTCTTGCCCCAGTCTGTCACAGATGCTTCTCCAGTCACCTGAGTGCTGGGGCTGGTAACAGGCATCGTGGTACAGCTATGGCAGAGCGAATGGATTCACTGGTAAAGGTCAAGTTCATTGGACTGCCTGCATGTTCACAGCTGCCCTACAGTGGACACTGGACTTGGCCCTTTGTGCCCTTGTTAGCTAAAGAAATGGTCAGAGGATCCCCTCTGGTTTTGACATCACATTTGTTAATAACCAGTCTATTACTGATTGTTATAATATCACAGTGTTGAATTTTACATAAGCACAAGGCAAGAGATGGTCCCTCATAATCTCATGCAAGACAAAGAGGAGTAGAAGAGGCAGAGTTCTGTCAGTTCATGGACAATCCTCTTCTCTTCATACTCTTTTTGGAAAAACTGCAGACTGTGTATGACCACGAACATGAGTCTGGCTGGAGTACCTAAAGCAGGTTAGGTTTCTGAAGGATGTAGGGCACAGGGTCCTGTCCGAGACTGGTAACTGTTGTTATAAATACTTTCTGTTTTCTTTTGGTGCTTTTTTTGTTGGGGTTTGTTTTGTTTTGTTTTGTGGGGTTTTTTCGTGAGGGTTTTTTTGTTTGTTTGGGGTTTTTTTTTTGTTTAAGAGGACAGTAAAATGCATGAGCAAGAGAATTCCTGCTTCTCTTTCAGTCACAATCCGCTGTTTTTTATTACGTCAGATTAGGATGAACTGATCGTTTCTTGATCAATGGCCAATAGTCTTATCTTCCTTTTTTTGAGATGGCCCTGAGATGGACTGTTTCTGTTCTGCACCCACAGAACAAATGTGCAACGCTGTGAGCAGCCTGTGAGGCTGCAGGAAGTGCATGGCTGCACGAGGTGTGTGGCTGGTGGCAGTTGTGTCTTTTGTTTTTCTAGCTCAAAACTGGGCTGGGTTTCCTGATACTCTTGCTCTAAGCAGTCAGAAATTTATTTCCAAGCTTTGTCATTGATTCCAGCTGGAAACCCACTGGCATGGTGGCCCGTGAAAAAGTAATTTCACAGCTGTCCAGCAGTCCTTTCCAGGAGGGAGAGGTAAGTGATGGCTGGGATAACTGGCATCCTTTAGATCTCTTAACCCTGTGAATTCAGCCAGCTTATGTTCTAGGGGTTAATGAGTTGAGAAGGCTAAAATGATGTTTTTATGGGCATGCCAAACGGCTGGAACGTGACAGGATTCCTGTGGGAAACAGCACTGTTGAAGCAAAGAGTACAAGCACGGCAAATCCGAGTGAAGTAAATAACTTGGGTGGTGTTTGTGACACAGGCCTCTGGCTCATCCTGACCCCACGACACCTCTGCAAACCCCAGGGCAGCACCTAGACCCCAACAGCACTTTTCACCACATGTTCCGTTGGGTTTAACCCCACGCAGCCGCTCGCTCTCCCTCCACCGTGGGATGGGGGGGAGAATCAGAAGGGCAAAAGTGAGAAAACCTGTGGGTCAGGATAAAGGCAGGTTAATAGGCAAAGCAAACCCGGGAATTCCTCCCCCACTTCCCCTGGCAGGCAGGTGCTCAGCTGTCCCAGGGCTCTGTCACGCAAGACAAGTGACACCCCTGTGAACACCTCCTCCTTCCTTCAGTGGGGTCAGCTGTCTGGCTGTGCCTCTTCCCAATGCCTTGTGACTCTCAGCCACCCACTGCTGGGGTGTGAGGAGCTAAGGACCCTTGGTAGTGTGTGAGCACTGCTGGGCAGTAATAGAGACACCCCCCTGCTCCCAACGCTGTTTTCAGTGCGGACCCCAGGCCCCCAGACGTGCACTCAGCCGTGGTCCCCAGCACACAGACAAAGGCGTGTGTGCTGCCTGCTGCCCTGCCTGTAGCCCAGGTGCCCCCTTCTCTCTGAAAGAGCTCGTTTAACTTCCAGAGAGTACAGAGCAGGCATGGACGTGGATACAGCAAGGCCAGGCTTTCAGCTTTCCACCCTATAAAGGATGAAAACATAAGGGAAGGTGTCAGAAGTCAATTTGCTTTGGCGGAGAGAGGGGGGAAAACCCAGCCCTGTGGCCTGGCTGGGAGCCAGAGGATTCGTGCCGGCTACAGCCCAGATGACGCCGCCGACCCAGAACAGAGGAACGGTTGTGTGGTGTCTCTGGTCCCAGCGACCTGGCTGTCAGCACAGCTAGGGAGGGGTGAAGGTGGTGCTGGCACGGGGGCACAGCAGGAGAGGGATGAACCAGCCTGTCGTGTCTCCCGAGGTTCTCATCCATGTCCTGCCACCTGGCCACACAGGGAATTCCTCTCCTCTTGCTTCAGGATGTGTATGTGTGCGAGGTGAGGGGGGGCGAGAGAAAAAAGACATTCAGCCAAGCAACCTCACTGCCATTAACCTTCACCTTCCTGGCTTCTTCTGCCCAGCTGGACATGGGAGCTCTCTGAGGGATGGGTAAGGGAAATCCCGTTCCTCGGTGCAGGGAAGCACACAGGCCTCTTTGGGTGGATGTTCTCAGTGAGCCTCAGTCACACGCTCTGTTTGTGTCTGCCCCCAGATTCACTGAATTTCTACATCCTGGACATCCTGGAGAAGCCCAATGACCAACTGGAGGCTCATCTCAGGGCCCTCCCAGTCTCACCAGTGAAACTCGCCATCCCGGAGGAGACAGCCATGGTTTTCACCTGAACTGGAAGTGAAAGGTGCATCTGTCCAGGCTCCTTGATCAGTAAAATATGATTGTGGTGTTGAGAGCTTGGTCCATGCCAACCCCTCCCCACCCCAAACCTCTGGCAAAAATTCCAGCTCTGCTCACTGACATATCTGTCTTCAGCTGATTTTATTTTGGTGGGGTGATGGAGACCAGCATAGAAAACAGGCTCGATCTTATTTTAGAGGAGATGGAAATCCTGCTCTCATCTAACAAGCTGGAGAAGGCATCTCACGACTTGTAGTTCTTGGTTTTGGGTCCTACATGTGGAAATTGTTACTCTTGGTTATTACAAATGATGACTTAGTGACACTGGAATTCCTGGGCAGGGTATCACACCCAGGTTAACACTGCTGCCGCCGTGCTGCACAGAGCTGGCTGTACTGAGGACACGGCCCAGGCATGGCCAGTCTCCTGTCAGAAGGTTTCATCTGCTGCCTGCAGCCTGCGATTGTGGCTGTGAGGAAGTGAGCTGCTCACAGCGCTTCTGAGTGGACTGAGGAGTTTTGCAAAGCTGTGGAAGCATCACTGGGGACCAGACTGGCCAAAGTGGGATCAAAGTGTTTCACTCAACCCGCTCCTACCTTGAACAGTCACTTATTGGAGTGGTAAACCCCATCGTAGGAAAATGATAAACGTTTATAAACAGTCCTGATCTCTTTCCAACAACCTGCTAGTTTGCCTGTGACTTCACTCACTCTGTAAGAGAGCATGGAAGGGTCCCAAGATTTTAATTTCACCCTCAAACACCATTGTCCTGCATGCTTCCAAAGGTGGAGTAGCTCTGAGAGCTCTCCAAGAAGCCAGAAATAACAATTGCCATCATCCCTCCTGAACTGTGAGGCTCAGTGTGTGTACTGTTAGGAAGTAAAAGTCCATCTGCACAAGTCCTGGGGCAGTGCAAGCATAGAGGAAGCTTATCAGTCAGGTAAGAGCATCAGGACTTATGAGCAGCAGTGGTGTTGGCACCCTCCTCGTCACAGCAGCACACAGTGAGCACTGCTGCTGTTCCCCATCTTCCCAAGGACTTTATGGGGCACTGCAGAGTTAATAGATGTTAGTTACAAATAAAACAATCTCAGCAATGGATTCCTGTGGCTCCCAGGACAAATTTACAAAAACAGCAACATATTTGTTTCTGTTTTCTTATGATTTTGCACCAAGGCCAAATCATTTCAGAAATGAAACAAAATGAAATTAAACCAAACCAAATTTCTTCTTCCAATTTGTTTACAGTGAAAACCAAACAACACCCCCCCCGACTGTTTTTATTATTTTTCAAATTAACCTTAGATAGATTGAAATTAAAGTATTAAAAATAAAGAATTACCATCTTTTGACTTCTCCCAGTTTTTCAGTCTTTCTGGCTAAATAAATTTGACAGAGATAGCTTTGGTTGCTGGAAATATTGGGGGCATTTGGTTTGAACAAGTGTTCCTAGGATTGCTGGTTCCATCTGTCTTCACCGGCAAGCCCATGTTTGCTGATAAAGCAGGAAGAGAACAGAGAAAAGCGAAATAAGCTCTGAGGACTCTGGCTTCCATTTGGCCTTCAGGACCTTGGCTGGAGATGCTCAGCACCTTGGCAAATACCTGATGCTTGCCTCACATCTAATGCTTGGGAAGAGATGGGGAGGAGAGGGGAGTAGCTCAGCACTGGGACAGGCTGTGCAGTTTCCTCAAGGGACAAGTGTGCATCTTCCTGACAGCCTCCCACCCGCAGTCCTGCGCCGGTGGGCGTGAGAAGACGGGCACGTCAGACAGGCATCGTCTGCATGGGTGCTGGGGCACTGGGGAGGGGGAACTTCTGAGCAGAAGCAGATGCTTGTTCTGTGCTGTTGTTTAGAGCCCATCCATCAGCTCACACTGGGTGGCCAGGGCAGCCTGGAGGCTGCGAAGCGGGACAGGATTGCCCAAGGAGCTGCTGGGGAACAATGGAAGGAAACAGGGTCCTGGAGAACGGCACGGACGGGGCGCTGTGAGCAGGACGGTGTTGGGGGAGCGGATGTGACAAACTGCACCCCCCAGCTGGACCCTGCTTGCTGCCCTGTGGTTCGGCTCTCCCAGCCACCTCCCGGAGACGGTGAGGCCACATCCAGGCTCGTCCCAGCAGGGTGCTGACAGAGCCAGTTGCTCACAGGGGGTCAGTGGGACCCCAGCTGCACCATCCCGCTGTGGGCACCGAGGTCAGGGTACCCGCTCTGCACACAGCACATGCTCCAAACACACGCAGCACGTTTCACAGGAGGCAGCTCTGCAGAGCGAAGCCACCTGATTCCTGTCTGCCTGGGTGAGGCTGGCACACAGCCCCAGCAAGCCAGGCTCCAGACAGCAAACCGCACTGCCTTGTCCCAGCTAGCTACCTGACAGGGACAGGCGTCCCGGGTCCTTCTGCAGCTCCTGCCTGTGACTCCCCTCTGCCCCATGGGGTGCACTGGTTGTCCCATCTGGTACTCACCCGCTCACCCCAACGATGACTCACATCACTGTCAGCCCACAAAATGAGACAGGAGGTGATTCCCTACTGGAAAAGGGAACTTGGCCACCAGCCTGTGGGCACCCAGCACGTCCCTTCTCTAACTTTACCCTGATGACTGTGCTACTGGGAAGCACCCGCTGTCAATCTTTTCCATGAGAGCCCCAGCAAGGTTTCCTGAGCTTGGAGCATGGAGGGAGAAGAAAAGGTGCAGTTTGCAGGAGCTAGAGCTTTTTTTCCAGTTGAATGAATAATTTTTCACTATGATTCCACTCATAAAAAATAAATAAACAGAAAAGGGTAATTAAAAAACTCTCAGAGATGAGGGAATGCAATAGCAGCCATGATTTTGGGCTGTCTTCCTGCTGGAAAGGCTTATGCTACAGGTAGAAGTTGGGTATATGGGTTTGCAGGATAGGGTTGATCCAGTTTTAGTATCTGTGAAAGAGAAAAGCTTTGTTCCAGAGCCCAGAGCAATCTGGCCAGATTAGGAATTGCTACTGCATTTCTAGGAAGTGCAAAGGAAAATTAATAAATCTTGAAAGTACATACAAGCCTGGATCACTGTATTAATTTAAAACCAACCTTAATCCTATGAGAACTGTCAAAATGTTTATAGACTTCTAGTGAAGTGACTGGAACCCTGCTGGAGAAGCCTCAGGTTCTTCTGTGCACATAACTAAGCTACATTAGGCCAAACAAATCAGTGAAGAGGGCACAGAAAACATTTAACAGACTTAATGCCCACACTCTTGGCTGCACTCAGTCTTGGGCTTGTTTATCACTTGTCACACACCCCAATTGCAGTCCCACGAGTCCTGCTTTATTCCCATTGTTCCTTCCTGCAAACTGTCCATGAGAGGGGATGTCAGGCACGAGAAATTTTTAGGACGAGGACAAAGTTTGTTCTCAGAAGGTAAGAAGCCTGCTCCCATCAGGGAAGTCCCTGCACAGTATTTCTGCACCTGCTGACAGACACAGCAGCAGCAGATCTGAGTGGGACTAACGGTTTTCACCATTCCATTGGTGCTTCCTGAGGGACCAAAGGCAACAGACGCCTGTAATGCTGGTTTTAATCCTAACGTTATTTTATCACAAATAGCATTTTTGCAGTTTATTTGCATACACACATGTAGTGTTTGATTTTCCAAGTGACATGGCACCTTTAATTTCCAGGTCACAGCACTTAACAAAGAATGGGGTATGTCTGGGTTTGTACTGTGCAAGTGGGAAGCTGGGCGAGCTCCCTGCCTTGAGGAAAACGATGAAGGAGAGTGTCCAGAGCCTCTTGGAACATCTTCCTGAGAGGAAGGATCCACCAATGCTCCTCACCAGCACCTCTCTCCCCCAGCACCATCCATCACTGCCCCCTGGCAGCTCACAGCTCTGTGTAAGTGCTGCCATGAAGGGGTCCTGCTCCGCAGTGTGGCAGCCTCAGGTCCTGGCTCTCATGGTCGCTCTAGCTGTGGCACTCGACTGCTGCTCTGCTCCCAGATCCAGGCCCGGCACTTCTGCCAACACCCCTCGCTCCACAGCAGCAGCACTGACCTTTATTAGAGGGGCTGAATGCTGCGAGCAGGCTCTCCAGAAGGACCGTGATGGGACCCACCTCAGCCCTGAACCTGAACAGGACAAGTGCTGAAGAGGAGCTTGTGTTGCCAAAGCCCTGGCATGCTTTCCAGTGCTGAAAACGGTGCTTGTGGCCAAAGGTAAAACAAATGCCAGAATGACTGACTGCTCTGAACGAGTGGGGTACTACAGCCTGTGGAGAGCTCCTGTGGCACGCTCACCCCCAGGAGGGCTGAACGCTGAGCAGCATATGCTGCATCCTGTGCTTGTGAGACTTCCATCTATCCATCCATCCATGTATGTCACCAGTCTGCTGAAAAAGAGTGATCTAACCAGGGAGGACACACAAAAGAAAAGTTTGCTGATTGCAGATTTTAAGGGAAAAGCTTATGTGAAGGAATAAAAGAGGATTGAGCTGGGAGATCATAGTATGTAGAATCTTGTCCTCTGCCTCGGTCATGTACTGCACCAGAAACACTGGCAAGTGTAAGCTCTCAGGTGGGAAGGAAATGATGTGTAACAGCTACCAAGACATGTCTAGGGGCTGTGTGCTGGGGGAAAAAAGTAGGAAGAAGCTCAGAAAAGTTTCTTGGCACTGTGATGTGTTAGGCTGTTAATTGTTTCCTGAAAAGAATTGGTGGAAGCTTCATCACCTAAGAAATTTTAAACTTTTCTCGAAACAATGCAGGAACTGATTCTGGTCTATCTGAACAGAATGGATGAGACCTACCAGCAGGTCTTTTCTATATTTAATTCCTGTGATGCATTTATGGACTGCTGGCCATGTGCCAAACCATAAGGAAGTCTTTACACAGTCCTAATATAAAGAGTCCTTGCTGCAAAGCTCCAAAGCCTCAAGCTGCCCTGTTTAGTTTCCAGCAACAGCATGGGCTTTGCTCACTGTTGAAAACTCCTGGCTCCATGATTATTTTCTATTCAGCTGCATCATTGCTTGAATAAAAAAAATCCCATGGGATTTGGGAGAGAAAATGGGTGTTGGCCTTGTTGGGCTGACTTCCATGGGGGCAGATGAAACCTTGGTTAAAGGCTGAAAGAAGAAAATTGACAGGCACCTTCTGCACACCTAGAAAATAAGTAGCTCAGTTTCCCTTGTGGAACTGTCTCCCTCTGTTACTCAAGGAGGACTGCAGTTATTCATGAAAATGCCTGTGAATATGCCAGAACATGAAAATGACAAGGGGCTAGGGCATTCCAAGAAAATCAAAGTCTCATCATTGGCCATTAACCCATCATTTAGTAGGCTGAAAGAGGGCAATGATTAAATATTAAAGTCGATAAACTCCTTCAACAGTCTGCATATAACCTCAAGAGAAGCTGGAGTGCAGTGCAGTAGCCGTCCCAGGACAATCTGAAACCTTCTGCACTGTTTTGGCCTTTTTGTGTGCCTTCCCCTCATGCTGCACACGTGTGTGCAAGCACAAACACATACTGCTCCTCTAAGGCTGCTGTTTCTAACCCTGAACAAAACTATGCACCGCACTCACATTTCCAGCCTTTTGCCTCCACTGTTGTTTCAATCAGTTTTTATACCGTACCCCCTAAGAATGTGCTCCAGGGACTTACCTAGCATGGGGTTGAAGGGCCTGAGAGATGGACTTAAAATTTATTAGGGACTGCAAAAATGCACAGGTAAAATACAAAGGCTTTAGCTGTTTCTCTTGGGAGCTTACATCTCACTAGAGGGATGTTTTACCCAATAGGTTACAAGCTAGTTTAATGTTCCCTTTGCACAATTTCTATGTTTGTCTCAGCTGTAGGCTTCCATCCAAATTGTGTACCTTCTCCCCAGTCCCCCTATCTCCCAGTGTGTCTCTGTGCAGCCTGCGCACTCCTCTGGTGACTCTTGCCTCCTGTGCAAGGGCTGCACAGCCTGTACCCCAGCACAAGAGTCAGCCATGTCACTTGATTTCCTGGATCAGGATCTATAAAAAGTCACATTCCTGGAATCAGAAACCTCCCAAGCCCATCCTGTGCCCAGAACGACACAGATGCCTTGCTGCAAGGAAAACCCTCCGCCCTCCTTCTGCAAGATCAGTCACAGCAGCGTGCGAGTCCAAGGTCCAGGTTAAAAATAAATGGCAGGCCCTAAATGGAGCGATTTTCCTGTCCCAGAGCAGGGGAATTCAGCACTGTGAATATTTCTCCTTTCCAGTGCTCCACTCCTTTCTCCTCACAGGATCCCGCATGGCTCCTGAGCGCAGCTGAGCGGTCTGAAACCTCGCGGCTGCTGGGGACCACACGCTGTCCCAGCCTCTCCCTCCTTCCTCTTCCCCTTCCCTTTCTCCTTTTTTCCTGGGCAGAGATGTGTGCTGGGGGACCCCGAAGACACAAACCCCTCCTGACTTTGCTTCAACCCTGCTCCAGGTCCCAGAGCCTTTCTGGCCTGTCCCTCTGGGGACGCCAGGGCCAAGGGGAGCTAGGGGAGGCCGTCCGTCCCACATGCCACAGGAGGAAGAGGTGACCTCTGTCACCCTCTCCACTTGTTTGAATGGCCATGCACACCTGGGGAGCTATAGCAAACCCCAATGTTTCGTGTGAGGGGCTGCAGTTTTGCTATCTCAAAGAAAAAGTGCTGCTTGCACTAGCATATGCCTGTTGCAGCCTGACAGGAGGCTCCCTGGGGACCTCGCTGGGTCACAGGCATAGTGCAGCACCCACATTGCACTGCAGAGGCAGATACCTGTTCTCCTTCTTCCCTCACAGCCTTATTTAGATTGTTAAACCTTTGCAAAAGAGTAAAGATGCCCCTCTCACATTGTGTCTGGGTTTTGCAGCAGGTACATTACAAGAAGCTGCACAGTGACACCACTCCAAAGACACAGATTTAGGTAGGGTTACAGGAAAACTTGGGTGTGGATGTCAGGTCTCATTGCCCAGGCTTGTCAGCACTACCTGCTGTGACAACTCCACAGTGGCTTCATAGATCTGCACAGTGGAAACCATTTCAGGCTGTTGGGTGGCTGACGCATGTATGCCACTTGCTGGCATGGGTTTCTTCTCCTTAAAAGGCATTGTTTTGAAATGCCACTGACAGTTATCTTGATTCCTGCAGAAACTGGAGGACCCCCATCCTGTGCCACTGGCTCTTTGGGGAAGAAATCCTGAAGAAAAGCAACAGCTCAAAAGTATTCACTTTCTCTTGAGGAGCCCTACATGTCCCAGTGCCTTTTGCTTTGGTGTATGTCAGAGCTACGGGGGACACCATGAGATCTGGAGGAGGTCTCAGGGTCTAGAAAGTGGGACCTGGCAAGCTGCAGCCCTTCATTTGCATGCCCTGCTCCATCCAAACACATTCAACACCTTGCTCTGTCCTGGTCAAGACTCCAGCCTCATGTCTCACATAGAGAAGCCAGTCATACACAAAGTAGTATAAGTACATCTCTCACAGAAGACAGAGCTACAACACAGCTTTTAATGAGTTATCTTTTTTTCTAAACAATGAAATAGTTTCCACTCTTGGCTGTGATGAGCAATTGCACTTACCTAACCTGCTCCTGAATTTACTCAGTATCAAAAGCTCAGAGGACCTGCTTGTCTTCCAAGCTTTGAAGTATCCCTTGATGAAGGTGACTCTATTTCCTGAGCTTTACTTCCTCTTACTTTACTACTCACCCCAGCAAATTCCTTTACGCTCTCTCTTGCTTTACTACCCATCCCAGAAAATTCTGAAGTATGGCTATGTCCTGAAGTCATGCTTTTGTGTTGAAGGGAAGGCTGTCAAGGTCACAGTCGTGCTTCAGTGGATGCATTTAGTGCTGACAAAAAGGGTCTCCCCATCGCGTGCCGGGCGACTGTTGCTGCTTAGCTGCAGTAGAGGTGTGAGGTTACAGCAGTGCAGCAGAGGTGTCCCTGCGCACTGCAGCACTGGGCACAACCTGGCAAATTCTGTAAGATGACCTTTCTGCAAGCTGTTGGGCTGCTGATGCTCCCTGTTCTCTGAAGAGACATTGTGTAACATCTGCCCCGTGATGTGCATGAAACACTCACTGCAGGCAGACTCCCACCCAGACCCAGGGGTACAGGCGCACCCCTCCAGGCATAAATGCACCGACAGTGTTTGAATAAGGATTCATGTCCCAAGGCCTTTTAAATGCTCTTATTTTTTTGTGGGTTTTCCCCCTCCCATCTGCATTAGTGCCACGCATTTCCTAGGACAGGAATTAGGAGGAGGAAAAAGATGGAGACAGAGGAGCAGAAACATCTGTCAGCCAAATGGTCTCCCAAGTCTGCAGCTCCGATTTTCAGTCTATGAACGGCACTTTTTGTCTCCTGCCAGAGGGTGAATCTGGATGGGGTCCCAGGAGTCAAACAAGAGCTGAGCAGGGAAAGCATCAGCACAGCCAGTAATACAGGAAAAGGCGGAATTTTTGTGTAATCTTCACTCTTTCCTGCTGTTTTCCTGCTTACTACATGTGAGCAACAGAGACAGCTTTTGTATAGGAAACTGAAGCACAGCAGCTGTTCTGGGATGGCCAGATTGAGAAAAATAGGCCACGGATGCTCAGTGCCTCTAACCTGATTTCAACCTTGGTGCAGTTCAGCTACCAACTGCCCTGATTTACTGGAGTCTGGTTGACGTTGTCTTTCTTCCTCTCATTCCGTTGGTGAAAACCTGTCAGGCATCCAGCATCAGGGTGGATGGGCACGCTAGAGGTCAGCACCCTTCTCAGACCTACTGAGCTCACACACAGGCACATGAGCAGCTCTGCCTGCATGGGTTTTCCCTCTCATGGTTGTAAGGGGTCCATTAATTCAGGAAAACCCTTATCTAGAGATCTCAGAAGTTTGGGTTTTTTTTCATGTGAGGGCTAATTAAAACCTTTCACTTGAGTTTCCTGCTGTCAAACAACAAAAAATGACATTGACCAAGATGTTTCTTTCACTGTTTTAGACTTGGCATGGCAGTGAGGAGGTGTGATTTATGGCGAACACTACATCCAGCATCAGGCTGGTGGAAGCTATGTAAGTGTGTGTTTTTATAAAGAGACTGCATTTGTCTCAAAGCCAGAAGGCTGGTGGAGGGAATTTCCCAGGGTATTTTGACAGTACTTTGCAGAGACAGGAGTGAAAAAGCCCAACACAAAACCTTACAAGAATATATCATACTGAGTTTTGGAACAGCTTACACTACAAAACCCGAGCTACCTGAGAATAAACCTCAACCAGACAAAATGAGTCTGTTTCTTTTGAAAGAAAACAGCCCATGCTCCATCCCAGAAAACTGGCCTACAAGCGAGTGCTGAAGGGATGGGAGGCTTGGGAGATAGTTCCCTAACCAACACTCTGTTATCATTACGGCTCAAATGTGATTAATTCCTGAGGAATTTGTTGCAATAATATTAGTCTCAGTGACCTCATTTGTTATACATGTTGCTGCCATTAGGACTCCAGTGTGTTACCTAAAAGAGATGGAGCTCGCAGCCATCTGTGCTGTACCTGCTGCAAGGATATCTGGATCTCCTCAGCTGCAATTGCTGCCCAATTCTTCCCCCTCAGCAGCTGAAGCTGTCGAAGGAAAACCACTGGCAGTCACTCTGAAGGTTTGGGGTTCCGATGTCCCAGCTCATTTAGATTTTGCTTTGTTGCCCAGCCTTTGATGAGTTTTGGCATTCCCTTTTTTGTCATCTTACATCACCTTGGACAAACCTGTCCTCTGTATCCACCTTCTTACCTCTCTCCTGATGGATACTGGAATCTGATGACCTGGACTGTTCCTACCATTCACAGTGTGACACTCATCTGAACTTGACTATTACAGAAAGCAGGAAAGATTAGATCAGTTCAAAACTCTCTTTTGTTTGCCAAACGTATGTGGGATGATCACAGCTCCTGTCAGAGGGCTCAGATCTTCTACCCAGGTTTTGAACAGTAATCCATTTTCAGTGACAGGATTCCCTCTACGCTGTCTAACAAAGTTTGTCAGATACTTTGAGTCACATGGATGCACTTTTCTGAATTTCAGCCCTGCTCCTGCAAGTTACCCACTTGCTGCGTGCAACCAGCAAGCCAGCAGGTCCAGAAGATTTCCATGTGGGGCTGGAGCAGACCTTCTGACTGCAGGGTGGCAGGACTGGGGGCTGCTTGGTGCTTCCTAAGATCTAGACACACACCCTGTGACCCTGTGCCTTGGGCTGCCTTGATCCCCATGCCACATGTGCAGGTCTGCAGTATAACTGCACTGTAACACTGTGACTTCACAACAATGGTAAAACTTCTTTGGTGCCTGCACCATGAGATATATTATTAACAATCAATTTCTTTGTCCTCCCAGGGACATTTTGTCCTGGTCTCTCAATGTGCTCTGTAAACACGACTTAATGCATTTCCCTTGGCTTCATTTCATGTCCTCCTTTTTAATTTTAGCTTGTATCTGAAACCAATGGGATGAAACTGTGCAAAAGGACATTTATGACTGAAACCCAGTTAGAAAAATGTCCCAGCTGCAATGCTGTCTTGGCAGCATTTCCCAAGGTGAGGGGTTGGAAGCCCTGCCACTTAAATCATGTTACTGTGGGCTCGGTAGGCAGCTGGGCAACGTGCTGCAGGGAACCAACTATGCTGGGCCACAGTGCCCATGTGCATCTTCCCACCCAGACCTGAGGCTTGAAACAGATGCACAGGGGGCAGACGTCTTTTTCCAGTCTCCCTTTTCGAAAATAAAAAAGTCTGATTTTCTTCTGCCCTCCGTTCCCACAAACAGCCCCTCAAACCACCGACTGGCAGAAACACCAAAGAAAGCGTGGACTGATGTCAAAGCTTGCTGAGAACAAGTAACAAACCAGGGGACAGCAGCAGGAAAGGCAGCCCCTTGGTGATGCACCTGACTGGGAACAGACTCACCCCGTGGGAGGCAGGTGTGTTCTCTGGGAAGGTCGGGTTCTGAGCAGTGCTGGGAGCTGCCTGCGCAGTGACTGCACATGGAGGATGTGTTCCCAGACTGGAACAAGCAAACAGTTTTCAACAGTGAGTCAAGCAAAGAAAATAAGGGGGGAGTGGAACAGAAAGCTTGTAGAGGATGAACTGCATTGAATAAATTACTGACTATGAGTAAGTCCTGCTGTGCTCAAGAGGAGAAAATGAGCTGTTTAGAAGATTCTAATGCCTTTCAAAACACATCAAAAAGTCTTTGCTCTTTAATGCTTTTTCTCTTTGCTTAACAATCCTGTAATATTTTAACTACTTTTCCACCAAATGTGGACCACCCTGGAATTTATGAATAATGGCAAATAATTCCTTCCCAATCCTCACAATGCTCCCGTGGCATTTGTGTTCCCTACTAACAGTGGGAGCTATGTAGGGCATTTGGAGAACAACCAAGGCCACCCTTCAGAATTGTTTCATCATCGCATGCAGCCCTGATCCCAGTTGCTTTAGTACCCACAGCACCTGAGCATGGTACCACTGATGCTACATGTGATGCCCGAATGCTGTCACTCTCCTTGGAGAAAAGCCTCCATCTGCTCTCCAGGAGGCAGTCCTCTGCCTGCTGCACAGTCCTAGCATGTCCACCACATCCCACTCCTGCCTGGACTCCTTACACAGTGTACAATACTTCATCACTCATGTTCCTGCTCTGTTGTATCAAAACAACCTTCACAGTAAAACTGACTTTGTGAGGGTTTAGACTGGGACATAACTATTACAGTGCATGAATCGTGGTGTAGCAGTTGATGGTCTCTGAAAGAGAAGCAACAAAGAGCACTGTTGGAAGACCCAAAGGTTCCTGATGCTCTGGGATGTCCCACTTGGCAGAGCAGTGTATAAACTACATACTTCCCAGATCGCCTCCCTCCAGCTTCAGTTGATTCACAGGCTATGTCTGCACTGCTGAGCAAGACACTGACAGCTTGGGAGCTTAAGCACTGGACCAGCGATCATCTGTCCTGCTTAATTACTAGCTCACACTCTGGCACTACTTTAGCCTTTGCTAAGAATACTCTCCAGAATGATGCCTGACCATTGTTTGGACAACACTACAAATCAGGAACCACTGCCAATAGGCAGCATGGGCAAGTGTACAGTCTCGTGCTATGAAAACACTGCTGTGATGGAGAGCAGCACAGGATGTGTGTCCTTTCATGTGCTTTGAACTGAAAAAGAATTGCACAAGAAATTCAGGCTTATGCCTTAGGCCTCCACATGATTGAGCTTCATAATGTGGACACAACCAACTCTACACTGCCTGACCCCAGGGCTCAGGGGACTGCCTCCAAACTCTTGTATGTGAACTAAAATAGGGGAAGACAAACTTGCTTTCAAGCAGTGATCACATTGTGCTTGTATGAAGTGCAAACCCCAAACTCCCAGGTCATGTGAAGTTGGAAATGTTTTTTCATTTTCTCATGGGAACATGATGCAAAAGGCTAAGAACCAATAGCTGAAATTAAAAAGTATCTGAAATATGCATTTATTTTATTCTTCCCATGTTTTTGCAAGTGAAAAATGTTACTCATGGAATGAAACTGGAGAGCCCTTTCACTTGATCAAAATGAAAGGAAATTTGGGGAGGACGATGCTCCACTCAGTATGCATCTTTTTATTGATCTCCAAAAGACTGATGAAAGTGAAAAAATGTGGCCCTGAGCAGAGAAACAAAGTGTTTCAGCCCCTGAGAAAGTGCCATTGCAAAGCATGTTTTCCCTGACCAACTGCAGCACTGACAGCATGACCTGGGGGCTGCTCAGAGGGGACGAATGACCACGGGGTAGCTGTGAGCAGGACAGCTTGCAGGACCTCAGGAGCAGGAGCCAGAGCCCTGTGCTCCTCAGCTGGGGAGCTCCAGGTCTGCTGCAGCAGCGAGGTGCATCAGCAGGGCTGTGCAGCTTACAGAACAGGCACTGCCATCTCTTCTGTATCATCCTGTACTCTCCCTCCTCCTCTGCTCATAGAAACTCTGATCCCCACTGTGAAGTGCAGATATTCTCATGATGCAGCTCAGGTGTCCTTAATAACATCTCTTTTTTTGCCCCTGCTCCACTGTGATTTGCAGCTGTCATCACTCTCTGTGGCCCAGCCAAGCTCACCTGTTTGTCCTTAGAGAGGCAAATGCAGGCTTTACTCTCCCCTGGAGCTGGTTTCCCTCCTTCAGGGTGTGAGCAGCCTGTGGGTCAGCTCATGTTCTCACTTCCTTTCATGTCCTCTGGCCCTGGTGCTGCCACTGGTCCCTTCCCTGCAGGACATTCCAGTGGTGAGTACTCACTTGCGCCAGCACTGGCTGATGCTTTGTCTGATGCCCAGCACTGGCTGTGTGACGTGGCTTTTTGCTCACCTAACCCTTCTGTTCCTCGAGTTTCCCCTGACTTGAGTCATTAGTAGCATGACACTTGATATAGTGCTTGTCCAAACTGGAAACACCTGCAAAACTTGTGGGACTGCAGCTGCCAGAAAGGGAGATGGACCTTTGTGAAGGTCAGGCTGAAGGATGCAAAGCTATGCCAATGAGGAAGAGATGCTAGAGCTGATTTCTGTGCCTTGATTGCTCTGCCTCTTTGTGCTGTGAGACTGTGTTGCCACTGCAGAGTGGGTCCTGAGCCTGTCCTTGTGAGGACAGTCTATCTGCTGCTACTTGCCTCTGACCCCTAATGAATGTAAGTTAGGAAGGTTGAGCGTGCATCTCTGGGTCTTGGGGTGCAAAACTCATACAGGGATTCCTGCATGTGTCTTTCATTAAGGCAGTGATGGGGAGTGTAGACTGCCTTTGGACATCACACAAAACATAACTGTAGAGACTTGGAAAGGGCAGTTTAGGGAGGTAGGGCCGCTGGCCTTATACCATAAAGGACAGCAAAGGCAGTAGCATGGAGGGGTCTGAGCAAGGAGCTGATACCACTTCTGGTTACTTTCCCTGGATGTTGTGCCTGCATTTCCCTGTTTTCTAGAAGAAGCAGAAATGTTTGTTTCCTCCTCTACCGCCTTCCCAATTTCTCTGTCTCCTAAAGAAGGCAATTAATTGCTCTGCCAACGTGTGTCACAAACAGTGCCTGCACAAAAAGAACAGACGGTTCACTTCTGCAACTTTGCTTTCTCGGTGTCCCTGCTTCTCTGCTGGGGCAAGTGGAGCAGCTGCTGCCTGCCTGGGAGAGCCAGCCCCTGCCTGCCTCTCCACAGCGGCTCAGCGAGTGGCAGAACCTCAACAAGAAGGCAACAGTGTGCCCTGTGACCAGGCATCAGGCCCATCCCGGGGCAGCTGCCAGC
Organism: Laterallus jamaicensis coturniculus; assembly: GCA_022605575.1. Lineage (NCBI taxonomy): Eukaryota > Metazoa > Chordata > Aves > Gruiformes > Rallidae > Laterallus > Laterallus jamaicensis. The sequence continues at coordinate 349,531 of JAKCOX010000148.1, forward strand.
ACCTCTGCTCCCAGGGAGCACCCTCGGTGGTGGTCTCTGAGAGCACAGAGTGCTTAGGGAGCAGCCTGGGGATGAGGAGGGATGAGGCAGGCGGTGGCTGTGACACTTCTGATCGTTGCTGGACAGGGAGTTGACTAGAACTATGTTCATGTGACTGCTGTCCGGCCCTGTGTTCCTCCCCTCGGGCCCTGGCAGAGTGCTGTCGCTGACACCGGCAGAGCTCGCGGTGCAGCTGGCAGGGGGGCGGCTCCCAGGGCGGGGGACTCGCCGCTGTCAGTTGGGCGGCGGTTACTCCTCGGGGCTGCTCGACGCTGCTGGGGAGATGTCTGCGGCGGGGCCCGCGAGCGGGCACGGACCCTTCTTTGCGTTACTCGGTCTGTGGCAATAGAACGCGTCCCCAGGCCGAAGGGCCTCCTCCTGCTCGGCGGGCCAGCCGCTCTGTCCCTGGAGAGCCTGCAAGCCAGCACCGCCAGCAGCGTTCACACCAGCTCCCGCCGCGGAAGTAACCGCCAGGCCGCCGCCAAGCAGCGCGCGGGACCGGGGACCCTGTCCCGGCCGAGCGGCCGCAGCTGCGCCCCGGGCAGCGGCTCTGCCAGGCTGGGGCCGGCCGGTGCAGCGAGCGGCCGCCCCAGGCGCGGCGCAGCAGCGCCACCCGGCGGGGGCCTGTGCGGGGCGCTCCGCCGGGAGCGGAGAACGCGCTGTGCTCCGGCCCTGCTTGTGTGGCCGGCCCGGCCCGGCCCCGGGCGGCGCTGCGGCTCCCCGGGGCTAGGGGCGGCCGCCGGACTCGTGACGTGCTGAGCCCCGGGCGGGAGCCGCCGGGTGCAGGTTCCCCCCGGCTTTCGAGGGACGCCCGGGCCGGGGCTCCGCGCCGCACGGCGCCTGCGAGGCGGACGGGCTGCGGGGGACCCCGTGTGTTGTGCCGAACAGCCGCGCCCGGGTGCGCAGCAGAGCGCAGACCTTTGCTGCCAAGCGCCGTGCGCCTCCCCGATTCCTTCCATCCACCGCCAGGGATCTGGCCTTGTATCTGCTCGAAAGTTGCAAATCCTTAGGTAAAGCCCTAGTACATCATATGGAAGTGATACAGGGCAGTCCTTGAACTACTCACACCTGTCCCAGGTCCTTCCGAGTTCTACGCTGAGGTTTCTTTCCCCTGTACAGCACTCTAAGAGAAGCTTTGTCTTCGCTGGAGAATGCCTCTGCAAAGCCTGCCCATCGGTTGGAGATGTACCTGCCTAGAAAAGCTGCCCTGCCTCACAGAGTCACTGCCTGCCCTAGTTGTAAGACCCAAATAGAAATTTACTCAACCTTTGACAGGAAGCCGTGAGACCAGCCCTGACCCTATCAAGCCCTCCGATCTGCTCTGCAGGCAGCCCGTACAGGCCTGTCTGCGTGCCTGCTGGCATTTTAAGCTGTTCAGCAGAGTAGTCAGTGCTCTGACATTAAAACCTTGCTCGGGCATCGTGCTCTGATGGGCAATTTCTTGTCTCTCCCAGTGCAAAGTCTTAAGTGCACTGGTTTAAGGCTGGAGTGCTGCGTAAAGCACTCAGTTCTGTGCCTTGTTGGATTTGTGCGGTGTTCCATGAGCTGCTTTGAGAGATGTTTGCATACTTGAACTCTGAGGGTTTTCGAGGATCACTGGCGTTCACATCCTGGGATAAGGTTAAGCCATCAAGTTCAAAGAAACTTCTTCCCTTCCTTATTTTTCCATGCTGTTGCCTGAAGGAGTCTCTGATTCATACTGGGCTGAGTAAACAATGTCAAGCAGCTCAGCTGCTCTGGGAAAGGGAGAGAAATCCTCAATTACTACAAGCTGGCACTTCAGCCTGTGTTCCTGCTCCAGGCAATGTCATGTTAAGTGTTGCAGTGGGAAGAGGTGTGCTGATGGAGTTTCACTGGAGTACAAGATGCTCCAGAATGTCTCTCCATCACAAGAGGGAGGATGTGCTGGAAATAGACACTGGGTGTTGGAGATACTCTGGTCTGGCAGGTCTCTCCTGGTTCAGCTATAGCGTGTAAGCGTGTGATTTAATGAATACTGTCTTAAGAGTCTCCGAAGAGAAAGAGCTGCCCAGGTTCTGAGGACTGTGATCTTTCAAAGTATAGCTTTCCTGGTGGGAAGGGTGGAAAAGTTGCAGGCTGACAAGGCAATGCTGAGGGAAAACAGGACTCCTGCTTTTACAGAACTTGTTGGTAAGTGTACCAACCCACACCATTTGTTTGGGGTGGTCTTATCCCACTGCAAAGGGGTCTGATGAAGGAGGTGATCATGCTATGAGAGGTGTCTTTTGGGGACAGCAGCTGCAAAGACCTTGTGTGTCCAAACAGCAGAAGCTTGATGCAATGGTTACATGGAGTCCCAGCAGCATGATGCCTCACACTGACAGACAGATGCAAGTGGTACAGCAAAACCCCTTTTGTTCTGTTAGAATGGTTTCTGCAGCTGAAGAGCAGCTCTGGTCTTGGGGAAGCACTTCATTGCCACAGAGGGGATGGCTGATGCAAACCCAACTGTCACTGTTGAGCAACACAGCGTGCTAGCCAGGAGCTAGCGGTCACAGACTTCCCTACAGTGATGACTCTGCAAGTGAAGGCAGCAGTGTTGAAATGCCCCCTGTGTGCTAAAAGTGGGGTGAGTGATAAGCCACACATCTGCCTCCTCTCGGAAGCCCAAAGCAAAGGTGCCAGCATGGCGAAGGCTGGCGTCTTGGCGCCGCCGCAAAGGCCGCCCATGGGAGCGCAGGACTGATAAACATGCCATTCTGGTACTGTAGGTATTCCTGGTGCTGTTCCTGCAGTTTTTCCTGAGGTTTAACCGAAGAGCAGAACATCTGCCCAGTGCCAGACAGGGGCCGCCCGACCCGGCACTCTATCGCTTGGGGGTCACCAGCAGCAGATGCCAAGGGAGGAATGGAAGAACAGGGCAGCTGGTATCTCTCTGGCACAGCCCTGCTCTCCAGTTATCTGTGGCTTGGGAGCTTTTCAGAAGGAGTATCTCTGAACTGAAAAGGCCTGATGTGTTTTTCTTTCCTGACTTTCCCAATTGCTTTTGCTGGCAATGGCCCCTTAAGCAAAGGAGGGGTGCAGTCAGAGACCACTGCTTTGGAAGGCTGCTCTGCAAAGCTGCTTTTTCCAACGTATTTCCATGCAGGAGAGTGCTTGGTGTAGTTCAGAGACTGTAGCCACAGAGCAAGAGCGTGTGGGTTTAGCACAGGCCTTTGCTTGCCATGCAGTGTACTATTCAGCACTGCTTTGTACCCAGGATGTTCATCGATAAGATCTCCAGAAACTGGCAGCAGAGACACTTGGCTAATATATGTTTTCTACAAATAACATGCAGGGAAAAGTAATTTAGCATGTTCAGTAAGAGACAACAATTAGCATCAGAAATGCAATCATTCTGTCTTCATTGTCTGTGAAAAAGAATCAGCACAGTCCTGTGCTTTTGACAACTTAAATGCTTGCAAAAACTTCACGATGTTTCAAAAAAGAAAAGTGGATCCATGTCTCTTACTAGTATTTCAGGACTTGATTCCCTTCTCCAGGATAACGTGCATGGGAGTAACTGTACTGACATCAGCCGTGAATAAAGTGCAGCTCCTAATTTCTTTCAGAGATAAAGTCTATCAATCTTTCACACCCACAGTGAGACTTTCCTCTTTGCCTAGCCCTGTAACAAGATTACTGCAAGAGAAAAGATCATCCTCCGAGGGAGCAAACACGGGAAAATGTGCCTTTATTTTCCAGTGATGGGCTGGAATGAAGGAGACAGATGGCTGCAATATGAGCTTATTTTGAGGCAAACCCTCTGGGCAAGGATTCTTACACAGCACCTGTGAACAGAGAACTGGCCTTGGCTGAACAGGGAGGGCAGACTTGGGGAAAACAAAAGGAAGTTTGGCTTTCTTCTAATCATACAAAAATTTAGCTGTGGCAATTAAGATGGAATAAGAATGAACCCAAGCTACCTGAGCCCACCTGGCTTCTGGCTGATGGTGTTTTCCTGCCTCCCTAGGATTACAAAGTTAACACTGCTGTAATTCATGATGTGCTGTTATTGTTAATAGTGTGTGCTGCACAGGATGTCTTTTGGTCATTCGGTGACTGTGACAGTTACTGGGGGTTTCTTATCTCTCACTGTCCATCCGAAAAACAGCTCTCAACCTCCTAGTTTGTGTCTTTTGCTCTTGCTCTTTTTTTTTTTGTTACCCAGAGGCCTAAAATAAGAAGTGACAAATGCACAATCAGCCACGAACAGAAACATCCTCCGTCTGCTGGAGTCCAGCCTGTGGCTCTCACCACTGTGTGTGCCTGCCTGAAAAGGGGGCAGGGAGAGAGGTACCATTTACCACAAAACTGGAACATCCATGTGGTGTGTTGATTTGGTTCTTGTTTTCTGAATAAGGTAGGGAATGGAAACAAGGTGTTGGTGCGACTCACAGCCAGGTTAGCCAGGAAGGCAGGTCTCATCTGAGCATGCGTTTTGCTGAAGGAAGTAGTGAGCAGGCAGGCTGGAGGTGAAGCTTCGCTCCGCAAGCAGGCTGGTGGTGAGGATGCAACGTCTCTGACCTCGCTTGCTGGCTGAGGACATTCCTTCCCAGTGTCCAGCTGCAGGGTTAGTGGCCAGGGTCACTGGAGGATCTCCCCAGTGAGTTCATGTACAGCTCAGCCTTCAAAGAATAGTTGTCATTCTTTCCTGCCTTGTTACAGGTTTTTCTTTTAATGCCTAGAGCTAAGCTGTGGCTTCATCAGCCATCTTCTGGAGAAGAGGAACCATGACCATGCTCACCCTGTCTTGCTCTCTGGAGCATCCAGTACCACGATGTTTCCAGATGTAAGGCTGAGGACTGCTCCTGATGTCCTGTTTCCTCCTGCCCTCACTCTGCTGTGGCGTTGCTCATGTGAAAGACCATCTTTGTACTGCTTTTCCCCTGTGTGTGTTTGTGGTAGGCTGACATGGGACCTCTCTGCTTCACCCACAGAGCACTTGTAATGCTGACAGGTGTAAGAGTTCAGCAGCATCTGGACATGCTGACAAGGATGGTGTTTAGATCTGACTGCCGGAGGATTTGCTGCTGGCTACTTTAGGGTCTGGGGCACTGATAACATGCTGCAGGGTAAGTCAGCAACTGGTGTTCACAGGGACAGCTTAGAGAGAAATCTGGTAGCAACTGCTCTTTGAGATTTAATCTAAAAGCTGTATGAGACCCAACGATGGAGAAAAAGAACTTAAAAATTATCCTTAAAACAGTTGGCCAATGCAGGAGTAAATAGTATTCCTCAGTTGGGAGGAGAACCTGAGGGAGAGTTTGGTATTTTGGGGTTTGATGTACGAATGATTGGTATTTGCATCTATTCATACAGCAGTGTCAAAACTGAAGGCCTCAATTCTGGGGGCTGCTGGATGGCAGATCTAGGTCGACTGAGCAACCTGAAATGAAAGGCAGTTGCTGATAACTGGAATCAGGCCTGATGGTAATACATAGCTTTAGTTCCTTCATCAAGAGGAGCTTGTTCGCTTTGAAGCTATTTGTGCAGTGAACTGCATCCTGTGAAGCTATACTGAACAAGGGACCAAAATGTGTTCCCCTGGCCTTGGCTCAGCCAGGATGGATTAATCAATGCAGAGCAGCACCAATGTAGAATGAGCCCAGATTTGCCTGTGTCCAGTACAAACCTGCTAACCCCTCGTGCCTGACTCCATGGGAGGTAAAAAGTACAAGAACTTGAAACTACAATGCAAGAGGACTTGCTGCATGCCAATCAAATGGCATGTGTGTCTCATTTTAGCCACTCTTTCTCAAGTTGTTTTCCAAGAAAGTTCTGTGGTTTGGAGAACAGTATGCAGAAACCTCTAAGATGGTGCTTGCTGGCAGTATGTAATGTCCCCAGCTTCTCTCTCCTCTCTTCCTCTTCCCAGAGCAAGCCACAGAGCTGCATGCTGCAAACATGCTGTAAAAACTAACTCGATTAGGAAATGCTGAGTGCAGGAAATGTCAAGTGCAATTTCAAGGCTATTGCACAGAGCAGGGTGGTGTGATGAACACTTGCACACTACAGAGGAAATGGGCTTCACTGTGGAACGTCCACCTTGGGCACTGGCCTCAGGACTGTGCAGCAGCTGGGTGCGGGGCAGGGCTGTGCCCTGGCTGGAGTGTGGCGTGTGGCTGCTCGCTGTCCCAGCTAACGAGGCGCAGTCTGTGGTGGCACGTCCCCTTGCAGCTGATCATTGGGGCTCATGCTGCTGTACATAAACCAGTGTCAAGCCAGCTGGGTTGGACAGTGCGGTGGGATGCAGGCAAAGGGTTCAGTGGGGGCTGACAGTGCAGAATTCCAGTGTCTAATGGGAGGTTCACAGGCATGACCTTAGGCCTTTCTGTGGAGCGTGCAAGGGTCTTGCTTCTTGTCACAGTGATTCAGTTTCATTACTGTTTTGGGTTTTTTTTATTACCCTGTTTCTTGCCCTGGGTATGTAAAGTCAATAATCATTTGTGCCACCACCCAAGGGGAGCATGAAACATACAAGAGCATTTTTCTGACTCAGATCCCAGGCTTGCAGGGGTTGCTGCCAGGTGCTGCCAGATGACACAACAATTAATAGGGCAAAATCACCAAACTTCCTTAAAGCCCAAGATCCAGAGGACCTGATCTGCAGGAGTCTGCAGCTTGGAGGCCTGGGGATGCACATCCTTTGCCAGAGGGCTCCTGTTACCTACCAGGCTGTCTGCAGGTGTAGTACCTTACATTTGGGCACCTGAATTTGGTGCTTTTCACAATTCATTATTGAGATGTGGTGGCCAAAAAAGATGATCTTGATTTAACTGCTGACCTCCTGAGCAGCAAGGGCAGCATGTTTTGACAGTTAACTTTAGAGCAGTATGGGGATCCTTGCCATGAAGGTGAAGCCAGTCTTGCTCTAACCTTTGCAGTTCCTTCAGGGCAATTTAAGTTGTGGATATGTCAACATGGTCCTTTTTCTAATGAAAGCATTTGAATAGTCTATAAATTTTGCATACATATCTGTAGTCCTGAGTTTTTTCTTTGCCTGGGGCCTGGGATCAATTCTGATACACAGTATTGTGCATCAGCACTAGTGCCAGTGTAAAGTACAGGGAGTCCCATAGATGTAAACAGAATGTGAGCAAGATCAGAGATAAGCCACGGTATTTTATCAATCATACTGAAAACCTGATGTAGAAATGAGTAGAAAGGAGTGCTCGGTTGAAATCTGTTTGCATAGCAGAAAATGGAAATGCATAGTTAAATGCTTCTGTTTGAGAAGGTGACTGGGAGGATCTCTGCTAGAGATGGATGTAGACTGAGGATTTTCTGATCCAAATTTAGGTCTGGGCTTCTAGAACTTACAAAATGTTAGTGGTATTTGCTTTGGGTGGTCTCAGTCACCCATGTTTTGTTTTTTTAAATTCAGCACTGACTTACGTTCCAATGAGAGGCACCAAAATATTTTGGTTTTCAGACCTTTCTTTGTGCTGCATCCCCACAAAAAAATGGAAATAATGTCTCCTTTCTAATTTTCTATAGACCTTGACCTGGAAGTTCAGCCATATCAAAACCTTTTGAGCACAAGCAGGAATAAGAGAGAGCAGAAAAGAAAGCCTAGAAAAATACTACACAAAATATGTGAACAAACACACTTATTTCTCCCAATTAAAACCAAAGTAAAAACAAAACACCCCCCTCCCTTTCCATTCCTCTTTTAATGTATATTTTAAAACACATGCAGATGAAAGAGGAACTGGACAGTAACTGTATTCCTCATTATCTAGCTATCCCTCAGGCTCAAGGGCCCAGTTTTGCTTGTAGCAAGAAGACTGGGCTCACAGGTGTCTGCATGCAGGCCCAGGGCTTGCTCGCAAGCGCTCCCAGGAAGGTCAGTGTGTGTGGTTACTTGGAGGCATAAGTGTTTTCCAGATCAGGAGTTGGGACAAGGCTGCAGGAGCACAATAAAGTATGTGGCTGCAGCCCAAGCATGCTGATAGCATAACTGACAGCTGCTGGGTTAATGCAGGCCTGGGCAGCAAGCAGATCTGCATGCAGTTTGGCTGCAGAGATGGACAGAGTGGGGAGGCTGGGAGAGGAAAACCTGAGAGGCAAACACTGGAAAGGAAGGGCAGCAGCTTAATGTTGGGAGTGAGAAAACCCTCCTGCAAGAAGAATCCCCAAGTCTGTTGTGCTGCCATGGCTAGCTGATGGCAAATAATGCAGGCTTATTTTTTAGGAGTCCTGGCCTTGCAAAATAGGCGGTACACCCTCCCGGCCTAGAGAGAGGAGGAGTGTCACTCTCAAAGTCATGCTTTTGCCTGAGTCAGAGTCAGTTTGCCTTCCGCAGCACTGGTGGTGCCGGAAGACTAGCTTGAGCACAGGCGCCTTGTTGGGGAGCAAGCCTGGCTCTCGAGCCAAGGCCTTTCTGGTGGGTCTCTGCCTCCCCAGCCCTTCGGTCGGGTGCAGCCAGGGGCATGGGTCCTTGCTGCTGCGGGCCGGGTGGCCGTGAGGTGGTCTGACTGGGGACAGCTGGTGTGGCCTCCCAGGCGACCTGCTCTGCAACGCCTTCGGCTAGCGCTGGAGGAGGGCGGCTGCCAGCTCGGTGTGGCCCCGGCCTGCTGAGGCAAAGTGGTAGCGTGGGGCAAAGGTGTGTGGTGCGAGCCCTCCTGCAGCCACTGCTCTTGCTGCTCATGGGCTTTAGGCCCTGGCAGCAGGATGAGGAGAGCTGCTTTCACAACCTGCAAGTGTTGTCACGATCATCCAGACATTTCCTGTTATCTAACCTCAGCCTTATCTTCCCCATTCGCAGCTTCCTCTCGAAGGAGGAGCGGCCCCTTCAAAAACGAGCTGTGTGCCTGGGCTGTGCCCCCACCGCGCTCCTGCACGGCCCCACGCCTCCAGCACTGCCTGCCTTGGGCCAGCCTGGCTCCGCACGGTAGGTGCCGGCTCCCTGTCCTGCCTGGTGGAAGGGGTGGCTGGGGAGGGGGAGGATCAGTGCTTTGGGGGTCATCTCCCGTTTCTCCCCCAGGAGGTCCCAAAGGACCATGGGATTGGGACACCGTGGGGTGATGGTGTTCCTGGCAGTGCAGAAAGCTGTCCTCCACCTTCTGTCACACCTCAAGCTTTGCGGGGACTGAAGGCAGCTTGGGTTTGAGCAGCCTCCCTTGGTGTTGGGGCTGTGTCTGCCTGATCCAGAAGAGCTTTTTTGTACGTCCCTTCAGGGGACATGGTGTGGGCTGGGTGTTCTTCTGTCAGGGAAGGGTGGGGGACACGAATGCTGCCGGTCCCAGCCAGGGAGCACTGTGCCCAGAGCACGGTTCCTTGGTGAGGATGAGTTACACTAACGGCCATAGTGGCGTGCAGGGAGCCCTGCCTGGTACCAGGTGCACATGCGCGCGCTGCCCACAGCCTGCACGTGTGCACGTACTGCAGATGAGTGGCTGGCAGCAGGCAGATTTTGGTGTAAATGAGTCATAGATGAGACAGCGCGCTAAGAGCAGGGGAAGCTGTGGGATGGAGGAGGTTTTTACCAGGGAGAGACGGTGTCCCAGATGGGTGCAAGCACACTCTTCAGCTCCTTTTCTCGCTGTCCAGATGACTTCAGGACAGCGGACAAAGGTTTACCACACACCCCTCTTCCCTCCCCTTGGGTGTTGGGGTGTGAGAAGCCACAGGGACAGTCCAATGCGCTGGGGTGGGGGCTGCAATGCTCAGGTGGGTGTGGGGGCTGTGGCAGGGCATGTGGCCGGGGCCTCCAGGTAACAGGGAGGGGGTTATTGAGTCCTTCCCATGTGCTTTTGGGTGAACCATGAGGCACTGGTTGCAGATTTACTGGTTTCTAGCCCTGTGAGCAGCCTCTCCTTGAAGCTGGGACTCAGGAGAAGATGGAGCAGAGGTTTATCGTGCAGCAGGGCTGGGCAGAGGGGGCATCCAGCTTGGGCAGATCAAGGAGAGGCTGCTTTCAGTCTTAGGACAAAAGGAAAAACAATCAGTATACATGGGGCTGCGCTGTTGGGGTGAGAGGGCAGCACAATGGCAGTTCTGGGAACACACAGCTGGTTTTGTGCTTCCCTCAATTGCCTGGGGACAGTCACTACTACATCACTTCGGGTTCTGTCTCACCTAGAACCTCTCCAAAACTGGAACAACTGCTATACTTCCCAGATGACAGTTTCCAGGAGCTTTCCTGGTTTGGGTTTCGCTAAGTGGAAATCAGGGACAGCCTCGAGTCCCGTTTAAGTTGGGCATAGTAAGTGTGTGTCCTGGAACGGCTGCAGCCTGCACCTTGGGGCACTGCTGCTCAGCACGTGAAAACCATGCAGTCATGGTTAGCAGGTTTGGAGTCAAGTCTATCTAATAATTTTACCTCTCATTTATTTTCATCTCGAGCCACAGAGAAGTCTGACAACCCTGTAAAAATACCTGAGAGACGATGTGCAGCTTGAAGGGGGGCTTTTTGTGACTTTGACAAGGGACTGACTGAGGAATGCAGGAAGAAGAATAATTTCTGTTTTCCTCTGAGTATGCAGTTGATTGCTCAGTCTGTTTTGCAACAAGGAGCTTTTACTTGGAAATACCCACTTCAGCTTGAAACCAGAAGCTCTGACAATGACAAATCCATTCAGATCAGATCCTATCATTATGGGGTGGGGTAGCAAGCCCCATTCCCATCTGCTGATAGAATTATCTCCACTGTGTACCCTCCTCTTATCTCTTGCTGACAGCAGCTGTTTCAAGTGGCTGTTTTTCCCCTCCAAAAGCCACATGGGGGATTATTGTAGGCTGCGATTGCAGAAGGAGCGGTGGCATCTTTTTCTCCCCCCACCTCCCTCTGAAGGCCAGATCTTCCACTGTTAGAAGTCAGCACTGAAGCTGAGGGAAGCCTGGTCACTGATACCTGCTGAAGACCCTGCTCAGTCTTTCTTCGTGCAGCCTCCCCATCAGGCTTTGATATGGCTGAGTCCTTTTGGGGATGGCAGGCTCATTTGCCTTTACCCCTGTGCTGTCATTAGTGTGTGGTGCCCACCTCTCACTGGAAATTGTTTTCAGGAAGAGAGCACATTCCTGCTTCTTTAACATCGGCAATGACTATGCAAACCATTCAGAGCTTCTTTAAAAACTTCTACTTTTCATGGCACAGCAGAGTTTGAAGTGGAAGAGAAGAGCAGTCTGACCATTGATGCCACTGAGATAAGGACCCAGGTGGTTTTAGGGCTGGTCTGTTACTAAAACCCACGGATCAGAGTATTTTGGTCTAAGAAATACTCTTAGTCCTTTGTTGAAAACTGCTGTAATAAACATTTGGAAAGGGTGACAAAACGCAGGGAAGGCCCAGGTCCCCAAAGGCAGCTTGGCACCCCTGCTTGGTACACCATGCCTGTCTGCTTCGTGCTGCAGAGAGCATCACTGTGTGAGGCAACAGCTTGAGGTGGCAGGAATCACTTTTATTTGTGCTTAAATCGGTATGTCTTTTGCTAGGCTGATCTTACATCATCTTAGTGATCCTGACTTCTCTAGCTCCTGAAATACCTGTGCTTTTCTCCATTGCAACAGAGTTCTCCTGTCTGCCATGACTGAAATTCATTCTGAATTAGGAGTGAGAACAAAGAACTATTCGCTATCTACATCTCCCTAAAGGCCAGGGGATGTAAGAATCACAAAGCCTTTGTAGTAACCCGGTCTGGAAACTGATTTTATCTCTAAAGCTGTAGCTATTCTCTTGCTGTTAAATCTTACTTCACTCTGCTGGTTTCGGAGCACGTGTATGTATTTGATGTTACCATTTTCTGTTTTGTGCCTTCACATGCTCTTTCCAGGGATATTCCTCTGTGTGTAATATCAGACAAGCTCCTATGAGCATCTGTATAAAACAGAGTCCCAGAAGTTAGAAACGTGTTAATAAATTGCCCACTGGAGCATGCTGTTAATACCTCAGCTGAATTTTACTTTTGTGTATTTAATAGTCTAATTTCCAAAATACAATTAGCCTATCCAGTTTAGGTTTTCATTTTGATATTAAAAATAACACAGCTGCTTTCTTAAAAACTGGTGTTGCTGTGGATTTAAAACCAGGAAGGAAGCACGATGCTTAAAACTCAGCCTGGTCAGCAGAGAATGCGAATGGCATGAAAATAGCTTTATGTAGAATGGGTGTGTGGTTTAGGAGCCCTGATAAACTTTTCTGAGAGAGTTAAATAGTATCAGAATTTCAGATCTGGTTTTAGATTCAAGTTCTGTGGAGGACACAGCACAGTCCTGCTTGGCAACATCTTCCCTTGCATATGTTTTGTTACTTAATTTTCTTTTACGTGCAGTTCTGCTTTTGAGGCAAGCCCTTGCTAAAAGAATAGGGGAACCAGTGGCATTTTTGGTCTCTGTCCAAAGGAATAGTGTGTGTGTGGGGGGATATGGTCACCTTTAAAGGCTGGACTCTGGCAGCGTATGGGGGTGGAAAGCTCCATTTATTGCTGAGATGAAGCAGGAGGGGGTTTGTTTGACAAGGGAAGAGAAAGTTTCACTTCATCCCTGAGCAGCTCGTCGTTTCCCTACGTGGCAGTTTGGTTTCATCTGGCAGCAGGATCCTTGCCGCGGTTGTGCCCAGCAGAGCAGCTCCCTACTGAGCAGCAGCGCTGGGGCTGCAGACTGCAGGGGCAGGAGGCTGCTGGGCTGGCGCCTGGCTGCCAAAGCAAAGACATGTGGCACTGGACTTAGAGCCGGTGCTGGCAGCTGAGCTGGCCCCCAGCAGAATCAGCCCTACCTGTATGCCCAGGGGCAGAGTTGTACCTCTTTTTCAGACAGGCTTTGCCTCCTCAAGTCCTGAGGAGGAAGGAGGGGAGAGTTATCTCTCTGTGGTACAATATGGGGTTAAACCCCAAGCATGTTCCTGCCAACAGAGATTTTTGTCTTAAATGTGTATTTGAGCCACCAACGTGTGTTAAATACAGAGGCCCCATCCTGTGTTCCTTGGGATCTGTCAGGCTGGTTACAACTGGAATACTCATGTATCTAGCATTAGGTACCGAGATACTTCATGATACAAGGACACTTGGGCATGTGTGACTGCTTGAATGCAAAATGGCCACAGGGACCCAAACAGAAGGAGCTAAATGTGAGAAGCTTAGGCAGAAGGTTAGTCTGGAGCTCTCAGTGTCTTTTTCAGATCCACAGAGCTTCAGCCTTTGAATTAATAGAGTGGGTGTTTTCCTCAGCTGGAGGTGTCTGCTTGTGTGGTTCTGCCACCCAAAAAAAAGTGTGGGAGGAGGAGATACAGGAGGGATAATGGTGGGTTTTTTGATAACTGGAAACTCCCTGAAGTTAACAGCAGCTTCATCCCTTCTTTTCCCTCTCCTTTTGCCCAGGATGACATCCCTGTGAAGAGCTCTGCGACCCCACGGAGAGCTGCAGTGCAGCACTGCGTGTATTTGACAAGCTGAGTTTGACACTCAGTGTGCAGAGTGTCAGTTTGTCAAATACCCCAAGTGAGGCACTTGCTGAGCATCGTGACGGCACACCGAGGGGACCGGCTCCTCCTCCCTCTCAGGAGGGAGTCTTCCTGGCTGTATTCTGCTCATCTCCAAAAACCCAGCGAGATGCCAGGCAACACATCCCATCATTACCGAGTGCTAGACTCTGATCCTGTGCTGTCAGGGTTTCCTCACCCCGATTTTGGATATGCCTGTCTCGGGGTACTTCTCCTAACAGCCAGTCTATACAAAAGTGGTGCTCATACAGGTCCTCTCTGTTGTGAGGTCAGAGAATTGGGCCCTGGCTCCTTCACCTTTGCAGCCAAGGACACTGCTGTTGTCTTCCACAGCCTTATCTAGCCAGCTATTTATTAATAATCCCTCTCAGTTCACACGGGTTCTGGCAGCTATAATTGCAACATCATGGGTAAGGGCAGCATTATCCATGTAATACAGAATCTTTTCTTTGGACATGGAATCTTTTATTTTAAGTTGGAGTACAACTGATTGATTAACTTCCCTCTATACCATGAGCCAGTGAAAAATCAGGCTGTGGAGTCCATCACTTCTCCTTGAAGCCTTGCTGTTTGGAGAAGACTCCTTGTTTGCAGATGATTATTCCTAGTCAGCAGTTGCAGCAAGGTTGCCTGTTGCTTTTCTTGCATTCTGCTATTTAGTTAAAGTAATTCCCTCTAAATCATCTCACTTAATGATTTTTTTAAATAACTGACTTGTAGTGTACCAGATCTGCAGCTTGAGCTAGCTTGGGGAGGGGTGGGGGGGTGTGTGACAGAAGAGGAGCACTCAGCTGGGTTAGACAAATCAAAGCATTTAACATTGAAAACTCAGAAACGAGGGGAAAAGCCCAAGCCCCCCACCCTGCTGACCTGCCTTAGGGTGGTGCTGCCAGCACATTTTGTTGTATCTGAGAATGTTGGTAAAATTTCACACTAAGCTTTCGGGGTTTGTTACAACTATTTCTAGCTAAATGTTTTGAAAAAGCTGGGACCAATGAGTGTATGTCATTGCCTAAGCAAATTGTGTTCTGCTTTTTGACTGGCTCTATCAGTGGGGCTTCTTCTGGACAAACCTGGCCCTGCTCCTTATGACTCACACTCCCGTGGTCTCCCTCAAGCACCTACTGATGACTCACATGCATCACCCCGATCTTTATCACCCAGAACTGCTTCAGAAGAGCACAAAGTCTGTTATTTCAGGGTTTGTTCTGTCCTGGTGGATCTTTAAAGTAGGAGACAGCTGTGTCAACCCCACCCACCCCTTTCTGCCATCACAGGCCTCAAGGTGAGACCTCAACAGACCTCAATTCTTCTGCCCCACAGCTCACCAAGTGTTGCCCATGTGCTTCAGCACTGTTTTCTCATGCATTCCTAGCTTTTACTTTGAGCAGAGTTTGCCCCTTTGCTTTTTAAATACTGCAGGTGCAGTTGCTGGTTCTAGATGGCTGGGGAAGGGGAAGAATGTTATCCACTTCCTCTCGGTTCCAAGGCCAAATACCAAATTATGGTGGGACAAATTTCTCTGGGACTTCCTCTCCCCTCTCCCTATTGGGCACAGCAAGGTCAGAGGGGCTCTGAGGGCCAGGGCAAACCCCACAAGTGTGAAGGCCAACAGGTCCCCACCGTTCTGCATTGCACTTCAGTCAGTCCGGAGCACGGGGAGCTGCAAGTCTCATGACACTGTGCTGGCCACTAGAAATAGTGCCTTTTTTGGAGGCAGTGTAGTTCTGAAGCGGAAGCTGAGGTTTCCTTTCTGGGCTAGAGCAGAGCGGGTGCTCAGCAGATGAATCATGTCACTGGGTGAGTGACCACTATGAGGAAAGAAGTTCTCTCGCTTGGTGGTGATATGGCACAGCAAGCCCTCTGTGACTTTCAGAAGAAAAATGTTCTTTCCAACAAGTTTTACTACCAAACATGCCAAAAATGCACATTTGAATAAAAAAAAATATAAAATAGAATCACACACTTGCTGCATAGGGAGAACCAATGGCCTTGGCACTGGAGAGATGGTTTATATTTCCACTGTTCTGCTGCTGATGACCAAAGCTAATTTACCCCCCAAACCAGAGGCAGTGAAAGCACGAGGTACATAGTGCCTGCTCCAGCTGGGGTTCTGCTATCCCTGTCGCCACCTTCCTCTGCTACTTCTCTGAGGCTTCAGGTCTTCTGAGGGAGCTGCCCAGGCCTCCTCAGAGCAGAGCAGCACTGGGAGGAGCCACAGGTTGGAAAAAGTGTTGTGTCATATAGCCAATGAGGGGACTTGGACCTGGGAGCTCATAATGGGAGGAAATCTTGCATTAAAACACTCGGCTAATTGAAAATTAATAATGATGGCACTTGGTGGGAGGGAAAGAGCTCCATATCCTGTGTTTTGGGCCTGGATCTGTTGAGGTGCAGATGGGGAAGCTGAGAAGTTTTCAGTTCCCTTTATAGCATCAGCCTTGCACCCAACATTTGTGCCATGCATGTGGGGCCACAGCACCCCCTGCCCCTCAGTCCTGTCTCGGGGTGCTGTATGCACACTGCAGCAGTGACGTACCCCACGCCAGGTGCCGCACAAGAGACCCCTGCACTCCTGATGGGCCCTGTGCTGCTTGCCCTTGGTCAGGGCACAGCTTCCCTCCTCTCCAGCTGGGATAGGTAGCTGGCCAGGGCTGGAGTGCAGCCCCAGTGTAGGAGCTGAGACCAGCGTTGGGAGTGGGGCCTGGCACTGACAGGACAGGCAGGCACTGCCCGCTGCTGCAGGCCTGCCCGGGAAGCACAGCAGCCCAGTGCTGCAGCAGAACTGCCCCTGCCTGCTCACTGCTCTGCTCACAAAACCTTCCCCATGCTGGCAGAGACTTTTCGCTCCGACTTTGCCTGATAACCACCTAACGTCCTGAAGACATGTCACTGTAGTTCAGAGCACGAAAAGTCACAGCAAGGCCCTTCTTCCTTTCAGTGCCCAGGCCATGGAGCTGCCTGGCCTTGCTGTCAGGCTGCTGGCCTGGGAAGAGCCACAGCAGCAGAGGCAGAAGCCAGGAAGGAGGGCTTGCATGACCCAACGCTCCTCTGCCCCTCCCTGCTACCCAGCTGCTCAGACTGGTTTAATAAAAGCCAATAGCTCTCCCTTCACATTTGCTGTTCTAAAGCCAGGTGACATCCGCCCTCCCGCAGGCCTGTGGGACGCTGAAGGGACAGGGAGGGCAGAGCCCCCCCATAGCACCCATACATGTAAGATGCAAACGACTTGAGGAAGCCAGGCTGTTGAGTAACTGCATTGCAGGACACACGCTCCAGCTGAAAGCAGGAAGAGCTGAGCCCACAGCCTTGCTGCTTTTGTAGAAGGGAACTTTTCTTCTGGTTTATTTTTGCCAGAGATCCAGGAACACCCTAGGGCAGGTTTAAGCAGCCAGGACAGACTGCGCACCCCAGAACAAAGCCTGCACCCCATTAGCACAGGGCTCCCAGTCTGGGGGCTGCTTATTAGGACTGCATGGACTCCAGGGTTAATGAAAGGGATAGGTTCTGCATCACAGGCTGTACGGTTTGGCCCACCTGGTTGAGAGGAAGTGTAAGGTATGGCAAAAAGGAGAAGCCAAAAGGCACATCCCAAGACTGCTGATGCCTTGCTCTGTGTCCTCTCCTCGCTCTCTGTGCTCAGGAAGTGGATAGGAATGTTTTTTCAGCATGCAGAGCTACCTTTTCCCACCATAGCTCAGTGACACAGGCCTTAATTCACTAGGGTAGCAGCACAAGGGTAAGGCTTTGTGTGCTCCCGTCAGCCCTGTGAAGCCAGCACAGCCATCCCCTTCTTGTGAGGCTGTAGCCATGGCACGCTCAGCTGCCATCCAGGTTGGCCCAAACTATTTTCCACTTGAAAGGGAAGGCCCTGAGAGTCAATCTGTTGAGAGCTGCAGAGCAGACTTGATGCCCCTCTCCTGTCCTCTCCTCTTTAAAGGGGAAACTTAAGTCAAACTTCCAAGTCAAGCTGTGGCCATGGCATTACCCCTGCCTGGTCTGCAGAATTAAATCAGAAGACTGAGAAAAAGGATACATTTGCAAGCAACAGAAAGATGATGACACTGGATGGGGAAAAAACAGGGAAGTCTGAATTCATACACAACAAAATCCTTTGAAGTCTTTTGTATTTGCCCTGGGAAAGAAAATACATTACACAAGTCATGTGCTTTTCAAGGCATTTTATACACATGAGCACTCAGCACACCCCTGTCACACAGGTCAGCATTAACACCCCTGTTGTTTTCAGGCAGATTAACTTGTATTCCACAGAGTAAACCAGTGTCAGCCTGTTGCATCCAGGGAGGTCCCTTGCTCATTCACTATCTCAAATGTTCAAATTCCTATTTCATTTTGCCTCTGAGCCCCACACTGTGAAAATACCAGCGTTTAACAGCAATTCTGCTTCTCCAGGAGAAAGCCAGAGGGTGGCAGTCAGGAGGCTCAGCGCTTACAGGCTCCAGTCTGACAGCAAAAGTTACCTTCCGGGGGCATCAGACACCGCACACACCCCCGCGGTCTCCTTACCGGGCTGTATCAAAAAAGACTCGAGGACAAGCAGGATGTGCAGCCAGCGTTTGATGAGCCTTAGAAGCCAGAGGACGCCCTCGCAGTCTGGGAACACACCCTTGCTGGTGTGAGTGGCTAGCAGCATAGCACCCAGCTACACCTTGGCTTGCAGGCTAAAGGCATCCGTGCTCCCACTCCTCCAGATCCTCTCTTCCTCGCCGTGGTCCTTCAGGCTGCTCAGA
The DNA here is from genome assembly GCA_022605575.1 of Laterallus jamaicensis coturniculus. Lineage (NCBI taxonomy): Eukaryota > Metazoa > Chordata > Aves > Gruiformes > Rallidae > Laterallus > Laterallus jamaicensis. The sequence continues at coordinate 367,762 of JAKCOX010000148.1, forward strand.
AATTACTCGCTCTGTACAAGTAGGCAGATAACCACCGGGCTGAGGGTTTCTGCGCCACCAGGCAGGGCCTCATTTGCCGGAGCCCAGGAGGGGGCTGCAGCTCCTCTGGCTTAAAGCAAGCAGTGGGAACGGTGTATTTATCAGAGCAGAAGGCAGAGGGAAGAAGGGATTCCTTCCTTCGGTAACACTTGCCAAACGGTGTCTGCAGCCCTGCATGGCTGCTCACGTGGAGATGCTGGCACTCCACTAGACCTTTTCGTACTCCGATTCCATCGCCATCATCAGGTTCTCATACTCAGGATTCTTCCTGGTACATACGCTGCTGTGGCACTTGTCTTCTGTGGTGAAAGTGTTATTGGATGTGTCAGCCTTAGAGTTTGTCTTCTTGTGCAGGAGCTCCACATCAGTGTCTGACCCTGCAACGCTGCGGCGCAAACAAGAGAGACATTACTGAGGATGACTACATCAGAGGTCATTTGGGTTGCATCTCAGTCAAAGACAAGATCTACCATGTAAACTCTGGAACAGAAAGTTTACATTAATCTAGTGAGTGCCTGGCAGCCACTGAAAGACATTAGAAAGTAACAGAAGAATTACATACAAAAAGCAGCAAAACCCATTAATACTGGTACCCCAAACTCTCATGGCACTGTCACATTTTATTGAGAGGAGCTGCCAGCAGAAAGGCTAGCCTTTAGAAAGTAACTTCCCCAAATAATTGGGAAAAATGGCAATGTGTGAGGCCACAGATGGCTCAGGTGAGACTCTGATTAAGAAAGTCATATGAAGAGATTAAAGCTTAGGACAGGGCAGAAGATGTGCTTGTGTAATTGTAAGCAAATAGGAATACCACAAAATAAGCTCAAAATAAGAGAAAGGCAGGTACAGAAGTACATTATTTCAAGGGGAGAGCTGAGAATTTCTGTCCTCTGCATTGTGAAGTAATGGTGGGCCTTTGCTGCAGAACGGTTTCCCCATGGCATCTGCAAGGCACAGCGAGGACCCCCACTGTCCTTCGCTCATTTCAACATATTAAAGAACAGACTCCCTCTTGCTGCCTCCTGCACTAAATGTCTTCATGCCACTGACTAAACGGATGGCCAAGGTATTCAGATCCTCCCCTACAAGTCAAAAAAATCTTTGGCTTTCCACTGAACCAAGAGGGGGTTTGGAAACAGACATCAGTATGACGCCCTCCGAGTCTTCTCAACGCCTCAGATGAAACACTGTACTCACAAAGCAACATCATAGAGAGGTTCTGGGGAAAGAGAAACATCGGAGGTGTGCATCAACGTGCTTCGTATGTCACAAAAACCCACCCCGGCTGCTGCCAGGTATTCCCACCCTCAGGAATAACCCTCCCACCCGGCCCCTCCCTAGAGAGGGCCAGCTCGAGTCGGGGGATGGGGACGGTGGGGATGATGGGGCTGGGGACGAGGGGGTTGGTGGGGATGTGGGGACAGCGCTGCCCTCTGCCGCCCGTCCCGCCCGACGCTTACCCTCCTTGTTCCGCCGCCGGCGCAGCAGCGCGGCCAGGAGCGCCGCGAGCGCGGCCCCGCCCGGCACGGCCGCCAGCGCGTAGAGGTGCGGGGCGGGCGCGGCCCGCGGGGAACCTGCGGGAGAAGGCGGCGCGCTGGAGCCCCGGCCGGGTGAGCCCCCGGGCTGGGCAGCGCCTCGACACCCGCTTCTGCGGCGCCTTGAGCCGGGCGACACCCGCGGCGGGGCAGCGGCCCCGGGCCGGCCCCGCCAGCGCCAGCCCCGCGTGTTCCAGTCTCAGCGGCGGCAAGGGCAGGCCGCTGCAGAGCGGCATCGCCCGGGGACCAGCCTTGCTGCTGGCTGACCTGCCAAACACGCGGGTGGGAAGGACCGCATCGCAGCCCTTCCCAGAGCTGCGGGGCCCCGGAGGGATGCTCCGCGGGGCCCCGGAGGGATGCTCCGCGGGGCCCCGGAGGGATGCTCCGCGGGGCCCCGGAGGGATGCACCTGCCGGGCTGCCTGGGCTGGTGGCAGCTGCTGCCCGGAGCTGTCCTCCCCGTTTTGCTGAGCACACCGCTTTTTCTCAGGCTAAGGTATCTGAGGTGGCTGGAAAGGAAACACCCCCTGGACCTGCTCCTGGCTTGACCAGACTGATTTTTGTCCCGGACACAAAAGAAACATCAGGTGGATTTGTCCACACATCTCCAATGCTCACAGAGCACCAGGGGTTTGCAGCCCTTCCCCTGCAGCCCAGCTCACTTGTCACTTACCTGTGGGCTCTTCCTGGGGTCCACCACCTCGGGGGTCGAGCAGGGGTCTGCTGGTCCCAGAGCTGGGCTGTGCTGTGCCTGGGGACTCTGCAGGAGAGACTGGTCATCAGGCAGTTTCTCCCACGCACAAGGCAGGTGAGAGCAAGATGTGCCCAGGGCAGGAGCCAGCCTACTCTCCTGGTCCCAGAGGGACACAGGGGACATTCTCCTGACCACCGCCATCACCATGCACATGCTGAAGCAGGGGGGGATGCAGCCCCTGTGGTTTCCTCTCTGTGTGGCAGTCGAGACACGATTTGTGTTCAGCGTGATGTGTCTGATCCCGTTGTGCATGAGACAGCCCCTGGCCCCAGACCTGTGCAGGGGAAATGAGGAGCTCGAGGCAGAGGACTCACCTCTCACAGCCAGCTGGATGACGTCGCTCCGCTGCACGGCCCCGGCCCCAACCCTGTTTTCGGCCTCACAGTAGTACTCCCCGGCGTCGGAGGGCTGCAGGCTGTCCCACGCCAGCTCGGCCTGGCTGCCCAGGAGCTCGGCGCTCCCCCCCGGGCTGCTCCTGAACCAGCGGTAGCTGATGGGGGGGGACCCGCTGGCCACACAGGTCAGGCTGGCCCTGGCTCCTGCCGGGACCCTCAGCCCCAGCTCGCCGGGCCTGATGATGGGCTTGGTCGCGGGCACTGCAACACAGAGCAGGGGCCCAGGTCACGCTGGCCTGGTGGTGGTGGGGAAGGTTCCTCCCCACTCTGTGGGGGCTCTGGCTTTCAGGGCTTTCCCAGGAGGAGGAGGGCACTGCTCCCACATCACCTCTCCACGCAGGTTAAGCTCAGTTCACCTGTTCCTAAAGCCAGGCTTACCCCAGGTGTGCCACCATTGCTACTGCCAAATCACACAAGTCCTGCTGTGTTGAGCGGGTGCCCCCTTGCAGCTTTGTAGCTCACACCAAGGATGCTTGGCAAGGGAAAGAGGCTGATTTCACTAGTACAGGAACCACAGAGATGCTGGCTACCTGCCCCAAACTACAACCAGAGCTGGAAGTTATCTCAAGCACCACGGGTCCAAATGGCCCATGGGGAGATGCAGATTTGGGTCCATACTGACTGAGCCCCTTCCCTGATCCATCCCCACTCTTCTGTGAGTGGAGAAGAAGGGTTCACACAAGCAAAGAAGGAGGATGCTTCAACACCCACCCTGGGTGCAGGAAGGCAGCCTGCTGTGAAAGACTGTTGTTGCCAGCTGCTGCCTCTCCTACACACTCTGTGGGCTGGGCTGGCTACGCAAGAGCAGGGCTTTATTGAGAGGGATTTACCTTTGACAACTTTAACTGTAGTGGTCACCTCCTTTTGTACCAAGCTGTTATTTTGAGACCTCCAGATGACTTGGCAGGTGTAGTGTCCACTGTCCGGTATCTCAAGGCTATCAATCAGGAGTGAGGCATCCCCTGGGCTCTGCTTGGGGACGCTGACCCGGCCCCGGAACTGAGCCAGCAAGACGTGGTCACCAGAGTCGTCCCTCCGAAAGAGGGCAGAGGTGCTGTGGTCCCGCTCCATGCTCCAGACCAGCGTTTGCTGTGTGAAGCCTTCCAGGGGCACGTAGGTACATGGCAAAGTGGTGGACGCCATCCACGTGCCCTTGACCTGGTGAACTCCAGACAGGTCCAGGAGGGCTGCAGGGAACAACAGTGGGAGGGAAGAAATAAGAATGCAGCTCAAGAGGGAAACAACTCAGGATAGACTGAAGTTATTAAGGGCTGTATCTTAGAGGTGCTGCAGACCACAGGCAGCTAAACCAGGATCTGTCCCCATGTCACTGTGCACAGGGAAGTGAACAGTTGCTTTGACCTCATGCCTATTTTTATTATTTCTCCCTGGACACTTGCCAGTTCTCAGTTCCTCTCTGTACAGAGGCACAAACCCTGCGCCTGGTGGCAGCATCACAGCTACAGTCTTCACCAGACCTCAGGGAGTACCTCTTATTCCTCCTCTCTAGCCACAGCCTTTACACCCTCCTCCCGCTGCCTGGCTTTCTGCTTATGTTTGCACATGAGTCAGGCAGCAGCAGCCCCCCACTGACACAGGATGCTGTGACAACACCACTTGCTGTGTTGACTTCTGCCTTCTCCATGGGAGAAAGGCTGGACAAAGCAAGTTTGCTGCTTCACACTTGCATCCATTAACATCACTGTACTTTTATGCAGCTTCCCTGGTGCTCAGAAGACCCAGCAGTGTATCTGTGTGGGGAGAAACACAGCTCTGCAGCAGCCTGTCCCAGAGCTAAGAGAAGGTGCCAGCAAGGGAAGGTGAGCATCTGGTGATCTGTGCCCATAGGGACAAATGGGCACTGCTGGGAGTGAGCACAGTGGAAGCTTCTCTCTGACCTGGAGCTTGGGTTGTCCTTTACCAGATGATTTTGTGAGGGGAGGCACAGCTCCATTCTCCAGATCTCACATCCCAGTCAAACACAACTCCTTGATGTATCAGTTTTTAAATGATTTCCAAGTTTTCTTCCTCTAAACTTGCCTCCTGGAAGTTATTTAGAAAACTGCTCAGAAATACACTCGAGGCATTTGGTGCACTCAAGTTCAAGTACGTTGGCTGTCCAGGATTCTCATCTGGACAGAATTTTGTTTAAAAGTCTCTCCTGCATTGCTGTACACCATGAAATAGCTGCCAGCACCCACTGATGCTCTGCAGAGCAGCTACACCCCGTGTGTGACCAATTGGGCTGACTCCAGAGGAGAGCTGGTTGGAAGGAACGGGAGAAACTCAGCAAAATAAAAATCCCTGAGAGAGCTTTTTACAATATTTAAACATGTCTCTCTTAAAATATGTCTTTCCTCCCAGCGACACTTCTTAAACTGGGATATAGTCTTCCAGACAACATGAATTCTCCCACCAGAGGGAAATAGAGCTGGACCCAGTGAAGCCTTGAAGGGCTACGTTAGAGGTTAGAAGGCGGATCAGGAGGATTCTTATTACCTACTACGCGTGATAATAGGGGGTGGGGGCTGGAAATTGAGCTCATATTCTGGCCCATTTTCCAAAACATCTGAGCATGTCCTGCCAGCACACAGCGCCAGGCAGGACGGTCATTAGGGATCTGTTCTGAAGTACCAGACCTGGAACAGTGAACCAAACTTCATCCTTTTACTTTAGCTTACAGAACTTGAGAACTGGCCCAGATTTCTTGGGCCATAGCTGCTCCAGCCAGATAAACACCCTGACAGGGGGCACAGGAGACGACAGGGTGGATTTTGTGGTCCCTGTCTCGTCCTCCCAGCTCTCCACCTGTCTGCCCTCTGAGCCCATGGAAGTGCCTCTTGTAAGCACCAAATTACCTGAACTTCGCTGGGCCCAGCTCACCTCTACCTATGCCCCCTTACCTGCCTCCCTTTCCCCCCCTCCCAGAAAGACACAGGTTATGTCCATTAGCTCACAGAAAATGGTTTGAGAGGCAGACCCCAGGAACTGGGGAATGTACTTCATCCTGCTTTTATAGATGTCAGGAGCAATTCCCTGCTTCCTGCATAGCTTGTTAAAGCACCTTTCCCTGGTTTCCCCAGGCATTCCTCAGCTCAGTGGCACATGTGAATCAGAGCAAAGATTTCCTTAGAGAGTCAGGGACCAGGAGAGACCAAGGGGAATCGTGTGTGCTCTCATCACTCACAGCTACAGCTCCCCTTCTTCCCTGGACCACGCTAGCAGAACAACAGCGATGCATTGTCGAGTTCTAGAAGAATGAGTATTCCAGCTTCACAAAGACTGTATTGGAAGCTAAGACACCAGAGAAGGTCCTGTCCAAGGGTCCTGAACAATCCTGGCTTATCCTTGCTTTGGGGTGTGGGAGCTGGCCTTTTGCCCACTGCTAACCCGTTTGCTCCACTCGTAGAAGCATCTTCTTGTATCTGATACCAAAGGAGAACCCTGTGAATTCTCTGGCACTGGTTTTTGTGCCAAAGACTAAAGAATTTCTACCCTTGACAATTAAAAAATAATTAAGAGGCTGTAATTCAAAAGGTTTTCCCTACCACTCTGAGTTTTGTTGTTATAGATGGAAGCATGTACTCACCGTTGCAGCTGATGAAGGGCATCACAAACACCACTATCCGCACGACTCCTCCCATTCTCCTGGAACTGCAGATCAGTCCTCCCTTTCCCGAACTCCGTGAGACCCCCCCAACTCCTGGGCCCAAAAGGCAAGTAAAGAAAACTTCCCTTTCTTCTGTCCTTTGTCATCTAGGATCCTCTTTCTGAAACATCACGAGTCCATTTCGCTGCTGACTTAGGTGAAGGGCAAAGGATGGACAAAGGCTATAAGGACCTCTCCAGTTCCACTTCATATTCCCCTGTCCCCACCCACTTCTCTTCCCGGTTGCTTGACTTCTCTGACCAGTGCTCTTTTTTGCTGTTCTTCATAATTGTGTCTTTCCTTTTTCATTCTGTTTTTTTCCATTTCTTTTTCCTTCCACGTTTGCATCCACTTCCCAGTGGAAGAGCTTCATGATGCAAAGTGTTTCTGAGGAGGTGACTTATGGCTGGTTGCAGAGGGACTCAAATGCAGAAGACATCCTGGATGTGCACTGTAGAGACACCTTTAGAAGTACATTTGCCAGTGGTGTCAGACCTACGCTGTTCCCTTTCTGGATGCCCTGATTGGAGCCTCCCTGGTATGATGGAGAGGGATGCTGAACACTTTGCTTGTTCCCTCTCTGCACAGGACAACAAAAACTGGAGGCTTTCTTCATTTTCCCAGGGTCAGTAACCTGGGCAGAGCTGTGCAGGTCTCTCTCTTGTCAGTCTTGGGTGGAGCGTGTCGGCACTCGGATGGCTTTGCCGAGGGGGGTGTCAGCTGAGCCCTGCTCACTGCTGCAGAGACACTTGCCCATGGCAGGACCTGGTGCAGCAAATTCACGTGGGGTTCTAGGCTGAGCTGCCATGCTGCTGAGGCCAGTGGCTCTGCCTGTCCTTTGCTGCCTTCCCTTCTTGACTCCTGTGCTGAAGTGGTACCAGTGGTACCAGTTCACCCTGCCCATACACCTGCCACTGGGACGCTATTGGCTGTGTTTGAGTCCTGCCTGAAAGCGAGCAAACAAAATAGCACTCGCTGACATTCAAGCAGTGTCGCTGAAGAAGACCACCTTCAGAGAGATGATTTAAAACTGGCCTTTGGCAGCCCCTGGCCCCTGAGTGGTGGTGGTTTGTCAAAACAAGGTTTGATCTCCCATGTGAAAGACTTCAAAGGAAGTGGGATTTTGGGGAACATGCCCTGGAACACACTGAAAACCCAAGCTAAAACTGCTGATAGGACTACTTTGAGCCAGACATGCAAGACTTCCTGAAGCTGTAACTTTACAGAATAAAAAAAGACCATTTAGTTAAAATAAACATGAAGAACTGTAGTTCCCCAAACATGATGTAGATGACATCTTTCTCTTGCTGGGACAGGGATGTAGCTGTCTGCTTTCTCCTCCCTGAGTCACACAGCCTTTAATGCCCCAGACGTTATGGCTAATTACCTGCTTCATTGTAAGGAAGTGTATTTATTTCAATGCCTCTGCTTTGGCTTGAAGCTGTTGCTTGCTCTGAGCAGTGATGGGCAGGTAGGGCACCCAGCAGCCTTTCCCCCATGGGCACCCACCTTCCTTCCACGAGCTGGACATGGCACCCTTGGAAGCGCTGTTCCTTTAAGTGTCACAGCTCAGGCAAAGCGACCAGTATGACTCTGCTCTGCAATTTCTGCTACTACATCCCAGGGTAATTAGAAGTGGCACAGTAAAGTCCCCATCTCTGAAGAAATAGGACCTCAGACTCTACTGATAGGAACCAGTTCTGCAGAGACTGCATCTTAATTCACATTTTGACATAGCCTGCCAGAGGCTAGAGAAGTTTGCTACAAGTTTCCTGGCAATGAAATAAGATTTTTCAGCCTGCAAGGTGGTGAAATTCAGTACCCCAGCCTCTCTGTGCAGCCCGTCCCAGGGCTCTGCCACCCTCACTGGGACAAAGTTCCTCCTGACATTCCCCTGGAACCTCCTCTGCTCCAGCTGCATCCTCTGCCTCTTGTCTTACTGCTGCCATTGCTGAGAAGAGCCTGGCTCCATCTTCCTGACTCTTGCCCTTTTCATATTGATAAATATTAATAAGGTCACCCCTCAGTCTCCTCCAAGCTAAACAGGCCCAGCTCCCTCAGCCTCTCCTCATAAGGAAGGTGCTCCACTCCACCACCTTGGTGGCCCCATGCTGGATTCTTTCAAGGAGTTCTATGTCCTTCTGAAACTGAGTAGCACAGAACAATATTCCAGCTGCAGTCTCACCAGGGCAGATTAGAGGGGGACAAGGACCTCTCTGGACCTACTAACTACATCCCTTCTAATACACCCCAGGATGCCATTGGCTTTCTTGGCCATGAGGGCATATTGCGGGTCATGGTCACCTTGCTGTCCCCAGGTCCCTCTCACCTACGCTGCTCCCCAACAGGCCAGTCCCTAACCTGTACTCACCACCTTCCAGATTAGGAAGACAGGCTCAGACTGTGCTGGCTTTTTATGTTCATAGTAGACTTCATTTTCTTTCCTCTCCCACATGTCTCATTTCATTGGCTCTGAAGCTCTATTTGGATTAGCAGCAACTCTCACATCTTCTGTTGCCTGAGCTGTGGCTGGCTACAGCTGACAAGCATCCCTGGTACCTCACCCAACACATACCCCAAACCCCAGCAGAGTCACAGCAATTCTGCTGCTTTCAAACAGAGGGACCCAATATGCCCCCAGGAGCACAATCCCTGGGCACAGAGAGACATGCATGCATGTATGACAGGCAAAATAAAGAGAAGCATAACAGAAACCTAACTCTGCAGTCCTGGAGTTTAATGGGTTTTCATTTGCAAGAAGCAATGTACACAGACATGGCTTTCCAAGGCATCAGCACTGACAAGAACTGCTGATCATCCCTTTCCATTTAGAAGCCAAGGTTTCACAGCCCTTGATTTTAAGGCACATTCTTAGAGAGAAGGAAAACAGGTGGGACTGGCAGGTTGTGAACTGTGACAAACTTCTGTATCATTTGTTCCTCTAACTTTCCCTTGGGCCTCTGCATGTTGGGTGTCCTGTGTACTGCAGACAAGCTGCTATTTCAAGGGCTGTTTGAGGCGTAAAGGGGGCTGTGCCACCTGTGTGGCACCTTGGATGATGGAAAGGGAAAGGTGGGTTCCCAGCCCAGCCTGGTTCAGTGCTGAGTACCCAGAGGTGATGGGGATGGTGAGCACCCCTCGGTGCCGCTTCAACTCTGAGCTCAGGTCCTCTCAGTCACACAAAGCAGCAAGTTCAGCATGGTGCTCCTGGCCTGGGTCCTGCCTAGCCAGGCTGTCACAGGGCTTTCTTCAGAGGTGGTGGTGAAAAGGAGCCAGGAAAAGCCAGCTCAGGTCTATACAGCTATCTGTAGTTGAAGTTCCTAAAGAGGTTTGCATTTCCACTGCAGAGATTGTTAGGGCTCCACAAGTTGCAGAGGAGCAAGAACTGCTTGTCAGACCTATTTTTCAGAGGCAAAGGTGAAGAGGAAGACAAGCTGTGTGTGCCTGGATGAAGGTATTCAGGACTGCCACCTGTAGAGCACTGCCGGTTCTCATGCTGTATCCCCTACCTCATACTCGCTTTCCTGGGTGTTTCCACCACAGTCACATTCATTGTTTTTTGTATTTATTTCTTCAGATCCTCTGCTGGTCGTGGGCTCCATCACGTAGTTGTTTTCAGTGGAACAGATGGGTTCCTCGTAGTGACCTGTACTTTCAGACCTTGAAGCTGCTGCCCTGGAGTTATGGCTGAAATCAAAATACAGTGTGAAAGAAGAATTGCAACTGGAGTAGGCAAAGCATCTCCCAACCATCATGACTTCGGGCATGACTGTGGTCTGATTCAAACCCACATAAACCTGGGCTGCTGGATTACAGTATTACATGGCAGGGAAGCAGGAACTAGGTGATCTTTGAGGTCCCTTCCAGCCCAAACTGCTCTGTGATTCTATACTCTGGAGCAGGGAATCCTGTCCTCTGCTTCCAGGTGGCAGGAGAACCTTGAAGCTTATAGCAGCATTGCCTCCAAGCCAGGGAGAGTTTCAGAGGCAGCAAAAGCTGTGTGAGTAACACAAGGACTGCCACCATGTCTCAGAAAAGTACGACCAGACAACTGCTCTTTGCAAGCTAAATATATTCATTTTATATATATATATAACAAAAGTGGTGGAGGAATGGTACATGGTGAACTGAACGAAGCCCCATGGTGGATGTGGGCTGATTTATCTTTAAAATGGAGGCAAGTCCTCTGAGGACAAATGGCATCAGTTGTTTAGGCTTTTCAGTGTAGTTTCTATAGGTTACAAGTAGATCAGGATGCTGAAACCCCAATTTAAAAGTAGCTCTAGCTTCCTGCTGCAGCTATGATTAAAAGAGGGAAGTTTATCCCTGAAATGTCCTTGGCTGAATCAGAGTATAGTTTGTGCACCAGGAACCTTAGCTCTCTAGAAGGGGAATTTGTGGTCTTTGTATTTGAAAAAACAGAATTTATCCTTAGCAATGACCTCCAGTAGGGCTTCCTGCCCGAGGGCTTAACAAATAACTCTTGTTCATTTTTGTGATTCTAATACTGCAAAGGAAAAGATCTTTCTTGCTGCATTATGTGTTGATGTGGAAACCCCACAGATCATCATCAGAACATACTACTGAGCTAACTGTGAAGCTCTTAATGACATCCAAGTAGCACTGTTTTCTTTTTGCCCTGATACAGTTCCCAAAGACTCATCAATACGTCAGATAAAGGGTTATACTCACAATTTCACTTCATAGACCTGAGCTGGAAAAGAAGAGTCAGAAATACACATCAGTAATTTGCATTTGTAGTCTCAGAAAATATTTTCTGCTATGTCTCTTCTTGATGTAAGAAAGCAACTTCTGAGGACAGAGTAAAAATAGGAACCTTAGCGATCATATTAGGTGGGTGATGATTCCTATTCCCAGGATTCAGTCCAAGAAAGTGAAAACAACCCACATCCCAGCTGTAGTACAACTGGCCCAAAATAACTGGCTCAAGGTCAAAGGTCAAGTTGAGTTTGGAAACTAGAAGTTCCCAGTTCTCTCAGTTCTCTTCAGAGGTTCAATAAAGAGCAATTTCGAGAGAGGCTTTTCTGGATTCCATTTCGAAAGAGCAAAAGGAGTATGATAATAATTATTAATTGGAGCACAGAGTTAAAGGCAATTAAAGAAGCAAAGAGACAAGAAGAAAACTACAGCATCAGTATTAAGAGAGCCCAAACCAAAGCCCCAGTGTGTTCTGTGCACAGCCCAGTGTTACCAGTGAGAGGGGGACAGACAGTGTTCAGTCAGGAGTGTTTGAGTGTTAGTGCAGAAAGGACAGGATAGTTCACTAAGCATGTGCTATGTGTGAAGACTGGAAAGGAAATTAATCTGTATGGAGTAGGGAGAATGAACAGTGACCTCTCCTCCCCCAGGTACTAAATAAAATAAGGGAAATACTGAACAGCAGCTGGTGCAAACAGGCTCTTAAAGTAGCAGGACAAGGTTAACCTGCTGCAGATACCTTAACAGATCTGATCAACAAACACCATGGAGCAGGTAAGTGGGAGCTATGGATGTCCATGGGGACCAGAGGGAAACGCCCATGGCAGTGTAGAGTATAGTGCAGTGGCAGAGCCAGGCACTGTGGGATGGCCAGGAAGACAGAGACTGAGATTCCCCTGGACTGGGCACAGTGCAACCAGCTTTCCCTAAGGAGAAAGGGGCTTCTCTGCCTCTCTGGGGGTTCCGATCCACAACTGTCTGTATGATGCCGGTGCAATCAGCAGCTGCAAGCAGAGCACCAGCCCCAAACCCCTCACAAGTAAAACCAAGCTGGGGACACACAAGACGTTCAGGTTTTCCAGAACATTCTGCTCACCATCTTTGGGCTTCTTGAGGCAAACAATAATAAAGATGACAAGGAACAGCACAGCACCACAAGCCACCGCGATCAGGATGACCTGGTACAGGGGCAGCTGGGCCCTCCGGAAATCTAGAGCAACACAGCAGATGATGTTCAAACAGAAAAGCCCCCCCAGGTCACAGCAGCAGTTACAGGTGCCAACTGCTTCCCTGAGGATACCAGCAGCCAGCACTGCTGTGGGCAGACAGGGCTGCACTGCACACTCCAGTCCCCACGGGTCCCATCCTGCATCCTGGCAGCACCTCACTTGCCCGGCTCCACATAGTGCTACATGTCCAGAACTGAAGGGCCTCATCTCTTCATTCAGGGGTACTCTGCAGACACCTCCAAACACACCTAAACCTACCAGGGTGCTGCAGAGCTAGAGGAGGTGTCAGCTGCACAGCAAGGCTTTCCTGCTGGTCCAGCTCCAACACTCAAAGAAGAGATCAGAACGCATTGCTCTTTGGGAGCACAACAGCTCTGCATGCTGCCACTACCAAAGCTTCTCCCCCCTCCCCTGCTGTTAAAACATCCAGAGTTGGGTTGTTTTTATAAAGACCCACCACGAGCCATGTAGGAACAACCATTAATGCCATCTGCAGCCAAAGTGCAGAGCACTGGTGTTGGGGTTGAAGGGACCCAGTTTGGGTCCCTAAATCTCCTTCTGAGCTTTGTTTGCACTCCACTTACTCTGAGTTGTATAATTCTTCTCTGGATACCCCACACCATTCTCAGAAGTTGTTACTGTTGTGGGCAGATCTGCAAAACAAACAAGAGTGAATGGCTCACAGCACATTTTTCATCCTCATTTTAGAGTCAGGAGAGGGGGGATTGTAGCTGTAGGATGAAGAGAGCATGTCTCCACTGCCTTCACAAGGCACTCAATGTAGTATTATACTCTGCAGTATATATAGAGTATGTATTTACTGTACTGGGTTTTGGAGTCTGCTTAGCACACTAGATGCATACTACATACAGTATCTGTGCACGTGCTATGTATATATATATATACACACACAATATGTATGTCTAGATACATGCCTGTAACAGTGGTGAAGCCCCATGGAGTCCAAGTGGTTTCTGAGGTCTCTCTGAACACCAGTTCCGTTTGGTTTTTATCTGTAAGAACAGTCAACAATGGTCAAGACCTTCCCTTGCTTTCGGCCACTGATGCCAGTCCCACAGCCCACTGTAAAGTCAAACAAAACATTACCCAGAAGTACAGACTTTCCACAGGCAGACCTACCCTAAACCCAGGTCTGAATTCCCACAAAACCAAACTGGAAGCCACAAGCCCTCCCTCAAAACAACCAGCCTTGGTAAGGTAGGCTGTTTCCAGTCAGGTCTGAGGGCTTTCACGTCACTTGTAACTGCAACTAGAGATACTGGCTCTGCCTCCCAGTTCAGCAGCTTGCTTTCAGGACCAGAAAGTGACAGAAAAAGCCCTTTAAACAGAAAGAAAAGAACCCAGAACGTCCTGTATGGTCTGCAAGTTAGGAACTGGTATTTCTAGCAGCCCTAGGAGACAGAGCCTCTGACAGGGACACAACCTCCACAGAAGCAGCCTAAGAGCCCTCTGCGGGCTGCAGGATGTTCTACATTCAGGAACATCTGGGTTAAATGGAGGCATAGGGACTGGAACACAATACTGTCAAGATCACATTTCTCTGCTAAGCAGTGGTGTCAAAGCCTTCCCAGCTCCTCACCCTGGCTGTCAGCTGTAGCAGCTGTTACCCCAACAGACCTGAGGTTGCCCACTGTGTCCCCAAGGTTCCCACTTCCATCCACGAGACCACCGTTGTTGTGGGCAGGTCTGCAAGGTGAAAGCAAGAGAGGCTCAAACAGGAGTCTGGCCATGTTTGTGATGCTGCTGCAGTACAGTGCAAGTCCAGGAAGGACCAGCCCCTGTCCAGAGGGCAGGAGGGGACTGCATGCTCCAGCATTAGCCAGCATGGCCATCATCAGGTCCTGTTCCCTTGCTGTATGCTCTTATGTGTGACTGATATGAAAACCAGCAGTCACATCAGCCATAACCTTTGCTGCCCTGAGAGCTCAGCAGGCTTGGTCTCTTCCAGAGGTCACTGTGTGGTGGTCTCTGTGCTTGGCTCTGCGACTGTGGGCGTCACAGCACTGATGACTGAGTCACCAGCCAGGGGAAGGAGCCAATCTCCCAGAAGGCATCCCTCATCCACTGCCAGGCAGAGGCTGGGCACATCTGAGCACGGCTGCAGCGTGCTTTCCTGGCACACATGGCAAGTCATAATGAGCAAAGATTTTCCTGTCTAATGAATTACCACTCCTGTTTCTCATACTGGAAGTATCATGCCTCATCTGAGCTTGCTAAACCGCAGCGGGCAGCATTACACAGCCAGCAAGGATTTCAAAACAGCCCAACTGAGTAACAAATACGTGTTTTAAGTACAAAGCCTCCTTTGCATCAGAAAGGGCAGTTCCTCTATATAGGGGGAAGGAAATCAAGCACAAGAAACAAGGAGGGACAGGACAACCAGAGGCAGTGACAAGAAGTGCTTCAGGAGGAGAAGGCCAAGGTGTTTTGCCTTCCTTCAGGCAGGGAAGGAGGAACCTTGTTCCCTCCCAGTGCGGGATTCCAGATGTTCCCACCCAGCTGTGGCAGAGGACTCACCTCTCACAGCCAGCTGGATGACGTCGCTCCGCTGCACGGCCCCGGCCCCAACCCTGTTTTCGGCCTCACAGTAGTACTCCCCGGCGTCGGAGGGCTGCAGGCTGTCCCACGCCAGCTCGGCCTGGCTGCCCAGGAGCTCGGCGCTCCCCCCCGGGCTGCTCCTGAACCAGCGGTAGCTGATGGGGGGGGACCCGCTGGCCACACAGGTCAGGCTGGCCCTGGCTCCTGCCGGGACCCTCAGCCCCAGCTCGCCGGGCCTGATGATGGGCTTGGTCGCGGGCACTGCAACACAGAGCAGGGGCCCAGGTCACGCTGGCCTGGTGGTGGTGGGGAAGGTTCCTCCCCACTCTGTGGGGGCTCTGGCTTTCAGGGCTTTCCCAGGAGGAGGGCAGCATTGCTCTCGTGTCTCCACTCCACGCAGGTTAAGCTGGGCTTAGCTGTGCCTGTACCAGCTGTACCACCCATGGCACCTCCCGCGTGGCAGGGTGGATGCTGCCTCAGTCCTCTGTGCAGCACTGCTGCCCAGGCAAAGGAAGAGATGGGCACATGCAGTATCCCAGGGGCCTCCCTCTGGCACCTGTCTCTTTGGGAACAGCAAACCCTCAGATACCAATTTGTCCCTGGCTCCACCTGTGCGTGAGGGGCCAAAGATTCTCCCCCTGCCTCCAGACCACAGTATCATGGGCAGAGATCTTCCTTCTGACCTGTTTGCTGCTTCTTGACAGAGTCTGACATCACTCAGCAAAATGCTCCCACATCATAAGTGGGTGCTCACTGACGACCTGCTCTATCCAATTCCTAAAAGCCTTCCCCAGCCTTCCACTCCTGCACAGCTTCCTTCCTGGGTTTACCTTTAACCACCTCCAGTTTGGTGGTGATCTCCTTTGTGACCAGGCTGTTGTTGCTGGCTCTCCAGGTGACCTGGCAAGTGTAGGCTCCCCTGTCCGAGATCTCCAGGTTCAGGATGTGGAGGGACACATTCCCTGGGGTGTCACTCGGGACGTTGACCCTGTCCCTGTACTCGGACAGGAGAACGTGGTTGCCAGAGTCATCCCTGCGGAAGATGGTGCCAGAGCTCTGGTCGTGTACCACAGTCCACATCAATGTCTGCTGCACGAAGTCCCCCACAGGCACATAGACACAGGGCAAGGTGGCAGATCCCTTCCACGTGCCTTTGATCTCACTGGGGGCCCTCAGGACCAGGAAAGCTGCAGGAAGGACAAGAGACAGAGAATTTAAAAAATAACAAAGTATAAATCAATCCTGCTGAATGCAGCTCCAGGGTGACGAAGAGGAGGCGAGAGCATCAGCAGGAGAAATCCACCAAATCAGAAGCACTGGCAGCCAGCATGGATGATCAGTGAGGGTCTGCACAGAGGTGGGGTAACCAAACCAGCCAGGTGGCATCAGGGAGACAGCAGATTGCCAGGAGCACTGATGGGTGCCAAAAGCATGGTATGGTCCTCATCTCTGCCTGGTGCTTACCTACAAGCAAGGGAACATCAGGCAGAGCATGGGACCAGAGTCAGTGGAGGATTTGGACCCAAGGGCAGGATGATGTCTCAAGCCTGAGCTGCTCAAGTCCCTGTCACAGCTAGTGCCTGCCCCTGCCACCCGACATCACACTCTGGGCACGTCGGTTTTACCAATCTCCCTCCCCAGCTGCCTGTTTGTTTGAGGGACACTGCTTCTTCAGACTGAGCTGAACTTAAGTGACTTAAGCAGTGGATCAAAGAGGTCTAAAACTCCCTAGAGCTTTCCAGTGAAAGTGGGCTCTGTTGGCTTTATCCCAGCACATTTTTGTTCCTCTCAGGACTGAGCCTGCAGTAGACACTTGCCCTTTTCTCCTGGTTTCCAAGCCTCCCCTTTCCTGGGAGCACAACAACTACCCAGGCACTTGGTGCCAGGCTGCTCTCTGTGCTCCATGGGATGCCCATCACGATACACACAGGATCTCTGCACTCCAGGCACACAGGCAGCATTCCTGTAGCCATCACACGCTGCTGCACCCCACAGCCACCCGATTTGAAGCCACCCAGCACCAAGCCAGCAGCATGCAAAGGCATTGGCCTTTCTGCCACATTCCTCATTCCACAGCAGAGCCCCCCCCCCCCCCCCTCTCCCCAAACACACCAGTGCTGGGGCAGGATCAGCCCCAAGCTGGGGACCTTCCCCTACACTCACCACTGCAGAAGAGAAGGGAGCTCATCAGCACGGCTGCTCTCACCAGCATTCCCATCCTTCCCAGGGCTGAGGTTTCCCCCTCTCCAGTAGAGCAGACCTACTCCCTCCGACTCTGGGGGTAAATCAGGAACCCTTATTTGCTCACTTTGTCACCCACAGTCCAGGACAGTTGCTGATGTTCTTTCCTTCCTCTTTTTTCAGAAAAAAACCCAAAAGCCACCTCACTGACCACTGTCAGAGGTGGGAGCAGAAGTCCTGAGGGAAGGTGGAAAGAGGAAAGCTCAGGAACTACTTCTGCTCTGCATTTCCTGCTGAGTATGCTTTTTTCCCCTTCTGCTTTTCAATTAAACTTTAATTTTCTTTAACAAAAAAACCCACAAAGGTAACTTTTTTATCTCTTACCACTTGACGTTGCTTCTTTTCCTCCTGACATCACTTTCTAAGTAGTAAATTTTACCACGTGTGCTACAGATAAGAAGACCCAAGAGAGCACTTGTACAGAGTCACCAGGGCCCTTCCTGCTCATTCACTTACCAGCTTTCCTACAGAGCTCACTGCTGTGCTTTAAATCAAGGTCAACAGAACACCCCAAATCCTGACAATACCAGTGCAAGACAGGGGACCCTTCTGACTGAAGCATCCTATTCTAGAACATTATACCCCACTTGAGAGGATCCAGACACACAGAGCTGAAAACAAACACTTTCCAAGAGCTGCAGGCACCTGGCTTGACTCCCCCACTCTGTGTCAGACTGACCCTCCTCACCCACAGAGCAATTTAGCTGCTTGGTTCAATTGCTTAATTGCATTCAATTAGAAACATGGGTGAGGGCAAAGGCACCTGCATCCCTGGGGATGACTTCAGAAATGAGTAAACAATTACATGCCCACAGAGGAAAAAGGGAATTTATCAAAATAGAAAATCTTTGAGACTATGAAATTGTGCCTTACCTGTAACAAGATGTATGACTATTATTATTCATTAAAGATAATATTAGCTATCGTTAGTCTGTATCATTAAGTAATTGAGCACTAGAGCCACCTAGAAGCATCTGTTCTCTATTGAAACGTTATCTTCAAGAGATTTTACATGCCTCTTCTGCATCTCTTACCCTTTTTTAATGCCCTAATGACTGCAATCTCTTCTGCTTCACCGTGTTAAGGTGCACCCACACGAGCACTGCTCCTGTTACACCCGAACTCAACACCTCTTCCTCAAATGCAAGTAAACAGATTCATTAAACGCAGTCAACAAAACTGTAAAGCCCATCCCTCCTGTAACCATGGCGAGCTGTGGTGGCAGCCCCAGGAGCATGGCAGGGGACACCAGAGCCAGCAGTGCTGCGTGCCCGAGTCTGGAGTAGCAGTGGTACAAGGGACAGAAGTGTTTCTGGGAGTCTTATGGCCTGAGGACAGCTCCACCCACGTTGTCTTTCACAGGCAGCTTCCTCAGGTTATTATGTAATTTAATGTTAAATCAGGAGATTTGTCTCTGCAGCCCTGGGAGCGCTGATGTTCCTTTTCTCTCCAGGTCTTTGCTTTCATTGTGATTGCTTGCTTTTACATATATTCTTACTTTAAAATCAGTGATAGCTCATTCTGCAAAGCAGTGGTACTTGAAAGCATATACACATATGGCAGTGTTACTGGTGTGAATTTGAATCTGATTCTTCTTTAGAGGTTACAGCGTTCTGATCTCTGCTTCCCTGGAGCTGGTGATGTTACTACTCACGATTTTCATGCCTGTATCTGGTTAGAAAAATCTCTGTGTCCCTGTGGCTATTTATCAGTCTCGGCCTAGGAAATCATCTGTTCCATGAATTTCCCACCATCCTCTGTATTTGCAGTTTTACCTGCAATTAAATCACAGAATGTTGGGGCTTGGAAGGGACCTCGAAAGTCCATCTAGTCCAAACCCTGGATATCTAACCAGCCTAAGGGCTGAAATTCTTCTCAAAATACCCTACCTGATAAAGGAAAAGGTTCAACTCAGAAGAGATTCAAGAGATTTTGGGATCTGATTTCATGTGCTCCTCCCTCACAGCCCTGTATTCCTGCACCAGAATCTTCCCATGAGGCGCAACCCTGGTCTGCAGTCCCTGGGATGTGACAGGCAGGGAGAGCTTGTGTGGGCTGCAGTGTTTGCATACTTCTGGCTTGAAAAAGGGAAGACAGAAGAACATGTTAACTTCAAAGTAATGAAAGTCCTTCCTGGGGAACATGGCTGGCTGGCAGCAGGGCAGAAGTTTAAATTGACTCAGACAATATAAGGGAACTGGCTGCTGGCTGGGTACTTCCAGCTAGGAAGGGAAAACTCAAACTGCCTGACCAAAAAATAATGTGTGGATATAAATTATTGTTGGTCAGGCAGCTTGAGCTATGTCTCTATAGTCATGTTATAGTGCCTACATGTAGGCATTTACATTTACCATGGGGGACAGTGGCAAGGGAAATCCCTGGTCCCTCACGCGACGCCAGCACAAACACCTGCACTAGGCCGTGCCTCTTGCTTCTGCTCTGGGGAACAATGATGACACGGACACGACGTTTCGAAACAGCCGCCTTGTTCTGGGCAACAGCCCAACGTCCCAGCACGGGCTGGGCGAGGTGGTGGCAGCCAGCACAGCAGAGACACAGCCTGTGTCCTGGGCCTAGCTGCGTCACACAGCAGCACAAGGGGCCCAAAGGGTGCTTCGTGTGGGGAGGGACGGTCTGGAGCAGGATGAGCAGTGATTGCGAGAGGAGCACATGAGGGGCACGTTGCACCTTCTCACACTGGGCATGTTCTGTGAATCCTCAGTGTGTGGACGCCAAGGAAAAGCCGCTTTTCCTGCCCTGGGTGCTGCGACACCTCATGCTGACCCCAGGATGCCAAAGCAGCAGCTCTGCCAGTCAGTGCTGCAGGAGGAAGGAAACTTCCATTACAGTGAGGCAACCACCCTGGTGAGAAGTAACATGGACTTGTTATGCTCTCAGCTGTGGTGGCACAGGGTACAGGGATCCACTGCCACACAGGTACCTCTGGCTGCATCCCAATGGAGCCATCCATCTATGACACCACTGCCACATCCTTGTCCTGAAGTGGAGCAGCACGTTTTCACACAAACAACCTTTTCCTGGCCGTGGAAACGATGAATAGAGATCTTTACTTCCAGGGAAGTCTGTAGAGCCCACCGTGCCTGTCAGCCTTGGCACAGGCCCTCACAGCACGCTGCAGTGGCAGCATTTGTTCTGCAGAGCCTGGGGCAGGGGCTGGGTGCTCTCTGCAGGCCTGGCCCAGCGCTGTCAGCCCTGCTCCCACGGGCTTGGAACGCATGGCGTGCTTAACAGGGCTAATAATAAACCTGAACTTCCTTCCTTCTCAGAACAGGTGCCAGGCTGATCTCTGTGTCTGAACCAGCAGCTCTGCACAAGGGCATCCCCACAGATGAGATCCCTGCAGACCAGGGCCCCTGCAGCACCAACACTCTTACCCACTTACAAGTGGGTAACCAGGTGTGGGGAGCACCAGCACGTTCAGAACACACACAGAGAAAGAACACACAAGAACAACAGTAATGGTTTTGTAATTCTTGAGTTTAATTACTTCAGCATGTGGGTTTTTCTTGCTATTCAGCTCTCCCCCTTCCACTGTGAAGCTTGTTAGGAAACTTGCAGGAACAAAGGCTTCTCCTAGACCAGTTCATAAACCAGACACAGAAGCACAACGTTTTATTTGCAGTTTTCTCAAGCCTTTCTTAAGAAGCCATTTCTTAAGAGAGAGAGTGTACTAAAAATGGTTATGCAGTCAGATAAGTATCTGATGGTGATATGCACTGAGATCATAGGACCCTGTGATGGAAGAATGTGACTAATCCATAACAGGACCTACACTTCAGTCTAACCTGTGCAGAAGTGAGTTACAGGAGATCAGCCTCTCAAAGACCTTCACAGCCCGTGCTGTGCTGTCCAAACACCACAGGAGAAAACTGGGCTGTATGGTTTCACTCTTGGCAAAAATCAAGGCCTTTGGGAAGAAAACAAAACAAACTAAACCACACCCAAAACAGAAAGAAAACCCCCAAAATTAGAACCTAAGACAGATACTCAATTCACTCATTTCCTCCTCTCCCTTTAGCTCATGAATTGAGACTGTTCAGCCTTCCATCTTGAGAAGCAAAAGAAAGGCCAGGAAAAGCTGGAATAGGACAGACTGGACAAAAGGCAATTCAAAAGGGAGAGACACCAAGGGTCACAAGGTGAAGAACAGTTACAGAAGCATGGCAGTAAAACAACACTGTGGAGGCATTACAGGTATACACACTCTTAGTAGCAGGATCCTCCAAAAGAGTTGACAATGAAGAACAAATGCAATTAATTCAGGCCAGTGTAGATAACATGCATTATCTAGTAGGCTTCAGAACACCAAATTACCTTGGATTCTTGAATATAAGAGAACTTAAAACTTGTTCAGGCAGCTCTGAGAGAGCAAAGCTTACAGGCAGCCTGGAGTCCTAAAACTGAGAACCTCAAGTGATGGCACGTGTGGGAAATCCCACACGATTTTCCACCTGTCTCCAGGCCTCTTCTAGCCCCAAGGTTTGTATCACTACAGCAGATTTCAGGTTGCTGCTATAAATTGAGTATCAGTGTAGGAGAACTGCTCTTCCCCTGACACTGGGGCCAACGTCAGCGTGACAGCTGCTCAGAGAAGTCTGGAAAATAGTGAAGAGAAGAACATTGGAGAAAGATGTTTCCACAAAGTGGGTGCTGGTTTTTGTCACTCACTGTCCAAGGACCCAAAGGCATCGAGTTGATACAGCCTGAAGATCCTGTGCTCTGCAGGAAATGCAGGAAGGAGCCCGGTGTTTATACAGGCTCAGGTAAGCCAGTAGCTACTGCAAGCAGACAAGAAATCTTAACGTGATGTCCTGTGTCAAAGCAAGATACTCCATGACTCTTTTTTCCCCTCCCCCTCATTTTGAGAGCAGCTGCTGGACTTCACTAGGTGTGAACCAGCTCTGCCCAACACTGCTGAGGACCACGACCCGTGAGCAAGGTGCAAGTTACCCCAGAAGGGCTGCCATGCAATGTGCATGAGAAACCAGCGTTATGCAGGGTGGCAAGCACTTCCTACCACAACACCTACAGTCCATGGCAATGGAGGTGTGTTAGCATGTTAAAAAGTAATATTCCACAGTTAAAATGTCATTTTCCATAGGAAAAATGTTCCCTGTACCTAGGAGCAGATCTAGGAGTACGAAAGTGATCTAAGCAAATGCAAACCATTGTAGCCACAAACTATCAAAAAAGTATCTCAAAACAATATTAAAAAAACCCAACTTAGTTCCAAACAGTAGGCAAGCCACTTTTTGAAACAAGCTCTCAGAAAGAGTAAGCCCCATGTTTAAAATATTACACACATTACTATCCAGCTAACTAAAAAAGCCAAACCACCACCACCAAACAACAAACACAAACAGCCAAACTTTACAAACAGATTTCCTCTTGCAATAAGGATATAGGATAAAAAGATAGGGAATACGCTGCGGTATGTTTACAGGGAGGCTGTTCTTCCCCTCCACCCAGTACCTTCCTCCCCCTCAGCTCCTGTTTTGAGCTAGTTTTCAGTTTTTCTAGACGAGCTTGCTGCTTGTAGACAGAGACCTTGCTTGTGTCTGTGCAGAACACAGCACCCAGGAGCAGGAGAGGAGAGGTGTCAGGCTTCTTGCTGATCCATTTCTTCGTGGACTCTTTCACATCACTAAGCCAGGTACAGAGGTTACAACTGCTCAGGAAGTTTCTATCTCAGAAGCCTCTTCTATGAAGTTGGCAACAGGACTGAGGAGCAAGAGGGGAAACAGTTTGTACTCTCCATTCCCATCCTCTGAGAGGAGAGGTGCGTCGCCCATTCCCAGAGCATCCGGAGGCTCAGCCTGGCTTGCTGGAGCTGCCAGTGGCAAGACAGCTCCACTCCCTGATGGAGGGTGCAGAGCAGGTTTCTTCTCCAAGGAGGGCAGCAGAAGGGCTTGTGGATCCTCTGTCTTCCCTGTAGCTTCACTCGAGGGTGGTTCTTCAAACAGTGAAAGCAGAGGATTGGCCCTGTACTGTATCAGCTGCATATCTGAGGGAAAACAAACAGTTTAAACTCCAGGACCCTGTGCCCCATGAGCAAAGGTTCTTATTGAAGACAAGGAAAACTGGGAAGGCTGCTAGAGAGCCATACACCTGTGCTCAGATACTGTGCCCACAGCTCAGGAGGGAGTGAGGGCTCCCCTCTCTGTCGGCATCAGCATCCAAACTCAGTGCTAGCCCCTCAGGCACATGGCATGCACGGGCAGCATGGAAGCACTGCAAGGAGCAGCACTGCGTGTGCAGGGTGCAGCACCCCAGGAGACACTTCCAGAAGGACATCTGCAGTCTGGCTCCTACCATGAGAACCCAGCATGAGAAGGAAATGGTTAACACCAGCACGGGACACAGGGTAGGGAGACTGAGGCACAGCTTCATGGGGTCAGTGAAACATCCCAGTCTTTAAGCCCAGATCAAAGGAGGAGATAAGCCATGATACAGGCTACACAAACTCCACCTCAGTACAGAGTTTTGGAAGAGTTTGGAGCTGCCACAGCTCCCAGTGCTCCTTCCTGCCCACCTTTGCTTCCTGCTGTTTCTCTCTCACTCGCTCCCAGGTCTTCAGTGCTCGGTGCCAAGTTTGTAATCTGAAGTGAAACGGACAGATAGTAAGACAGGGACACCATCCAGGACTGCTCAGGGAGGTTAAAGGTGAGAGGAGGAGGGAGGAGGAGGAATGATGCAGTGGGCTGTCCAGGGTCCTGCTGCACATGAGGGGGCTCTGGGAAGCAGCCACAGTGAAATGCAGACAAACTGCACTTAAAGACAAACAAGCTTCTAGCTAGCAAATGTTTATTTTACCATCCCAAGCAGCAAGTTTTTATAGCCTGTCATGCTGGAGTAACACTGTTAAACATGATTCCATCAACATGACGACATTTTGCAAGCACTGCCTGAGGACAGCTGCATTTTCCCTCAGTTGGGATCTGAGCTGGGAAGCCCCAGCTTCAACATTATTTCAGAACTACAGAATCAGTGACACTTGCAAGGGTTTTCTATCATGAGTGACTTTTAGGAACTGGACCAAGAGAATTAAGTTTGCACTGAACTTCTGTCTGTCCTCTAAGTAAATCCTAAACAGCCACGTCCAGAATAAGCACAGTATACTGCATTGTATCCTCATTTAGCACTTTTCCTTCCATCCTCAGTCTGAAGACACAATCCCATATGAACTGTAACCCCACACCTGGTTATTTCTAGGCTAGAAGGCATCAGTAGAATCCCTGAGGCTAGGGGAAACAAGCCAGAAACAGTTCCCACACAAAAGATATTCCAGTCTCCCCATTCCAAACAGAAGGTACATCAGTAACCAGTGGGAATACAAAGATGCCTCTATCCAGACAGCTTATTCAACAGGCACCAGTTTGTCTCCCTCTTCCTTGTGTTCTGAGGTGCATTCAGAAAGCAAGGAACATGCTGTTCAAAGCACAAGGGCAGCTGAGATCAGCCCACCGAGTGCCTTACCTCAGGCAGGAACAATGGCCAGAAACCACCTTGAGAACCCTCTTAAATTCACACATGGCAGCAGTGATAACCAAAGACATGAGGTCAGCAGAACTGGGCAAAATGGCCCTTTCTATCCTGTGCCAGGAATCCAGTCCCTAGCCTCGATCTGCACCAGTCAGAACTCAGCCCTGACCATGGTGCCAACCCTCCCATCCCAGAAGCAAATCTTTCTCTTACATTTTCCACACCAGGCGGAGTTTCCATCAAACTCATATCCAGGGCTGGCAGCTCAGGATTCAGTGTCTGAAAATACAAACAGACTATGTCTCATGTAACAAGGTTCATGAAACTTCAGTGAGCTCCTGAGAGGACAGAGGGGTCCAGCACACCACCCCATACACTGGGGCACAGGGAAGGTGCAATTTGCTTCCAACCAGCAGCAGTAAACTGAGGTCACGGGAGAAGGACATGGCACCCCCCAGTGGGTTTCATTCCACATCATAATGCATCATAACAGCCTGAAGTTGTGTCAGGGGAAGTTTAGGTTGGATATCAGGAAAAATTTCTTTACTGAAAGGGTTGTCAGGCACTGGCACAGGCTGCCCAGGGAGGTGGCTGAGTCACCATCCCTGGATGTGGTACTTGGTGACACAGTCTAGCGTTGGACCTAGTAGGGCTGGATAGATGGTTGGACACAACGATCTTGAAGGTCTTTTCCAACAGGAAGCATTCTATGATTTCATAGTGCCACCCACCCAGTGTTTTTCAGAAATGAGAAGTGAGGAGACACTCACATCGCTGAAGGCCTCGGAGCCGAAGCTGTACTGCTTCCCCGCGAGCATGGCCTGCAGCTCCTCCAGGCTGGCGTCGATGCAGTTGAGGAAATCCTGGATTTCTTCTCTAGAGAGAACGGGACAGCTCGTAAGGAACAGCCAGCAGCCAGGGCTGGCCTTGGCACAGCCAGGCAGGCTGCTCACAAGCCACAGGAACCAAACCCCACTCTGCATCACTTTCCACAGCCCCACTCTTTGAAGGACAAGGAACACCATCCCAACAGCAAGTGTGCTGGTATCAAAAAGCAGTTTCTCCTCCTGCACCTACTTCCCCTTTCGTTTTACTATCTCCTGAGTGTCCTCACATCCCAGCCTATATCCCAGAATCTCTTCAAAGTAAGGTTTGATGGCTTTCACCATGGGACAGCAAATGAGCAAACGGCTGGAAGAAAGCTGGATCTGAAGGAACACTACACACCAGGTCATTGCCACACATATTTCCAAGGACAGTGTGAGGGACACGAGGGACAGGGAATGAAGCTGAAAGGGAGCTGCATGCATGGTGCCAGTATGGGGCTTCCCAGAGTGCTGCAAGCTGCCCCACGCTGGAATACTTCACTACCTGCAAGAGACACCCCAAAGCACTGCCCACACTGCTAATGCTTCCCTTACCCAAGGCCTACTAACAAAGGGGCAGAAAGTGCAGTTCATCAACACCACATCACCCCATTCCACACAGCCTCTAAAGCGCTGACAAGACTCCCCAAGGTGACAGCAGAGCGACAGTTCCCCAGAACAAGCAGACACCTGTCCAGTAAAGGATCGCTTTGGCTCCCAGAGTTGTTCTCGTTCAAAATGGAGTCAATCACCGACGCAGGGTCTTCTGGAGCAGCAGGTTGTGCAGTATGGAGTTCCACAGCCACATTCCCTATTTCACTGGGTTTGCTGGCATCGTTTAGAAGAACTGGTGGGGTAGGTTCTGCATAATGTAACTCATTTGGCTGCAACACTTGACAAAGAGGTAACCCAGGATCCAGAGCAGCCTGTGCCTCTCTAAAACGTGTCCCAAAGAGAAACACACACACAGAAGTTGTCAGTCATACTGCCACCCATTGCAAGTTCAGTATCTCATACCTTGATACCTAGTAAGGTCATGCCAACCGAGGGTTCCAATAACAACCTGGCCTTTAGAAAGAGAAGGGAAGTGCCTTCCTAAAGGCAGATGAAGTCTCTCCTTCCAGCTCACACAGTGAGCTTCTATCAGAGCAAAACACGCCGTTTCACCAGGCCAAAGGTGACATAACAGCATGAGGACGTTAGGCAGGAGGGAAATGGTGTCACAGGAAGTAAGAGATTCCCAGCTGGTCCCTAATCTACACCGGCTATTACCCTGTCAGTGGGTTTGTGCAAGTGGGTGAGGCTGCAAAAGAGGCAGCCTTCCCTTCAGTCGCACTCGACGCTGCACTAGGGAGAACAGCCCTGGGCCCAAAGATAGAATGACACACCCTGGCTTCATTAGTAAGCTACAGGTGATACATGTCCCTGCTCAGCCTAGTGCATATGCAACTAATGTTTTATGTGTTGATCAGACAGCAAAGCCCCCCCAAATTACAGCTGCCAGCCAGCTTGGCAGGCCTTCAGGCACTCCTGTAGGGACGGGAGCTCCAAAAAAACTGACTGTGACGCGACCACTGCCACGTGCTGCAGAAAGTCAGACAGGCCGGTCCCACTGACACGGGCAAGAGCTCAGAACCCTCTCATATGGCAGCTGCCTGGTTAACAACCAAAGCAGAAACACTCGCACATCGTCTGCCTGTACCTGGCTCTGCCGCTCGTGTGTGCCACAGCCAGCAGACCATCGGTGGCGTTCTCCAGGGTATCGGTGATATCTCGGATGATGAGACCCGTCCCGTTTCCATCCTCATCCTCTGCACTGTGTTCAGAAAAAGCCATCTGCAGGACACAGCACATTGAAAGGGTAAACCAGAGAGTCTGACTTCCTTTGATGCTGAAGCTCTGTTCTTCACGCAGCTTCTACTTCCCATTCAGGTTTGATCTATGACTGTATGTGTGTGACTTCACACAGCAGTGCTTTAAAGCTGCCCATTTCCAAACAGAGTGCATCTGTTTACAAGACTAGGGCATTAACAGTCCTAAGGAAGCCTTCGAGATCACTGTGTATCATCCTGTCCACCCCACTGTCTCTCTCCCCAGGACTTACTGCTTGGCCACTCTCCACGGGTATGCGAACATACTGGCGACTGTACTTGGAGGGTGAGGCGCCTGCAGCGTCGGTGAGAGACCTGAGACAAGAACACAGTGTCAGTGTGTAGTTCTGCAGTGAAACGCTGCGCGATGCCCAGCACACAGCAAGGGTTAAGAACCACCATTCTTCAGCTTCAGAGAGAATGGGCTTTGGAAGTGCTTTCTGAAGTGTCCTGCAGACATGCTGCCTTCTAAACATGCCTTTTGTCTGTAAACAGTCACCTTGTGTGTTTAAAGGAGTTAAGTCTGGTAACCATGCCCTTCAAAAAGTAAAATGTGTGTTTTCTCTTACCATCCAGATTTTTTAGCAGCAGAGAAGCAGAAATTTTTGTTTCATGCTTTATTCAGCTTCCATTGGCCTCCTCAAGTTTGATTAAAAAACACAAGTGATAAAAATACTCTTTATGCACTTCAAGAAACTTATCTTGCTTCTTGAAGCTGATTAATCCCTGCAATTCCCATTGGACACCAATGTGTGATCTATCCAGTAATTACCGTTTCCTTTTGACCCCAACAATATAATTTCCTCTCATCAAGCTCAGGATAAACTGAAGAATCTATGAAGGAAAAAACAAAAAGCCAAACCCAAGAGGTTAGCACATCAACCCCAACATCAAATTATTCATTCAGACTTTACTACAAAACTATGCAGTTATGTGACTGAAAATAACAGGTATTTGTGTTCACATCTCGAAAAACAAAATTATAGTTACAAAGGGCACTGAGAAATTATCCTGCTTGGACAGATTTTGGGTTTTTTGGTTGGTTTTGTTACACCACAAGTTGTTAGAGGATTCCAGACCAGGAACAGCCGAGAGATAAGCCAGAGAAAATGTATTCCAGTGCAGAAACTCCTATAGTTTGTGGGTTCGAAGTTGACTTCTTGAGTGGTCTAAGTCTGTCTCGGTCCAAGATCCTTCCCAGACTCCATTCCATATGCCTGCAATCTCTTGGTTTAGGCTCCTGTTACCATGCACTGCCTCCAGCCCCACAAATACCCAGGTCAGCTTGATTTACTGACTTCTCTCCAAACAAGGTTCACTGAGACTTCAAGCACAGTGAAATCCTTTTTGCTAAGACTTTTCCTTATTATTTTCCTCACAGTTCTTTGCTGTGCTACTTCTGGGATGCTCAGGGACTGTGAACATTTTCTTTCTGCTGTATTAATACAGCCTGTTCAGCTCTGTGTCATTTGTCATTCTACATAAGCAAAGAATGCCGTCAGGTATCACAGAGGCAGGAATAAGGATGGTAGCACTGAAGATGCTGCAATGGTACCTTAGACAGCAGCTTCTGTTGTTGACTGTGCTTCTGCCTTAGAACTGCCACTTCTTTCCACAGGGCCTTATTTTCTCTGCAATGCAGAATAAATCAGAAGACAGAGGATGAACAGAGTTTACTTTATATGCTTTAGTTTTACAGCTTTCAAACTTTCACAGCACCTTGCAGGACCAATGGCAACATTCCTTCCGTGGATAACTAGCAATCGGTTAATTGGATCCACTAGTATAAACCCTGGGCTAAATTAACTCCATTTTCCAACAGGCAGGACCAAATCAATAAGGATGTTCTCACCCTCCCTTGCTCCACCAAAACTCTTGATCCAAGGTATTCCTTCTAAGCCCCAAAGCCTTAGAACAAAGGCCTGGTGTTTGGAAACAGGCTGAGTGCAACACAGAGCCCCCAGAGCGAGCTCGCTGTTTGTGCCTGAGGTGGCTTGCTTTGGTTGGGGTTTTAAAGGAACACAGTGAGCGGAGTGAAGGCATCTCCTGAACTCCTGAATTCATTCCTGCTTGCACACCACTGACCTGAATGAATTGCCAGCACCTACACAAAAGGATCTGAGGGAACAGAGTTGGGGACGTGCAAAGTCCACTTCCAGTCGCAGAGGAAACCATACACTAACTCTGTCTCTCTGCATCTAACCCTGTCTGGTGTTTAGAAAAGGAAACGCTTTGATCGCCCTAAAAAACTGCTACAGGTGATGGCAACCAAAGTTACATCTCAAGACAGTCAACAATCTCCCAGCCTTAATCTCTGGTCTGTTACTGAATGACAGAACAAGCAAGATTTAGAATGTTGTGTGGGACAGAATGGGGATTCGGGGGGACGGGGGACATGGGACCAAACAAAGTACAATGTCACCTGTTTGCAGCTCAAAGGAAACCCCACTTAGAGCCAAGCTCCATTAGACACAAGCAACACTCAATGCCCAAGTGCCTCTGGAACAGAGGGAGTCTACCTCTTCATGTTAGCCAGCCTGATGTCCATGTTGTTCTGCTGCTCTCTCATTTCCTGGACTTCGGAGAGGACTTTGTGCAGATCCTCTGCAGAGACCTTGATATCCTCTGTTCTTACTGCAGACACCTACAACAGGACAGGTCACACATCTTTACTACAAAGAGTGCCTTGCATACTCCTTTCTACAGGAACAGCATAGCTGTCTATGGAAGGAGAGGTAACATTAGGTCATGCTTCAATTATTCTTAGGGATCACAAAACACTGGGGCTGCTGTGGAGGGCAGCCCTCAGGACACTCTCACTGCACAAGAACCCATGCCATGTTAACCAGAACAGGAGATTAGGCCTCTCTGAGTGTCTGCACAGCTTCACCATTGTAACTCCCTGGCTGGTTGGCAAGGGCCTTCCCAGGGGTTCTCTGGCAGGGCTGGCGGCAGCTTGCCCTCTAGTGTCAGCCAGTCACAAACCCAACACCGCTGAGCTAAGTAAGAACAGACAGGACATTCCTGTAGGCGTGGGTAAACCTGCCAGCACAGCAGAAACAAATTGCAAGGCAGGTACTGGGGGAAGAGGAGCCTGATCAGTGCGTCCCACTCAGTTTGAACATTTGTCCCACGCCACCCAAACGGCAGATTCACAGTGTGGTGTTTCCTCAGTTATACCCCACAACGAGAGACACGTCTCCAGGAAGCCCAGACTGCTTTGCTGCCCACAGAAGAGTCCATGAATGCCACTTTTTCAAACAGTGGTGGGAGTCTCATCAGCAAGCAAGAAGCTCGTTGTCCTCCCCACACAATTTCCCAGTGCCTTCCCCACCCCTCTCTGAGGTGATGGCACTGATGGACAATATACAGTTCAGGGGGTTGAAAGTGACAGGTACAGTGTGCCAGTGACAGGTACAGTGTGCCACAGGTCCGAGTGACATGTCCAGGTTTTGTGGGTGCAACTGGAGCAGTCGTTTAGCCAATACTGACCATAACTGGACCGGGTGGAGCTGCCCTGGACAGGTACCAGATGTCCCTTCCAACTCACTGCACGATACAGTTTCTCTCACTGCTCTTAAAGTCCAAGACTGGGGAGGTGAACGTGTCTGGGATGTGCTAGGTAACTTCCACACAGGCTGGCTCACAGATCCCCTTTTTCCCAAAAAGAGAATGGGACGGTCAGAAATGGACCCACATGTTACAGAATGACATCCCATCACTCCACGATGAAGCACAACACAAGAGACACATAACTGCTCCATAGAAATACCTAACCACTCTCCAACATCATCCAGGTTACAGAGGATGAACATCTCTAGATGCTTTGCTGTTCTTTGTGGGCAGTGCCTTAGGCCAAGGGACACGAGCTGCACCCCAAATGAAATCCACAGCGGTCTGAGTTCTTGCCAGCACACCCCATCTCTGTGGGGAGGACCGCCGAAAGACGCAGACAGCAGACGGGAATTCCACAGGCAGCCAGCCTGCCTCTGGGGACAAACCAAAATGTTCTGCCTGAGCAATTGCTCTCTTCAGCACCTCCAACTGGCTAACACGGTGTGGAGACTGACACACACCAGCAGACCCAACAGTAAAGGGCAGTGACTCAAGGAAGTCCTGCCTTCAAACCCACATCCCTTGGAGGCTGGAAACCCAGCTTAGAGCAGCTCCTGGAGCACGACTCCATCCCAGGCAGCAGAGGAACTAACGGATGTTTTGCCAAGGTTGCTAACGTTTCCTGCACAGAATGTGCCTCTCCAGCCATTCCACAGCCTCTCACCAGCGCCCTTGGCACTCACTGCAGCTTTTGTCTTCTAGAACACTCCACCCAGCACGACACGCCTGGGATGCAGGGTGCCACACATGACGTCACCAGCCGACCGCCCCAGCATCCCAGGTGTGCAAGCCAAGACAGGAGAGGGATGACAGCAGCCGGGAGGAGCCCAGGCCCGAGGCAGGGCAGCAGCGGCACAGCCACATTTCATCAGCTGTGGTCCTGAGCTGAGGCAGCAAGGAATCAATCCAAACACGATTGCGAGTCCCCAGCCCACCCTGTGCTTTCATTAACTCGGGCAATGCAGCTGCCACATCACAACATCCTAAGGAAAGATTCTGCAGTTTGGATGTCAGCGTGATCTATCGCAACACTCCAGTTCTCTGGCAGCCAGGATATTATGGGCTGTAATGTGCCAACAGAGGATAAATATCAGTGCAGAAACAGGTCAGACAGGGCCTGAATGGACAACAGAAAACTGGAAAGTGGCAATAAAAATGTAGCCCAGTGGCACCAGAGTTTTGGAGGAACAAAGCAATCTCTACAAAGTCGCCTCAACGAGCAATTGCTGATCTTCAGTCAGCACCGAATGGGAACACACTCTCTAACTTCTGCTCTGTGTCTCTTTCCCACTCTGCTGCAGTGGTGGAGCTGAGGACCACAGCAATCTGTAATCGTGTTTGTGAACTCTGTGGGAAAAGGGCTCTAAATTGATGGCTGCCAAGGCTGTGATCCTACTGCAGTGCATCACTAAACAACAGCAGAGTGTGTTATGCCCAGGAGCCAGCAAGAGGAGAGACCAAGCCAAACACCAGCCCGGCATTCGGGAGGGAGTTAACAAGGCCTTGCTGATGCACAACCTTGGTTCACATGGAATGTGCAGCATTTGAAACCCCCAGACAAGACAAGCAAAGTAAATACATGCGGAGACTGTACCTTGCGCTTGATGTTTTCCAGTAAATGTGCCTTCCCTTGCTTGAAGAATGTGTGCTGGAACTCAATGACTGAGCTTCTCTCTGCTGTAATCATACCGTTCTCCAGAGCAATCACCTTCCTGAAACCATCTGTGGAGAAAGATCAACAAAGTGATTTCTTCCAGTGCAAAGCCAACTGCCACTACACACAGCTAAAGAAAACCCTGGGGCTGCTGAAACACCTACAGCGCTACAGTTACTGCGTGCAAGAACTACGCAGAACTGCAAAGCAGCTTCTCTTTGGTGCCCAATGATTTCACTGTTCTGATCCTCACAGTCAGAGAAGGGGCCCACAGCACCAAACAGCCTTGCAGGCTCTACCAAACGGCACAGGTGGCACAGGCCAGCTACTGCCCGGAGGCAAGACAGCCATGTCCAAATGATCACACAAGCCAGTGAGACATGGGATTTGTTAGGACATCTGGAATAAAGCCCTGTCCCAGTGGACGCAGCAGCTCGATGCCCCTTCCCTTTCATGCCTATAAACCCAGACAACAACAGATCAAAGCAAACACCACCATGTACCACCGGGGTCTGCAGGACAAAGGAAGGAAGACTCAGCCTATGCTAACACCCGCGTGCTGAGCACTGTCTCCAAACCAGACTGCCTGCATGAAACAGGACATGGCCAACTCTGTTCCCATCATTGCCTCAGGTACCACAGGGTAGATGCAAAACACAGCTGACAGACCAATCTATATCTACCCTTGTTCAAGTCCTTAACGCAGCTCATGCATTCCAGTTTCCCTGTGCCTCAGTGGTGCTGTCGTCAGAAAACTTCTGGTCCCAGCTCATGAAATGGTATTTTTATAGTCCCTGAAACACAGGGCTCAGAGCTGAAACACAGAAAACTAAGTCTAAGCCAAGCTCCACTGTTATTCTTTCCTCCTGCTAAGTAAACTCAAGACCAGAATTCAGGTGGCAGGTGTTTTGCTGCTGAAAAAGTCACTGTTTTGCTTAAGAAAATTCAGACAGCAGTGAACTTGGCAGAAAGAACACGTTAGGACAGCCGACACTTACACATGTTAAGCTGTCGTATGAAGCTGGAGATATTGTTGTGTTTGAAGTACTTGGGGAGGAGCTCCTTGGCAAACCTCTGCTCATCCCGAATGCAGAAGTTCTCGCCATTCTAGGAAAAGAGCAAAAGCAACGGTTAGAGGAGAAGCACGGTGTTTCTAAGGGGCTGCTCAGAGACAGCTCCTGCAACAGGGAAGGACAGAGCTCCTGGCAAAGGGAACCGTCCTTGGGAGCACTTCGGGGCTGCGCTAGAAGGTCTGTAACCCCATGAGAGTTACACGAACGCTCCTGCTGAAGGGGTTTGGGTTGTTAAGCCCCGAGTTTCTGACCCGAACCCAAAGCGAGATGGGTCAACACTACCCACCCCGCCTGGGCTGCGCGCTCGGTCCCAGGCACCCAGGCTGGTGCCGCTAGACGGCTGCGGCGGCTGCACAGCCCCGGCGAGGCTCCTCCGCGGCACGGCCCGAGTCGCCGCTAAAAATAACCACGGACCGTCGCCCAGCGACACCGAGTTCCGAGCCCAGGACCCCGCAGCGGGGCACCAGCGGCGCCGGGGGTCCCGCGGCCTCGCGTCCCGCCGGCGCCGGGCGGGCCTCCGGGGACAGCGAGCGCCCCCCGAGGCCCGGGACGGGGGGACAGGAGCCGAACGCGAGCGGGGGGCGGCTCGGGCCCGCGCGGCTCCCGCGGGGAGGGGGGCACGCCAGCCCGCTGCTCCCTGAGGCGGGCCGCCGGCGCCCAGCGCGGCCAGACGGCTCCGCGCGGCCGCGGGGAGCGGGCACCGGGGCCCCCGGGCGCGGCCGGGCAGCGCCCCCGCCCCGGGCGCGCCGGGCCCGCCGCCCGCCCCGCCGCTCAGGCCGGGCCGCGGCCCCCGCGCGCACCGCGCACCCGCCCCGGGCGCGGCCGCTGGCCGGGACGACGGGCCCGGCGGGTCCCGGGGACGGGCCCGAGGCTCCTCCCGCCGCTCCCGGCCGCGGGGCCCCGCAGCCCCGGCCCCCCCGGCCCCTCGCGGCCGGGCCGCGCTCACCCCGCTCCAGCAGATGACGTCGTCGCTCTGCGGGTCCTCCACCAGCGCCCAGAGCTTGGCCAGGAAGCCGGGCACCGGGGCGGCGCCGGGGGCGCCCGGCAGCGCCGACCCTTCCCGCATCCTCGGGCCGGGCCGCGCTCCGCGCGGGGGTGCGGCGGGGCGGCCGTGACGCTGCGCGAGGCGGCGCCCCCC
Source organism: Laterallus jamaicensis coturniculus (assembly GCA_022605575.1). Taxonomy (NCBI): domain Eukaryota; kingdom Metazoa; phylum Chordata; class Aves; order Gruiformes; family Rallidae; genus Laterallus; species Laterallus jamaicensis. The sequence goes on from JAKCOX010000148.1 coordinate 402,600, forward strand.
GCGCGGGCGGCCCGCCCATTGGCGAGCGCGCCGCCCGGCCCCGCCCCTCGAGCGTGACTCGTGTTGTGCTCCCGAAGGAGCGCGCGGTTTCGTGACGTGACCGGCCGCCCTTAAAGGGCCCGCCCGCCGCGTCCCGGGGGGCGCGCTGCCAGCGCCGGGCCGCGTCCCGCCCGGCCCCGCCCGACAGGTAGGTGCCGGCGCCCACGTGCTGCAGCACGGCCGCGCTCCGGGGGTCGCCGCACCGGGGGCCGGGCTGGGGCGCCCGGCCCCGGGGCGGGCAGGTGCGCGCTGTCCTGGGGCCCCCGGTTCGCCCCCGTGTGCGCGTCCGGGGCGCAGGTGCGGGGCGGCTCCGGGGCGGGGCGGGGCAGCGCCCCGTTTACAGCCGGACTTCGGCCCCGCCGGCGCCCGCGCATCTTCCCCGCGGGCTCCCGCCGCCGGAGATGTCTCCCCGCTGACGGCCGCCGCCGCCAGAGCCCGCGTCCCGCGCCGCTCCGCACGTAAGGCCGGGGCGGCTTCCTTGGCGTGCTCCCCTTTCCCGGGCGGGGTGTCGGCGCCCCGGGCCCGGCCCGGCTGCTCGCTCGCAGCCCTGCGGGCAGAGGGGGTCTGGGGCGGGGGCTCGGCTGTGCCGGGCTCGGGCTGAGCGTGGCGCAGCGTTGGGGTTCCTGTGCCCTGGGGCTCTTGCGCCGCGGGAAAGCTCTCTGCTCTGGAAGGAGCTTACGGCTCGGGGGCTCCGTCGCCGTGTGCGGTGGAGTCAGCGGGGAGCCTCAGTCTCCGTGAAGGGGCCCCGAGGGCAGACCCGGTCCCGCCAGCCGCCGCGGGGACGCTGTTTCGCTGTCTGGAGGTTGCCGCAGAGGGACGAGCGGTGCCCGACCCAGCCGCAGCCCGGGACCCGGCAGGACTTTGCGTAGCCCTGTAGGGCTGTCCCAGAGACCTTGGCCGCGGCTTGTCAGTGCCAGCACACGCTCACGAGCCCGCTGTGACTCTGACTGACTCTGGTTTATTCTGCTGATGCCGCAGCGCAGAGCTCTGGCGGCAGAACAGGGTCTGGCCCGTGGACGCAGGGGGCTGTGTCTCAGCGGGCAGCTCCCCCAAACAGCCTCGAGTGCTGCTGTTCGCCCTTGGTGTAGCGTTTCAGCTTTGCCCTTTCTGGGGTTCACAAAGACCACTGGTGCCATGGAAATCAGCCCCGGCTGCCTGCTTGGGCTCGGCGGCTCCTGGCCCTCGGGGGCAGCCAGCCCGTCCCGTCCCGTCCCTGGGCATGCCTTTCCCAGGAAGCTGCTCCTGTGCACTTCGACCCGCCTCGACAGAAAGGCCGCTGCTTCAGCTGAGTCAGGTGCATCCCCTTGCCCTTCCCTGCAGGGTGTGTGCCAGCAGGATGGGAGGTTCTGGGCTGAGGGTGCTGCTGGCTTTCTCCTTCCCCACTGCTGCCACCCCTGCCTGTGGAGAGATCCCTTTGGAGGCAGGAGGGAAGGAAGGCTTTTCCAAGTAGAGAGTTGCTTTCTCAGTTTAATGACGACTTGGAAGCAGAGGTATCTGACTGTCAGTAGCTTCTGAGGAGAGCGCAGCACGGCTGGAACTCAGAAATGAAGGTTGGGAAGGTCTGGACTCTGTTGTGTGCCGGGGTCTGATCCCGTTTGCTGGGTCTCAGGCATGGTAAGAGGTCGCACAGCTTCCCTGGGAAAGCTGCTTGGGGTGATGCCATGCGAGCTGAACGCCCACAGAGTGTCCAGCTTGGCTGCAGATAAACCTGCTGTGTTCCTGTTGCTGTGTACCAAAGATGGGGGGTGAAGAGTGATGCCTTTATACAAAGGCCTTTCTGTGCTTGAGGTGGTGCTGTGCACCAGACCCTGCTTTTTGAAGCTTAAGAAGGCCAGTGTATTGAAGCTTTCTTGCTTGGTGGTGTTTTTCCAATTCTCTGGCTTTCTGTTTTCCTCTGCTGAACTTTTCCTAAGTCTCTGTTCTGTGCCTTTTATTGACTTTCATTTAGTTTGCTGTTCAGTTTAACCCTCAGCCATTTCCTTATCCTGTGGTGCAGTTCTGCTGTCCCTTGTCACATCAGCTCCTACAGGTCGCTCTTTGAATTTGTATTTGCAGAGTTGTGTTCTGATGGTTTCAGACAATCTCTGCAGGTCGCCTGGACCTCTTCTCAGAGTATTTCTGGTGCTTCTTCACGCTGGGCTGGGTGTCGATCAGAAGCGTTAGGAGTAAGCTCCTTACTTCATGATCATGGGGAAAGTGTTTGATGGGAGTGGAGTAGCACAAAGCTTTGTGCAGGCTGTGGGAGATGCACTCCCTGGATTAGAGAACCACTCTTTAAGAGCAATCTTTAAAGGAGTTAAAGTTTAAAATTGCTCCACAGTGGCTGAATCATACTTCCTTGGGTGGCTTAGTACAACAGAGAGATCTTGGCAAAGGCTTAAAATACAAAGACAGTGGCTCAGGAATATTTCCCTGAGCTTAGTACGTGGTCCCTTAGGGTGGTTTGGGATGTTGGGGGTATGAAAAGCCAGTCGCTTGGAGTCCCAGGGCACGTGGTGGTCTCTGCTCAGGACCCCGCTGCCTGGGGGAGGCAGATACACAGCACGTAGGATTCGCAGCTGCCTTTGCTGGGGTGGTGCTCGCTGTGATCTGTGTCTCCTGCTGCCTGAAAGCACACTGAGTGAGCAGTGCTTTCTCAGCACGACGGGACAGAGCGTTTGGAAGAGAAACTACAGGCACAGAAGAGAAAAGGTTGATCAAGCTGCCAGCTGCCAGGAGGTTGATTAGCAAGGCGTAATCTCCATCTACCTCGTGCACTGCTTTTGTTATGGGAGTGATTTCCTCCTTTGATATTTGAATGATGATCCCAACAGGACCCCTACCTGACTTCTCCAGAGCCTCTCAAACCCGGTCCAGTACCTTCAGACCGTGTGGTTGTGTCCACCTCTGCTCATTACCTTTGTTTTCCTTTTCTCCCAAACAGGTGTCACCTCCAAAGGAGCCTGCACTCCAGGCTATGATGGGATTGTTCTGGTTGCTGCTGCTTTACATCCACGTGCTGTTGCCTGTGTTTGCTGGAAGTGTCACCCGTGTGTACTACCTGGGGATCCGCGAGGTGGACTGGAACTATGCTCCATCGGGGAAGAACATACTTGCTAACCAAAACATCACGCATAACCTGTAAGTTCAGTGCTGTAAGAACTGAGCCCAGGACCGGCCTTAAATAGTCATTTTATGAGGAATTATATGCGAGTGTTTTGGGGCATCTAAGCAAGCAAGAAGCATGAGCTGATAGATGCCTGAGCTTTATGAGCTTAATGGTTAACGCGTTTATCGTAGGAACGTAGGAACTACCAGTGGGAGAGTGACTGGCCAGTTCAGTGAGCATCTGGTGCCTGTGCTGGGGGAAGGACAAACACGCTGTCACAGAGGAGGTTGGGCAATGCTCAGCCCCGGGGTTTCATTTTCCTTTGTTCCAGCTGGTGATCAGCATGTGTATCCTGAGGCATGATGACTTTTCACCCTGGTGTAAATGACTTCTCAGGGCGCCTTGGTTTTGTTCAAATGGAGTTTTAAGCCTTAGACTTCATGGAACTTCCTGCATGAAATTTCAGGGGTTGTTTGAAAATTGTTTTTGTTGCAAAAGTAAATCTTGAAGCTGCAGTAATTACCTTGAGTCACTGCAAAGAGATTTTTGTTCTAGTTTTCAAAACACCAAACCTTTTTTTTTTTTTTATAGCTCTCCACCCCTTTTAAAATCATTTTTGCTTTTTGTTTTTCCTCACTCGTTTTCTATGGCAAATAACCTGTTTTTCTTGACCTGCTCCTGTTTACCCCTCCATAATAAGTAACATTTGGGTTTATACATAACTTTCAGAATCAGCACAGCAGGAGTAGGAGGGGTTTGCAGAAGTCATCAAGGTCTGTCAGTTTAGCATAGAAAAGTCTCTGTTCTCTGCGGATGCTGAACAGGCTTGAATTAGTTCACAGAGAAGGAAACCCCCGGAAATTCAGGCTTAATGGAGATGTTCTTGCTGACTCATGCAGAGATAACAAGCACTGTGTATTTTGTTTGCTTTCTCTCTTATAATACATGAAGAGAAGGAAATTAAATTTATTGTCATTAAACTTAAAAGCAACTTAAAAACTGTTCTGCCCCAGCAAGCCATCTGCTAACAGGACCTACTTACACAGTGACTGCACAAACTAAAGGGATCAGCTCTAGGTCGTATAGCTAGACCCAGCCCTTCAAGGCTTGGAATGACAAGGGCAATGCTTAATGTTTCAGTCTCAACTGTTCGTCTTCTGGAGGTACATGTTAGTCTGCCTGTGTTTCAGGCCTGCTTCTGTTACTGCAGGGTGACTGATGCTATGGGGGTGGGGTAACCTCAGCTGGGCCAGTCCCAGTAATAACTGGACCATGATTCATCTCTTATCTTCTAAGAAATGGCCATAAAGAGCAAACACATTCAGGAGCTGAACTTTAGTACCTGTGTGAGGCTTTAACTCTGGACACTGGTTACACGCTGGGAACACACCTGCCTGACTTGTCCACCTTCTTCTGACTTGTAACTCAGAATCAGCTGCTGAGTAGAAATTAATCTCTTAGACTGAAGTTCAGCCAGAGAGCTCAGAGACTGCGCTGCCCTTGTGACTTAGCTGCTGTCAAGGCACTGAAGTGACTTTCTGCAGGCCTGGTGAAGTTGAGGCAGGTGTGAGAAGGGCTTTGGTCTTCCCTGTGTCACCAGGTGTGGCCGTCAGAGAAGCACCACCCTTCCTGTTCCGTACTTGCACAGCTTGAGTGCACCTTGTGTCCGTCTGTGAGGAGCTGGGGCTGAGGCCAGGGTCCCCCCCGTGGTGGCAGGCGTCAGGCCATACTGGGGTCCATGGCAGCAGGCATCGGGCCGTTCCGGTGGCCCTGGTCCCAGGCTCACTGAGCTGGCAGTGTGCTGATGTTCCCTGTTGTTTTGCAGGCTCAGAAAGCCAGCCAGTCTGCTGGCCAGTGCTGCCTGTTTCTCAGGCCAGCTGTGACCATGTCACAGAGGTCAGAGGTGTGGGAGGAAGAAGGCCATGGATGGCGTGGAGCATGTGAGGGTGGGGAGCGAGTGTCCTCTGGCTTGCCAAAGGTTACAGGGTTTCCTAGGAAGGCTGTGTGTCGCTCTCACCCTGCTGTGCTGTGGCCTAGCTGTGATACCATGCATGACTCACGGTGTCCCTCTTCCTGGGTTTGCAGCAAGGCCTCAACATTCCTCCAGCCTGGCAAGGACAGGGTGGGAAGCACGTACAAGAAGGCTGTCTATAAGCAGTACACGGACTCCACGTACACCGTTGAGATCCCCAAGCCTGGCTGGCTGGGGTTCCTTGGGCCTGTCATCCGAGCTGAAGTGGGGGACACCATTAAAGTGCACCTGAAAAACTTTGCTAATCGACCGTACACGATCCATCCTCATGGCGTTTTCTACGAGAAGGACTCTGAAGGTAAATGAGCCATAAAGGGCACGGATTTTTTTCCCATGGGGAGCTCGGGGGAAGGCACTGAGGAGAGATGCCTGTAAAGCCACAGGCTGGGCTACACAGCGCTGCTCTGCTGGCACGCAGCTGCTCAGGGATCACCTCGTGCTGGGTTAGCAGGTTCCTGGGCCTGAGAGTGTTTTCCTGGCCTGGGTGTTACGCTGCACAGCCCTCACTTCCCCATCTTAGCAGCAGCCCCTGAGGTTTGCTAGTGGGAGGGTGGAGCCAAAGGAAGAGTTACAGTTGCTCTGTGAAGGGCTGTGAATGTGACAGCTTTGGGGAGCTCAGGAGAATGGGGGGTACAGGGCCAAAGGGCTGCACTTGGAAGCCACACTAGAGGCTATGGAGAGGCTGACTGCGGCATGTTGCGCAGCTGCAGGCAGAGTAGCTACAGGCAGAATGGGAATCACCCTCTGACTCTGTGCTGACCTGTTTACTGGGCGAGTTGTCTTACAGTGGCCTTGCGCCTCAGTTTCTCTTTGAGAGAATTATGAGTAAACACTGTTTCTGCCTTGGGATGGAGAGGCTCGTGGTGAAATCTGCTACCCAAGTGTGTATGTGCAGCTTCCTCCTGAGTGTGAGAGCAGCTCAGTGTAAGGTTGCATGTATGGACATCTCTGCTCTTCTTGAACGGATGCTGTGATTGCTCAATTGTTCCAGGATCCCTGTATCCTGATATGTCCCCCCAGGATCAGAAGAAGGATGATGCTGTCTTACCAGGAGGGAATTACACCTATACTTGGACTGTCCCTGAAGATCACAGCCCAACTGCTGATGACCCAAACTGTTTGACCTGGATCTACCACTCTCATATTGATGCACCAAAGGACATTGCATCTGGATTAATCGGGCCATTACTTACATGCAAAAAAGGTAAAAACTCCAGGAGAAAGCAGCTAAGGGCTGCAGTTTCATACTGTGAAGATTTTATGTTGACTTGAACAAGGGTGGGAAGAGAAGATGCTCCAGTGGGCAGCAGTGTGGCTGGAGAAGACTGTCTGTGTCCTAGCTGGGATCTGTTTGTTAGGCTGTCTTTATCTCTTCATGGTTGGGCAGGTGCACTTGTAGGCTTCCTGACCAGAGAGCACTGTTTGAATATGTGGTAAAAGCAAGGATCCTGTCTAGGAAATTGAAGGTGTCATGGTTCAGTTGTGCAGTGGCAGAGCTACCTGGGCCTGAGAGAGGTGTTAGCAGAGATGCCCTCACAGGGTGAGATTGACAGAACTCTGCGGTGAGCTGTGCTGGGGTGGTGGGGAAAGCACCTGCCCCTAATACAGAGTCACTCTTCTGTTGGTGTTTTAATCCCTTGACTGATGTCTGCTCTCCTGCATGAGTGGGTGCTCATTCGCCTTTCCTTCACCCCAGGAATCCTGACTGGCAATTCTCAAAGACGCCAGGATGTGGATGTCGACTTCTTTCTGATGTTCAGTGTGGTGGATGAGAACCTAAGCTGGTACCTGGAGGAGAACATAGCATTGTTCTGCACAGATCCAGGCTCTGTGGACAAAGAAGATGAGGAATTCCAAGAGAGCAACAAAATGCATGGTCAGTGTCACCTCTGTGAAGCCACTGCCCTTGCCCAGACACTGGGGTGTCAGTGCTCTGGTATCTGGATGTGCTTTCTGCTGTTGTATGGCATTGTGTGGGTAGAGGGAGAAGGGAGACAGCAACCTCTGAGCTCAGGTGCTGAGCACACAATGTCACAGGGACAGTGCAGCAACTCCAGAGAAGATAAGTGTTGTTTTGATTTGATATTTGGCTCGAGTGAGCTATTGTTTGGAGATGGGAATGACTTTTGGATGTGTGCTTCCCAGAACGAGAGAAGGAGGATGAGTTCTGGTTAGGTCCATCCCCCAGATATGTCTGCACTGTGGCCTGTGGGCAGATGCTCTCTAGGCCCCTGTTCTGATCTCTGGTCTCTGACTTGTTTGGTTTTGCAGCTATTAATGGCTACATGTTTGGGAACCTCCCTGAGGTGACGATGTGTGCTGGGGATTACGTTTCATGGCACCTCTTTGGGATGGGCAACGAAATTGATGTTCACACAGCCTTCTTCCATGGAGAAACGCTCACTGTGCGGGGCCACAGGACAGACGTGGCCAGCCTCTTCCCAGCCACTTTTGTTACAGCAGACATGGTCCCCAGTAACCCTGGGAAATGGCTGCTGAGCTGCCAGATCAACGATCACATACAAGGTAAGGCAGAGGCTGGAGAGCACCCTGTGCCTCCCTTTGTCCCCCAGTGTGGTTCTGTGTGTGCAGTGAGGTGTAGGGGACAGTGCCTGCCTGGGGCAGGAACATCCTGAGATGAGTGGGGTGATTCTTTGTCTTGTGGAAGCTGGGCTGGATTGGCTGTTAATGGGCAGGCCAGGCACACTGGGGTGGTTTGTGGATGGTGCATGTTGACTGTCTTCACTGTGAGTTTGGCACAGCCGAGCGCTGAGATGAGGCAGGGCCTGGGGAGCTGCACTGTCGGAGGCACTGCATGGTACAGCTGGGCATGGCAGGAGGCTCTGCCAGCTCTCACTGCGCTTCCCTAGCATCCAGTGGCTTGGGCAGGAAGCTCTGCTCACTAACACAAAATCCTTGCCATGGGAACCACCTAACCTGTCACCCTCTCCCGGCCACGAGCCGTCTGGGGCTGCAGAGGAGGAATGGCTGGTGGGTGTGGGGGTTGGGGCTGTGCTGGCTGCTAAGAGGGGCTGAGGGGCTAAGCTGTGTGTCCTCTGCCATCTCTTGGGCAGCTGGGATGGCAGCTCTCTATGAAGTCAGGCACTGCTCTCAGCAAGCTCCAGCGTCCACCCTGGAAGGGAGAGTTCGGAAGTACTACATAGCTGCAAAGGAGGTGCAGTGGGACTACGCACCCTCTGGGCTCGACCAGAGCAGCGGGAAGAGGCTGAGTGAGGCAGGCAGGTAAGTGAGAGGCTGGGGCAGTGCTTGGGGGCACTGGTCTGTGCTGGGGAGGCTGTGGAAACTGTGGCACTCCTTTCTTACCAAAATACACCCCTGCAACTCACATGGAGGACGTTTCCTGGGAAGGCAGATGACCCTGTCTGGAAATGCAGGCTGCTGCTGAGAGGCTGGACCCTGAGCAGCACTGGTACCTGGGGGTCTTCCCCCAGACCCTGCCCTGTTCCGTAGCCTTGCCCATGGGTGCCCGGAGTCCCTGCTTAGGTGGAGCATGAACCCCATCAATCTCTGGGCTCATTGCTGCTGCTCTGCCTGACCTGGGAACAGATCCATGTACTTATCCAAGTGCGAAGTCGGCGTGTCCAGCAGCAGACACAGGGAGGCAGAGCTCCCCTGCAGATCTGCTGCAGTGTAGCTGTGCTGCAGGGAGCGATTTCTAGGAAATAGATGCAGTGACCTTGGTGACAGCCTTCTGTCCCACGTGTTGGAGGGCTGTGATGGCAGTTGGTGACTGGTTTCCTATTCAGACTTGGTGTAGTTGAAGCAGAGACATCCTGCCCCCTCTGCTCCCTTTCCTGGGAGGCTGACAGAGAGGATGTACCTCTCTCTGCCGGAGAAATAGGCATGTGAAGTGGTTAATGATTCACCCAAAGCCACACAGCAACCCTCCTGGAGACCTTGGGACCAGAAGCTCCTTAGACCTGTGAGCTGGCCTTGTAACCAAGCTGCCTGTCCTGTGAGGTGTGCTGCCCATCCCTGGTTGGAGAGGGGAATAAATGTCTTTACAGCTGCTTGTCATGGTTTTCAGCTGTGATTGCAGCAGTCCCCTGGGCTGTCCCCTGGCCACTAGAAGAGCTCTGCTTTGGTACTGCCTTTCCTCTTACTGCCCTGCAGCTTTGCTCACTGCTGCCTTCTGCACGGCTCGTGTAGAGATGCTGTTCAGAGCTGTGCTGTGGAGCCTGGCTGTCAGAGCTGGGAGAGGGCTGTGTGCCAGGGGTGCTCCCTGATGGTGGGTAGATGAGTCTGTGGGACGAAGCTTCCCAGGGACGAGCTGTGCCTGTGGTGGGTGGGAAGACCTGCGGATGCTGTGGGGAGGGTGGGGAGGGAGCAGCAGTGCAGGACTGGCTCTCACAGAAACGTGACCTGACGTTGGCTTTTTGCATTCAGCCCTGCAGAGCAGTTCTTCAGGCGTAGCCCCAACCGGATTGGGGGAGTCTACTGGAAGGCCAAGTACGTGGAGTATATGGACGAGAGCTTCCGTGAGGAGAAGCAGCTGTCAGCAGAAGAGAAACACCTGGGGATACTGGGTAGGAACCATTGAGCAGCACAAACCCCCTTCCAGGGCTGGTGGGGAGGACACTGATGTTGGGAATGCCAGTCGGCTGTAACTGCTGTCACTTCGTGGTGCAGGGGAGGTGTTCTGCAGCGGTTACATCTCAGAGCAGGGGCTGGGGGATGTGGTGCAGTGCCTGTAACGAGAGCTGAGCAGGTCACAGTCACAGCCTCTGGTTGTGTGGTGTCAATTGAGCATCTTCTAGGTGTGCTGCACACCCCACTGTCCTGTGGAAGGCTTCCTGCCCTGAGTGGGCACTCTGCTCTCACCGGGTAACAGTGAGGGTGGTAGAAGTGGGAGAAGAAAGCAGGGTGTCTGCAGAGGCAGGCAGATAGAGGAATAGAAGGGAAATGGTGGAGTTATGCATAGGAGAGATGCAGCGTAGCTGTTGGGAGCTGGCAGTCTTGCTGGGCCTTGGGAGCCAGGGCAGAAAAGGGTTAGCAGTCCCAGAAATGGCATCTGGAAAGCCAAGGGATTGGGAATAGTCAGATGTGACTTTGTACGAAGAAATCACAGGCATTTTCTACAGGCAAACTACAAGTGCTGCAGGATTAATTGATGAAAATCCCTGGTCAGGTAAACAAGTGACTTCTCCGGGGCAGTTACATGAACTCAATTGAAGCATCTGGTTAAGGCAGACTGGATAAAGTGTTTGGGATGTCTGGAAGAGACATGGGGCTAAGAGGGACCAAGCTCTGACACAGGGAGCTACTGGATGTGTTGTGGTGCAGTGTGGACAGCCTACGGTGCACCAGCATGCACTGGTGCCTTATGCTGCCTGGTTTTACTGTACAGTGCTGACAGCTGTGCTGTGGGGAGGGCTGGGTGGTTGGCTGGTAGTGTTTTCATCCACCCTCCTGCTCCCCTTGCCCCGGTGAAGGGTGGCCCTGGCTGCTTTGGTTTGCCTGGTGGCATTGCTCTTTTGCTGATGAGGTGTCTCTGCTGTTTGTGTAGGTCCAGTGATCAAAGCTGAAGTTGGAGACACCATCCTGGTGAAGTTCCTTAACAAAGCCTCCTGGCCTTTCAGCATCCAGCCTCACGGAGTGTCCTATGGGAAGGCTTGGGAAGGGATGCGCTACCATGACGGTGTGTGGCTGCTCTTTCTCCAGTCATTCAATGCTCTGCAGCTCCTCACCTCTGTCAGCAAGGGTCTGCAGCCAGGAAGGACTGGATGTCCTCCTGGGTGGAAGCCCACCTGGTTCTCTGAGCCTGCCTGAGGCCTTGCTGGAGGACACTGTCTGCAGAGCAGGTGCCCAGGGAGGGTACTGGAGGGAGTATGGTTCCAGAGGTGGTATTTTTCAAATGAAGATTGCAAACTGCAGCTCAGACCCTTTTCAGCTGTCTGAAACACTGTAAGCAGAGGAGCGTGCCCAGTGCACTCCCTGTGCTTCCAATCCATCTCCCTGATGGAGCAGATTGAGCTGTGTCACTGCCCATCATCATACCCGTTTCTGCCTTGGCACCAGGGGCAGTTTGTGTGGTGCTGGGAGCAGCTCCCCATGTGCCTCTTAAACTCTCCCTCACCACGCCTGGGAGGTGCAGGGTGGGTAGGCCTGAAGTGAAGCCTGGGTGGATGTGGAGGTGAGGAGCTGTCCCGGACCGTGCCAGACCCCTGGAGTAACCATGCCGATCTCCTTGTAAAGGTTGGTCCCAGAACGGGGTTCCTGTGGCGCCGCTGCAGAACTTCACCTACCGCTGGACGGTGCCGAAGCACGTTGGGCCCACGGCCAGCGACCCTCCCTGCCTGACCTGGCTGTACAGCTCGGCTGTCGACCCCGCCAGAGACCCCAGCTCGGGCTTAGTAGGGCCTCTGCTCATCTGCAGGCCGGGCACTTTGGATGAGAACAACAGACAGGTAAAAGGAGTTCTCCCTGCTGTGCTCCCATCAGCCTCCTTTCTTGTAGGGAAAGGATTCTCAGCAACACACTAGGGAACACACACACACAACAGTCTGAGTCCAGGAGAGTCTGAGCAAAGCCACGAGCCAGGTTCACATCAGGATGGCAGGTCCCTGTTCTTGCCTGGGAGTTGGTACCATTAAGGGCTCCCAAGGGCTGCCCTTGGAACGGCTTCTGGGCTCTGCTTTACACAGACCTGGCTGAGCAGCCGTGCTGCAGATGTGACTACAGGTAACTTCTGTCCTGGGACTTGCAGAGCAGCTGCTTTGAGGCATGTGGAGTACTGGCCATGGTCTCAGAGACTCTGACAAGACATTTTCAGCTGCTCACAGGGGGTTTGATCCAGTGATACAATACTTTGAGGTTCAGGTGAGCCTTACTCCTTCTGCAAGATTAGTTCATTTTCAAGCAGACCTGACTACAAAAAAGCACGTGAAAATTCAGGTCATCCTTCCTACTTTTGATAAAAGAGCTGAAATCTGGGGGGTGACCAGAATTTCCTCTTGGGGTTTCTCTCAGGGAGAGTCTGCTTGTGGCAGTAAGCCTGGGGATGGCAATAAACTAATATACCAGGGAAGTGCACGATGGATTAGCAGAGCCTTACTGTGAAAAACAGTAGGTGGTAGGAAAACAACCCAGTGCCATCCTATGTACCCTGGGGCATGGATGAGGGAGTGCCTGACCAGCCTGGGAGCAGCTGCTGGGAGAGCTGAGCTTGCTTCCAGTGAGAGGCTGGGTCAGTGCTTCCAGCCAGGGCAGGATGGGCCCAGCCTGGAAGCACAGCAGAAATCTGCTGTTACCCAGGGGAGTGTGAACCCCCTGAGCAGAGAGGATGGTGGATGGGTACAGCCACAGAGGAATTGTGGTGGTGATAAAACATTTGCAAGTGTGGAAACAAAAGGGAGACAGACTTGTTTGGGAAGGTAGGACAGGGGAAGATCAGCTGGGGCAGCAATTCTGGCTCCCTGGTCTTAGGCAGCCCTAATGAAGGCTTAATTAGGAATGGTGCAGGCCACTCTTCATGCATGGGTCTGGAATCGCTTGGCCATCTCTGCAGGGAGAATCTGGACAACAGGGTGTTCTTCTAGTGCAGAAACACACGGTGCTTTGGAATGTGCTGCTTAGGAGAATGAGCACTTCCAGGGATTTAGGGTAATAAATCTCTAGTGCAGGCCCGTGGTAGGAGAAAGGAGGGGTGGAACAGACGTGTGCCTGCTGTGTGGGCTGGGCTCTGATCTCAGCTCTGGCTGGGGCAAGGCAGTGAAGCCTACGCCTGGATGTAGGAATGGTGGGGGAAGGTGCTGGTGGCTTCATTTTCTCAGCTGAATGTTGATTGCTTTGCTCATGGAATTACCATGGAAAATCTCTGAGCAGTACCTCTCGTGGAGCAGAGGCAAAACGTTCAGCATGAGTGAAGGGATGGAGCACTGGCCCTCAGTGAGCCAAGGTTAAAGGTAACAGGGATGCAGGCAAAACAACTTTAACTGTAAGGACAGTTAATTGGTGTGCTTTAAAAATTAACAGCTGTTGTTATGATTCTGCCTTAGAAAGGGATCGACAAAGAATTTTACCTTCTCTTCAGCGTGTTTGATGAGAACCTCAGCTGGTATTTAAATGCAAACATAAAATACTACTTGAGGACAGAAGACGTTTCTGTGAAAGAGGATGAAGACTTCAAGGAATCAAACAAGATGCATGGTATGGCCTGATGGTGTTCTGCATGCACCATGAAATTAATCTCTCAGCTGATATTTACCTGCAGACAGTTAATTGTTTTCCCCTTTGCAGCCATCAATGGACTTATGTTTGGTAACTTGCCTGGGCTGAATGTTTGTGAAGGAGACAATGTGTCCTGGCACCTCCTGGGCTTGGGCAGTGAAGCAGATGTACATGGAGCTATGTTTCAGGGAAACACCCTGCAGATGAACGGGATGCGGAGAGATTCAGCCAGCCTGTTCCCCCACACATTTGCCACTGCCTTCATGCAGCCAGATAATGCTGGTAAGTGCTGCGTGTCTGACTGGGCAGCAGGGACTGTCCCCTGTGTTATTTGCTCACGTGCCTGATTCTCCAGCACAGCACAAACCCTTTGATGTTACAGGGAGAGCTGTGCTTTAGGTCTGTTTGGTCCCATTTATGAGGCCGCAGCTCCTGTCTCTGCATCTGATTGTGGAGGGGAACAGGAAATAGAGCACCTTGTCCCTGTATTGTCCCAGACGATTCTCTAGGCTGAGGCTGCCTGTTAAATTCTTGGGGGAGCTGCCCTGATGGACGTTGCTGCCTGGCACCCATGTGAACATGTCTTCTAGAGTAACGTAGCAGAGAATTGTCAGAACTTGTCTCCCCTGACTGTGTCTTGTGGAGATTCATATTCAGTGGACCCCAGTCTTCCCAGTTTGCAGGACAGGCACACAATACCACGCCTCACTCGTACGATGCAATGGCTGTAGCTGCCAGTTGTCTCCCCCCTTTGGCATTGGCAGGCTAGATCTTCTACTTGTTTGGTATGTCTGCAGCAGCTACGTTGCTGTACTGGTTTCCTCACATCTGATGAGCTGGTTGTTGTGTAAGAAACTCCTCTGAGATTATTTTTGTGTAGGACTTTGTTGTGCTGTGCCTGCTTGGTTTCTCTAACAACCCCTTTTAATCTTGGCCTGTAGTAACCAAGGTCATAAACAAACGCAGGGATCCAATGCCCACACACCCTTATCAGCCCTGCCACAGACTGTGTGGGGAGCAGCTGCTCCCTGGGAGTGCTGGAGCACCCGATTCCCTTCTTTGTGCTGCCTCCCTCAGGGGATTTTGAGATCTACTGCCAGACCAGCAATCATTACCAGGCTGGGATGAAGGAACGCTACTCGGTCTCCAAGTGTGGAAAGAGGGGTCCCGCTCCCGCCCGTCCCTACACAGGGGTGCGGACCTACTACATCATGGCAGAGGAGCTGGTGTGGGACTACGCGCCCGACCGGAGCTGGGAGAGGGAGCGGCACGGCCATGCTGCGGAGAGGTAGAGCCCTGCTGCTGGGGGAGCCTTTGGCAGAGCTGCTCAGTAGACCTTGGTGAAACCTGTTTGGGGGTCTTGGCCATCGTGTGACACGGTGCCTCTGCCAGTGCTGGTGGTGGGAGCTGCAGCCCCCCTGTGTCACTGCACCCACCTCTGCAGCCAGAGCGGGTCTGCGGGACCCCCACTCGCTTAGCAAACCCCTCTGCCTGAGCGGGCTGCGTATACCCCGTGTGTCTCAGTCCTCCTTCTGCATCCCTCAGCTACGCTGATGTATTTCTGAGCAATGAGAACGGACTGCTGGGCTCCAAGTACAAGAAGGCAGTGTACAGGGAGTACACGGACGGGACGTTCCGGACCCCGAAGCCCAGGATGAACGGCGACGAGCACCTCGGGGTGCTGGGTGAGGAAGCATGCAGGGGGTGTGTCTCCCACTCACACAGCAACGAGAGTGGGACTCTAGAGCTAAGGGCTGTAATCTGAAGGCCTTCTTAGGCATCTGCTGTTCAGCCTGTCTTGCCTTCGGGTCTGCCAGCCTTGGAAACAGCAGCAGAGTCCCGAGTGCAGCCTGCGGTAGCACGCTGGGGTCTCCTGCCTGCCTTTGCACCAGCATTCCCTTGTTTCTCGGGCAGAGTGTTTGTCACACCTGACTGGAGAGCAGGAATAGCTTCTGGAGACCAGTCTGAGAGGTGTCAGTGAAAATGTGTAGCTGTGAGAAATGGCTTTGGGGTGAAGGTAGCCAGGCCTTGGGAGGCGCAGAGCACCTTACAGACCAGCTGAAGCACAGATTGGTTCTGAGCTTGGGACTCCCAGTGCCAGAGCAGTGCAGCTGAGGTGAGATGTACCGTTCAGATAGGCTGCAGCTCTAATTTAAGGCACTGTCAGGCCAAGCTGAGCATTGCCACACTCTTTGAAACCAGCAGCAACAGGTTGTCAGGACGTGAATTTAGCCAAGCAGAAATCGAGCTGTACTGGGCACGATTAAAATGCGTTAACAGCCTCATTGCCCTCACTGTGAGCCTGCCAGTCTGCTTTCCTGAGGGGTACTTGAATCGGGACTGACCCCCAGTTCTCTTGGGAGGTACAGATAAGGTAGGGAAGAGAGAGGAACATCATAAATATTATCAGGGAGTATCTCTGGGGAGAAGGTGGCAAGAGAGAGGTGGGAATATCCTCAGGGGATAGGCTGACAGCTCTTGCTCATCTCAGAGTACGTCGTTCCCCTCTCCAGGTCCGTTTCTGTGGGCAGAAGTGGGGGAGATCCTCAACATCGTGTTCAAGAACAATGCCACGCGCCCCTACTCCGTCCACGCGCACGGGGTGCTGGAGAGGGGGGCAGCACAGCCGCAGGCAGCCCACCCTGGTAAGTCACCGGGGCTGGTGGGCTCCAGAGCCATGCCGGCTGCCATGGGTGGGCTTAGCGTGGCTGGCTGGGGGAGTCGGAGCTGCGCTTGCACTTCAGAGACAGGGTCTCTGGGCTTGGATTCGCGCTGGGTGCTGCTGGCCAGGGCTGGGCCATGCTGATGGGGACGTGCTCTCTGTCACTCAGGTGACATCGTGACCTACCGATGGGAAGTTCCCCAGAGATCTGGCCCAGGGCCAAACGATTCAGCCTGTGTTCCTTGGATCTACTACTCTACCGTGGACCCCGTGAAGGTAAAAGGGAAGGGAGAGCCAGAAGGGCCCAGGCAGACCAGTTCTTTACTCCCTGTAGAAAACAGTGTGAGCTGGGTACAACTTAGAGATTGGCCCGGCTCGGCGGTAGAGGGAACATCTGGGGACATGTCCAGCGTTCTCCTGGGAGAGGAAATCCTCTGAGTTTGTCCTGATGTTGGTCCTTATTCCTAACACAAACCTTAATAAAACAAATCCACTGTCTCCTTGGTGCTAACATTCCCTCAGTTATTTGCAGGATATGAGAACATCTCCCAGTCAGTCATGATTCCAGTTGGTGAGAGCCACAGGACTCATCTGGAAAGGCAGGAATTGCCCATAATTAGGTCCCACAGATAAGGGAGGAAGATTTGAGCATTGCTAGAATGCATTCTCACAGGGAAACAACCTGAAGGATCCTGCAGTAAACCATCATATTCAACCCAGAGATCACTGCCTCTTTATCTCAAATTGCAGATGCTTTTGCAGTCACAGAGTGGAGAATATTTTGATACCATTCATATTCATGACTTCTGGATTTGCATTCCTGAGAGTGTGAATAGTCCCTGTTCTTGTGCCTGGGTAGCTGATGGTTACCAGTGAGAGCACTTACACAGCAGCACCGTTTAAGTGGGGTGGTGGAGGGAACAGAAAATGGGGTTGCTGAAAGGCAGAGAACTGTGTGCAAAGGAGAGGGTGAGAAGATCCTTGCCTCAGAGGTTTTCTGTGTTCTGACCAGGACATGTACAGCGGTCTGATCGGACCCCTGAAGATCTGCCGGCGAGGGGCTCTGCGCTCTGATGGCATCAGGAAGGATGTCAAGAGGGAGTTTGCTCTGCTCTTCCTGGTTTTTGATGAAAATCTGTCCTGGTACTTGGAGGAAAACGTGCAACGTTACAGCAAGAGAAAGCCTGAGGAGGTCAACCTGCTGGATGGCAGATTTGTGGAAAGCAACAAGATGCATGGTAATGCCTGGGGGGCACCCCAGCTCCTGTCACGTCCTGCGGGGTCGATGTGACCCTGCCATCTCTCCTCAGCCACCAAACACCAAGAGCCTGATTCCCAGTGAACCTCCTCATGCTTTTCCTTTGTCAGACACCAGCAGAATCAAGCTGCCTGTTGTTCTCAGTGTTGCAGCACATACACAAATCCTTGGTCTGTAGTAGCCAGTGGTTACTGCTGGCCCTGCCAGGAGAAGTGGCAAGACATGGGCCAGAGAGGGGAGCTGCTGCTGGCTTTGTGCTGGTGGCATAAGGAGTCTCCAAATACCTCACTGTTACAGTTATTAATGTGTTACTACAGCCAGCAGAGCTAATGTCCTGCAGGTGAATGCTTGTTGGGGCTACAGAGAGTGCCCAAGGCAGATCTGGGGGTACTCCACTGGTGTTCCCAGCCATGGATCAACCTGAGCCTGAAAGTTTCCACATGTGCCCTGGCATTCAGCTGGCTGTTGCTCTCCCTGAGCTGCATTTGCAGTCACAGAGTATTCCTCCTTGCTGTGCTAATTATGAAGTAAAGCCCTGCTATGAAGCAGTTTAACAAACGATGCAATGTGTGCAGCCAGCAGACTGACAGGCTTGCCTCTTGGCAGAGCTTATGTTTTCATTGTTTGGCAAGTAAATTGGACAGAGATTGATGTGTATGCAGTTCTACACCTATTTCCCTAGCACTGGTCTCAGAAGGCCGTTTCTGCACCTCTTGACTCCTAGAAACAACCGCCTCTGCTGGGTGTCTGCAGGTTTTCAGCAAGAGGCACTTTGAGCTTTATTTGCTGAGCTACAGCATGGCCTTGGCTGCGAGTCACTGATCCTGTCTGTTCACAGAGGGGACAGGTAGTGTTGAGCTGGAGAGAGGCTGCCAGACTTGGGGCTGTGGAAGGCACTAACTGCTGATGTGCTGGTTGCTCTGTGAGCTTTGTAGCATCTCAGTTGCCCTGCATGTTCATCCTCTCAGACAGTTCAGCATCTTTACTATTTCAGTAACAGCCTCCTCTGCTCTCTGTTGTTCACTGCACAGCCATCAATGGGAGGCTCTATGCGACCTTGCCAGGGCTCACTATGTTCCAGGGTGAGTGGGTGAACTGGTACCTGCTGGGGATGGGTCAGGAGATTGATGTCCACACAGTCCACTTCCATGCTGAGACCTTCATATACAAGGTAGGAACATCCTGCTGCTGTTAAAGCAGAGACTGACCACTGACGTCATGGCTTTTGCATGACTCTGTTGGGCTTGAACTTCCTGAATAACTTCACCCAACTAGGAAAGGGATGAGGTTGTACAAATCTGACTCGCTGAGCCTCTGTATTGTGCAGATGCACCTCTCCAGCCCTTCTCAGGGTCAGACAAGATCAGGTTGTCCTTGCTTCCCCAGCTGTGGCCCTGGAGCTGCTCTTTCAAAGCTGCTCTTGAGCCCTTGAAAACTCATGTCATTGAAAGCTGTACAGAGCACTGTGCTAACAGCCTTCCTCCCTTTGGCAGAATGGCAAGAGCTACAGGGCAGATGTTGTGGATCTGTTCCCTGGAACCTTTGAAATGGTGGAGATGAAGGTTGGGAACCCTGGGACATGGCTGCTTCACTGTCATGTGTCTGACCATATTCATGCTGGTATGGAGATCCTCTTCCAAGTCCTGCCTGGACCAGGTAGGGAGTTTCCACAATTGCCACCCTAAAAAAATCTGCTACTGCTGCTAATTCTGAGTGTTTGCATCACACTTAAACCCTTCCACATACCATCAGCAGCCAGTCAATAGAGCAGATAATTACTTAAAGTACTATTCATTTTACATGTTCTCTTTGAATATAGTAATACCTGCAGTGGGAATGAATAACAGAATGGTTCCTGGGGTTTACACTGCCTACGCTGCCATTATGAGTTTCATTACAGCTTGTGCCTGAGCAGCAATGTTCAGCCAGCAGCTCCTAGTTGCTCTTACTAAGAATGTTACCTCTGCTCAGTGCCCACCCTGAAGCTGCTCACCTCACCAGGAAACACTGGAAAATGAGTGATGCTCTGTACTGGGTCTGGCTGTGATGTGGCTACTTTTCCTCACAGTAGCCCATTCGGTGTGATGCTTTACACCTGTTACCCCACAGCACTGGTACCACGCGATGCAGCGCGTGCTGAATGGTGCTTGTGCAGTGTCAAGGTCTGTTTGTCACTCAGCAGGTCAGGGTGGGCAGGAGGCAGGGCAGGGACACCAGGACAGCTGACCTGACCTGTCAAGGGCTGTGTCATGCCACATGCCATTGAGCTCAGCAGTGAGAATGGGGCGAGTCCTTCCCAAGGGGCTGTTGCTCAGGGACTGGCTGGGCATCGGTCTGCTGGTGGAGAGGGATTGCTTTTGCATTGGTTAGTTTTGGTGTTTGGGGTTTTTTCCTTTTTTCCCCCCTTCACTTACTAAATGGTCTTTATCTCAGTCCACAAGTTTGGGTTTTTAATCCTTTGCCCCTCTGATTCCCTCTCCCATCCTGCTGTGGGTGAGCGAGCGGCCCTGCCAGCCAGGCTCAGCCCACACTTTGCCTTTCTTTCTTCTGAAGGCCATAGAAGGCTGCACAGCAGGAGTGGGTGATCCAGAAACTCCTGTGTGCTGAGGGAAAACAGTGGCAGGAGAAAAGAAAACCTGCAAGCCCTGTAAAACCATGCTTCCCCTATATCTGACCCTCACCAAACGTGTTCTGCACCTCTGTCTGTTCAGTCCAACGCTTCCTCACCCTCTCTTTGTTTCTTTTCAGAGCCAGCGCTGGAAGTCGTGAACTACGGTGCAGGTACAGTGTGTGTTGTGCTGCTCACTGCCCTGTGTGAGCAGGGGCAGGAGGGGACGTCCCTGATCAGTGCAGAGGCTGTGGTCTGTTGGGGAAGGGAGGAGCAGCAGCTCCCTCGTGGCATCTCCTCCGTCAGGGCTGGCAGCTGTGGGCTGGCTGCAATGGATGGCAGGGAGGGTGCCTCCTTGGGCTGCTTATCTCTCCTCAGCAGGTCTCTGCTCTCTTGGTAAAATGAGGCACTTGGGCTCGTTAGGCTTGTTTGACCGTGCTGGGTGAGCAAGTGTGGTGGCCTCACACCTCCTGTTGTACTTGCTATGTATGGATTTGTCAGCTCTTGTTGGAACTCTCTCTTTGTTTGCCTCTCAGTGTTGCCGCCTGAGGATAAGGATGATTCCCAGAAGATCAGGTTTTTTGGATCTAAGTTGGCTCAAGGGCAGGTAGAGGCCACGGTCATCGCTCTAGCTGTTACAGGATCCTTGCTCCTCCTGGTCGCCTGCTTCCTCCTAGGAGTAGTTATCTACCTGGAGAGACAGAAGAAGATGCGACGCAACCGGAGGTCCATCCTGGATGATGGGTTCAAACTGGTGTCTCAAAAGACATCTGGGCTGTAAAAGTCACCTGTGAATTCTGGCTGTGTGCTTGGAGCAGAGGCTGGGTCACTGTCCACAGCAACGATTTTGGGGGATCATTTCAACTCTACACCAGACCTGTAGAGGATAAGGAGGGATGGTTGGAGCTCTAACCTCTTCGTATATCCTCCTTGGTACTCTGTAAAGAAAAAGTCTGTCCAGGAGAGATCTGAGGACTGACTGAAGATGAGTAATGAGGCCCTTCTAAAATACTTGTTTTCCCCAGGAGGAGACATTTCCCCTCTTTTCTCTCCAGAGCAACTCCACTTGGTCTTTCCCAGCAGACATAGGCCAGATTCCAGTCTTGCTCCATTGCTAGAGCTCAGTTGGGAGTTACCCCCCCGGAAACTCTGAGCCTTTACAGTAATTAATCCGAAGGAGGAAGGTGATCTTTGCATTTTTGTGAATCAAAGAAGAATACAGAAGAAAAAAAAGTTAATTTTAGATTTGGATTGCTGTTTCTGATGAGTAATTGGACAGATGCAGATTCATGGCAGTACATGTCACGGTGTCTGAGTGCTGCTCCAAGGCCCACGACAGCAGCTGTGCCTCGCCTCAGCCTTGCTGTGACGCATCCTCCTGCTCCCAGCACCCCAGGTGATGTGTGTCCATCTCAGGCACCTCCTGTCTAGTGCTGGGAGAAGCTTTTCCTAGTGCTGCAGGGTGTCCCAGTGCTGCACCTCAGCTGCTCTTTGTGCTGCAGGGACAAGGATGCTCCTCTCCTCCATGCCATGCTGTGCTCTTCCGAACCTGTGTCACTGAAGCTGCCACCAGAGCTGAGCTGTTGCCATGTTACTGCCATGAGCCAGGAGAGTGTCCTGCACAAGCTGGGGTTGATGCTTGGGACAGGACAAGCTGGGCAGCGCTTCCCCATCATCCTGCAGTGGCTGTTCTGTCCAGGCACATGGGGCAACGGTGAAGGAGAAAGCAAAAGTGCTGCTGGGCTTCAGCAGTGTGGAGCCAGTAAGCCACAGCCCAGGACAAGGGAATGCTGCTGGAAGGAGGGACCTCTGCCTTTCAGGACACCCAGAATGGTGGGACCTAGAGCAGGAGAGGCCTGTCCTGATAAATAAATGCTGGTGGGGCATTGCTGTCTCTGAACTCTTGGCTGCTTATGCCAGACCCCATGGGGTGAGGAGCTGGGTGCTGGGAGCCAGGAGGGGACAGGGACACATAGCCTCCCCTCTGGCCCTGTGGCTGCCCTGGGGCCAGGGTCCCTGCTCCTTCTACTGCAGCTGAGTGCCAGGAGCCAGGCTGGGGCAGTGCTGACCCTGAGCTCTGCAGGCTGCCCCTGGGCTGAGGCAGCTGCCCTCCAGCACAGCATCCTGCACACAGCACAGTCACCTCACCCTGTGTGTCAAGGACCAAGCGGTTCCCTATGAAACACCTGTGGTCCTGGCTCACCCACCCAGTCCCCATTATCTAAATGGATGTGGGTTTGTGCTTACATATTTCTGTCCCTGGTTTTAAATTGGAAAGGGTGTAAAAGTAATCCTTTCTGGGTGGCTTTCAGAGGCAATTAAAGCTGAGCCAGCTAAATGGCTGTAATGACAGGGGGCTGCTGTGGGCTACTTAGGTGTAACAGCACCATTTTATTCAGAACAGCAGTTATAACACACTTAATCATGCTCAATTCATATTGGGTCCCCACATATTTTCAGCTGCCCTTTCCTTTGGCAGTGGGGACAAAGCTCATTAATTTCCTTTCATTACACTTCATTAAGCTTGGTGAGGAGCTGGAGGGCTGCTGAATGCTCTGAACACAGGCACTCTGCTCGTTGCCAGCTCTGGATCGGCTGCTGTTGCAAACTGGAGGTCTGCAAGCCCAGCAGTCCTGGGTAAATCATGGAAACTAAGTCATCAGAAGTAAGGGCTGAGCAGGAACCTGCCTGGTTTTGGTTCCCCCCCCTGCCTGGCTTGTGGAAGAAGTAGATCAAAAAATGTGAAAGGGGAAAGCTGTGGACAAAACAGATCAGTTCACAGAAACTTCCTGTGGGTTTAAGGGTTTATCAGCAGCTTCCCAACCAGCTCTGAGCCAGGGCTGCTGCTCCATGGGGCTGTGTGGGGTGGCAGCAGCTCCCGTGCTGGGCCGAGGGGACAGATGCACAGCAATACATGCTTTAGATAGGTACATGCTGTAGGGAACTTAAACCCCCAACACTGCACCCCCTTTAATCTGAGCTGCCAGGGAGAGCACAGACCAGGTTTATCTCTGTGGAAGAGCTGGTCTCTTGGGGTTGGATGGGAGAAACACAAGTGGCCGCTAATGCTTCCCATTGCCTGTGCCTTCGGTAGCCTGCCTTGCCTCCAGCTCTACTGTGACCCTTCCTCAGCCCTCACTGGGTGTGATAAATGTTTTGGGAGTTTCCTAGATGGCCTGTGCCCAGATACCTGGGCTCTGCCAGGCTACCTGCAGCTCATCCATGGGGCTGCAGCTGGGGGTCTGCAGCAGGGCTGAGATGAAATCCCCTTTCCTAGTGCTGTCACCTCGCTCGGTAACGGGCACAGTCACTGTGGGGGTACTTCAGTCGTGTCCTTGCTCCTCCTTGGGGCTGGGCCGGTGTCCAGCTGACAGGGCCTTACACTCGTGCCGTGGGTGGGAGGTGGGTGTCTGAGAAGGAAGGTGCCTTCTGGATGTGTACCTAGAACTGCAGAGCCCTGGCTTGATTTATTTTTTTCCTTCTCAAAACACAAAAATTACTGTCCCATTAACCTGAGGCTCGCTGTGAGAGAGATCAACACTGGCAATCGTCAGCAAAGGCTTTGGCTGCCCCTCAGGTGTAACACAGTCTTTAGCTCTGAATTAAATAACATGTGGCTCAACACACAGCTTTGTAACGTGTTGTCACCCCGTGGATGTGTGCACGGCTTAATGTCAGCACAGCAGGGTGTAGTGAGTGTGAGTCCAGCACTGTGTCCATCTGTCCTGCCCCGGAAAGGAGCTGAAGCACAGCAGAGCAGGGTGACAGGCAAGTCACAGGGATGGGGCTGAGCAGAGGTTGGATCTGGGCTCCAGCATATTCCTCTGTGGAACAGGGGCTAGGGCAGCCCGCCTACACCAGCACCAGACTTGCCAAAGCATCAGTCTGGGACGCAACGGATGACTTGAGTCAGACTCTTCTGGTGCTGGAAGACCAACAGGACTGGGCATGTGATTGATGAAGCAGTCATTACTGGAAATTAGCATTCATGGTGTTAAAATTCAGGCAGCCTGTCTTGGAAAACAGCTTTCTTGTTAGTTTGCTCCTATTTTGGGGAAAGTAAATCTATTGCTCAGCAGGTGCTCTTTACAAACCTCGCTGCCCTTGCTGGTACTGACAGACAGGTTTCATCCTGCTTGCTTAAACCAGGGGAAGGACAGGGGAGAGGAGACGGGCCCCCGTCCCCAATGTACCCTGGAGCAGAGGGGGTGGGCAGGGTCCTGGGGTGTGAGGGATGGCTGGGTCGGTGGGATGCTGCTGGCAGTGGGTGGGATGGGCACAGGAAAGGAATGCTCTTACTCGCTGTCATCCAGAGTAACAAATGTTTTACTTCTGTGCACAACACTCCATGAATACACCGTTCAGCAGGCTGCAGTGGGCACGTGGCCTTGTCCCCCTCTGCCAGCCTGGCTGTGGGCCACCTGTCCTGCACAGAGGTCTTGCCCTGCTCCCATACGTGCAGCTCCCTGCAGAGCTGAGCAGGGATGAGCGTTCTCCACCTCTCCAGGCATCTCATGCTTTTAAGATGCAACCTCCTTTTCTTTCACAAAGAGAAGCCAACGCTCATTCCCTGACTGGAAGGTTTTGCTGCCATAGAACTGAAACAGGCGTTCTGCTCTGGCTTCTGAGACCAGGGGAGATGTGTGTCCAAACTGTGAAGGTGCTCACAATGGAAAATGGAAATTACCCCTTCTGTTTGCAAGGATGTTCTGATGCTACAGGAATGTCTTGTTTGATGTGTACAAGGTATGACTGAAACTGGAACTATTCCAAACATAGGTACCAGTGAAGCCCTGGCCAGGTCCTTCCCCACCTCGTACCTTGCTGTATCTCAGGAGATGTCCCTGATCCCTTCTGTCTCCTGAAGCTTGGAGAGAAAGTGTGTTTCTCATTAAAAATGTTCGCCAGGAGAATAAGCCGTAAGGCAGGAGAAATGCAATTGTCTCTCATCATACCTGGAAATGACTCAAGGTGAAGGAGGCAGCAAACTGGCTGGGTGAGGAGCGGAGCCTGCAGCGACCACGTGTTGAGTTTGTGCCTTCTGCAGCCGCCAGCACCAAACCAAGGCAGCTCTGGGAGGTACCAGGGCCCATCCTGAGCAAAGCTGTCCTGAGCACCAGGGCTGCCCCTGTGCCCACCCAACACCTCCCTGCTCACTCTGCCTGAAGATCTGGCTGCAGGTCTCATGTTGGAAGAGCTCACGGCTCTTGGTTTTCTCTCCACAGCCTTCAGAGATCCCCAGCTTGGAGGGGTCTCAGGAGCTAAGCTGGAGGAACAACCAGGACTCCTTGGCATTGCCAGCCTGAGCAGCCCAGTGTGTGATGAGCCACCTCTGGGTGCTGCAGTCAAGATTCCCACATCTCTTGATATTCCAGGTGATAGCTCTGGGACAGCATCCCCAGGGTGCTGTTCTCTGCCCAGAGCGAATGGGACCCACAGGCTGGAGGTTCCACTATGAAACTGCAAATCGCAGACGATTAAATACCAGGTTTTATCATTGCTTTAAAGGGAACTGTCTGGGAAGTTGCTGCTGGTGTCACAGCTGAGTGATGTGATTTCCCCTGGGTGACGCTGCACAAAGGTTTGATCACTGATTGGAGTGTTTCATTAGCCAGCAGATCACCTCAAGGCTGATCATCCATCACAGCATCCCATCGCTGTCAGCCACGGCTCAGAACGGGAGCCGGGGCCACATCTTCTACCTCGGTGAGAAACTTGGATCACTCACTGTGGAGGCAAGTCGTGGTGTGTTAAGAGCCCAAGGACGGGTGGGGCAAGGCTCAAACAGAAGCCCAGGGGTGTTGGGGAAGGGGTTCAGTGGCAAAGCTCTCAGCCCCTGCCGAGCTGCTACTGAACTGGAAAGTTGTACATCCAGGTGGGGTGGATGAAGCCCCTGGTTCATTCACTCACCCTGTTCTGTCTGTCCCAGCACAGGCTGGGCCGTCGAGCGTTCTTCTCACCTGTTCCTCGCTGCTTTGGAGAGCTCCTGGCTCACCCGGAGCAGCTCACGTTCACCCTGGTTCCGGCTGTCAATGACTTTCAGTTAACACAGCACCACTCCTGAGCATCCAGAGGCGCTGGGAACTGCAGCTCACTCTCTGCCAGCCCAGCCCAGGGGCACTGCAGAAGAGTCAGAGGAACTCCTCGTGCCAGGAGCTGTGGGATATCTGTGCTGCTGCAAAGTCTTTCAGAGGCCCAGAAGGCAACGGCCCAGGGGCTCCCCTGCCTCTGTCTGCAGGTCTCTCCAGGCCTTTCCAACACAACATTGGAAGGCTCAGGTTTGTGCTGAGAGTCCTCAGGTGTGTGTCACTGCGTTTAGCTCAGGCACCAGCACGCCTCCCGAGCCCCCTGTCCCAGCACAGAGGAGGTGACTGCACCCAGAACAGAGACAAATAAATTGTTACTGTCCGAGATGCTTGTTAGTGACAGGCTGATCAAGGGGGAGACTGGAAACTCAGGGCTGGTGATGTCTTCCTTTCGCCTGCTTGTTCTGTAGAAAAAAGCTACTAAACCAAATAAAAACCCCCTTAACCAAATGTTTATGCAGAAGCACTCCTGTTGATAATCTTTTTTCCCTACACAGAGGGACCTTTTTAGTGTTCTTGAAACTGGCCAGCTGCTCGTGCCTGTTCCTGCCTTACCTTCCAGCATCTCTAGCTGCTCAGTGTTGGCTCCAGAAGTGTGCTGCCCAACACATGTCAAGGCACAACCACGGATCATGGGATAAAAAGGCGTCCTTTGTTTGCAGGGCTTGTTGTTTTGCTTCATGTTGACTCACAGCAAATGTTCCAATATGACTCAGAAAGAGCCAATGTTTAATTATGGAGACACTCTGTACTAGCATCTGAGGCTCAGCAACTTAAGATGCTGTTGCTGATAATAATAACTTTGCACTAATAGCCACTTCCACTCAAGACTCTCAAGGCTGTTGGAGCATTATCCTGTTAAGTTGGCTGAAGGGGTTTTTAAAACTGCCAGGCAGAACCCTCTGCCCAGTTTGGGAGGCGTTTGGATGCAACCCAGGGCTCCTTTGCTTCAGATTGGCTACAGTTAAAAATTCGTAATACCTTCTGGAGGCAAGAGCTACATGCAGATCAGACACGTGCTGGGGGCCGGGCACACGAAGCTGGAGCTGCTGCTGTTTTGAGCGTGTGACACCAGACATCCTGTTCCCAAACTGATTAGTATGTTTGTTCTTACATGGGGCTAAATTCAGGAAGTTTTATGAAAACACAGACAATAAGAATGCCATTCATTTCAAAGGGATCAGGGTTAAAGACAGGAATAATAGTTTTTGCCTCTGAGCTGCTGCTGTGAAATTAGGTGCATTTCTCTGTATTTTGGCTTGGTCAGCACCTTTGGAGCTGCCAGGACACTGTTTAAATGAGACTCGTGCTCCCAAATGATGCCTGAGCTAAAGGAAAGTGATACAGGAGGCAAGTAGATAATCCCCCTTCCTCCAAGTGATCCCCCTTTTCGCTGTCACCTCAGTACCAGCAGCAGCAGGGCATTAAAGCAGCACACCCAGGTGCCCAGCTCCCAACAGCATCCCTGTGGTGCCCAGCTCCTGGCAGCATCCCCATGGTGCCCAGCTCCCAACAGCATCCCTGTGGTGCCCAGGTGCCAGCAGCATCCCCATGGTTCCCAGCTCCTGGCAGTGCCCAGCTCTGCAGATCCCCGTTGAGCGGCACTGAGGGCACAGTGCTCTGCATTTCCAAACTCTCCTTCCCATTGCCAGGACTGCTGTGTGTGCTGTCTCAGTGCAGTCCCAGCTGCTCTGGGTCTAAGACATTAAACAGAGTCCCAGGTGCTTGTTAGTGGAGATGAATAATTAACTGGCAATTTTATCTAAGAAGCCTCACTTGATGGCAAGTGGTTCCTCAAGTGCTTGGGCTGCAGGAGGCTTGTTTTGGAGTGAAATCACATGGATCCTGCTTGTTTGAAAGCAAATTCTTCTCTCTTCCACAAGCTTGGAGAAACCTGGAGCCTGCCTGGGAGCTTCTCTGGAAGGTGAGTGCTTGTGGCTCAGCCAGCTCTGCTCTCGTTCCTCCCTGACCCTCTCGTGTGCAGACTCCAAAGTCTCTACAGACCTGCAAACTGAATGATTAAATAATGAGTGGAGAGAAACCTCTGCAGGGGGGACTGTGTGTCTCCCCCAAACCTCACCGTGCTGACTGTGGTTGCTGTTTGATCTGTGGGTGATCAAAGGGAAATAAACCCTCAAAGAAGCCTCACATGTGTTGTTAGTGCTGGAGTCGCCCAGCCTGAGGAGGAGTTCCTTAATTTAAGTACCCAGAAGCAGGAAAAAAAACATATAGGTAGCTGTAGTGTGTTGGAAACCTCCCACTGAGGAACTCTCATGCAGATTGTTTGTGATTCTCTCTAAGTTCTGGCTCTTAGGAAGGATGTAACACAACCTCAAGCTTTGTATCCCTCTTCTGCAGTTCCCTCCTCTCCAGCGTTTCTTCCAAGCAGGAGCCTCATAAATTCCTAGACACAATTGTATCTTTGTGGGAAGCTGGTTATTATAATGGCTGTGATGATGGCTGCAGCTCCAGCAGCATCACTCCTGTTTGAACCTGGCTGCTCTTAGAGGAACGAGTGACACTATTTTAGCAAATGCTTTCTGGGTCTTGTCAGGCTGCAGCACAAAGCAAAGCCTGGGGGTAGTTTGACTCAGGTCACTTTTCTTCTTCCCCTAACATGTGCTTCTCTGCACAGTGGGCTCCCCTTTTCAGTGACTCAATGCTCAGCCTTTTAAAGCAGCCTGTTAAAGAAGAGGGATGGCTTATCTGCTGTTCAGAACACTTTTGCCTTTGTCATTACATTAGTTACTTCCAGGACAGTGAATAGTTGGGAGCTTGCTAATGGGACTTGCTGAGTTGTCTTCCTTCTGATTCACAGGGAACACAACATGAAGATCTTCTTGTCCCTTCCTTATTTTAGCTGGATGAGGTACAAGGGAGTCTGTGATATTTCTTTTTCTTATTTTTCCCCAGTCTCCACTGTAGATCACATCGCAGAGAAGCAGATGAGCACAGATGCTTGCCTGCTACTCTCTCACTCGCTTCCAAGTAACTATTCCTGCCTCCATGTGTGCTGGGGAGAAAAACAAGACAATCATTTCTACTCTGCTGATCACCAGTAATTTAGGGTATCATCTAGGACTTTAAAATACCAGTCATTCAGAATTAAAAAAGAAAGGCTTTGAAGAGGAAAGTGGTGAGCTGGGGAGAGGTGTGAGGTGGATGGAGGTGATGGTGGAGGGGCTGCAGAAGTGCAGCAGCCACAGGACGAGCGGCGCTGGGGCTTGGGGGCAGTGGCCCGGGGCAGGGCACTGATTTTGTGGCCTGGCCTCCCCTGTGTTATGGGCTGGGCCGGGTGAGCCCCTTTCCCTGAGAGCATTTTAGTATCCACAGCACACTGAACGTGCTGCGTGGTGGGTGCAAGACTCAGCCTGGGGTGTCCTGGGGCACCCTGAGCTCCCATGGATGCTCAGAGCAGCGTGGTGCATTACAGCCCTACCACCCAGAGCGAAGTAAAGCGTCCTGGGCTCTGGGGTTTGGCTTTCCCTGGCTCTGGGGCTGCTCGGGGCTCGCTGTGAGCACAAGCTTTCCCCTGGGCAGGGCGGCAGGCTCCCAGGAGCAAAGCTGGGATGTTGTGGAGGGGAGGCAGCAGCTGTGTAATTTTACATAAGAAAGCAATTTTGGGAGCTTTCAGCTCATTCTTGTACCATGTTAACATCTTTTTTATGCGCAGCTGATGCAGCTGCGGTCGGGCTGTGCTGGGATGGATCGGTGGGAGAAAACGGGCTGTTAAAACCCACAAACCTCTGATCAGGTGCAGAAGGAGCCAGGGGTCTGATTTAGATTCCTGTAGCTGGTTTACATGTCTGTAGAGAGATGCCCAGGCACAGGGCAGCAGGTGGTAGAACTTAGCTGGGAGATGCTCAGCAGCCCTTTGCAGCAGCTGCCCTGGCTGAGGGGCCGGGCAGAAGGGCAACCACAGAGCCAGACATCCTGGCAGCTTCTCTCTGGCTCCCAGCACCTCAAACACTGAGCACCACTGTAAGAGGCACGGATGTAGAGCTGCGGCTTGCAGGTGGGCTGCTTGGAGCACGGAGGGTGGGAGGCAGCTGCCACTGGTCCCTCATCTCCGGCGTGGGCACTGAGCCAGGGTGACCCTCAGGAGCAGTGCTGGCTCTGCCCCCAGGCCCTGGATGCTGGAGAGATGCGGAGGCTCAGGGGTCACTCAGCAATGTGAGTGCAGCATCCAGCCTCTGAAGGAAAGGCTCGATGCAGAGTGTCTGTATCTTTTTCTTGAAAGGCAGGAATTCTGTGAGTGCAGCTGGGGACGTGGCAGTCATGTTAAGGAGAGCAAAGCAAGCATCAGCTAATCCTGCTTTTCTTGGAGCGGGGTTGAATGGAGTGCAGTTGAAAAGAGAAGGGTATGAATGCAAAACGTGTTTTTCATCCTATGAAAGCGAACTGGCCCAAGCTGGAACAGCCATGGGTGCTTCAGAGCCCCGAGCCCTGCAGCGTGGAGCTATCTGCAGGAAGGGGAAGATTTTAAAATCCCGGAATGAGCAAGAGCCTTTGAGGGATGCTGTGAGTAGTACAGAGACAAAAGGATCCAGCGTGAGATGCCTGGGCTAGAAGAGACATAAAAGGATGCTGTGGAGCAGATGAGGCTGGCCAGGTGAAGGTCGGGGACGCTGTGCAGGCCGAGCTTCTCTCCAAGCTGGCTTCCATGTGCCAGTGACAAGGCAGTTTCCCACTCTGTGTGGCTGTTTCCTGCTCCATGCTGTTACCCTGCTGTGACTTGCCTGCCCACACAGGGCTGTGTCCCCTGAAGCCATCATGTCGTCCTGGTCCATAACAAGACCAAGCGAGTCAGCAGCAGAAAAACTCAGTCAGGCTTGAGAGACCGAATCTGAGAACTCTGGCTGTGTAGAGAAACAGAGCTTCCTGTGGGGAAAAAGAGAAGATTATTTTTTTTTAAATTACTTTTATAATTCAGTGGGGTAAAATCTATCATCCATAGCTAAAACTTCAGATTGGTGTTGGTGATGGCCGTGTCCTGACTTTCATTCAGGTTTTGGGTGTAATGACCCAATGCAGAGCTCTAGTTCAGTGTCCACGTCATTAAACATGGCATTAATTGGACCCTGGGACAGTCTGGTAGATGCCAGGCAGGGCGTGCAGTCGCTTGTGGGTCGTGGCTGTGGGGATGCTGTTTGGGTCTGGATTTACCCACCCTGACAAGAGATGGGGGCTGCTCTTGGCAGAAGGGGCTTCCACTGTCAGGTTGCACTGGGGCATTTATGGGTTCACAGCGTGAAGACCAACCTGCAAACTTATGAGACTCCCTAAGTAAACCTGATCTGCACCAAACAGATCCACTGAGCTCGCTGCTGCCAGGCAGACTGGAAGGGACTTGTCAGGGAATGTGTCTAATTTAAATGTTAGCAGCTGTTGTTATTTCAGAGCTGCAAACTTCATGATTTCGCCTAAATGTCTGTGCTCAGGCACAGAAACACTTTGTAAAAGCTGGATTATATCTGCAAAAGGGCCCTGGTGTATCAGGGGGACACAGGAGCAGTCTATGGGGAGTAAGGCTCACTGGGCAGAGGGGGATGCAGACAGAACTTGTGTTGCCAGGTGCTGCGGGCTGAGCATCCCTCTTCCTCCCCAGAAGCCAGACCTGCCCTTGCCCATCCCAGATGCTTTCCTATCACTGTGACACTGAGCTGGTCTGCGCATGAAACATCCTGAGTTAAACGTGCTTCTGATTGTTTGTTGCCAGCATCTCTCTGAATGACAGAGCTGCTTTATTTACCCCACTGCTGGAGCCTTCACTCCAGTACTGCTTAGCCTGGTTTATTTATTAAGTGTCTCATCGAGTCCATGAAGTGTCCTGCAGGGTTCCTGTGCCTGTTCATCCCACGTTTCCTGCGTCGCTACACCTGTGCTCATTGTTGCTGGTGAAGAGGGATACAGCATCCTTGGTGTGCTACAGCCAGCCAAAAAAACAGAGCTCCCAGTCGTGGTTTCCAAGGGCTGCCCAAGCTCTTGTTTATAACACAGCTTTTGAGGGGGAGAAAAAAATCTGGGGTGGATGTACAGCCCTTGCTGCTTCTGTTCTTCATCAAAACTGCATCTAAGCAGCCAAGTGCCAACCATTAGCTGCTCTGGGGAGCAGGAATCGTTCAGATAGCTGCCTGAGGCAGGAGGCAGAGGGAGCTTTCTGTTTCAAGCCAGAAACCTCATTTATTGCACCAGAGGACCCTGGTTCAGGCTTTGCCATAATCTATGTGCTTCCTCTGGCAGCGTGGTCCCCTGCAGACCTCGGTCTGGGAGGACAGAGGATGATGCTCTGGGAAGCATGGCTGGGCTCTCTGCAGGGTGCTGCCCCATCTCCTTCACATCACCAGAAGCAGGAATGGCTTGGGAGCAGATCTGGAGCAGCACTCTCCTCCAGCAGCACTCTCAACCTCTTCCCCGCTGGTGTTTGGCACCGGGGCTTGGGCATGGGCAAACGGGGATGCAGAGCAGAGGCCAAAGAATGCACCTCTGGAGCGTGATGGGAACGTCTGCGTTAGCAAAATGTTTGCTGTCATGGCCTTGTACTTTCTCTCTTATGAGGTCCTTCCGTGCCTCATAAATATGAAATACAGGAACCTGCAGGGACAGTTCTGCTCAGCTTCACAAGCTCAATGCCCTGGTAATGAAAGTGTTTTCTTTACATCTTCACTGAGCAGACAGGGAGAAGCCTCTTAATACGTGCAGCTCCTGAGACAGCGCCGCCCGGGGAGAGCCTCTCTCTTACTGCCATGATTTGGCTCATAGTGAAGTACTGCTCAGTGATGAAGACTAGAAATCACTAGAAACTTCTTATTTAAAATGAGATTAACGTGCAGGATGAGCACCCTGACCCTGGACGCTTCTCCACATGGTCCAAGGGGACTGGCTGCTGAACTGTGGGACTTTGCTCTGCTGGGTGGGAAGGAGAAACTCCTGGGAAGCTCCCATGAGCCCAGGGAGTCCAGCTGCTTATCTCTAACCGCTGGCTTGGCCTCCCTGAGCAGTGGCAGCGTGGTCCGTGCTTCTGTCTGGATCCTGCTGTCTGTGTTCCTGGCCATGGAGGACTCTGGAGCCAGGCAGGCGAGGAGGAGCCGATCGCCATCTCCAAAGGAGCTGAGTGATGACCTGTGAGAACGCTCAAACCTGGTGTTGTCCCTGGGTGGGAGGGGTCCCTGTGAGGCTACAGATCCACACTGGCTGCTCTGCCAAGGGGTGAGGTGGGGATTTAAGTTTATCAAAGGCACGGGCTGGCTCCCAGGTAGGTTTGCAAAGCCAGGGGCAGGTTCTGTATGCTGACAGCGTGACCTGTGCGGCTGGTGCAGTGTGGGAAAACTAACTGAAAAATCCCGACTTTCCTCACTTTATCCAACAAGCTCCAATCCAGTGTATGCCTTTCCTTTCGCTTGAGTTGGTTGTTTGTTTTTAAAGTGCTTTGATTCTTTGGAATTCAGATTTACCAGACCACTGACCAAGCCCAGACCTGGATTCTCACAGCACAGCGCTGATTTGTCTGGTCCTCATTAGCACCTGGTCTGCATTAGATGCATTAAGAAAATGAATCCTCAACTGAAGCTCCAGCAGTTTGACACAAAAAAAAACCACCCATGAAAAAACCAAAATGTTGAATAACCTCATGAAAATGGAAAGTTCTCAGGTAGCATCAGAGGAAGCCAAAAATCTTCTATCAAAACAAGGGCTGAGGATGCACAATCCAAATGGACCTGTCTGGAACAGGATATCCCTGCTTCCTGGGCTCAGCTTAGAGGAGCCAGCACATGTGCTGAGTTATGTGTGACCAACACCAAGTCAGCTGGGAGCAGCTCCGAGTGTTTGTGAGTGGGTAACAACCACAGCAAAGGTGTGTGTGATTGCTGAAGTGCCTGAACCTCTGACAGGGTAAATCAGTTCTGCATGGAGCCTGTTGCAGGCAGGGAGCACACCTTCAGCATGAAGGGCCTTTCCCAGCCACCAGCTGATGCCTGTGCCTCAGATCACTGCCCGTAACCAGGCAGCAGAGGAGCTTGAGGATGGAGCCTGCGTGTGCCTGAGCCTCTGCGATGGGGTTGCTGGTGGGAGCTCACCCTCCCTGGAGCCGGTCGGACGGGGCATGTGTGTGTAAAAGTGCACACACACATGCACACTCGTACTCAGTGGCATCCCCACCAAGCCCTCAGCACCCTTGCTGACAGCCCGTGGCTCCAGGAGGTGTGTGCAGGGAAGCAGCTGCCATTGCCTCTTCTGTAGGTGATGCAGTTTCGTGTCCCCACCAGGGTCATTAGTCCCTCACACCACAGAAACTATGAAGACAGCGATGAACCGGTCTGTGCCCTGACCCAGCCGGTGCCTGGCTCAGCCCCTCGTACAGGTGGGCTGTGGGCAGCAGCAAAGAGGGGTCTGGGGTGCTGAAGAAGGCATGGAGGGGCCTGTGGCATCCCTGAAGACTTGTATGACAAACACATTGGCTTTTGTCTCTGGTACCGTATGAGCCTCTGTGTGACCCCCAGTCCCTTCTGCCCACCCAGCAGCGGGTGCCACCAGACACCCCCAGCCTGGGGCAGGGCCACGGTGGGACAGCAGCACAGAAGGGCTCCTGCCTCTGAGTTTCTGAGCTTGGAGCCCAAGGCTGTTCTGCAGGTGCCCGAGGCTGTGAAGGAGAAGGGATTTCCACCCCTGCTGCTGCTTGCTCCTGCTCCCCTCCCCCAGCACACAGAGGCTGAGCTGCCGCAGGGTTTTTTCCTGGACACCCACCAGCAACCTGAGACTTTCCTTTTCAGGTTGCATTTCACTTTGTACATGATCTTTCATGCTGTAGGACAGTGAGAAGGGGACTGTGCCAGGGGCAAAGCTGGGGGCTCTCCAGAGGGAGAAATCCCGGGGCACTCACTGTCTGCTACAACAGAAGGATGCTGCAAATCAGCCAAGATGCTTCACCCCACATGCCTGTCAAGGTGGACAAAGGAGGAGGAGAGAGGAGACAGGGAAGATCAGGGCATATCATCTCTCTCTCCCTGTGTTTTGCTGGTCTGTTAGATCTGCACATCAGACTCTCCCATCGCCTATGTGTGGGGTTGCAATACACCTCAGGAGAAACTAGGTAGAGATACACTATTGGCTATTTCAGATGCGGTGTGTCATCTAGCAGGCTGTATATATCACAGCGAACGCAGGGACTGCTCAGTCTCTGAGCAAAGCTGCTGCGGTGCACAGCTCAGAGATACTTTGAGGATGGAAGGGAAAGAGAACAGCAGCCCTTGCTTTTTCTGATGCTGACAGGCTCTGAAAATGTCTGGGAAACAGAGACCTGATGGATGAAGGACTATATGGCAAATCAGTAAGGCAGATTTCCGAGGAGAAATTGTGGGAGAGAAGCAGAACAGTGCCAGAAAGGTACTAGGATTTCTTCCTGGGCATAGAGAGAATGTGTTTGGGGATTTCTGATACTCCAGCATCCAAATCAGCTCCTATATGTAGGACCTATGGGACTGAAAAAGGACAGCAGCTGGAGAGTTCCTGGGGCGAAACTCTCATGTAACCAGCACAGGAAGGATCCTTTTGACTCTTTTATGCCATTTGCAACCATGGGGCTGCAAACGTGTGTGTCCCCTCCTGCAACCACCACCTTCAGCACCTGAGCGGCTGGGGCGGAGGGCAGAGCCTGCCTGGGCGCCCGCACGGCGCTGGCGCTTTGCTTCCCGAGCCATGAGCAGGCACACGTGGTTTCCTTTGCAGTACATCTCCAAGCCCTTCTGGAGAGCAGAGACTCACAACACCACCAACTTCTTCTCTACACTGTACAGCTTCCCCAACCAGTCCTTCTTCCACAGTGGTCTGGACCTGGAGGACCTGGGGGACTTTGGCAGTGGGACCAAGTATGAGGGTGAGTCGCAGAGCGGGACGGTGAAGGCGCTGCTGATAGTCGCCTACTCTGTGATCATCTGCATCTCGCTCTTTGGCAACATCCTGGTGTGCCACGTGGTGATCAAGAACAAGAGGATGCACTCTGCCACCAGCCTCTTCATCGTCAACCTGGCTGTGGCCGACGTGATGATCACGGTCCTGAACACCCCCTTCACGCTGGTGAGCATCTGCCCGGGCTGTGTGTGTGGCTGTGTGTGTGCTGTGTGGCAGCTGTGTACAGCCACACCGGACAGCTGGCATCAGGGTAACAGGGGAGCTTCCATTCGGATCCCACCCCTCTCATTTTGCCTCTGGGACAAGCTGCACCCATGCCCCCCGACACCCCTCGCATGCAGGCAGGGCTGGGCGAGCAGAGGGCTACACGTGCCCCCACCCCGCAGTCCCCTCGGGGGGCATCGCTCCCCACAGCTTTCCTCCCTGCCCCGGGGACAGAGGCAAGGTGCAGATGGCAAAGCCTTCGTGGGGAGGGAAGCAGGGAAGAGTTTGGTGATGAACTGCTGACTTCCTGCAGCAGCACTGCGAGCGGGCAGCCCTCGCCATGCTGACCTGGGGAAAGCTGCGAGGTGCGTGCTGAGCCCTGTCTGCTGGCACGCTGCTAACTCAGGCTGCAAACAGCGGCTGGTGCCCCTTGTGTGTTATTAAATAACACAAGGTGCAAAGAAACACTGAAGGAATGAGCTGGGAAGAATGAAAGGGATTAATTTCTTGCCCCCCGTCGCAGTCGATGAAGAACACGCGAGCAGGACTATAGCTGGGACGGCCGGTCCCGACATAGCCCAGTCCCGCTGCCCCGTCCTTGCCCCGGGCTGTTCTGCCTGCCAGCGCCCGTTCCCGAATTACCCGTTTAATTCACCCCTTCTAAGTGGATCTTGTTTCTTTGGTGGGATGTCTGTGCCTCGCTCCCATGGGGTTTGCATCCCGTAACCGGTTCTGGGAGGGATAATGCCCTCTTGTGTGTTCGGCAGCAACAGCAGCGAGTGGTGAAACCCCTGTGCTGGCTCTTCGGAAGGAGCTTCACACCCCTCCAGAGATGGGCACGCTCGCTGCACGTTCAGGGATGGACTCATTGCTACCAGAGTGGTCTCCGTATGGAAATTAATTAGCTTCATTGGAAACAGATTGGCTGGTCTTGAGTAATGATGCTGTGCGGACAGATGTTTTGTAGTAAATTTGCTTTAGTTCCAATTAGCTTAATCTGCTTCCAGAATGAGTGGCTTTAATTTGGAATAAATATTGTGCAGTTAGGAATAATGAGGGAGCGAGGCAACCGCCGTGGTTTGGAATAATCTCGGCAGGAAAGCCACAATCAGCAACAGCTCTGTGGGAATGTGTAAGGAATGCTGGGCTGGCCGGCACGGCCCCCTGGGGGGGGCTTTAACCCCCTTCCCATCCCACCCAGCTCAGCAGGGATGCTCCGCAGACACAGACCCCAGCTCAGAGGGGTTATCTTGTACTTCAGTGGTCTTGTCTTTCATTAACTGATCTCAGTAAGTTTTGAACCCAGGCAGCCTTCAGCATCCACTGATCCCAAGGTCCAGCTGTTCCAAAGGAGGCGAACTGCTGGATCTCCCTGCAGAGCCTCATCAGGGAGCCAGGCTGGGACCCTCCTGCCCTTCCCAGCAGGTCCATGTCTCAACTACACACACACATGTGCAGCGCACGGCTCAGGAACTTCTGTTTCCTCAGCAGGATCAATCACACCTCTCCACGGTCACGGTCTCCCCAGTAAACCCAGTCTAATGCACCCACAAAACACAGGGAAGCCGTATCAGCAGCTTTCTTCCCACCGTGCCTGGGGGAGCCTATTTGCTGCTCCTCTGGTACTGTGCACTGTTTTAACCCCCTTTTGCTTGACCTTCAGGTGCGGTTTGTGAGCAGTACCTGGGTTTTTGGGAAGCTGATGTGCCATGTGAGCCGGTTCGTGCAGTACTGCTCCGTGCATGTGTCTGTGCTGACCCTTGCTGCTATCGCTCTGGATCGCCATCAGGTATGGGACACAAGTCACCCCTGGGAAACCAGCTTTGTCCTGGGAATCAGGGAAGGAGGGAGGGTTCGGGCTTGCATGGTGGCAGACAGGAACCTGTGGGACTTTTTTTCACAGTGAGGGTGACCAGAGCAGGCTGCCCAGGGAGGCTGCAGAGTCTCTGTCCTGGGAGAAACTCAAAGCCCAACCAGGAGTAATCCTGAGCATCCAGCTCTGCTCTGCACGGGGACAGGACCAGACCATCTCTGGGGGTCCCAGCCCAGCTCAGCCTCCCAGGGCTGTGCAGCCCTGACAGTGTGGTGGGGACGGATCCCAAAGCACGAATGCCAGTGCCAGTAGCTCAGCATTTGTGCAGGAAGAGTCTCACAGATTCCAGGCTTGCCCCGTTACCACATAGGGACCAGTACAGGACTGGAGGTAGTGAGAACTATGTCGGGCATGTCCAGTTCCTGCTGAGAAATCCTCCCCTCCCCCTCCTTTTGGCCAATACCAACCAGGAGGACCTCGCTGGTCAGGCAGCGGGTGCAAACCCAAGGGCTTCCCTGGAGTGTAATGCAGGGTGCAGTTTTTGCTGGAGCTGACAGATGCGGAGTGCTGGTGGGATGGACCCTTGGGCCCCGCAAGGTGTGTGCTGGGCAGACCACCTTTTAGTAGTGGTGCTGGAGTCATGGAAATGGAAATGGCTGCTGCTGAAAAGCAGCTCCAGGTGACAAATGACAGCCTAGGTGAAGCTCAAAACAAGAAGAGATTCCACCCAACCACCTGGGATGTGCTCCATCCCGTGTCAGGAAGTCATGGTGACAGTCAGAGCATCCACCAGCCTTTCCTGTTGTTTTTCCCCCAGAGAGCTTGGGGTTCTGTCACTCCTTGTGCCACACTGCAGCTCCTGAAAGAGAAGTGTTTTGGTAATGATTCATTTTAATCAGTGGACTCGGGGATGGTTGCAAGGCATGGCTATGTATCAGTAAGTGTTTGTTTAATTGAGGATATAATACCTGCCTTTAAATCCTGCAGAGTAGGGATTAGCTGGTGTGGCCCAAGGAGGTAAAAATAGAAGGAGATGTCACTGAGCATGGAGGAATCAGCACTCGCCTGTAAAAGCATCGTTAGTGCTGAGAGCTACTGGAGCAGGGCTGCTCCAGGGTGGTTGTAGAAGCTTGATTAAGTAGATATTAATAATGAGACTAGAAAAGACATGCATAAAATACCAGAGACTTCATCAGCCAAGAGATCGTTTGGGTGACATAATAGATCTTTAATTGTTCTTTCATTGCCTCATATAATCACCCCTGGTGTGTGTGGCTCAGTGGATACCGAACCACCACGATCCCCGAAGTGAAGCCGATGGCAATGCTGGTTCTCTGCTCAGGGCCCACAGCACCCCTTCGTACTCGCAGGACCCCCTGCCCTTCCCTTGGCCCCCGCAGCCCAGGACTCTGCCTTTCACACCAGAGGGATGGAGAGCTGCTGCAGCTCTTCCAGCTGCAGTGTGAGGCTGAGTGACCAAGACGTGGTCCAATGGCATAGCTGCCCTCAGCAGCACACACAGACACACAGCACATGGTGCTGTAGGCAGCACAGCAAAGGGCAAACCATGAGCATAAAGGAGACTGTGCCTCAAGGCTCCTTCACCAGGGCTTTCCAGCACGCCGTGAATCCATCTGGCACGTCCACTGAATGCCAAACACGGACGTGGGTAATGCCAGATGCGCTTGTTTCTGACACCTGCAGCTGGTGTCTGTCAGCCGAAGGGGCTGGAAATCCTCAGGGTGGGTTCTTCTCCGCAGGTTATCATGCACCCTCTGAAGCCACGCATGTCCATGGTGAAAGGAGGGATCTGCATCATTGTCATCTGGGTTATGGCCAGCTGCTTCTCACTGCCTCATGCCATTTATCAGACCCTGACGAGATTTTACATCGGGTAAGACGTTTGCACTCTATTTATTTATTTAATAGTACACAGCTTAACCAAAGCCCCACAGGCTCTAAGGCATCTCCCCATCTGTGCTGCTGACAAAGGATGGTGACAGGAGGAAGGAAGTCTTCCTTCTTTGTGGCCAGGCGGGGTGTCTCTCTCAGAAGGGCAGTGAGAATCACCAGTGTGGCTTTCAGGCCTGTCTGTTAGTTGATTTTGGCTCAGGGGTTCAGCCCTGAGTTTCCACCTGGCACAGAAGAGAGGTACTCCTCTTCATTAGGGTGCACGGGTGTCAATAAGGATTGTTCTTTTCTTTTCCTGGAGATGTGTTTAACATCTTTGCTGGGGCCAAAGGTCAAAGGTAAAGCAAACTTCTCGACTGAAAGCAGCACTGGCCTGTGTTGTGGAATGAGTTCTGCACCTCTGCTGAAACTGGGACCATCGGATGCTGGTTCTCCAGGCATGGTGTGCTTCTGGCAGTGCCACTGACAGGTCTTTCTCTCTTTGATCTTCAGGAACAGAACGATACGAATGGTCTGTCTCCCCAGCTTCCCTCCTCCTGCTGACCTTTTCTGGAAGTATCTGGACTTGACTACTTTTGTTCTCTTGTATGTCCTGCCCTTGCTTGTGATCTCCATCACATACACCATGGTGGCCAAGAAGCTCTGGCTGAGAAACGCCATTGGGGACCTCACCATGGAGCAGTACTATGCCCATCAGCGGAAAAAGAAGATGACGCTGAAGATGCTGATGGTGGTGGTGATTGTGTTTGCAGTGTGCTGGTTCCCCCTCAACTGCTACGTGGTGTTGATCTCCTGCAGAGCCATCCACAGCAGCAACGCGCTCTACTTTGCTTTCCACTGGTTTGCCATGAGCAGCACCTGCTACAACCCCTTCATCTACTGCTGGCTCAATGAGAGCTTCAGGTCCGAGCTCAAGTCCCTGCTGTGTGTGTGCCGGCGACGGAGTGCAGCCCCGGGACACGCTCTGCAGGCCATCTCCCCCCCTTTCAGGCACGCCTGGGTTGAGAACTGCCCTTACACAAGGGGCAGCGCCTGCCAGAAGGCAAGGGCATCCTTCCAGGGCAACTCTGCCAAGACTGACATCTCCAGCGTGCAGCCCATTGTGGCAGAGAGCTGAACCCTGGGTCTGATGGCCATGCCGTGCCAGACTGCGCAACCACAGGAAAAAGGGAGTTGGAGAGACTGCTGGGGACTGTCCTGGACCTTATCCAGACTGAATTTCAAAATGCTCCGGGGATGGACTGCCTGCCCCTGGGGTCTGAGTGAGGGGCACTGAGGGAAATCCTGTACCAGCACACAGCATCTGTCACAGCCTGAGCGAGTAAGGGATGCCGATGGTACTCATGCCAACTGGTGCTCACTGGTTTGAAGCAGATGGCTGTTCCTCCTTACAGAAACACTGTACCAATTCCTTCTTTTTAGTATTTGTAATTTGCTTGAGACAAGGGATATTTACAGCCCTTCTCACATTTACACCCGCAGCACCTCAGCCCTGTCCTCCGCTGTTCAGAGCCAGCACAGCTCTGCCTGTCCGTGCCCAAATGTGCTCCTCACTGTGTGAGCGCTGTCATCTGTAGGCAAGACAAGGACTGGGTGAGGGAGCGCTGCCTGAGGGAGACACACACACACCCACCTGCCCCTCCCCCCTGAAAGCACGCACCCCGTTGCTGTGCTGGGATGGACCGAACGCCTGCTCGCCTCCAGTCACCCAGAGACCAGAAATGGCTCCAGAAGAATTTTTCTTCCTCTGCACTTGCTGCCCCATGTATTTCTGTTATCTACACAGGAGATACCACCTTGTAAGTCAAATGTTGGCAGTCAAAATCCCTTTATGAGGCTTGTGCCTCATTCTGAAGCCAGTTTGAGTCTAACAGTGTCCTGTCCACTGGTCCCAGCTTGTTAAGCTGGTTGGCTCCAGGGCAGCTCCCCAGGCTGTATGGCAATGGCCCATTGGGTATACCCTGAGGAGGCTGCTGGGGGCTGATGGGCTTCAGAGACCAACCGCCCAAACTGGGGTGGTCGGTGGCAGGCCAGGGCTGGGCACTGGGCTGTGGCCAGTTTCTCCAGTGCTGGGAGCGCAGGCTCGCCATGTGCACACAAACCAGGGTGTTGTTCTGAGGGAGCAGCAGAGTCAGGTAAGGGCTTGAAGGGCCACGCAGATAGGCTGCACAAAGGCAGCTCGTTACCTGTTCCATGAAAGGCAGGA
This sequence comes from Laterallus jamaicensis coturniculus, assembly GCA_022605575.1. Taxonomy (NCBI): domain Eukaryota; kingdom Metazoa; phylum Chordata; class Aves; order Gruiformes; family Rallidae; genus Laterallus; species Laterallus jamaicensis. The sequence continues at coordinate 444,606 of JAKCOX010000148.1, forward strand.
TGGGTAAGGGTAAACCCGGTGTGCAGGCAGAGTCTGGTGTATATACAGTGCCAGGATGTGTCTGCAGATGAGGGATGTTGGCCTGTAGGTACCTGTTCTGCTGATACATGCCAGGCTTTCTTAGTGTCTCTGGGCTCTCCCTCCACGATGTCTCACATCATTTCCTAAGAAAACTGTAACTTGACATGTTCTGATGTGGGTGACCGACATTTCTTTAAAGTCTAAATTATTTTCAGTTTCAATGACATTTTATTTTTCACCAGTGTAAAAATGAGCTCTTTCCTTCGTGGTGTGTCAGCCTGTCTGTCTGTCCTGGAGGCAACTGTCTGGCCAGCAGTGACGGCTGTTCAGCAGCCACAGAGCAGGACCCGCTGCTCTGCCAGACATGGAACTCACGGTGTCAGGAATGGAGCTGCGGCTTTTAAAACCAGAAGGCAGGAGACAGAAAAAGTTCCACTAGCAAGAGAGCCCCCTCGTAGCCCTTTATGCACCCCCCTGCTCAGTAAAACCAAGCATCTGATAATGTGCCACAACAGTTCCCTCAGAAACTGGTACCCGTGTTCCTGCTGGGTGCTTTGGGCAGCATTTATCCCATTCCAAGCAGCAGCCCCACATGTGTCGGGGAACAGCTGGGATTCCTCGGCGCGGGGCTCGAGTGGGCGCATGGTGCCTGCACAGCCGGTGCTGGCAGCTGCCTGTCTGAGGGGGGGTGGCCCATCATCTCAGAGCTGGATTTGGAGGGGCAGTCAGAGGTATCCAGTGGGAGCGTGGGGCCAACTCCAGACTACTGGCCGTGAAACCTCACCAAAGCTGCACTTTTCCTCTCAAAGAATAACCAGTTTCCTTTTCTGTGTGCATTCAGTGCCAGCTTGGCCTTCCCCATGGCGAAGGATTAATCCTCAAAAGGCAGCAAAAGGAAACAATTTTCACCTTCCCATGCAAGATAACACGGACTGTGCTTCCACAGCTCGGCGCTTCCCCTGGGGACTGGCCGCTCGCTCCAGCCACAGGTCTGGGTGATGACTGTTTACGTTTGGAAATCGAGATGTTTGGACAGGTACAAAACTGCTGGCGTGTGATCTGAGGACAGGTTTGCATCTAAAAAATGTGTAGCACAGACCTTCCTTCTTCCCCAGATAACTGGGGGTGGGGGGCAGAACACTGGCCGTGAGGAGCTGAGACCTCACGTTGCTCGAGACACTGCAGGTCACGCAGGTACTTCCAATGTGGGTGCTCCAGCACAGGCCCCCCCCTCACAAACACGAGGGCTCATCCCCACCCCACACCTGTGGGAATCGCCCTGCAGAGAGATGTCCTCAGGCAGGAAATGGAATTGGGGAAGCCCTCGAGACTCAGGTGGCTTCTCTGACTCGCCTGCAGGAACTGTGTTCAGCAGCCCTGCTCCGGTGGGGTTACTGTGCCAGCGCTCAGTGTGACCCAGGGGATATGAGCAGAGCTGATGGGAGCCAGCACAGCAGAGGCAGAGGTCAGAGCCTCTTGGTTTAGGTTACTAGTAAATAGCAGCGTCAGCCTGACCAAGGTGGGGGTTTTCTATCTGGAAAACTTGGCAATCACACCACTGGGAATGGTGTTTCCACATGGAAACTGGCCGGAGGGTTTCTGTAAACAAGGTGTCGCTTACTAAAAAACCAAGCCAGCTGCAAAACCAGGTACAACAGTGTTGAGTGAGCTGGTGAAATGTCCCCTCCTTCTGATGCTGTTCTTGTTGCACTGGGACAGTTCGGTGTCCATGGTTTGCATGGGTATCCCAGCACCCTCGCAGAGACCTGCTGCAACTTGTTACTCTGAAAAAGTAAACTGAACAGTCTGTCCCTGAAGCTCATCATTTTCATAGGATGGCAAGCTGGGTCCGTCTGCCTTTGCAGGGAGGGGTGGGCAGTGCACACCAAGGTCAGATGCCCAGCCGGCCTGGGTGATGGCGATAGGCATGCTGGGGTGTCCCTGCCCTGGCACTGTTTCTCTAAGGGGCGGTTTGCTTGCAGGTGCTGGTTCCTGAGCTGATCCTCAGAAGGGGTCTGAAAGCTGCCTTCACCAGAAACAGTGCTTCCCTGGGGTTCTGTAGGAGCGCTCGTTGCTGTAAAAGCATGGCAAACTTCGCCCTCACCACATGCAGCCTTCGGCTGGATGCTCTTGCTCTAAACGGGCTCTGTCAGAATCTCCGTGCGGTTGTACTTCAAGAAGATTTGATTCACCAATGTCTTTTGGGGGCTGGTAACAGCCAAATAACATCTGGCTCAGGACGCCCTGTCTCCTGTAGGCTTTGCATAGCATTTTAAGTTCCGAAAGTGAGCTGTTCCCTCCTACAAGAGGATTAACAAGAAAGCACAGGCTGCTGGGCCTGGCAGTCTCAAAACCATGACCAAAACTTACGCCTGACTGTGTTTTGACATCCTTCAGCATGAAAAGCCCTTTGTAGGAAGCAGAGCTATGATTACCCAGATGAGGAGTCAGCTGTGGACGTGTGCCGACTATAAACGCTGCTCCTTTCCTGTGCAATTCAGTACGGCTCCATGCGGTAAACAGCTGGCCTGGCAGCACTGCTCTTTGCCTGGACAGCAGCATGGGGGCATCTGACTTGGATTTGATCCTCGCTCCCCAATAAACACTTCCAGGAGGGGAAGCACAACCCAGTTCCTTGTGTGTTTCTCCCAAGAGCTCCTCGAGGAGCTCTGAGGAGTTTGCCACCAAGCCAACAGGGTGGAAGCGGGCAGCGCCACGGCTGCTGCGCCTTGGCCAGGGTTGCTGTGAAATGGGTTAACAAAGTCCTGTTTGCCTGAAGGGAGCTGCCTGGTGACACCATGGGCAGTGCGATCACACCAGACCTGGTCACTGAGCAGAGCCGGGGGTCTGAGCCCCATGGCCCCACTGGGGAGCCTGCTGCATCCGCCCCAGCTCCACACCTACCCAAATGGAAGCAGAATGCCAGGCATGGAGCCCATTCCTACATTAAAACACCCCTTCGGTGAGGAGAGCATTCAAATCACATGACTCTGCAACCAAAAGAACATTTTACTCCCATCCCTGGCGAGCCGGCGCCGGTTTCTCTTCTCTGAGGACTTTACTAGCAGTGTAAGGAACTCGCTGCTGTGACTCGTTCAGCAGGTTCTAACCAGCTTCCTGCCGCTCCAGAGGGTCAGTGGCTGCGTGGGGCTGATGCCAGCGAGCGTGGCCCTGAGCATGGTGCCAGGCAGTGAGGCCACATGGCGCAGTGGCCGTGGCAGCCTGTCTGGCTGTGTGCTGGAGGGTGGCTCCAGGGCCCGTGGCAGGGAGAGAAGGAAACGTCTCTGCTTCACTGCCGTGCTGGATGCTGACCTGCGCATGGCTGGGGCTCGGTGTGCCACAGTGGCTGGCAGAGGTTGAACAGCATGCAGTGGTGCTGGGAGAGAGTGGGCTGGTTCAGCCTGGAGAAGAAAAGGCTTCAGGGGGATCTTATAGCTCCTTCCAGTCCCTGAGAGGTGCCTACAAGGAAGCTGGGGAAGAACTGCTCCTGAGGGCATGGAGCGATAGGATGAGGGGTGATGGTTTTAAACTGGAAAAGGGGAGATTGAGGTGGGTTATTAGGAAAAAGTTCTTCAATGTGAGGATGGTACACGACTGGAACAGGTTGCCCAGAGACATAGTGGAGGCCCCAATGCTGGAGGTCGGGCTTGACTGGGCTCTGAGAGACCTGATCTAGTGAAGATGTCCCTGCTCACTGCAGGGTGGGACTAAATGGCCTCTAAAGGTCCCTTCCAACCTTACACATTCTGGGACACTCTGATTCTACGAAACCAGAACAAGACCTCTCTGAAAGAGGTGTCTTGAATTTTTATTTTTTTTTTTTCCCCTTGGAGATAAAAGATGTGCTCTCAGGAGCATCGCTCGCTGGGGAATGATAGCGTCATGCAGCACAACACGAACACCCGCCACTCTGCGTAACGTAGGTGCAGCAAGCTTGGCAATAACTTCTCTTAATGTGGAACTGTCTTTTCTGTGTGCAAATCGTCTGTGCCACGCTGCACAATGCTGCAGAAACAACCTCCTTGATTTTCCATATGTTACTTGAAAAGAAAAAAAAATCAAAATCAGAGATCTGAAGATGCCGTTGCTTCACATGGGTGAGATGCTCCTCCTGGAGCTAAAGCTAAAACCAGCAGAAACTGATTCTCTTCCATCCTCTGTAACTTGGTCCTTGAACGGGGAAGCCCTCACTGATTCCAGGCAGGTCTGGTGCAGAGAAACGGTGTTTGCTCCGTGAGTTGCCCCTGGTGTGGGTGGGAAAGGGGACGCAGGTGTCCCCCATCTTGCTGCCGTGGGACATGGTGCCCCAAGCTGCTGGGGGGTCAACCACATCCCGAGCTGTTCGAACCATGCTGGTTAATTGTGTCCCACCCAAGCACAAAGCATGGTGGCTCTCTCCTGACCAGTCTGGGAGGGGTAGGAAGAGCTGTGTGTGAGCGAGAGAGGTGGGGAAATGGGCCTGTCACTCAGGGACTGCCCCATTTTGCCCCTGGGGACGTTTTCTGCCTCCCAAACATGTCAGGCCACCCAGGCATATTTAGACTCAGTTTAGGTTCGTTGCTATTATGAAATAATCCAGCCCTAATTGTGCAGGAGGTAAGCTTGCCATGGGGTAATTATTAGCTAATTGCATAACTCTCAAGCTGGTAGAGCCAATAGCAGTGTAACTTCCCTTGTGGACTTTGTCCATTTCTTGAATTTCTGAACAGTGACTCAGTCAAGAATTGCTCCTTGTCGAGGACTTTTTTCTGTACAAGAAAGGTGCCGATGCTCACGGTGCCGTTACTTGCACGGCGATCGGAGCCCAGCGAGGCAAGGAAGAGTGGGCCTGACAAAACAGCAACACAAGAAGGTTTTTGCCTAGGAGAACAAAACTCTGGCTGGAAAATCCTGATCTGTGCCATCTGCTCCAGCCCTTACACTGTCCCTGATGCACTCCCATTTTTAAAGTTCTGACAAGAAGTGGAGAAGGGTCAATCGGGTTTGCATTGACGTTCACCTCTCAGATCGGGCATAAAGCCATCCCATTGATCGCTTAAGATCCCACAGGCTGTTTATTGGCACAGTGCTGCTCCTGCCACCACAGAGAGATGAGGGAGTCTGCCTTCAAAGAGACGCTGAGATGAGGAGCCAGGCAGGGATGGGGCTGCTGGGAACCAGCAAGACGTGTGGGCTGCCAGGCAGCGCCCCACGCGTGCTGCGCCATGGCCTGTCTCGCCTGCCGCAGCCCCTGAGGCCTGGCCGCAGCCTGGAGCCTGTCCCACTGCGGTCCCGGCATTGCTGGAGGTCTTGCAATTCCTGTTAATATTAGCATGACACTCCTCGTTTTGTTTCATTGGTACCAGTGCACTCTGCTGCTTCAGCTGGCACCTCTGTGCCTGTGCTGGAACACCAGCCTTTATTCCCCCCCATGGTTTGCTGTGCTTCACTCCAGAACGTTCTGTGGGGCACGGAGAGCTCTGGGATGGGAAGAGCTGACTGCCCTGACCCCGCCAGCTCAACCCCCCTGAGTGACCCATTGGAAGTATCTCCTGTAGGCTTGGCCTTGCTGATCCAAAGCACCTTAAGGGAAGTTCTGCATTAAATAATGATAAAAATGCAGCAGGATTCCTCCATGCGAAGGCTTCTGTGAGGCCCGGAGCTGAGATGCTCGTCATTAATGACCAGTTCCGAACGAGAGCCACGGAGAAGCACAACAGCCACTGCCTGTGAACAGCACGAGGAGCTGCCGGGTGTTGCCAGCTGCAGGGTGTTGCCGGTAGCTCTCCTGTCTGACCCCTAACAAGCCATGCTGTGGAGGATTTCTTGTGGCATGATGACAGACACTGCCACGGCTTGAACGTTATCCCAGCTTCAGACAAACGTTTGCGTTTCAATTTAACTCTGCAGCTTGGGACAAACGTCTGATTTGTTTTCAGGGTGGTGAGAAACCGTCGGAGCATCCCGGGGCTGGGAATGACCCGGTGGGGGAGAGCGGGGTCCCCTCGGGTGCCGGTGGGGGAGAGTGGGGTCCCCCCGGGTGCCGGCTCCGCGCTGTGCGTCTCGGGGCCCTGGAACAGGCCAGGACCTGCGGAGCCGGGTGCGGACACGTCGCTCTGTGAAACCCTGTTTGCGTTTCGGGGCCGAGGGGCGCTTCCCCGGGAGGAGGACAGACGCCCGCGGGGACAGGCGCGTTTGGGCAGCCGGGGGCTCGGGGCGGCTCCGGGCAGCACCGACCCGGCGCTGGAGCAGCGGGAAGGCGGCTGCGGGCCGGCTCCAGCGCGGCGCCTCGGGGGCTGCTGCCGGGTGCTCGCCTGCGGAACGGGCCGGGCCGGGCCGGGCTCCCTGGCGGCTTCCGCGGGGCGGTGTCGGGACGGAACCGGCGGGGTTGGGGGGCGCTGAGGGGGGTTGGGGGGCTGGGAGGGGTCGGAGGGGCAGGGGTGCGGGGGCCGCCCCGGGGCCGTGCCCAGCGCCGGCAGCAGGTCTGCGCTGAGCCGGCTCCGCCCGCCCCTCGAAGAGCAGACGCGGTCCGGTCCGGTCCGGCACGGCACGGCTGGGCTCGGCTCGGCTCGGCACGGCACGGCTGGGCTCGGCTCGGCACGGTTCGGCCCGGCTCGGCTCGGCTCGGCACGGCACGGCTGGGCTCGGCTCGGCTCGGCACGGCCCGGCTCGGCTGGGCCCGGCTCGGCTCGGCACGGCATGGCTCGGCTCGGTCCGGCCCGGCTCGGCCCGGCTCGGCTCGGGCCGTGTCTGCTCTTCGCCCCCAACCCCGCCGGTCCCGTCCCGCCGCCGCCCCGCGGAAGCCGCCAGGGGGCGCTGTGGCACCGGCCCCGCCGCGGGGGCTCCGGGAGCGCCCGGTGCGGGCCCCGCCTTTCCCCGCAGCCAGCGGGCCCGGGGCGGCTGTGCCCGGCTCTGGCCCCGCCGCGCCAGGCGGGCAGCAAGCTCCCGAAAGGGTCCGGGCACGGGGGGGGAGCCCCTTCCCCGTGAGTAGACGGGGTTCTGGGGCTCGAGCCTGGAGGAGACCCAGGGGTGACCTCATCACTGGGTATCACTACGCAGAGGGCGAGGGGAGGGGGACAGAGCCAGGCTCTGCTCAGGGGTGGCAGCGACAGGACACGGGGCAGCGGGTGCAGCTGGAGCAGAGGAAGCTCCATGGGAATGTCAGGAGGAACCCTGTCCCTGTGAGGGTGATGGAGCCCTGGGACAGGCTGCACAGAGAGGCTGGGGAGTCTCCTGCTCTGGAGACATTCAAACCCACCTGGATGTGGGATTCAGTCTGGGTGATCCTGCTCTGGCTGAGGGTGGGACTGGATGACCTCTCCAGGTCCCTTCTGGCTCCTGATGCCCTGTGATTCTGTGACCCCCATCTGGAGCGTGCTCGGGAGGGTGTTCAGTGGGACCAGGTGGTGCTGGTTGGACAGGGTGAGACCAAGAGGCCAGGCCAAACCCGGAGCATCTTCCACCCACAGCAGGATGCAGAACCGGGATGGGCAGCGAGTTGGCCTGGTGCAACCCCCACCCCGGCACAGGGACTGGCTGCAGCCATCCCCCAGGGGCTCACATGAGAGCAGACCCCCCCGGCCAGGTGCATCATTCACTGCAAACACCCCTGTCCCCCAAACCGTGACCTGAGAGGGGCAACTTTATTGCCAGGCTGCTCGGGCAGCAGCAAGCAGGATGAAGGCTTTGTACACACAGTCCTCACTGAACAACTGGTTTCCAGTGGTGCTGTAGTGGGATGAGTGATGAGGGATCTCTGGGAGAACCTGAGAAATCGTACTGAAATAACGAGATTGAGAAACCAACACAAACTTGGGCACCAACTGCGAGCCCTTTAGCCACCCGCCACAGGAGACGAGATTATCGGTGTGTGACTCCTTCAGAGCGTGTCCCTGGAAGCCCACCTGCATGTCAGGAAAGCCCAGGGACACACCGGACACCCATCCTTTGTCAGGGATGTGCCTCAGCTCCAATCACCCGTTGCTAAGGCCAGTGCTGTACTTCTGGAGCTCTGCCTGCCGCCTTGGCAGCGCTCTCCTGCGCCTCAGGCACAGCACACAGCCGAGGAGTGCTGTATCTCAGCGGAGGGAACACAGTACAATACATACGATAAGGTAGCCCAGCGTCGAGCCCCTAATGCAGCCCAGCTGGATAACGGCACCGAGTCCTGAGTTCCCAGAAGTGACAGCACAGATCAGCAAAGGAAGCAGAGCTATTATGCTCAGAACACTTCGTTGACAGATCTTAACCAGCCAGCCTGGCAGAGAGGACCTTGGCAGAGGCTTTTGTACTCACAGCCATAAAGGACAATCAATAGAAAAGTTTAACTTCCTGGACCTGTGCTGAATACCAAGTTAGAGAAAGAGCACCTCATTATTATCCTGCTTTTCACAAGGAAGCCGTGGGCAGAGGAAATGTGACTCACTACAAACACTGGGATAAAAAGGCTCTGTGCACATGAACAAGTCGAGCACTTGCACGTAAGCTCCGCTGAGTGCCACTGTCCCATCCTCAATGAGTCTCAGGACAGTTCAGGATCCACTCCAAAAGTTTGTCACTGTGCAAACGACTAAAAATAGGTCTTGAGGGCTGCATTGCGATGGCCAGCCACAGCACAGAGTGGCCAGACACCAATAGACTGAGCTGAGAACTTGGGGCTCTTTGAAAGAGACAGGGTAGGTGACAAACTTCCCCTGAAGTTGAACCAAATGTTTATGGTATCAGTTTCCCTTCTCTGACACAGTGTTTCCAGCTCCTGATTTGTTAGTAATAACATTGCACCTAAATGTACACAAGAGCCCAGGATTGGTAAACACTTGCCCTGGGGAACTCAAAACAAGGAGATGCATCCCACAGGTCTTCTCCCCTGTCATTCACACATCTTCCTGAGTTTCCCTGCCTCTCTGAAGGCTGTTCCCAAAAACCTGCCAGCGTTCTTCTCCATGTCTGCTCACAAGTCAGCATCCTGCCTTTTGTCCTCTCTTCTCCTGGGCCCACTGCATTAGTCCCAAAATCACAGGACTGGGTAATTTTTATATGGAGAAGGGTGTGTGTTTCCATGGACAGACAGGGGAGAGGATGCCAACTTCAGGGTGCTATGGGGAAAGTGTCCCAAAAGGAGGTGTTGGCTTAGTCTTGTGAAAACAATGTGAAAGGTGACAACTTTAAGAAGTCTGTGGAGGAATAAAAAGGTACTGTCCCTCTTTGTCATGGGAGCGAATGGACAATGCTGAGATACGGGGGTCGGACTGATTTGGGAGGGCCAGAATGAAGAGCAAGGGCATGAGGCTGTATGGGATGCAGGGGAAAGAGGCACGTACCTCACTGCAGCCTTCCTGCATGCTCAGGGTCATGCCAGTAAAGCCCTGGAGAGATGGAGAAGTGAAGCCAGTGAGACTTGCCCATGGTGGCAGCGAGGCTGCTGTCATGGGGGGAGGGTGGGGGGTGGGAGTTCAGCCTGCTCTGACCCCAGGGGCCTGCAGCAGCTCCAGTGAGGCACCCCCATGGCAGAGGTGCTGGTTGAAAGAGTAACAACTCCACCAGAGACTTATCAGAACCAGGGGAGTCACAGATCCTTCCTGCCTGTTGCCTGTGCTGCAGCCAGCATCCCTCCACCGCCAAGGAGCAGCTTTCCTCCCTGTGCTGCTGCAGCCCGGACCATGCTGGATCCCTGGATGTGCTGTCCCTCAGCCTTCGTGCAGGGCCGCTGCCTCTGGGCTGGTTTTCTGAGTTTCCAGCCGTGGGATCAGGTCTTTCTGTTCATCCTTCTTGTTACACGGACACAAGTGGGAAGAAGGTTTCTTTTTGCATAAAAAGGCTTTAACCTAAAGCATGCTGAAGAGCAAGCCACACAGTTCTCATGATGTATTTCTTCTTTTCTCTCCCCTCCTTTTTTCCCTTTTAGGTAGAAATAACAATCAGAAGCATTATTAAAATTGATTTGAATCTGCCATCACCTGGAGCTGGAGTGACACTGCTGACAGCCGCTTTACCGCGTGCTGCTAGCTCCTGCTCTCCAGAGTTGTGTGATTCGCAGTGTTCGTGCTTCCTCAAGGAGGTCATCAGAAAGTTGAAAGTTGGTAAATTCAGAAAAATATCAGCCAAACAAGATTACTCACAGGCACTTCCCCAGGCTGCGCTCCTTGTGTTTGGAGAGATGCTTCAGGGCTCGGAGCCTGAAGCCGGAGCTCTGCAGGAAGGAACAACTTTTCCCACATCACAGTTGTTCCTCCTCTCTCTCTAGAGAGTTGAAGTGGACTCATGGGGAGAGAGACATCCCCACTGAAGACTATTTTCCTGCATGAGATGGAGCTGATGACTGCCCTACACGTAGAAACCCTCCCTGGGGTTTGGCCCACTCACCTGTGCATACAGCCAGGGGAAAGCACAGTGTCCTTACTGTCAGATGGGTGATGATGCATGAGCTGGCTAATTAGGGCTCACTGCTTGAAAAAATCAAACTGTTTTTCAAAGGACATATGTGCTTTTAGGTTCTGAAGTGCTGGGAGCTGTCAGGATGTCAGAGGAGATCGAGGATGCTATTGAGTAATGTAAGAAGAGGCATCGGGGCTTGTTGAACACAGCAACCCTGCCAGGTGTGATGGTGCCTGTCAGGTGTGATGGTGGTGGTGCCTGCCAGGTGTCAGCGTGTCCCTGAGCAAGCTGCAGCTCATCACCTCATCACCTGGGGCTTATTTCTAGGAGCCTGCTCCCCTCAGTATCTTTGGCTCCTCAGCATCCTGCTCTCCTCCTATGGCTCCCAGCAGATGGCTGGATCTATTGGGATCCATCACATCCAGCTCCTGGAGAAGGGTGAGCTTGTTGCTACAGTGTGGTTTGTTCTGGGGGGTTTCCTCTTCCTGAGTTTCTGAAGTTGGTCTCTTGTGCTGTGGGATGTGTAATGATGAGCTTCCTTAAGACATTTAAGAGAATAGGTGGTGAGATGCTAGCTTTGTTCTTCTATCTCTTGTTGTTGTGATCTGTTCCAAAAGGTGTTTTGGGGAAGCCCCCTTGATTTAGGCAGAGCTGGGCACTGAGGTGGCAGTCCAGGTGTAACCAGCTCACAGAAATTCAAGGACTGCTTCCCTTCCTCTGTGCCCTGAGAGCTGATCTCAGATGTGTTCTGGTGAACCTCTCTTTGAGATCTGAGGTGTTTCAGTTTCTTGCTCCCTCTGCTCAGAGGAGCTGGCTTCCACCCTGGGGCTCACTGCTAGGGCTAGAAGCTGACACGTCATTTTGTGGCTCCCCTCTTGAACAGATACCCTGCCCCAAATCTTGCCCCAGAATGTATTTTGTCTCCTGGAAGACTCTTTCAGTCTGTGTTTTAGCCTCTGCTGCTTTGGATTCCAAACATGAGCTTGGTCACTGTTGGGATTAAATATGATTGTGCTTCTCTGATTGTACTGGAGCGACTGGGCTTCTGGGCAGCAGCTCCCAGAACAGGCACCCAGCAACGTGTGGTGTGTGGTGCTTCAGCCCAGGAAGCTTGTGTGATGCACTAATGTCCCCGGTAATTAGAGTGTGTGTCTAGAAATGTCGGTTCAATTTTCTTTGTGGTCGGAGACTTTTAAGTGGACTAAATCATCCTGTTCTCTCCTGTGATAACGAATGCCTGGCTATTAACACGTGTTTTGCCCTCATTGCTGTGGCACCTCGTGTCTACTGCAAGAGAGTCACACAAGACTCTCAAAATATTTTATGGAGATTAGTTTCTATTAGAGAAGAGATCTATCCAGCAAAAGGAGTGACCGATCGTCATAGAAAAAGCTGTTATTTTTAAAGCTTAAAATACAAACTAGCACCATCAATCTTAAGCTGGAAAAAAGGGGTGAAAAATATTTTCCAGCAGCATCTCAAAAAAAACCCCTCCCATTTTGTGATGTTTTCCTACTGCTCTAAAGCTTTCTGAACAGGGATCTGCTGCTGCTCTTGGCAGAGAGCTCACTGGCGTGTTTCTTTGATCAGCACACAGACACCGAAGCGGGTGAAGCACACTGAGCTGTTCCTTTCCTCCTTGTCCCTGCTCTGGCTGCCTGGGCTCCCTTCCAGCTCTGGGTTGGACCCCCCTCTATCCTCAAACCACTCAGCCCATCAGCCTTGGCTCCGAGCCTTCCTCCTTAGCTTGGCCAGCCTGTGATGAGAAGCCCTTCCTGCCTCGGATGGGCCTTGTTGCTGCTCCGCAGGCCTCTTCCCTGGGGGGGTCTCTTCCTCTGGCACTGCTGGCAGGTGCTTGTCCCTTCCTGCTGTAGCCTGGGCATTCTAAAGGCTCTGTTTGCACTGCAATGTGGCTTGTTGATTTTAAAGCATTCAGACTTTATCTTAACACTGCTGCTAACGAGCGTGCCGGCCTCATGAGAGTGTGCTCTCCTTTTGCTCCTTCACAGTGCTGCCCACAGAGGATAGACAGGCCTGGAAGGTGAAGTGTGGACTTGCTGGAGCAGAGGGACCTCACAAGAGGGCTGGTGGTTTGCTAGCCCTGTGAAGTTGGGGGGGGGGGGGATTCCCCATGGCTTTTATTATTGACTTCAAAGACTATTGAAAAAAAAAAAATCTTTGAGCTCTGATCAGGGCCTTAAAAACACCTACACAGCTTCTCCTGGGGCTTTGGGATCAGGGAGGAGGATTCACCTTCCTGCGAGTGTCACTGGGCATTGGATGCTCTTGGGGCCTTTCAGGAGAGGTGCTACAGCTGTATCCAGCCACCATCTGAGGCTTACAGCTGAAATCCTGTCTCTGCTGATGGTCAGTGGTGGAACATAGGCCAAAAGAAGATTTACTTTCACTTGTCAATGTATTTTACTGATTTTCCAGTGATTAAGTTCTACTATGAAGTAGTTATTGGTTTGAAGCAACAAGAAGCAGTGATGGGGCTGTGCTGTCTTCAAACCCCTGGGCAGATGGGTGAGTCTATGTGGCCAGTACTGTCTGTGAGCCTCTCAAATCTCCTCAAATGACTGATCCTTTACCAAGACTCCAGTACAGGAAGGGGGTCTCATTAGAGCAGAATGGGTTAAAGAAGCTTGGAGAGACTCCTGGGAAAGCAGAAAAAAGGTTTCTGGGAAGATGGGTTTTACCTGGAAGAGTTTAAAAAAAGCTGTTCCAAAGAAGTGTATGCTTCAGCTTGTCTGAGCTGAGCCAGCATCAGGGTGGCATGAAGCCTGTGAGGAATAAATAGCAATGATGCTGTGAGTAGGCAATCAGTTACAAGCCATCAGCATTCCTCTGCTACTGTGTCATAAGGGGAGCTGAGCATCTGGGCAGCATCATTCCTGAAAAGGCCTAGCATCTGCCAGGGTGGGCAGAAAGCATGGCTTTGGGAGCCTTTGAGACCAGGGCTGGACCTGTCCCTGTACTTTGGATCAACTGTGAAGCTGTGTCAGTGTCTCATTCCACAAAGCCAGAGAGCAAGGCTCCCCTTCTCTGGTGAAAATGTGTGTGTACAGGCATGAATAGACGGGTCTTGCTTGAAATGTAAACCCCCCTCATGGATACTGAATGTGGAGGGCAAAGTGCTTCTGTCTTCTCAGAAACTGGTGGGATTAGCCCAGAAATGCATTTGGTCTGAGCTCTGAGGAGGTGTGATCACATCTTGGCAGCTGTTGCAGTCACCACCCTTCCACCAGCCTTGTAGCTGGAACTAATGGTCACTGAGCTGACACTTGTGGGACTTCCTTGTGCAGCCAGACCCAGAGGCTCATGTGGGTTGGGGATAACCAGGGTCTCTATTCCTAGAAGCAGAGACACGAGCCCCAAACCGTGTGCAGGGAACGTGCATCTCAGCAGCTCATCTATGGTTACACTCAATTTACTGGTGCTTCTCACCAGGAAATCACTGCTTGCAGGGAACACCAGCAGTACAGGCTCATGGCTGATCCAAGGACGTGTTTAAGTAGTGGAGGAGTTAAATTCTGGTGGGACAGCAGGGGTCAGTGGGATATAGTTCATGCACAGGCTTGGAGGCTGTGTGGTAATGGGTAAGATGCTGTCAGATGAGGCAACTGGAGCCCTACTCCACCCCAGCTCTGGACTGCTCACGTTCTGGCACAGGACCCTTCCCACTCCCTTCTTCTCCAGCCAGGAAAAACTCTGACAGGCACAGGCTTAGCTGGCTTTGCATATTTTTAGGTCTGGAAGCCTTGTGAGCTTTGAGGTGGCTTCCCCACAATGGCACCCGCTTCCCTGTGGCTGGTGGGACCATCTCTGCTGCGTCCTTCTCCCTCCTTTTCTCCTCTGCAGATGCTGAACGAGCTCTCTGGGGCAGGAGGGTGCAGCGTTCCCTTGCTGTGATTAATGGGCAGTGTGCTCAGAGCTAATAAGTGAGATGAGTCTTTAAAATAACACTCATCAAAGGGAAGAGCTGCTTGGTTGCTAATTTATGAGGGAGAGTTGTTCCCCTCCCACTGTGGGCTGATAATCCGGAACTGACTCACTGACTAAAATTGTTTAAACCATCGTATTCCTGAAGTATTACATTTCAGGTCGGGTCTTAAAGGGCCAGTAGCACAACTGGCTGACACCCTCACCCGTGTGCCACCACCGGTCTTGAGGGAATGTTGCAGCAGCAGGAGCCACCTCAAGAAGCTCTAGCCCTCGAAGGCACCTCTGTTTGCTCCTAAGAATCCCCACTTCCTCTGTTCCACGTGCTTTGAAAGAGGCAGCAATGTGTAGGAAGCTGGGAATTTGGATGGGACACAGAGGAGCTTCCTCCCAGCAGCCTTCTGAAGGGATTGATGAGGCAAGCTCTGACAAGGCATGTCAGGTACCCCTGGGCAGAGCTGGAGTGATCCTCACAGCTATGCCTGCACTGGGGCTGTGCAGTTGAATTGCTTGCTCAGCAAGGGGGAGGAAGCCTTTCCCCTCAGTGGGAAAACCTCCTCCTGAGCCTGCGGAGGCCTCGGCCTGCACATCTCCCTCCCTAGAGAACACCCTTGCCTCTGGAGAACACCCTGCCCACACTGAAAGACTGAAACAGGCCTTCTTCTGGAAAGCTCTTCTACTTCATCCCTATGTAGAAATGAAAGATCATCTAAGAAAGGATCAGCAACTCTGCAGTCTGGAGAACTAATCAACTTATCAACCTGGGTTCCAGCAGGATCACCAGAATAGGAAGGTGGCTTGGCTGCCAGCAGTGGGGCTGAGCAGATGTTCATGGCCCCAAGAGCATCCCTTTCAGAGGCAAAGTGTTGCTGCTGCTCCCTGAAGGATACAAGATCTTGTGCAGGAGCATGTGTGGTACCAGACCTTGCCTGCTTTTCTGAACCCAGCTCCAGAGTCCCTGTTCTGGTTGTCCTAGTTTGGTGCCTGAGCACCTACCCAGGGAGAGAGGCTGGGCAACTTCAGCAGTGATAAGAAGCATCCCTGTTTGATCAAACTGGACCTTGAACTCTGATGTGCATCCAGCTCTCAGTCTCTGATGTCTTTGGGCACAATCAGCAGTGGGAAAGACAGAAGGAAAACATGGGGCTTCCAGGTGGGGCAGTGCTTGTTGGTCTGAGCAGCCCCATGCTGGCATGTGGACTGTGTGTCCCTGCACCACCGTGGCAGCAGGGCTGGGCTGGTGACCTGGCTGTTCCAATGTGAGCAAATCCTGTTGAAGCAGTCAAAGAATGCTCAGAAAAGTCAGGCTTTTGGTTTTTTTCCCCTTGGTGTTACTTACTCAGCTTTCTGCAAATTGCTTAACAAAGCTGAAGTGACACCTGTGAGTGATGTTTGAGTTTCTCCATAGCCTGGGAAGGGAGACCTGCTGCAACCCCCTCCTGCTGTTATTAATGCTAGTTAAACTTTCACCTCCCCATGTGGAAAAAGCATTTCATGTCTCGAATGCTTCCCCTTGTCATGGTCCTAGTCATGCATGAGTCCTCGATGGTGAAGTGTCAGGAGTTGTGCTCAGCCTTCAGCAATCAGTTACACACATGTGTTACAGCAGAGGTTCAGGGTCAGACCTCAGGCTACAGGAAAATTCTAATGGACACACTCCTTGGACAGTGAACACACGCTCCAAGGAACAAGGCACTGTAGAGAAAGAAAGTGCCCTCCACAATAAAATGAGAGAAACAGAAAAGGAACATTCAGTGTCCTGGTTACCAGTGAGGTATCTCCCCCCTCCCAAACCTCAGTAAATATGAGGCATCGGTGACCTCGGTGTCCCCTGCTCTGGCTTTCAGCTGTTCTTGAGGAGTGCAGCAGAATCAGGGTGTCTCACAGCAATTGCACCTTGCTGACAGCTTCTCCAGAGCTCCACAAATACCCTTCCCAGCAGCTGCCTGACTGGAGATGTGGGTTCTGGCAATGCAGACGCCTGGCAGCCCAGAGAGGAGTTCCTGGTACATGTAGCCCAGCGATTGCTGGGGAGAGGGATTATTTGTTCGGTGTGGAGAGCTGTTGGCACTGGGTGCAGCTCGGCCTGAGGGCTGGGAAGGAGCAAGGGGCTCCGAGCATCACGCGTGTCACTCCGCAAAGATAGAGCAGCTGAGAGCACCCTGCCTTCTGGGAAGGGAGTGATACAGAGATACGGGGGGCTCTGGGGATGATGTTACTGCTTCACCCTGGCATGGCACAGGGGCTCATATCGCTGTGCTCCCACGGGCACAGCCAGCCCTTGCTGCAGGGCAGAGCTGCACAGCACACCCCTGCAGAAACCAGGGGGATGGTCAGGCACGCTCTTGCCATTGCAGGGGCACCAAGCAGACCCTTGGAGGGTGTGCTGCTGCTGGTCTGCTGGGCAGGAGGATGGGGAGGCAGCAGCTCCAGGTTCTAGTGCTCAATAAAAGGGCTGTGTGGAATAAACCAGGAGAGAGGGTGTCAGCAAAGTGTGCTGCAGGTCTCTGCATCCCAGAAAGGATGCCCGGCACCTGGGCTGTGGAGAGGGGCGGTTGGAGGCAGGACCTTGGTGTGCTCGCTCCTGCCTTCATACGGATTCTCCCTCTTTGCCCTCAGCAAATCACTTAATTTCTCCACTCTCTTCTTTCCATGAAATGAGGTTAATGATAGCAATTTCTCTGCTTCACAGGAGGGCTGGGCATGAATTAACATTTGCCAAATAACCTGAGACATAAAAGGCATGATATTAATGTGGATTTAAATTGCTGCAGAAGAAAAGCATTTCTAAAGCTGTCAAGAGCTCAGGAGGGAAATAGCTGGGCATGATGGGTCTAGACTGGGAGTGTCTGATGCTGGCAAGGTTTGGGAGCCCACGTGACTGGGCCTGAGATGCCTGTGGTGACACAGGGGGACTGTGGGGTTTGGGGAGCGGGTGCTGGTGGTGGCTGTCTGCAGAGTGCAGAAAAGCCTCAGTTTTGTCGCTGGAAATGGAAAGGAGACATAGTTAACAGCAAGGGTCCTGGTGAGGGCTTTTCTCTCTTCCTTTTTGCATTGTTAACATTAAACTTCAGGGCTTTAAGACAAATATTTGTGGCAGCAGACAAGCGATCTCCCTTGCTCTCTGCGCTCCAGCTAATGTGTAAAGCCTGCTCCAGCCATTATCCCTGTGCCAGCACTGGAGCAAGGAAGATAAATGAGGAATTTGGACAGTTGGACTGGATTTGGTGCTTGTCAATAATTCCAGAGTAGTTCCTGAATTAGTCTGTTACTAATCATCTATTTTCACCATAATTGGGAGGACAAGAAGTTCTGGCAGGCGGTGCATGAGACATACAGGAGAAAATGATTAAAACAGAGCCAAAAATATCACCATGCTAGAGCCATGAGTCAGATCCTGACCTTTTGAACACACACCACGGGCTGAGTTCATGCGGATGGGATCCCAGTGATCCAGGTGAGAGCAACCGGACAGCTCGGCACGGCTGGCTCCTCACAGAGGGGCTGGGGCTGCCCCACAGGGACACTGGTGTGGAATGGTGTAAGGGGCTGGGGGGCAGCGTGGCCCTTCTTGTGGTCTGTGACCCCTCTCATTTTCCCAAGGGAAAGAACTGCCCCAGGATGTGGAGCCTCATGGCTTTACCGGGCAGTGTTCCCAAAGAGCTCCTTGCAAAGAACCTGTGTCCCCTGGTCACTGTGATCATAAACAGCAATAAATTCCAGCTGCCTCTGAGGAGCACTTTAAAAGCTCTTTAGGCTTGTGTCAAGTCACATGTACTCAGGAAGGAGGAATCCTATAAACTCACGTCTGAAACCCATGAGTGTGAGCAGGAACAGCGTGTGCTGGGGCTCTGCTGCTTTCTCCTGCAGCTCGGAGTGATGTCTGAGCTCTGTCCTGGGGCTGTGATGTGCCAGGAGGGAGATGCTGGCTTGTATCACTGACACTGCTGACTGTACCCCTGCTGCTGTAGGAGCACGCTTGCTTGTTCCATCACACAGCGCCTGCAGCCTTCCTCAGCAGGGCACAGAGTCCCACAGGGGAGACATCTGCAGCATCCTCCTGCATCTGCTGTCCCGAGGGCTCTTTTGGGGAGGTGTTGGCATGCTCTGGCTCCAGCTGCTGCAATGGGACTTGGCAGGGTGGGGTGGGGATGCAGGAGAGCCCCTGGCACCCAGGAGGGCACCCAGACCCCGTGGAAGAGACCTCTCCCTCAGGTGTCCCTGCCTGTGGGGCTCTGCCAGACCCTGAGCAGCCCTGGCACACGGAGGAGGTGGGAGCTTTCACCCCGCACATGGGGCTGATGCTGTGGACCCTGCAGAGGTTTGTCCATCAGCTTGCTGTCCTGCTCCCCAGGGAGCTGGGCAGAGCCACCAGGCCCGTGCTGGTGCTGCCTGCGGGGCCATGGGGACTGCAATACCTGCCTGCGATCGCTCCTGCCAGCAGCGGTGTTTGGTTTGTGAGCTCGTGGGGAGAGCAGCTGTCGTCATGTCCTGTTCTCTCTGCCCCCACAGCCACTCGTATCGTGCCAAACAGGCAGAGCAGCGATGGTCCCTGTGATGAACTGGCCCCTGCTCCCACCCCATCGTGCCAGCCCCCGTCGGGGCAGCCCCGGCTCTCCTCTGAGCTGCGGGCGATGCTGCCCGTGCGCCTCAGCAGAGCCTGCTGGGTCTGATCAAGAGCTGGTGGGTGGAAAGAGGAATCACAAGTTTGTCCTGATACTTGGCTCCTGAGGCCAGAGGCGCTCGCCTTTCCTCGGGCATGTGGGTGTTTGACTGGATGTTTTATGGGATTACAAGCACAATTTTCTCCCTCACAGCGATGAATTACTCAGCCAGATAAAACAAGCAAAAGATGCTGGTTGTGCTGATTCATGAAGAAACAATTTCCCTTCTATTTCAGCCCCATGCCAGCAGGGATCTGCAGGGCGGTTTGCCAGAGTGACACAGAAAATGGGAATAGGTGCAGTTTATCCAGCATTTCCTGGGCGGCTGGTAATTCCTTCACAGGAGTCTGAGAGTAGGTTTGTGCTGTACAACAAGGTGTAGAGCAGAGATTCTTCCCTGTCTTTAGTGAGCTTCAGTGCCAGGACAATAAATAAAGCAGCCTGGAGCTGAGTGGAGTCCTGCTCTCATCCCCAGGCAGTGGTGCCTGGAGAGAGGTGGATCCTTGTGATGCTCTGTCCCTGCTCTGCTGGGGTTTGTGCAGCAGCTCTTGGGCATTTGGGGAGCTTTGCCTGCAGGGAGGGTCTCTGCCCCTGCCCCTCCCCCTCACCATGGGAGTTGTTCCTCTGAGCAGAGTTTTGGGCACCCAGTTGCTGGGGTTATGGAAGGGCTGGGGTCCTGTCCTGGCTCTGGTGCAGTCGGGAGCAACGCTGTGAGACACTGTGCTGCTTGGCCCCCGAGACGTGGGGCTGGGGGAGGCAGGGTGAGGTCTGGCTGTGCCTGCTGTGGGTCTCTGAGCTCCCCCGCTCCGCATCCGTGCCCGAGAGCAGCTCTGCTTGTCACAGACAGGCAGCCTGATTCAGTCCCCGCATCTCAAAGCACTCCGGACTTTCAGGAGGAGTTTAGGTGTTGCAACTTAAGAGCCTTATTTGCTACCCACAGAAGCATAATTGCCTGTTCTTGTCTGCTTTTCCAAGTCACAAAGTGGCTTCTCCCTCTCCTGCTGCTGCGGGAGAGGCTGTTTCCCAGAACCCTGCTCCACGCGCAGCCGTAGCACCGGGAGAATCCATCGGGCGACCCTGCGGCAGCCAGACCTGCCCTCCCAAGCTCCTGCTCACATCACTGATGAGCCAAACGAATCCCTTGCAGTGCCCAGAAAGATGCTGTTCTGTGAGGGCTGGAAACGCCGACCCTGAACTCGTGAGCAAACGGAGCCCCTCGTGATCCCCCCGCTGCCCGCGGAGGGGAGGGGGCGCCCTGGGTTCAACTCGAAACAGAGGGAGCAGCTGTGTGCTCTGAGATCTGACTCAGCTCGACGCTGCTGCTCCCCTCCAGGGCTCCACAGCACGTCCCCCCCTTCTCTGTGCTGGGGCAGCCGGAGCTGGTGATGCTCGGAGTTGGGTCACCCGCTTCCTGTTTGCTGGGCTCGGGACCGCGCTGGGTCAGGCGATGGGAGATAGTGCAGGGCGGCAGAGCTGCTGGGAAGGAGGGAAACTCTTCAGGCGTGGTTAAAGATGTTGATCCAGTACGATTGTGTGTTGGCGTTTCTTGTTTCTGCCACGGCCTCTGGCAGTGAAACACCCTGCAAACAGGGTACAGATTTAACAGTTTGTTGCCATCGGTTGCCTACAGCCCTGAAAGACAACTGCATTCTCAGAAACTATCCCGTTCTCCAGGACCCTTCAGAGGAATGATAAGGGGTCTTGAAAGGCAGCTTGATGCACACAGAGCGGCTCATCTGCAGTTACCTTCGCTCCTGAGTTTCCTGGTCGTCTGCGTGGTGTTTAATGTTGAGAGTGCATTAGAGGCAACGTATGTGCTCAGGTGTGGGACAAGGCTTGGGGTGGTGCTTTTCTGGCACCTAAATGAACCTCAGGCTGTCTGGGGCATCCCCAGGAAGTCTCTCTCCTACCCCAGTGATCAGCTGCTGAGGACTTGACTTGTAGCTGCTCCAAAAGTGCTTTCACAGCCTGTGAAGAGCTGCCTGGTGTCTTCTGATGCCCTTTGATGTTTGAAGCCTGTCAGAGAGCTCAGATCAGCGCTAATTGCTGAGCCCTGTACCACGGGACTGTTTGGATGCAGCCTGTGAAAGGAGATCTCAGGTTTCAAAGCAGCTGAGGAACAGGTAAATGCAGGCAGGTACCAGCATCAAAGCCAACTTCCAGTTCTTCCCCTGCAATCCAGCCAGCCAGCTCTGTCAGGCAGCTGTGTTTCTGGAGGAGAAGACAAATCTGCCCAGGTAGCTTTTCCAAGCTCCAAGAGCTGTGCTGGTCCAGGAGCACACAGCACGATGGGTGACATGGGAGTGAGGGGCTGCACCTGGGCTGGGGGCTCAGCCCAGCCCCTGTGCTCTGGGAAAGGAGGAGGGGTGCAGAGGAGTGTGGGATTTTGGCAGGCGTTTGGCTGCTCTTTCAGAGGGAGCAGCACCAGTCGCTCCCCAGCAGCAGAGGAGGTTCCTTGGTTGTGTGTGATGAAGGCAGCAGGCAGATCACCCTGCGCTTGCCCTCAGCCCTTCTCTGCTGTGCTGGAACCCCAGTGCACAGTGGGATGGTTAACTGGGAGGATGTGAAGGGTAGTGTGTGTTGTTTCTAGAGCATAAGGGCGTCCTTCATGTGGAAATGCAGAGGATGGTTTGGACAGTAAGGGTGACGGAGCACTGGAATAGGCTTAGCCCAGGGAGGTGGTGGAGTCTCCTTCTCTGGAGATATTCAAGACTCGTCTGGACGCCTATCTGTGCAGTATGAGCTGGGGAGCTGCTTTGGCAGGGGGGTTGGACCCGATGATCTCTCGAGGTCCCTTCCAACCCCTGCGACTCTGTGATTCTGTGATTCTGTGTGGATGGGCAAATGTTTGCCAAGGACTGGGGCTGATGGTTTCCTGAAATCATCTTAAGGCTCTTTGAAGTACTTCACAACTTTGTGTAATGCACTGAGTTCTAGAAAGGAGGCATTAGCTGATGTGGAGGAAAAAGCATCGTTTTGTCTAGATTTGAAGTTCTGAATATTCATTGTTTATCTCCAGACCACCCCAGCATCCACAGGACAGCATCCAGTAGTGACAGCTGCAGATTGATTCAAAGCTTTTATTAGAAAACTGGCTACTTTGGAATAAAAATGCCTGTGTAGGAAAGCTGAATGTCAGCCAGCAGAAGGGCTCTGTCGTGCCTGGCAGCTCAGCTCCAGAAAGGGGCTGCATATGGATAACGTGCTCTAAATAAATGTATCCCATCCCAGTGGATAACCAGGGTGGACTGTGTAAATCTATTGTGACACAGGCGTGTCAGCAGCAAGGACTTGTGTTGCACAAGAAATCTTCACTGTGGTATCTGTGGACTGCTGCTCTCAAGGCACCTTCCTGTGGCACTACCCACAGGTGAGTTTGGAATGACTCTGAGCACGGGGAGGATGCTGAGCGATGAAGATGTTGTACTTTGCTGCCACGGACCCTGCTGCTGCTGAGCAGCTGCTGCTGGAGCATCTGTGGTCCAGCGGTGCAGGAGCCACCAGAAGATCTGTTTCATGGCTTCAGTTAGAGCACGTAACACCCTGCTGCCTGTTTTGCCATGCAGACACCCACACTTACTTTCACTCCCAAGGCTTCCTTTCAAAGGGGTTGTTGACAGGTCTGATCCCAACCCTGCAGTAAGGAGAGAAGAGAGACAATCGCTGCTGAGCAGCCTGGCAGGAGAATCTCATCTCGTAAGGTCTTCACCCTGCCCTGTGGCAGGGGGGTTCTCGGGTGGCTCTCTAAGTCCCCTCATAGACTGGAGCAGAAACAACTGGCTGGTGTGACTGGGAGATCTGGAGACAGATTGTGCTGCCTCAAAACCCACCCCTGGCCTTAGCAAACCTTCCTGACAGTAAGCTGCTCATGTGTGGGGAGGCTGTCTGTCTGTCTGTCATCTCCCAAGCTGCTGGGGAAGCTGAGACCCAGCCTGTCCCATGATGCTGAGACAGCCCTGGGCTTGCTAAGCCAGGCACTGACTGTCTCTTGTGAGGAGAGCAACGTCCTTCTCCATGGGCCTGGGAGCCCTTAGGCTGTGACAGGAGCAGAGGCACTGTCCCTGAGGTGCATTGCTGTGCTCCTACGAGGGCTCCAACAGTGACAGAGGGCTTTTAGGGATCAGGCCCACGAAGTAGATTGGGCTGGTCCGTGTCTCCACTGACCGTCTGTCCCTCTGTCCCAGCGAGGCACACCAAGGACCAGGGTCACTGACCTGCACTGTCTTTTTTTTCACTTGGATTATACCCTGTTGATTAGCACAAATGAACTGAATAGAAAGAGGAAAATAGCTCCCCAGGCCCAGCACTTGGCAATAAATTTTCTATACAAAAAGAAAATGCCTGTCTCTTCAGTTTTAAGTGTTCATATTCTCAGGCTAACAAAGAGAGGCTCCCAGTATTCCTCCTCTGCAGCCTTTCATTTGCCTCAGGGAAAGGTTTGGCCTCTGTGCTTGCCAAGCTAATCAGTGAAACAGAAAACACAGAACATTAATGCACATTTAAATCCCAGGCACTCCACAGACACAGGAGAAAAAGAAATAATCTTTGAAAGATGCATCCACCTGGTCCCCGTGGCTGCTTGGGGGTAAGTGCTGGGGCTGAGAGCAGCAGAAGGGGCGGGTTCGGTGTGAAGGTTCCTGATGGAGATACCAGCTAGGACAGGGGAAAAGCTGGAAGACAAATGGACCAGGGCCCAAGTTCCAGATTGGATAAGCTCCAAATACACAAATTAATCCATCACCCGGTGTAATTAGGCATCGCTGACAGGAGCAGTGGGTTGCTGGGGAGGCCGATGAGCAGGCAGCTTGGGCAGGCATTCCCGAGGCCTTGGCACTGAGGAGGACGGTGCTCAGCTCACCAGAGGCTCTGAAATCCTCGCTTTGTCTTTCCTCCCAGGAAAGGCCTTCCACAGCTGCATACTCTTCCTCAGCATCTGTACTTTTGCTCTCCAGGAACCTCCCATGATGTGCGTGTCTCTTCCTCTTCACAGCCTCATGCTGTGTGTCTCAGGCACGTGTGGCTGGAGCATGGTGAGCACCAGGGAGGGTGGGCAGCCCCCACCAGCCCCCCCTGCTCCTTCCCCCCATCCTGGCCCATTTCTTGGAGCAGCCATGTAGCACAGTGCTGTGTGAGGCAGCAGACCTGGGGACCAGTTGGTGCCTCTGCTCATCAGCAAAGTATGGCAAAGGCAAGAAAGGCTTTCCTAATTTCCCCCCGCAGGACAGTGACCAAGATCAGTCCCTCGAGAGAGAACATGGAGCAGCAGCAGGCAATGAGCATTCCTGAGCATCAGGCACCCTGGGGGAATCTAGAGAGAACCTCAGCCTGTCAGAGATAGTGTGATGCTTCATTTGAACCTGGGGGCTACGAGGATGCTTTCCACGGGGGATCCCGACCCCTGCAAAAGGGTAAGCAGTGAGGGTCCACGATCGTGGGGTCAGTTGTGTCTGCCCAGCTCCCAGCATGGATATGTGGACGGCTCTGGGGGCAGGTGGGGACTGGCGAGTGCCTGACTGCCTTCCCAGTTCAGGGTCTCTGGTTTCTCTGGGATACCTGGTCTTTCAAGAAGAACCTGCAATAGGAACACTGCCTCTTTCAAAGTTTGTATTTGCACTTTCTCTTTCCTGGGAAGTGGCATACTAATACCACAGCCAAGAGAAAACACCTGCCCCAGCATCACTCAGCAGCGTGGTGTGTGTCTGTGGGCCTCAGCCTTTCCCTGCCAGGCTGTTCCCACTTGGATAAGCTGAGAGAAGAGCTAGAGGCTGCACACACAGGATGCTTCTCCCAGTGACTGAGGCCTGGAGCGGTCTCTGCCGAGGGGCTGGCTGGCTGCACGCTGGGTGGTTTGTGTGTTTATCCCTCGCCTGGGTTGCTCAGGGTTCTGTATGGGTAGGGAAAGGAATGGGAAATCACTGCCTTGTCCACAGTTAGTACAGAAATCAAAGCCTCCAGCCGGCTCTGGAAGCATGACCGCATTGCCTGGGGCCGGGTCCAGAGGTCGTTCCCTGGTGCTCAAGCAGCTCCTGGACTGGAGGCCCTGTCCTCTCCAGTGCTGTGTCGATAAGGTGCAGTCCCTGGCCCCTTTGTTTGCTTAAAGGTGTGGAGGTGTGAGCATGCTGCCAGCTGCACCTCTAAGCTGCCTGTTCTCCCAGCGCCTGAAGCCCTTCAGCAGCCCCAGCCCAGCCAGGCTTTGCCCTTGGCAATGTCCCCTTCGTTTCAGCTGGGCTAAATCATTCCTCCGTCGCTGCAGAGTTTCCCCTGAAGAACTTCCCCAAGCTCACAGCCCTGCTGCAGCTCTCCGTGTGTCCTACACAGGCAGACTGATGCCGTGCCAGGACTGGCAGGGGATGGATTGCTCTGCCAGGTTTGCCTGTTCTCGGGGCTGGTTGGGCTGCCCCGTGCCCATGTCCTGCAGCAGCTTGTGTTTTTTAGGAGCCTTTGTGGAGAAACCCAGCTGAAGTCTCCCTGGGGACCCCCTGGGTGGGCTTAAGGGGTCCTCTTACCCCCATCACCTCCTTTGGGCAAGGAGAGCTTCCCTCCAAAACAAAGGTGTCTGCACCTCTCCAGTCAACTGCATTTCTCTGTGTCTGCATTAATCCAGTTTTTCAAGCCACTTGGGAGGGAAGTGGGATGTGAAATAAGCAGGGGAGTCCCAGGAGCCTGTTTCAGTCAGGATGCTGCAGTTGCTACTTTCCGTTCCCGTGTCAGGTCAAAATTGCCAATTAAAAAGCAGGGTAATCAGAAGTTTTGTATTTGAGCTCTTTAGACCTGCCAGGGAAGTGCCATGTGGAGTGTGCTCTTCACATTTCATTATTATCATTCCATAGCCTCTTTGGACTGAATTAGCATTTAATATTAAATATTAAATGCTTCAGAGCAAGAGCTGTCCAACCTCCCCTCCTTCCCCGGCTGTTTTTGCTTCTGTGCTGTTTGTTTGCAGACACAGAGGGATGATGGTGGGTGACTCGGCCCCACTGGAGCTGGGAAGGGTGCTGGGGCTGCAGTCCTCAGCTCCACATGCCTGTCCTTTGCTAGTGATACACTGCAGGCTTTGCCTCCCTCCGGTCAGAGCTGTGCAGAGGGACAGAGTTTGGGAGTAAATCTGCATCGTACCACTACTTGTTGAGTCTCTTCTTCCTTCATCCCTCCCTCCCCCTGGTACGTGAGTCACCCTGTCAGGCCTGTCATGCCTTTAAATGAGTCGGGCCTTTACAGGGAGCAGATGAGGAGTCATTAGAAGGTGTCATGGTTTAAAAGCCAGGAAAATGTGCAGCAAATGCCAAGGTGCTACCTGAGTTTTCCTCGCCTTGTCAGAGGCATCCAGGCCTCAGGCTTTGCCTCCCTGTCTCCTGAGGGGTGAGGTGCAAATGAGAGGTCTGGCTGCGGTGCCAGAGGCTCTTGCAAGGGCTCCATGTGACAGCGTTCCTGGGGCAGAGTCTGGCCCGTGGAGCTCCTGGTCCCCAGTCACCAATGCACTCGTAGCCTGGGTGGGTTTTGAGCTCTGCCCCTGGGCTGGGCAGTGTGTGGTTTGAAGGACCCTTCACATGGGCCCTCCTCACCCTGGGCACATCCCTGCCAACTGTCTGTACCTTTGTGGGCAGCGTGGAAGCAGCTGGTGCACCCCGGAGAACAACACAGAGGTGAAGAGGGCAACGTGCCCAGGAACAGACCAGCATGCATCACACAAAGCCCACTCATCCTTTCCTCCCAAAGCCAAGCTGCACTTACCAGCAGCCAGCTTCTGCTGGGGTAGAACTTTTTTGGTTGGTTAGTTGGGTTTTTTTCTGTCTGTGCTTCTGTGCAGAGGGTGGAGAAGAGCTGGAGAAGAACTTCCCAAGAAGGAAACACACACTAAGGGGTGTTGAGGGCTCAGAGGTGGATGGAGCCGAGAGCTGACCAAGCAGAGGAACACGTGTTCTGCAGAGGGGTCAGAGGGGCTGGCCCCACACAGGGGCTGCTCTGATCTGAAGGACGGAGGGACAGACAGCTGCAGACCCATGTGGTGAGCTGTGTTGGGATGCACGGGCAGGTGATGGTGGTTGCTGTTACCAGAGGGGTTTTCCTACCCCCATGGAAAGCACATGGCTGGTGTTTGGGCTGGGCTCAGCGTGCTGGCAGCACCATTCTCCCTCATCTCAAGGAAGAAGAGAAGGAACAATACAGAGTCCAGGCTGAAGATGCAGATCCCAGAGGAGTCACTGGAGTCCCCACCGGTTCGGGGAGGGGGCAGATTCGGGGTGTCATGCTGGTTTCTGTGGTTCATCACTGCTCCTGTCAGCTCAGGATTCGAGGGCTGTCAAATCTGCTTACAGCCCTTCTTCCCCAGGTGCTCTGGAGCTCCGTTATTAGTAGCTATTACATCCTTGCCATTTGAATTTTGAATCATAAAGTCTAACTTGTAACTGTCCCCAGCAAATCGAGCGCGATTGCCGTGGCGTTGTTGCTCTTTTCTTCCTTCTCCCACTGAAGCCCGCTCTGTAAAGCTCAGCCTGCCGCCCACTCGCTTGCCATGGATGTTTAAAATCTATGCTAATGGCAGACTTAAACCCGAAGTAATGCGCTGGAACGACGCGCTGTTCCCATTCAGATGGGCAGCTAATGGCAGCTCGTGCTCTGACCCCGGGGAGGCTGTGCCTGGGTATGGCTGAGCAGTGGTTCCCACTCCTCAGTTCCCTGAATTTTAATTTGACTGGAGACAGCGGGTCTCTATAGAGCCGGAGCGACAACCCAATGTTCAACTCACCCGCGGCAGTGCTGGGTGTTTAGAAATCCGTCACGTGTACATGAGCACAGGAAAGCCTCTGCATGCTCTGCTGGAACAGGCTGCCCAGAGAGGGGGTGGGTGCCCCGTCCCTGGGGGTGTTCAAGGCCAGGTTGGATGGGGCTCTGGGCAACCTTGTGTAGCTCCAGGCCTGAGGTTGGTGTCCCTGCCTGTGGCAGGGGGTTGGAGCTCTGGGACCCTTGGGGTCCCTCCCAACCTATGCCATTCTATGATTCTGTGCTGCCTCTTGGGATGGAGGGTTGTGGTCTGTGCTTGGGTGAGTTGCTGAGTGCGGAGGGGAGAGGTCTGGAGCCAGGGATCTGCTGATTCAACCCCTGGATGTGCTGCAGCCACTGTCAGTGAAGCTCCTCCAAGGTGTCTCAGGAGCAGAGGGGCGAGCGACCTGCCCATCGCCCGGCTGGGCTGTCAAACAGCATGTGTGGGAACAAGGCTCAGGAATAAACACACTGCAGGGACTTGGTTCTACCTTCTGTGCCTTAAAATCTGGTGGGGGTAATAGAGTAGAGGCCAATATTTGAGAGCCAGAGGAGCTCGTAAGGTACAGTGCCTCTGGTGCCTGCGTATCTGCAGCGTTATTAATTCATCTGTCTGGAGGGCATCGGGGCCGCCAGGAAACACAGAGACCTTCTGACATTTAGAATGAGACACAAGAAGGAGAGATACTGAGTGTCTGTAATATCTCCAGCCTGCCAGGTCTCCGCAGGGACAGGCAGGTAGCGGGCAGGCAATTTTAACTGAGGAAACAGGCAGAAAACTCTCAAGCACTTTCACTCCTCAACGCAGCCATTCCTGCTCCTAAAAGGTTTTCTGATAGGGACAAAAGCAAGCGGTGTCAACTAGATGCTTGTCTAATGACACAGAAAGTCCCTGGGACACGGGGTGGCTGGCAGGGAGCAGGAGTGCCCAGCGTCGACATCAGTCAGAGCATCAACATCACAGGAACCTTAAAGCACAGGAAAGCTCCTTCCATTGTCATGGGTTCTTTCCAAAAGGCTCCACTTCAATCCAGCCTTCAGAAAGGCAGCTGACTAAGATGTTAGGCTCTGCTTGGGCTCCAGGTCACCAACCATCGGAGATGTCCCCTCGTCAGGGCAGTGAGGCACACGTGTGAGCAGCAGCTGCAGCAGCAGCTCGAGCCTGGGAGCGCTGAGACCCGTGGAGGATGCTCAGCTGAGGAATCTCCTCCCCCAGCACCGGGCAGTGGGTCTGGCTGGCAGCTGTGTGCAGCTGGGTGGGCACGGAAGGTCAGCGGTACCCACCAGGAAAGCGCCTGGGGAGCGGGATGCAGGAGGTGAGCAGCTCCTGGTCCTTCCTGTCCCCTTCCCCCTTCACGGAGCAGAGAGGCAGCAACCCAGGGCAAGAGGAAGCACAGGGAAGAGGAGTGGGCATCCAGCTTCTTGCCTATCCCCAGCCCAGAACTGAGCAAGTGGGAGGGTGTATGTGGGCAACCCTGGGGCCAGCTGCGAGGGGAAGAGTCTCTCCCCAGGCAGGAGGGTCAGTAAGGGTGGCTGCTGTACAGAGGAAGGTGGGATGCAGCAGTAGCCACGAATTAGGACTGAATTCCTCAGCCAGGGCGGGCTGGAGTGTTTCAAGAGGTTCTAGTGCATACCTGAACCTAGGGAATTTGCACCTGGAGAGAGACACGTGCCTGGGACTGTGCTGGGAAGTTGATTAGTCTGAACTCATAGCTCTCCTCTTTGAAGATACTTGCAGTTAGAAGGCTGGTAATATGTGCCAGGCAGGGAAAATAGCAGAGGATAAGGAAATGGACTCTGGAGATGCATGGGAATCTCAGTCGTGATGGGAATGACTTCAGGGTAAAAAAGGAAAACAGCAGAAGCATCTTGTAATGATAATGAATGTACAACTTGTCCTTTCTACAGCCCTCAGGCAAGAAAACATTACAGTAAATAGGAGGCTTCATTCTGCCCCTGCTGAAAGCAACTGGAGTCGTGCCACAGCCCTGAACCAGAGCAGCTCTGAGACCCTGGGAACCAATAAATACAAAATTTTGAGCTCAGAATTGCTTCCTTGGAAACACACACATCAAGTGTACACGTCTTTCCTTCTCTCTGTCCAGGCTCTTGCGCTGCTGTTTGCTGGGAGGGTCTTCACTGGTTTCTGAAGCCTCTGGCTGATGCAGGGCAGGCTGGGCTGCTCAGTCTGCTTCACAGCAACCCAAAGTGGGGGGGGGGAAAGGCAATTTAAGCTATCATTGTTTACTTGACCTGACAGAGGCTGCAAATGTGTCTGGAGACCAGGGCTCGTGCTGGAGCCAGGGCAAGTGGTGCCCAGCACAGCTCAGGGAGTGGTGGGAGCACAAGGATCAGTCCAGCCCCGCTCGGGGCTCCACAGCCACCAGCAGCTCCGGCTCTGGGCAGCGTAGGAGAGGGCACACACCCAGGGGAGTTACCCCTCCCAGCACCACCTCAGCCTCCTAGGATTGGGAAACTGAACTCAAGGATGTTTCTGGATTTTAATTTAAAGAAAAATGAGACGCTGGCCTTGTTTTCTGCCCACGGAAGGGGCTGCAAGTGGGCAGAAACCAAAACCTTTTTAAAAACATACAGTGTGAGCGACACACACAGCATGGAAAAATAGAAAGATGATAATTTCCAGTTTAAAAATACATCTTCTAAAATCCTTGTCTGAAGCCTAAACTGTCTGTCTCCCCCCCCCCCCCCTCCCCATTTCTGTGTCTGTATCTGTCGAAAAGAATCCAGACGTGGGAGAAACACTTGTCTAAGAGCAACCCATCAGTGCTGAAAACCCACTCGGAGCCGCCTGTCAGGAATTTGGGCTTGGAGAGTTTTTTGAGAGGTTGTTTCTGTTCCTGTTAAGCACACTGCTGGTGTCTCTGCATGCTCTGATGCTCTGTGCCAGGGGGTGTTGGAGGACCCATGCTCACAGCCCACCCAGCCTGGTTTCACTCTGCTCTTTGGCTGTTGCTGCATCCTCGCTGGGGGGCTGTGGGCACCGATGCTCTGCTGGTTCCTGCCTGAGGGTTTGGGGCCCAGAGGAGTCACACCAAGACCCCCATGGTGCTCACTGGGCTTTGCATTGGGCTTCTCAGCCATCCGCTTTCGGAGAGGTGACACGGGCACCGACTTCCCCTACCACCTGGTGTGGGAATTAAGATGGGAGATGATCAGACTTTCCTCCTCCCCATCAGCGTGTGTGTGTGTGTGTGTGTGTGTGTGTGTGTGTGTGTGTGTGTCTGGCAGCTCACAGGGAAGAAAAAACCGAGCTCTTATTCCAGGTCCTGTTAATGACTTTGAGGCCAGTGAGGTCTCTTAGAGACAAGGATCTTGTTCCTCTTCACAAGAACTTAAGGAACAGCTCATCTGCTACAGCCCCAGTGGCAGTTCTCACTGCAGGCAGCAAGCAGCCGACCTGCTGTTCCTTGTATGTTCGAAATGGAAGAACAGGAAACTTTTAGGCAGCTCTTTACCCCACTAAAATACCCTGAGAGGCACATGGGGTGCAGTTCCCGGGGGGTTCTCTATGCTGGAAGCTTCTGCCGCTGTCGGGACCCCTCGGCTGTGGGCGGTGGAGTGTTTGCAAGCCCGTGGCACAGAGCAAAACCAACAAACCCAAGAGTCACCAGCCCAGCACGCTGCTTCCTAAGTGTGTGTGTGCCCGGAGACAAGCCCGGTCCCTGGGGCTGCGGCCATGGCGAGCAGGGGGAGCCCACCGTCTGGGGGTGGGCAGCCCACCGTCCCGGGGAGGAGCCCACCGTCTGGAGCTGGGCATCCCACCGTCTGGGGGTGGGCATCCCACCGTCCCGGGGAGGAGCCCACCTGCTGCAGCTGGTGCCGAGGCAGCTCCGCCCGCAGAGCTCCGCCGCGGCGGGCCGCTCCCCGCAGCGGGGCGGGGGGCGCGGGGGGGCCGCGGGCGATTTATGAATGGAGCGGTGAGGCGGCCCGGCCCCGCCCCCGGCTGCACGTGCGGCGCGGGGCGGGCCGGCGCGGTGGCGGCGCCCGGCGGAGCGGCGGGATGGCGGGAGGTAAGCGGGGCGGAGCGGGGCGGGGGGCGCTCGCCTCGGGCCGGGCCCGCGGGGAGAGGCGGCTGCGGGGCGCCCGGGAGCCCCCCGGGACCGGCCGCTCGCGGGGAGCCGGGGAAGTTACTCCGCTCCCGGCGCTGCCTCTGCGCTCCGTCGGGTTAGGGGCAGCGGGGAAGCGCCCGCAGCGGGAGCGGTGGCGGGGCAGCTCCGGGGCCAGCCCGGCCGGGTGCCCGGGGTCCGCTAAGCCCGGGGTCCCCTGCGCCCGGGGTCTGCCGGGTCCGCTCCGAGGCGCAGCCGGTGCCGAGAGCATCCCCAGCCGCTGGAAGCAGCGTCCTGCTGGGTACGGACAGAGCCGGTTCTGCGTTAGGAAATGAGGTTACAGCTCCGTCACCCTGAGCTCTCGGGTTCCCCCCGGGCTCCCTGGGGAAGCAGTCACAGCACCAAGCCTGCCAGTGCTCAAGAAGCATCTGGATGATGCCCTCAGCCCTATGCTTCAGCGGCATGTAGTCCCGTGAGGAGCAGGGAGCGGGACTCTGACTCTTACAGGACCCTTCCAACTCGAGGTACTCTGCGGTTTGTTCCCTCGTTGTCCCTGGGAAGAACAGGGCTCGGCTATGCAGTGGGGCAGGTCAGGATTACCAAGTGGGCTGAAAACACCGTGTCATTTTCAGGCGGATCAGCTTTCTGATCTGATTGTAGAGGGATGTGCACACCGGTGCCAGAGAAAGGGCTGTCTGTAGTCATGAGGAGGAGATGCCCCGTTCATCACCCACATGTGAGGCCATGGTTACCTCGTGCCTGAGGGCTGCTCAGGAGTGCAGGTCCTGCAGCAGCCCCTGAGAAGTGGGCGCTCGAGAAGCCTGTCGGGCTTTTTAAAGTCAAGTAATCTGTATGAGCTTTGCTCTTGCTGCCCTCTGGTCTGCAGCGTGCGGGCTGGCCCCGCTCCGGCCTGTGCACGGAGCTGCTCTGTGGAGCAGCCTCAGCTCGTGGCAGCAGAGCTCCCACACGGCAGCCCGCTGTGATCGATGCTGGGAAGGCAATTGGCGGTTTCATCTGTCACGTCCTCTCCCCAGCTCAGTGGTGGCATTTCAGCATCGCAGGACCAGCCCAGCTGTGCCTATTCAGAGATCAAAGTGGTTCAGCTGGCACAGACTAAACCCTTCCCTTTGCTGCACACAGGCTGCCCGTGCAGCTCCCGCCTGCTGGGAGCTGCTGGGCTCCATGGAGAACATTTCCTCCGGGCTGACAGGGGGGTGAGGGGTCCCATGTGCCTTTCCCAGGTGTGGGATAAACCTTCTGGGTCTTGGAAGGTGCTGGGTGGCTGTCTGCCCTCCCAGCCCAGCAGGATGCAGCTCTGTAAGTGTTTGGTCCCTCCAGGCTCAGAGCTGTTTTGCCCCAGTGAGTCCCATCCTTTCCACACATGGTGAATGTCCCTTTCCCTGGTTTCTGCCCCGCTCCCAGTTTTGGGGCAGCTCCTCGGGCTCATGTCTTGTGAGAGTCAGGCTGGGACCTGGTCTGGGGCTGCTCTTGATACTGTAACACCATCAGCACTGGGAGAACAACCAAGAGCTGGGCTTCCAGCTGCTTTGCTCCAGCAGCATCTGCAGGCACATGCCCTGCTCTCTGTTCTACCCAGCCTTCTTTCTCTCCAAGCCCTGAGAGGTGCCTGTAGGAAGCTGGGGAGGAACTGCTCCTGAGGGCATGGAGCAATGGGAAGAGGGGTGATGGTTTTAAACTGGAAAAGGGGAGATTGTGGTGGGATATTAGGAAGAAGTTCTTCCCTCTGAGGGCGATGGGTCACTGGCACAGGTTGCCCAGAGAGGTGGTGGAGGCCACATTAAAGGTCAGACTTGATGGGGCTCTGAGTGACGTGCTCTAGTGAAGATGTCCCTGCTCACTGCAGGGTGGGACTGGATGGGCTTGGAAGGTCCCTTCCAACCTCACACATTCTGTGATCGCTGTCTCCAGGGACTGGTCCTTGCGTGTCTGGTGCTGCATGTTGTTTGGTTTGTACATGGTGTGAGTGGCTCCTCTGGGCATTGCATGCCTCCTCACTGCTCAGTCCTGCCTTTCACAGGAGGGGCTGTGTTCTGAGATGCTCAAAGAGGTATCTGGTTGTTTGGAGGAGAAAAGATGAGATGGGCTAAGGCCAACTTGCAATGTGATTCTGTGTCTGAATCACTTTAGGATAATTGCTGGGGTTAGATGCAGACAAGAGCTACCTGTGCTCTTAAAAATGGCTCTGCCTTCACCTTTCAACAGAAAAGAACTGGGTATTTTGAAGCAGAGGATGAAAGCACCAACAGCACAGCCTTCTGCAGGACTTGGAGGAAAGATGGGCTCGGGTGAGAACAGAGAAGGAACAGCTGATGGGAGATTGAAACACCTTCAAACCCTACCTGACCATTTCCTACATTTGCCTCACGTAATGACTAGCTCTTCTTCCCAGCCCACCCGTGGAGCTGCTGCTCTTCTTGATGTATGAAGGGCTGCAGAGTGCGTGGTCCCAAGCCATCCCCTCTCCAACGTGCCTGTCGGGACTGCCCCAATGCCGCCTCTGCCCCGGGGGGACCCATCACACCTCAGAGGCTCTCTCCAGCTCCCTCTCTTAAGGTGTCTGTGATGGCAGCTGCATCTTCACCAGCCTCCAAGAGAACCAAGCAGTTGAAGCTGATGGATCGCTTCCTCTGTCAGTGGGAACTCTGACCCCAGCGGCCTCCAGCTGAGCAAAGGCTCAGGTTAGCCCACCATGCCTCGCTGGCTGCTGCAGGCATACAGGTCACAGGTGGTGGGGCTTCTTGAGGATTTTGACCATTACTCTTCCTTGGCCAAACTCATGTCAACCTACCAAGCAACCAACAGGACCACCTTCAACTGGACAGACAGCCGCATTGTTGAGTGGGAGAGGTTTGCTGAGCTGGCTAAATACGAGCCGGAATCCCAGAAACCCACGGTGAAAGCTCTCCTGATCGTGGCGTACTCGGTCATTATCATCATGTCTCTCTTTGGGAACATGCTGGTGTGCCACGTGGTGCTGAAGAACAAGAGGATGCACTCAGCCACCAGCCTTTTCATTGTCAACCTGGCCGTGTCCGACATCATGATCACGCTGCTCAACACGCCTTTCACCCTGGTAAGTGGCCCACTGTGCTGTCCCACAGCCAGGAGGGAGACCTTCACCAAAACACCCTGCCTGGTGGTCACACTCTCCCTGCACATCCCATTCTAGGGCTGAGGCACAGACCCCGCTTGGCCAAGTCTGATAGAGAGCTCTGTGAGGCAGTAAATCACTGCTCAGCAGCCCGTGGGCTTCCCTTGCTCCCTTACACACCTAAAAGACTCTGCAGCCTCTCCAAGTATGGCAGAACCCACAGCAAGAGCTTCTGGGGACAGTACAGGAGGTGCCTGGGCCAGCACGTTCCCAGGATATAGCACAGGGGAGCGATGGGGACCACATGTAACACTGAGTGGGAACAACTCCAGTGCCAGCTGCACACGGGTGGCTGGAGGAATGTGGTCCAGCTTTTTGGAGCTGCAGGTTGGGTGAAGCTGTCAGTGATCTGGGGGGGGGGTGTCCTACCTTGGTCCCCTTTTTCCCAGTGCGTTTGTTGTGGGATGGGAGGGTTGTTGCTGCTGTTCACAGGTGGTGTCTGTGCAAATGGGCCTGAGGGCTGTGATGGCACTGCTCACCTTACCCGTGGGGTCTGAGTTTGTAAGCTCTTACGCAGAGGTGTTTCAGACTCCAGTGTAGCTGGTCTGTCTCTGGATCAGGGGTGGAGCTGCCCAGCCTCTTGAAGCCCATGCACCAGCTCCGGAGCATCCAGAGGGTTTCCCTGTGGATGTGTTTCCAGCGGGTTGGCTGGCTGATGGCCAGTTGTCTTCCCCCCAGGTTCGGTTTGTGAACAGCACGTGGGTCTTCGGGAAGGCCATGTGCCACGTCAGCCGCTTCGTGCAATACTGCTCCCTCCACGTCTCCACGCTGACCCTGACGGCCATCGCCCTGGACAGGCACCAGGTAGAATGTCACCGGCCCCCCTGCTGCCCCCCAGAAGGCTCTGTCGAAGCTCCCGCTGGTCTTGGTCATGCTGTGGGTTCAAGGCAGCTGCACTGTGGGCATGAAACCCTCCTGCGGGGAGAGGGCTTGGAGGTGAACTCAAGGACAAGCTCATGCGTCAGGGCAGGGGGGCTTGGAGGGCTCTGTAACCTCGGGTGTGGGGCAGAAGGGTAGACGCCAATGTGCAGCCCAGGACGCTTCCCAACTCTTGGTGGACAAGGGTGAGGACACTTTCCTGACAGCCTGAAAAGAGCCAGGTCCAGCTAGCCCCCAGGCATGGGTGGCAAGTGAGTTCAGGAGGCTTTGTTTTACATGGGGGGACCAGCAGAGCCAGTGCCTGATGCCAAGTGCTGGTTCAGCTGTTCAGGGAACTGTCCCGAGCTGCTTTGCTTGCCCCCCAGGCTGAAGAGAGCAGCATCCTGTAGCACCCTGAGCCTAAACTCCTCTCTACCTGCTCGTCCCTTCGCTCCCCCTTCCCCACCGGGTGTTTGCTGCATCTTCCCATTGCATCTGGAGTGAAGGCAACCCCGGGGCTCACGTCCCGGGGTGTGACTGTGGGGAGGGTGCTGGACCAGTACAGAATGGGGAATTTCTGTTGGGAATACTGGGAGGGCAATTAGAGCTGAGAGAAGGCTTTACCTGCAGCCAGGCTGGCATTACCGGTGCCGGCAGGCGAGGGCAGCCCAGGCCATGAGCTCATCTCTGCATCGCTCTCCTCTCAGCCCAAGAGTATCTTGCAGACTCTCGGGTATTACAAGCCCTTTACAAGCCCTTTACCTTTGCATCTAACAAAGAAAAATGCATAAAAGGTAAATTAATGCTGCAAAGGAGGGGAGGAGGGCTCGGCATTGTAGGTTCAGCTCGAAGAGGGGGCATTTCTTGATGCAATTCATACAGGATAAGCAGCTGTACCCACCAGTGAACAGACTGGTGTAGATACCTTTCCTTTTTTTCCCCTGCCTAATGTAACCCACAATTTAAGGAAAATGGTCATCTCGGAACAAAATAGAGGAAAAAGGTTTTTTGAAAGCACTTCTGAGCAGACTGGAAAGTTCAAGGCTTCCCATCTTCCAGGTCACTCTAATAAGCAGGACGTTCTCCTGATCGTGGCTGTCATTTCCTTAGCAGCATTAGACCTTGTAAAATGATTCCTGTGCTGTGTGCATGGGAGAGGGGTTTCGCTTTCCCCTGACAGAGGAGTCATGGTGGTCTGTGTTGCAGGTCATCCTGAACCCGCTGAAGCAGAGGATGTCAGTGACAAAAGGAGCGCTGAGCATCTCTGTTATCTGGCTGATGGCAACCTGCTTCTCCCTGCCCCATGCCATCTATCAAAAGCTTTTCCAGTACAACTACAGGTGAGTGTTTCCCCTTCTGAGCAGGTGTGAAGGGGTCTGATGTCCCTCTGTGGCAGGGGCTGCCAGAGGAGGATACTGGAGGGGCTCCCAGCCTGGGGGAAGGATGCAGGTGCATCAGGGGGAGTTTGGGCTGGGTGAAGTTGTGCAGCAGAAGCTGCCCTGGCTCGCTGCAGGGCACGTTCCCTGGGACCTGGGCTAGCTTTTGCTGTCACCCAAATGCCTGGGAGAGGGAGGGTGAGCCTCACGCTGGCACGGGCTCCAGCCACAGCCGGGTGTCGGCACGGCCTGGCCGAGGTACGGCATGTTGGTGAGACAGGCCTCACCTCCTCCAGCATCACAGCATGGACAGGCTGTAGGACAATAAAACTGCTAGTGTCAGTGTCTGGTAGTGATGTCAGCAAGACCATACAGAGGGACAGGGAGGAGAGGGGACCGCCCCGTGAGCTGGCAGGGTGGTGAACCCATCTCTCACACCTCATATCGGATCCACACATGCTTCCCTGCACTTCATCCATCCAGACTGAAGAAACGTGACCAGCCTTCCTTAAAGCATGAGGATACATGAGGGAGAACAGCAGGGAGAAATCCACACCCCTTCCCATGCCTGGGGGGCTGGCGAGAGGAGCAGTGCTTTGGTGGGGACGTCACCCCAGGGTGCAGCCTGGCATGGACAGGACGTCTTCGCGTGGCCCAACGCAACTGCAGAAGCTACTCAAGGGAGGTGGAGAGGCCTTCACACCCACAGGAGGACTGCTGGGGTGTCAGAAAGGGACGGTTCTGATCAGAAGGGAAAGGAGAAAGAGCAGCTGGCCCAGCGATGCTGCAAGAGGACCCTCTCTGCTGCAGGGACCTGAGGAACCACGTTTGTCCTTCAGTCTCATTCTGCCCAGGACCCAGCCTGTTTGGGCCCTCTGTTCCTGCGGTGCTGCCAGGACTCCACAGCATCCATGGCACTACAGGAGTGGGTACTTGCCATGGTGCTGGGTGACGCTGCTGTGTCCATGGGAATGCTGAACTCCGAGCCAAGGGGATAATCTTACAGTGAACAGGCTTTTGACATGCGAGCGGCATCCCGGGGCGCAGGGTAGGGCAGCGGGAAGGGTTGCTGTCCTAGATGATGAGATTTGGTGTAAAGGACAAACACCTTTCTCCCTGCAGCACAGCCCCTTCCCTCCCACCAGTGCAGTAGGGCGTGGGGCTGTCTGCCTGCACAGGCTTCAGCTCCCCTTGGCATAGGAGAGGTGACACCTGACAGGGCTTCGCAGTTCTCCAGGGCTTGTGCTCGTGACCCGTGTGACTGAGAAACACCTCGGGGCAGGGGGATTGAATCTTCAAGGGCTGCACTTGGTAGGCAGAGTGCTGGGTTACGGGCGCTGGTGTGGCCTGGCAGCTGTGCCCAGGGTGTTACGGAGCAGATTGCTCATGAATGGACACGCGCCCCTGTCTGTTTCAGGGCACCTGCCTCTGCCCATCCAGCCAGAGGAAACCGAGCCCTGCGTCGGCATGAGGCGGCTCGGCGGCCTGAGGGCTTCCAGGACATGCTATTCTCATCCCTGCTTTCCACTGAATGAAACTTGCAGTTGTAATCGTGCTTGTAATAGCTCCTGCACGGCCAGGCCCCTGAGATGCCCCGCCGGGGAGCTGCTGGGGGTCTGGGGCAGGAGACTGTGGGATCAGCCCCTTGGCTGCAGCGTGGCTGAGTCCAGGGACATCCAGAATTTACTGAAATGCAGCATCCTCACTGGCCTTGGCCCCAGCAGCCTCTTCACTGCAGTGAGCTCTTAGGGGGCGAGAGAGGAGGGGGCAGCGAGGGCAGCCACGGGATTTTTGGTTACCTGCAGGCTCGCTCTGCTGCCCCGGCTGTTCAGATGTGTTTGTAGGCTCCCCCAGCACTGAAGCATCACCTCCCCCCACCCCAGCCTTCAGCTACATCCTCACCCAGGGCTGCAGCCCCAGCACCACTCCAAGCTGGCTGTGCTCCCCAATGGCCGATTCCTGGGGGCTGTAAGGGATGGCTGCCCCACTCCTGCCCTTTGCTCTTTGGCTGTGGGGGGGTCTGACCCCGTGCTGCGATGTCACCTTGGGCACTGGATTCCTTCCTGGGCCAGGTCTCCAGTGACCTTGGCAGGTCCCTTTGGCAGGCAGAGCTGTGTGCGGGGCTGGCCCTGCTTCTGACAGCAACGAGACAGATCCTGGGGTGGAAAAGCTTGGGAGCAT
Source organism: Laterallus jamaicensis coturniculus (assembly GCA_022605575.1). Taxonomy (NCBI): domain Eukaryota; kingdom Metazoa; phylum Chordata; class Aves; order Gruiformes; family Rallidae; genus Laterallus; species Laterallus jamaicensis. Next base: position 484,000 of record JAKCOX010000148.1, read on the forward strand.
GGTTCAGGAGGGATGATTTTCCCTTCTGTGTCAGTTCCCCTCTTGAGCAGCATCTGCAGGGTCCTCCATGGCCGAGCTCCGTGCCCGTTGTCATCCCTCCAGCAGCCACGCACGGGCCCTGCTCACAGCCATCTGTTTTCAAGCGATCTTCTATTTGTGGCACAAAAGCCAGCTCCAGAGGTGGAAAACAGGATATTAAAGATATTAATCAATAGTGCAATGAATAATGCGGCCTGATGGGGACTAAAGTCTGCGCTGAGCACAAGTGAGCAGAGGACAAGGGTTGAAGAGAGTAGGGCAGAGTGGAATGAGAGAGAGAGAGAGAGGAAAAAAAGGGAAGACAAGGAGGAATCATCCACCTGAAGTAACTGTGCAAGTAAGTGCTCCTTGTTCCTACGGTCTCATTGTTTCCAGTCATTGTGGGATGCGGAGGGGACACTGTGCTCTGTGGAGGGTGCTGGGCTGTGTCAGCTGAGAGCCGCTGCCAGCCGGACGATGCGACTGGAGCTGGGTCCCTTGGGTTGAGTGGGACAGGTTCTTGAAGTGCTGTAAAGTGAGCTGTGGGATACAGTTAAACTCGGTTTGTTTGCCATTGGAAGTTAAACTGTTTGGCTTCAGTTAAGCTCGAGTTGAGCAGCCAGGTTTTGCCAGTTATTGGCCTGTTTTAAGATGCAGCTATAAGGTGTTAACAGCTGGTCCTGAAAAGCTGGTGTGGAGGGGAAGGGAGCTGTCTGTGCAGCTGGTGGGTCTGGGTGGTGTGGAAGCCCCACTGTGGTTTGCCAAACCAGCAGTGTCCTTTGCAGAGCCACAGCTATGTACATGTGTGCGTGTGTGTGTCTTTCCAGGGAAGCCACTGTCCGGAGTTTGTGCCTCCCCGATTTTCCTGAGCCCGCAGAGCTGGTCTGGAAGTACCTGGACCTGTCGACCTTCCTCCTCCTTTACCTCCTGCCTCTGCTGATCATCACGGTCACCTACACGCGCCTGGCCAAGAAGCTGTGGCTCCGCAATGCCATCGGCGACATCACCACGCAGCAGTATATCACCCACCACAAGAACAAGAAGAAGAGCATCAAGATGCTGATGCTGGTGGTGGTGGTCTTCGCTGTCTGCTGGTTCCCCCTCAACTGCTACGTGGTTCTCATCTCCAGCCTCGGCATCAAGACGAAGAACTCCCTCTACTTTGCCCTGCACTGGTTTGCCATGAGCAGCACCTGCTACAACCCCTTCATCTACTGCTGGCTCAACGAGAGCTTCAGGTCCGAGCTCAAGTCCCTGCTCTGCCTGTGCCAGAAGGTGCCTCGGCCCCCGGACGATGCGCTGCCGCCCGTGGCCGCGTCCTGCCGCGAGGCGTGGACGGAGCAGGCCGGGTGCAGGAAGGGCCCTGCCCCGCAGAGCGCCTGCTCTGCCGCGCACCTTCGGACAGCCAACACGGACCTGTGAGCCCGAGGGCCCGGGTGAGTGTGCTGGATGTCAGGGGGCATTGCCCTGCTTCTCCTTGGGGAGCGGTGGGTTTGCTGCTGACTTCTGACTTGTGGCACCCCTGTGCTCTGTGCAGAGGGGCAGAGCCCCTCGCTCCCCGTCCCTGTGAGCCTGCAGCTGCTCCGGGAGCGGGTGTATGTGGGGTCACCCACAGATGGTGACTGGCTCTGGGGGTCCCCACCTAACACGAGCAGAGGGAGTGGAACCCAGGCTCCCATCCATGCTCGTGCTGCCCCAGGTCGCTGGCCCGTCTCAGAGCTCACAGCGTGAGCGATGACACGGGGCTTTGCAGTGCCACGAGCACGGACCCGTCCCGACACCTGCCTGAAGGATGGACTTGTGCACCCAGGTTGGCTTCACCCTGGTGGAGTTTCATGCCAAAGCCCACAGCAGAGGTGAGGGTCAGTCTGCAGCGCTTTCCCCTTGGGCTGATGCCGCCTCTTCAGACCCGCTCCATCCCCCCATTGCCACAGGGCTGTGACCGGCCAGCAGCACTGCCCACTGGGCACTGGCAGCGGCCTTAGGCAGCACTCAGATGGGCAAGCTTAGTCCATTGAGAATTTCCCTTTGTTTTTGCTATAATCCAGGAAATGAGCTTGCACTGGCACTAAACAAAAGGCTGCAAAATACTCTGTCAGGGCTGCAGCATTCACCCACTGAAGAATGAGACCATTCTGCGTAATTACTGATTGCTGAAGAAGAGTTTCATTTCAACAGGATTGACTCAGACTTGGGGGGGATGGTTTGTTTACGGTCCTGGGAAGAATACAGTTTAATTTAGGTACACTTGGGGGGCAGGTGGAAAAAAGAACACAGGACAGTGGAAAGATTAAGTACATGGGTAGGTGGGGGGGGGGGGAGAAAAGGACTGGGGAAATAAGATGTTAAGGGCAGAAAGACACCAGAACAGCTCTGAGCAGCTGTGGGCAGCCCAAGCTGACCATGGGCATGATCCAGCAGAGCTGGTAGAACAGAGAGAGGCTTGGAGTCCCCACCCCTTGGCCCCCCACCTGCTCTGGGGACCTGGGCAGTGGGTTTCAGTGGTTTAAGGGCTGTGAGGGCTGCTCAGGGTCAGGGATGCTCCTGGTCTACGCTGACAAGAGCCTGGGCTGAGCTTCCTCCCTGGGAGGAGTGGGGACCCGGGTTGCTGGTGGGGACGAGGATGTGTTCCCACCACTTTCCTGGGAAAGCAGGAGAGGGACTGAAGAGGGAAACTAAGGATTGATTTTCCTTTTCCCCGTTTGCACAGTGAGATGGAGCAGGAGGGGACAGAGGGGAACGTCTGCTTCCAGGCCGCTCGACCCCACTTGGCCACGCGCCTCCGGTGAGCACTGCGACATCTGCATGGGAAGAAGAGAGCAGGGCTGGGATGGATGAATGGTCCTGAGGTGCTTCACCTGGAAACAGCAACTGTTTGAGTCAAGGAACCGCTGGCAGCCGCTGCAGGGAGCGGGCACTGCCCTCGCCCCGCGCAGAGCTGCGGCGTGAAAAGTCATGTGAGTGTGTAAAAATGTTAGAAGCAGCACTAATTAATGAGCACCGCCTCAATTATTCAGAGAAGCTGTTGTTTGCCTTTCTACTGATCCTCACTGCTCACCAACGGTCAGTGAGTGGCCCTTCAGCCTGCCATGTATCCCCTTTATTAAATTATTATTCCTCCCCCGTGGATGCCAGTGTGGAGCTCTTGGTTCTCGCTACAGAAATGTAGCAGCCCGTTTCCCCTCAAGTATCTTCATAAGTTTGAGAGCTTTTTTCCCCCTGAATGCTGCAGAGCCCAGCTCCCTTCATCCTCTGAGTGCTGTAGCACAAGCTTTTAGCCCCAGACGAGGATGTGAGCGAGACACGGTTTTTCAGGTTCAGTGGACAGGCTTCCCCCAGACTGGGGAGTTTCCTTTGAGGGGGAAACGTGAGCCATGCCCAAGTAATAAGTTAAACCAAAAAGAGTACCTGTCTTTCCAGTGCCGTAGCAGCAGCAGTGCTGAGCGACCGGTGACAGCAGCATCTCACGGGCAGTTAGGCTGGCACAGAGCTGGGTAAGCTGATTCATGGGCTCATGTGTTTAGTGCCAGTGCAGGCTCATTTCCTGAATTATAGCTAAAGCAAGGAGAAATTCTCAATGGGTGTCCCCTGAAATCCATGTGGGGGTTTAACAAAGCCTCTCACCTAACAGGACAACAGATGATGGAAGGAAGAACCGATCCTGCCCCAAAAGCTGTGTGTGAGCTCACACCCAAAGGCCAGCACTCACACAGACTGCCAGCCCCACACTCATCCCCACGCTCAGCCCTGTGCTCAGCCCCCATCGGGCTCGTGCCTGTCCCTGGTCTCGGTGTGCCTGGCTCTGGCTTGGTGCACACAAAACTCAGGCAGTTTCTGAAGAGCTCTCTCTCTCTTTCTCTTTCTATGTTTCCTCTCAATGTGCACCCTGTATCTCGGGTTTCTATGAAATAACCATAGCAACAGCACTAATGCTGGTATCCTCCATGAGAAGTACTAAGCCATGGCTCTCGCTGTGATTCTGAAATGAAATCTACGCTGCTGTGGCAAATTCCAGGGTAGGAGCCAAGCTGGGGATTAAATCCATCCCCAGAGCTCTTTTACAGTGTGGGATGGACAAGCTCAGTAGTTTCTTGTGCTGTTTGTCCACAGTACTGGTACTGACCAGCTGCTGGGTTCCTCAGAAACAGGCACATTTCTGGGAAGGAGCAGGCAAACCTTGGGGTCATACCTGGCCATCATCCCTTTGATGCTTGCTGTGCTGGGAGCCCCTGTGCTGTGAGTGAAGCAGAAGTCTCTTTGAAGTCCCTTGACCTTCTGTCTTTAATACTTCTTAGTTTTGTGGGTTTGGGGTTTTTTTTTTCCTCTGACCATTCCTTCCTTCCTCCCTTTCTTTAAGGGGCTGTACAGCCCTTTTCTGGAGCACTCCAAGACCTCATGCTAAAGCAGCAGGTCTCTCTTTGTACTCCATTGATCTTCTGCTAATCCATGTAGTCAGCTACCTCTTGCTGAGACAAATAACCTGGCTGGCTTTCCTTGGATCTGTCAATCGTAGCATCTCTTCATTGCTGAATTTTTCTCCCCTAAATGGGCATGATGTAAGGGCTGACTCTGTTGCATCTTCGTAATGGCTTAGCTATCTAGAGTGTAATTATCAATGCCTGAATGAGAGTCAAAGCCTCTCAGGCTTCACCCAGCTGCGAGGCTCCTGTGGCACGTGTGGAGGCCCTGACTCACCCAGCCCCACTCGGCCAAACGATGGGATGCACAGCATTAAACAACAAACAGACAAACAAAAATGAACCATTCTATGCTGCTTGATCTGGACAGGGCTTGGGGACTGAGGGGCAGGAGAGTGCACCTCTGGGAGCTGCAGGTGCAAGGCTTGCAGCAGGGGCATTACGTAGCCAGGGCCTGGAAAAGCATCTAAGAAATTTGGCTTTTCTGACACAGGTCAAGGTCTGAACCCCCTCAGAGGGCAACCAGATGCTTGAACACACATTAGTTTGTCTTCAGCCACGCTGCTTGCCCATGGGAATGGCTTCCTGAGCGGTGCTGGAGCTGGCCTGGTGTCCAAGATTGCTGGGGCTGAAGGATGGCTTCCAAGAACAGGACCACCGCTGCCTGCTGGGTGGGTTCCTCCCTGGTCCCGAGGGGCTGCACGAGCTGGCTGCCACGGGCTTTGCTCAGAGACCTGCCCTGGCTGGGGCAGCCCGCAGTAATGTGGGGCAGCAGCCACAGCACGGTTTGCTCTCAGCAGCCGACAGCTGAGGACGCAGGGCTGGAGGGGAGCATGGGGCAGGAGAAGAGTCCCTGGGGCAGTCCAAGAGCATGGGCCTGCTCATGCCCTGAGGGCAAGTCACCCTGGCCTTTGGCAGCTGTGCTTCTGGGCAGGGAGGGACTCAAACCTGTCCCAGGCAGGCACAGCCCCCTGACACAAGACCCCAAGGGCAAATTTGGAGGGTGGAGTGCCAAGACACCGAGTTAGCAGAACTCTACCCCAGAGAAACTATTTGAGCACACAGAAATCAGTGTGCAACGATTCGGTGGAGACGTGTCTGAGTGATTAACAGCCCAGATTTATTAAGGTTAGCTCATGCCAAATGCATCTGACTGCCTTCAGCAGAGCTGCTGATGAAGACGATAACAGAGCATGCAGCGCAGGGGATACCTGAATTCCAGAGACAAATCCCCATATATAGCCCCGACACATAATGAACAAAGAAACCACAAAATGCCAACTCGATTAACAAAAAGCAAGCAGAAAAAAAACCACAATGAGTCAGAAAATTAGCTCAGGAAGGAGAACCGGAGTACAATTATCATCAGTTCACTCTTCAAGCAGAAAACAGAACCCAGGGGCTGTCCAAAGCACGCTGAAGGCATACATGGGAACATCCCAGCTCAATCCGGCTCAGGCCCTGGGACGTGGGATGGAGCTGGGCCAGTGTTAGAGTCCATCCTCCTGTGCTGAGCTCCAGCCCAGCAACCAGGACACCAGGGAGAAGAGTGGGACAAAGTGAATGGCGCACCCGGGCTCACACTGGGAAGATACAGATCAGCCACTCTCTGCCACAGGCAGCATCTCTCCCTCAAGCCCAGGCAAAGGGCTCTGCCCGCTCACTGGAGGAGCAAACACACCCGCTCCCCTCCAGCAATCCCTCCTGCACTGCGGTAGGGAGAGAAATGCTTCTGATCCCCCAGCTGCTGGCTGGAGCCCAAGTGGGAACGCTGATGGGGTGATGCTTCACCCCACCCCGCCCAGCACTGCACCACAGGCCGCTCCCGCTCCGGAGGCCCCAGGCTCCCCTGTCCCACCAGTGCCCCTGTTCCAGAGCAGCTCTGCTGAGCTGGTGTCCGAGCTGATGTGCCTGCACCCTTGCCACCACGGCTGCACACCCACCACACTGCGCTGAGCTCCCTGGGCCGAGCAGGCCTGGCAGAAGCAGTTGCACTGCCGCAACACGCTGGCGATGCCGCGCTTGGGGTGGCTGCGTTGGAGCAGGACCGGAGTCCTGGGGGGTCTCTGGAACGCAGTATGGGGGATGGGAAAGGGCGGGGGGGGGGGGGGGAGGCGCACAGGAGCGGCCTGAGCCACACTCGGATTTGTGCCAGGGAGGGTGGGTAATGGGTTTGGAGGGTGGCGAGGTGCCTGGGTGCTGCTCGGAAGCAAAGCCTTCCTTAGGAGGTTCCTGGGGGCCTCCCCTGGTGCAGAAACACTTCTTGCCCTGCCCCCCAAGCCTCTTCCCCTCTACCCAGCAGTGAGGGTGGGCTTCAGGCCCCAGCCATGGCACTTTCTGCCACGAGGCCATACTGGCTAATGCCTTGTTCAGCGACACTGTCACACGAGAGCACTGCCCTCCACACTGAACAGCTGCCACTTACCAGAGGTGGGAGGGGGAAAAATAGTAATTAAACCTCCCCATCAGGTTGAATGCTGTGGGAACCATGTGTCTGGTTTCACAACACCACAGCCTGTCACTTAGAGAGGCGTCTCCACGACAGGCCTAACAGCTCCTTGGCAGATATGAACAGACAAATCACTTCATAAAACCAGAGTGATGGACCATCTGACATGTCTGCTGGAGTCAAACCCGATTGCTTTATGGGACACTGTAAGGGGCTATTGTAGGGACTGTCCCTGTTAATGGACATTCAAGTTATTGCCTGGCAATTAATGCTGCTTCATAAAGGTTTATATCCTCCCATGCACATCTCTGTAAGCCCCATATACAGAGGTACCTGATATGCACCGTGTCCTGGCTGGCTCTGGAACCTCGGTGGTCTCTGTCTTGAAGCAGTTCCCCTCTGTGAGGATCTTCACTTGGTGTTTGTAGCTGGAAGTAGCGACAGCAACTTTCAAACCATCATTTTGGGCAGTTTGGTGGCACCCTACCAGAACACCTCACTCTCCTCGCTGGATCAGACCCCTTTGTTACCACCCCGAGTCCTGCAGTCAGTGTCACTGCAGGACAGACGAGCTCTGGGGTGTTAGGGGACACTTTATGATACATCATTAAAATGACAGCAGGAAAGCTGTAGAGCAGCAGGTTTTGTTTCTTCTTGTGAGATGCAGATGATGCCACAGCCCGTCTCGGGCAGTGTCAGACAGGAACTGACTGACCAGTCAATGGCCTAAACCATCTGCAGCTTCCCTCTCCTTCTGCTGGCAATGAGTGCTGGACAAGGTGGAACTGAGCAGGATATGGTGTTCTTGACTCACCCAAAGCTCCCTATGAAGCTCAGGTAATGAGGAGCTGCACTGGAATCCAGGAGCAGCCCCTTCTCCAAACTGTTGGCTCCTCTTCACGTCGTAACTATCACACAGAGGCTGGCCGGGCTCAGAGACCTCATTTACCACCAGGACTCAGGGAAGGAATTCAGGAATTGCACTGGGATAATAATGTATTTTTGAGGGATAGTGATAATTACTGGCATCAGTCTGTCCCTGGGGACAAAGAGCGTTTGTTTTCCATCAGAAAGGCTCCGTGATTGGCGCTGCAATGTTTTCCCTCAAAAATGAACTGCTGCTGCTGTCAGGAAAAGGAACCAGGCTCCCACTTTAATCCGCTGTTTTGTGGGGGTGGCTGTTGTTACTCCCAGTTTGGTTCCAGTTGAGAGGTTTTGCTCTCATTAATGCCATCCCAAATCCTCTAAACACTATGCCCAGACCCCCAGCCCTCTGTCTGCATAGCCAGGGCAGCGTGATCCAAGGGGGGAGGTTGGTCCCCTTCTTAAAATGTGGAAGGAATCTGATGGACAGAGACAGCCCTGCCTGTGGTTCATCTGCCCAGCAAAGCTGTGGGGTGATGTCTGCCCTTGCTGCGTGGGAGAGGCATAGCAGCCAGAGGTACTGGCATCCCCACGCCACCCCGCAGAGCTTTTATCTGCCTTTTGGAGGCTGCGTCCGCAGAGCGCCTCTGAATCAGCCCACGGCTTGGAAAGGTGAGTTTGGAAGGTAGAAGGAAAACAAATTTCTGTCTTCTGGCACAGGCATTCAATAATTCAATAACGTGCTGTAAAACGTGGGCTTTCGTGCCCTTGTAATCGCCCTCGCGTCCCGCAGAGGAGCAGCGATGTGAAAGCCAGGGAGAAGCCTCTGGAAAATACAAAATGGGAAAATCAGAGAACAAACAATGGGAAAAAAAAATCCTCTGTGGGGAAGGAAAGCAAAGAGGGAAAGAAACTTGGGGCTGGCAAGTGAGTTCTGTCTAATGGTTTTCAGTCTGAGTAACTGAACTTTGCCTAACCGCCCTCCAGCCCCTATGCAGAGGAGACAGGAGAAATGCTGCAGAGCAGAGTTAAAAGGTTCAGTGCACAATTACTCTGTCAGGGAGGGCATGGCCACGTATGGCTGAGCGAGACGAGCCCAGCGGGAGATGCAGCTTATTATGGCACTAAGTGCGACTGATGCCTTCGGGGATGAGCAGCTCCTGCGCCAGGAGCAGCGGTGGAGCCCGGGGGAGCTGAGCATCGCCCACCCCCGTGTCTCCTGACTCCAAAAGGAACTGGAATTTAATTACCAGCTTTCTCCTTGAGTTCACCCGGGGCAGAACAGGTCCTCGGGCTGGTTTGGTTTTGGTCCAGATCACATCAAGCCACAGATGGACCCTGGTCCCTGAGTTCCGGGATGAGGTCTCACAGTGTAAGCTGGGTGCCTCCCGAGCTGGCGCAGCAGGGAAGCCTGGCAAAGCTCAGTCGAGTCGCTGTTCGCAGGTGATGGCCACTGTCAGTACAGGCCCTGGTAACCAGCCTGGCCCATGCTGTAGGCTGCCCAGCAGGATCCCACCAGACAGAGCACCACTCTGCCCCTGCAGTTACCTCATCAGGGGACCCAAGCAACGTGTCCCAGCACCTCACACTTCTCAGCTAAGTTCCTTAAAGCTGGGACAATTTGGCTTGGCAGGATTGCTGGCTGCACGTGGTGCTGCTGTGGGGAGCAGGACACAAGGCAGCATTCCTGCCCCAGGACCAGCTCAGGAGAGCACTCAGCTCACGTGCCTGGTGGGGGCCACATGGTGTTTCCTCCTCCAGAGCTGGGTGCTTGTCAAGCAGCCGGCCCGTGTGCTCTGAATGCCTTTGTAGCAGCTTTGCATCCCAGCTGGAGATGTTCTTCCCAGAGACAGTGGAGGTGAGGACCGTGTACCCCAGCATCTTGACATCCTGCCAGCCTCTCTGCAGAGTGCTGCTGATGAGGCACCAGGAACTGGAGAGGTTGGAGTCAGGCCTCATCTGACCACCTAGGAGCTGGTTTTCAACCCCACGCCTTGCTGCCTGCAGGGAGTGTGTGTTCCTCCTGCCAGCTCCGGTCCACAGATGTCCACCTCTTATCACAGTGCAGAGAACAAGAATCCCAAGTACTTTGGGGGGATCCATGGCTTATCACCGCTCCTCCTGCAGCAGCCAAAACCGAGGTGAGACCAGGCAACACAAACGCCCTGAGGCAAGGAGCAGAGCGGGGGTGTAAACCTTGTGTTCACAGGGAGCTCCTGGTTGGGGTGCAAGCATCTGCTTTGCATGGGAGCAGTCACCCCAGGGAAGAGCAGACCCTTGAGGCAGGGCCAAACCCACCCACCCACCCCTTACCTGCTGCAGCGCGTCCTGTCCACAGAGAGCTGGGAATGAGAAGTCTGGGGCGGTTACAGCCAGAGTCAGGAGTCACTTGGAGACAAGGCAAGGCATGCTCGAGTCCCCACCCCACCAGCGCACAGGAAGCTGCTCTCCCAAAGCAGCACAGCAGCCTCGGACAAGCAGCTGGGCACCGGTGGGCACTCAGCCCAGATCTTGGAGCTGCCTCACCCATGGGATGCCTGGAGTCCTCCCACCTCCAGTCTGTGGGGGCTCAGCACTGTCAGGACACCTGGGACCACCAGCTCCTCGCAGACCTGCGGTGCAGCTGGCTGTGCTCCAGGCAGCAGCAAACCCGTTTCACTCTTAGGTTGGGAGTGTTGTTTTAACACCTGTGAGGACAGAGCCCCCCCCCACACCCACTCAAGGAGCTCCAGGGACAGGGCATGCCCAACAAACAGCTCCAACAGCCCTATGGCTTCACGGTCAGTGGTGAACAACTGGATCTCCTGGGTTCATTGCACACCCATCGCATCGCTGGGCACGGCTGGTGATGTGTGAACAGGATCACGTGTGGGTAGCGGCACCGGCAGAGCGTGGACAAGAGTAACAGCTTCTAATTAGGAAAGAGAAATCATACCCTTCATTCTAACAATTACTTTAAAGAACAGATCAAGTGTGAGGGCATGGACGACTTAATGAGCACCGTAACTACTGCACCTCGAGAGCTGCTCTGCTGTGAAGCTTTAGGGACGGGAGCTCTGTGGGCATCGTTTAGGGGTGTCCAAGCCCTCCCCATCCCCAGGCCCCATGACAAGCCCCACTGGGGATCTGGCTCTTCCAGGGAATATTAAACCAGCCCAACAAAGAGCACGGCAGCCACGGAAAGGAATCAAAACTCACCCAGTGTCACCACCTCCAGCTCCAAAATTTATTGAACTACAAACACACAGCACGTGAGATATCCTATCTGGGAGGGATGTGAGGGCACACACCCCCTCTGCATAACACAAAGGGCAGGAGCTTCAGCTGCTGCTTTGTGTGGATACAGACATCACCCAAGAAACAACAAGAACAACTTACTTCAAGTTACAATGGTAACGACACAGATCTTACAAAAATATAAATAACCTATTTATAACCTTAAAGAAAAATAACATCCACCATAGCCCCACCACGTACTCCCCTAGGTAAACCATGGCTGCAGAAATGTATCTATTATTGCTTGTTTAAAAAGCACCAGTCTGCAGGATTAAGTAACCCAAAGCACACAGGGCATTTCCCCCAGCACCTGCAGACTCTTCTGAGAAGTGTGCCCAGACCACTGAATCCGAGTCTGCTTCAGCATCGCTCACGTCTGTAAGGGCAGAGTGAAGGCAACATTCCTGTAAGCACCCAGTCCAAGGAAAGCACCAAGGATGTACTAGTTGTGCATTTTAATAGGATTTAAGTGCATGCCTGCCTTTAAGTCTGTGCTTAGAGAGCTTCCCAGAACAGGGCTGGACTTACAACTTGGCACACAAACTCCCCTGATAGTCAGACTTCCAGGCAAGAGCGGTGTCAGGAACGATTGCTTGGAAAAGGCCAATCCTGCTGCACAAGAGCCCTTCCATTGTTCAGCCCCAGATGAAGTTTGCACAGACGCTGAATGATTCGATCCCGTTCAGCTCCTTTCGAGCCGTGCCAGCTTGGCACGAGCCGCTTCCTGGCGCGGCAACGCCAGGCCCAGTGCTATGGGAATGTCCTTCCCTTGCATTCCATGCATCGTGCTGAAAACACTACTAAAAAGCACAAGTCAAGTATTGAGTCCATTGGTTCCCAGCTAAAGACATCCACTGCCCAGGCCTGGGGCCGGGGCCGATGCCCACGCCGTGGTTACGCCCCGGTGTCCACGCTCTCCCAGGGCTGCGGCTGGGCTCGTGGAAGTCTGGCCAGAGGGGTCCCTGGGGTGAGTTAAAGGCCACTCGTGGAAATTTTGGCCCATGTAAACACAGCTGATGTTGTTGCCACAGCTGGAAGTGGACGCCGGTGAGAGCGGGAAGCAGCCCTTGGGTGGGAGCTGGGGGGCTCTGACACTGAAACCCCTGTCCCAGAACCCTCTCGTGCAGGGCCAAGCTCCCCCTGAGCACCAAACACGGCAACTCACACACTGAAAACACGGCTAAACCCACCCCTGCCTCACACTGCCCACTCCTGCCAGCCCAGTGCCACAGGCAGTGCGCCCAGCACCACGCTGGGCTCCAGAGGCAGCACCTGAGGGGCAGGAGCCAAGGCACGGCACAGCACCCACCCTACACACCGCATATGGCACGGCACCCACCGATGTGCCCCCTCCTCAGCCTTGAGTTCCCAAGTTCCTACCGTGCTCAGACATCAACCAGCTGAAAAGGAACAGCTTACCTGACAGACTGTGAAGGGAATGGGCTCGATTCTTTAAAGAAGGGAAGGAGGAAAACAGATTAAACCCAAGCGCATCCCAGGGGTCCTGAGCCCACCCAGGCCAGCAGAGCTGCTCAGCACACGCAGGAGGGACAAACACCACAGCCTGCTGCACACGAGGTGATGCTCTCATTATTCATTTCAATTAACAGCCGTTCCTGCCCCTCCCTTGCTCCAGACACTGAGCTGCTGTCCTGCCCGTCCCTGCAGCGTGGGGCACCCGGGGATGCAGACACAGGGACGGGCAGGACGAGACCCCTGGCCGGGTCTGACTCCAAAGCCAGTGCAGGGAGTTGAGCTGCACAAACGCCCTGGCTCAGCTCGGTGCCTTGATCGTGGTTCTGTGCTGGAGGTGACTGTGTCCACAGTCACGTTAAATATTTATTCACCTTTGTTACCCGATTACTCCCAACGCTTGCTCCCTCCCGCTGATAAACCTGGGATGGAAACCCCGGTGGGGGGGAGGGGAATGATGTCCCGCTGCAACACGCGCGGCTCCGAGTGGGAAACGGCCCTGAGAGCCAAGGGACGAACGGGGAGAAGCGCCGCATCCAGGTGGAGCTGCCGGCGCCCCCCGTTATCCCACCACATCCCGAGCGCGCTCCAGTCTAACAGCGTCGACCAGGGAGGAGGAGGAGAGATGCGCAGCGGTCCGCGCCGCGCAGGGCCAGCCCCGCAGGCAGCCTGCGCTCGGGGGCCGATGCCCGGCCAGGCTACGGCTCGGCGGGGATGCCCGCAGGGTAACAGTGCCGCTTGCTGGCGGCCGGCACGGCCGGGACCCCGCGAAGGTGCTCGCCAGCCCCGGCCCCATCCGCCGGGCACGGCGCTCGGAGCCCCGACAGCTCCGCCCCGCCGCCGCCCCCGGGACAGCCCGGGCTGGAGGAGCCGCCGGCACCCGTGACCTCAGCGGGAAAGGCATCCGCGGCCGGCACCCCTTGCCGGCTGCCGGGGCAGCGCCGCATGCCCGGCCGCCCCCGCACCGCCCCGCCCCGCCAGACGCGCCCGGCTCGGGGGGGCTCCCGCCCGGCAGCCGCCACCCGCAACGGCCTCCAGCCCGGGGAGGCGACACACGGGACACACCAGCCCTCCCCCGCAGCACGGAGAACGGCAGGACAGCCCCAGGCTGGAACAAACACCGCAAAACCTGTAGAAGGAGCCGGCTCCGCGGTGCCAGCACCGGGACTCAGCACTGACCCCAACCCAGCCCCGGGGCCCGCCCGCAGCCCCGCGGGCACGGGGGGAAGCAGCCCTGCCTCTGGGGGGTGGGGGGTAAAGCCTGAATGCTCGGCAGACACCCGCGGGTGCAGAGCAGGGCCCAGGGAGTGAGCCAGCACCATCCCCGGGGCAGCAGCACTGTGCCGTGACCAGGACACCATTCCTCAACCTGCCCTGGGATACGAAGGAGAAGGTGCTGGGGAGGCACAGGAGACCAAAGCAGAGCCTGGCACAGCTGCCAGGGCCAGGTCCTCTGCCAGGGCCAGGCTCTGGCGCAGAGGGAGAGGAGCAGGGAACTGGGAGAGGGGCAGGCAGCACCTGGAAAGCAGAGTATGGACCAGACAGGAGGGAGGTGATGGCTAGACCTGCGGGAGGGTGGCTGCCCATGGGAACCCCACACCAGTGGCACAGACAGCACAGGGCTCACTGCTAAGCGAGCGCCCCAGCACAGGCAGCACAGTGACTGACAGCACTCTGGGACAAGGGGGTCAAAACAGCCAGAGAAAAACGTCCTCTGGAGGGGCCCGAGCACACCCTCCCACTGGGAGGCTGGGAGGAGGCACAGCATCACCTCCCTCAAGAGGGATGCTCCCCTTGGCCCACCATGCTAAGTCCACCTCTGCGTCCTCCCCACGCACACATCACACACATTATGTGAGCGCAGGGCTAGCGGCTCCTCTCCCTCACACAGAGCCTGGAGCTTCCTCCGTCCCTTCCCTGTCCCTAGTGCTGGCAGCCCTGGGCCTGGCCGCGTGCGAAGTGGTCGCAGAGCAGGAGCAAGGCGTCGATCCGCTGGAGCCGCTGCAGAGCCCGGGCCAGGAGCGGGATGGTGACGGCATCTCCCGAGCAGGCCAAGTGGGCGACGAGCTGCTCAAATCCCGACACCCGTCCCAGCAGCTGGGGCGCGAGCCCCAGCTCCAGCGCCACGTGGCTGAAGTTCTTGGCACCATTCAGGGAAGGGTCCAACAGGAAGGCCAGTGCCTGCACCAGGGAAGGGGGCAGCTCTGCGAGGGGCAGACCTAGGCAGCGACACAACAAGGCGGGGTTACAGACCAGCCCCACCGGACGAGCAACCAGCCCGTCCTGCCACTGCAGGCATCTCCCCCAACACTGCTGCCAGGGCTCAGCAACATGAGAGCTGCCTCAGTCCCAGGGGGTGGGTAACCCCAACACTCCTAACAAACAAAGATGAGGCAAAGAGATACTCACCCTTCGTTGTGCTGCTGATCTGAGTCACAAGGCTCTGGGCATCCTCCACCTGGCAAGACAAGCATCCTAAGGTTGGTGGCAGTCTGGTGACAATAGCAGTGCCTGTCACAGAGGAACAGCACTTCTCCCCCCAGCACTGTCCCATGGAACCACCTTGGGATGTTCCAGAGCCTCCCAGCAAATGGCTTCCAAGAACGGCCACCCAGAGCTAGACTGTCCAAGGGACTTCCCTGGCATCTCCTGAGCCTCGGTGATGCTCGTCACTGTGTTCATTACAAGCTCACCAGAGAGGGAGGAGGAAGAAGCTCCCCAGCTGCCAGGGCGGCTTTCTGGCAGGCCAGCAGAAAAGGACCACTCAAGCCCGCATCAGTTAGAGACACACTCGTATGTTCAATAAACCAACTCTGGTCCTTTGGGTGTCCAAAACCACCCCAGCAGGTGACACCGCTGCGGCTGGCAGCCTGTTGAGTGACACCTCCCCAAACAAACTGGTTTCAGTGAGCACCTGCCAGGCCCATACATTCATGCCCCTGACCCACCAGTGAGCCCAGCACCCTGTGCCAAGCCCTGGGCATCCAGCAGTGGCTCAGGGGAGTAACGAGGCCAGAGGGACTCACCGGCTGCTCCCCGCTTTCGGCGGTGGGGCTGGGGAAGGTGGAAGGCAGGTGCTGGAGCCCCTCCTGCCCAGGGCCACCGTTCTCCACCGGGATCCTCTGTGCCACACGGCTCACCGCAGCCTCCGACCGCTCGCCGCCCACAAACTCTGCCTGGCTGGAGAACTTCTGGAGGTCCAGCTCGGTGCACTCCACGGGGGCATGAGGCCACTTGTGCTGCATCTCGGAGGCGCAGGAGGAGAGGGGGGCCAGCGCCTCTGCTGTGCCTGGCTGGCCCTGCCTGGGGTCAGAGGGCGGCCGGACCCCAGCCAGGCAGTCGCTGCGGCCCGAGGCCCGGATGAGGGGCTGGCTTTCCAGGAGGCTCCTGCCCAGATGCGCTTTGGAGGTAGTACTGGCAGTGGCTGGCGACACGTCCAGCTCCAGCTGGAGAGAGGGGAGCTGGAGACCCACAGCCTCCCCGTCTGAAATGAATTGGACCGCTTCCACAGGACCTGAAACCAGAAGCCAGTGCGGCTCAGGGAAGCCCAGGTCTGCCCACCCAGCTGCAGGACCCATGAGCCCTGAGCCGGTGAGCAGAGCCAGGAGCTCCCTGCCAGCAGCCAGATCCTGCGCTGAGCAGGGCCCTTCTGAGCCTTTCCCCAGCAGCACAGGTGGGGTGGATCCCTCCCCGGGGGAGCGGGGTGGGGGTATCGGGAGCTGCAGGGGCTGCGCACGAGCATTTCTGGTACCAGGTCTGCAAGTGTTTGTGGCAGAGGTCCCGAATTTCATGTTGGTGGGACTCAGACACTGTCCCACTCCCACCATCCTGCCTAAGGGGTTGCGGTAGGTCCCAGGACTGTGCGAGCTGGGGCCCAGCACCACCCTCCCTGCCCCAGCGAAAGTGGAAGGCGGCCGGTGCAGGTACCTTCTGCCTGCCTGTAGCACGGGCTCAGGTTCTTCACTCCCAGGCAGCAGGGACCAGACATCTGCTCCTCGCACAGGAACCTGCCGGGCACCGCTGCAGCAGGGAACATGGCTCGCTGGCCTGAGAAGTTCTGAGTCCTCAGGAAGACTTGGAGGACAGAGGAGAACCAGTCTAAGCAAAGGCTTGGCATGCTTCCCCGGCATGTCCTCAGCCCAGCGGTATGTCTGCCGGCGAGAAGCCGGGAGCCAGCAGCTCCCTGGCACGCTGCTGGGTGCCAACATGCCCCAGCCCCAGCCACCAGACATCCTGCCCCCATCCCTCACTGCTCTCGGTCCTGCCCTGCCAAGAGCTTCCCCCACCAGCCCACCCCAGAGCCCCAGAAGAGGATGGCCAGCTCTGGCTGCGAAACACAGGGTCTGCTGCTGCGGGCACTGGGATGGAGGGAGGCTGCTCCCCCCCCCCCATCTGAGCAGCCTGCAGACACGGGACGCCCCACAGACGTAGTGGGATGAGGTGTTTATTCTGTGTGAGCAGAGGAGTGACAGGGGCACTGTGCGCTGCAAGAGCGGCGATGCTTTATATGGGGAGGAGGGAGGGCAGGGTCCACAGGCACACGTGAACAGGAGGGAGAAGGGAAGGCAGTGCTGTAGCCCTGACTCACCTCGCTGGCACTGGCTCTTCCAAAACCGCTTGCAGTAGATGATGGAAAGTGCCAGAAGCACCAGTACAATGATGACCAGGGCGCTGCTGGTCAGCGCAAGAAGGGCCGTGTCCTGCGGCGGCACGGTGGGGACAGCTACCTTCACCAGGTTTGTCCTGGACCGACCTGCAAACACACCAGCCTCAGAAACCCTAACCCAATGACACTGGCCACCCTCTCCCTGCCTGACACGGCCACGCTTCCTCCAGCAGGTCTGAGGGAGGGCACCTTGCGCTGTGGCCAGCGAGTGGCATCAGCGGATGGTGCACACATCCCATGAGTCTGCTCCACCATGTCCCTACCATCCCCTACCCCAAGTGGTGACCCCTCCATCCCCGCTGAGGGAAGGCACATACACTGAGGCTCAGAGGAAGGTGTCTGCTTGGTGCACGGGATGCACTCCCAGTCCAGCTGCCCGCTGATCCGCGCCTTGCGGTAAAACCTGCCAACAGAGCAGAGGGTCTCAGCGGTGTGTGGCTCCACGGTGATCCCCCACCAGCAGCGAGGAGAGCCAGTCCCCACCCCCACGCTCCCACCCCAGTGGGCTGGGACACCCCCAGGCAGCAGGTCCCTCCATCACTGGCCAAAGAGCCCCACTCGTTCCTCAGCCCCGAGTCCCGCTGCTCACCAGCCCTTGGGCAATCTGCAGGCTGGCTCTATGGATCAGACTTCACTTTGGTAACTCCTTATGCCCTTCGCCCAAGGCATGGTCTGTCCTCCTCTTTGGGGACCAGCAACCATGGTGTGGGTCTACAGCCACCCATCTTCCAGGGCTACCCACCCTGGCGTTGCTCTGCTCGTTCCCAGGAGCCCTCAGGTTCCCTTCTCTGGAGCTATGAGCAGCCAGCCGAGGGGTCTGATTTGCATGTTGTTAGCAGCATCCTCAAAGAGGGGTCAGGCCCTGTGTTCTGGGTGGCCTCTAAACCGCCCGCCCTGTCCCTCGCCCCGCGTGCTCCCCGCAGCCAGCGCCACGGCTGGAGCCAGGTCCAGCCCCCTCACCCCGGCAGGCACTCCCCGCAGACCGCGTTGGTGGTGGCCGTGCAGTTGGACTTCTGGACGCGGTTGATGAGGGTGCAGGAGAGGCAGGGCTTGCAGCCGTGGTGCCCCCAGCTGTCCTTGAACTTCCTGGGGGGGCAGGCAACGCACTGCGCATCCCCCCCGCTGCCGTCGCCACAGTCCTGCAAGACATGGCATGGGGTGCATGGCTGCAGCAAGGGGCCACCTCAGATCCCAAAGCACTGCCAGGGGAACGGTGTCAACTCTTTGGGGGCAAAGGTTGGAGGGGTAACTGCTTGTGTGAGGCATCCTCAGCACCCAGCCAAGGGCAGACACCCCCGGAGTGGCTTCGATGGAGACACTCAGGGAAGCCGATCGCTGCCCAGCCGGTGCCCGCTGGCTGTGCTAAGTGAGGAGGAAAGCTCCAGGGCAACGTGGTCACCACAGTGAGGGAGACCCCACAGGGTGCTGGGTGGGAAGCCCCACTCCTGCGGCCAAGGCTGGGCTGGACCCTTGCAGCCACGTCCAGCCTGTGCCCATTCAGCATGCAGCCTTCCCACCTCCTACTTCCATCACCCCATCCAGGACAAGGTTAGCTGCTCACTCCCACTGAGTCCCAGCTCTTCCCAACATGCTGGGACCTCAGACTGTCCTTCTGAATGAAGGCTGGCAGAGGGCTCACCCCACACTGCGCAGAACTCAGTGCCAGACAATTCCCAGTCCTTCCAGAGCCACTGATTTACCTTGGAAAGCTCCTGCCCAGGCATGCAGTTTCTGCAGGGGGTGCATTTCCCATGCTCCAGGTACTCGCCCTCTTGGCATTCCATCAGGGCTGGAGAGGGGCTGGGAGCCTGTGGAGCAGGGAAAGAGGAGGCAGAAAGGTCACAGCTGGGAACGTGCCCTTCTCTGGGCTGGGACAAGTCTGCACCTCTTGGGCATCACTAGTGTCCCAGTGGCAGGAGGCTGCTCCCACCACCTGACAGGCTGCTCCAGCAGCTCAGGGCTTCCCAGCAAGGCTGGCAGTGAAGGCCTGGCTTTGCTGTCACCTCACAGCCTTTGCAATGGAGCAAATGGCATTTCACTCCCAGCCGTGAGCCTGGCCCATGCGCAGGAGGCCAGTGGACCTCACAGCCACGGTCGGAGGGCTGGGTGCCCAGGGTGGGGAGCTCAGTCCCGGCAGCCCAGCTCCGGCCAGCTCCACCTTCCTCAAAAACACCATCCAGAGCATCCCAAAGACACCATGACCTCCTCTGGTGAATTAACGGCAGAACCAGCCCAGCCTCAGTGCACAACAGGTGACTCAGCCTGAAGCTACAAACCCGAGCAGCTTATTGGGGTTTTGGGGCTCCCTGCTTGCCACTGCACATCCCGCTCCTGCTGTGATGAGAGAAACGAAGCAAAACCCAGCTCCACTAGACCAGCCTTCGTTTGCCCTTCCCATCTGCTGCACAAGGTTGAGAGAAACAGGGTCCGACCAGCCTTGGGAGCAGAACCTGCTGCTTCCAAGCACCCGCCAGGACCAGGGAGCCCCTGAAATGCCCTTTGGCAGAACCCCCACCAAAACACTTGGGAGGAGCAAGAGAGCTCGACCAGGGCACCTGGACCCTGCAAGGCTCTTGCAGCAGAGGGGGAGTGGGCTGCAGGGTCCCTGAGCACCCCCAGCCCCTTCCTGCCTTGCCGTGTCCCACAGCAGCATTCCTGCCCAGGCTCTTTCTGCGCTCCTCTGCCTAATCCCCACCACTCCCTCACCGGCTGCCCTCGGGAAGCTGACACTTGGACGAGCTCCCTGGGCTCAGGGCGGCCAAGATTCATTCGGGATGAAGTCTGCCCCGGACGAGCACAGCGAGTGAGTCAGCCCTCGCTGCTCCACGGTACAAGGCAAGGGAGCCCAAGCCAGTGAGGAGCTGAGGGAGCTAAATTTATCTCCCAACATCTCGGGAGGGGCATGATCACAGCCTATAAATAGTGGAAAGGGTACTGACACTGCCGGATAAATAAAGGAGATTTGTCACCATCTCAGAAGGTGGTGGAGAGGGACCTGGGTGCAGATGCCCTGGGAGCAGCTCGGGGTTAGTGTCAGGGTTCAGCTGCAGGCTGGATGCCATAGGAAAAAGAAACGGAAAAAGGGGATGAGACAGTCCCCACAGGGTGACACACGATGGCTTCGAGGGCTGGCACAATAACGGCCCCTCAGCGAGCTCCGAGCCTGCACCCCAGCTCTGCCTCTGCCCAGCACGGGGGTCAGGGCTGCCGGTGCTCCAGCACGGAGCTGGATCCAGGCTGTCACCCACACTGAGAGCACAAGACATGTCAAATAGTCACTGGCCACAGGAAAGGACCCAAGACACCAGGGTCTGGAGAGCAAAGGGACAGATTTTCACCTGCTCTCCAACGCACCACTGTAACACAAGAAAGAAGGAAAAGGGAAAAAACGCAGGAACCCCCCCACAACCATCAGTCTTCTCAGTGAACCTGCCCTGTGAACACAACGTGACCTCTCGCTGGGGTATTTACAGGCTCTTCTGCACTTCGGAAGGGTGTGCAGCACAGGAGACATCCCTCACAGCCCATCTCCCCAGGAGAGGCACAGCCTGAACCTGCTTCCCAAACAGAGAGAGTTACACAGGCAAAAGGAATCCTTCCAGCACAGGGCCACACAGAGCTGCCAGCCAGCACGGGCACATCGCCCCGGGACGGCCGGGGCACGGCGCGCCGCAGCCCTGTCAGAGGGACCGTGGAGCAGGGAGCAAGCCTGGAGTTTCTCAAGCCCCAGTGTGATGATACAGGAGCGATCGCCTTGCTGAGCGCCTGGCACGGCACTCAGAGCTGTGGGGTTCCTGTGCTGCTCAGCGTAACAATGGCAGGACCCAGGCATTGAACTGTCAGTGGAGTGTACATCCAAACCACACCACGCTGCCCGGGCGCAGCAACAACTTCTGATAGTCTAATGAGCCCCTGAAACGACTGGTCCTAATTAGCCAAAAGTGAAAAACAAAGTACAAACCCTCCCACCTCTTTGGGAACTACACGGGAGCACAAGGTGACCGCCAGGGCAGTGGGTTTGCCCCCAAGAGGAGGAATCAGTGCTCTGGGTAAGCCGGAGGGAAGCAAGATGTGCTTGCATCGTTTCGAGAGGCACAAGACCTTCTAACTGAAGCCCACCACAGCTTGTTAAAGGACCCGTACCAGGACCAGCTGCCTGAGCAAGGGGAGCAGTGTCCTGCTGCTGCACCATTACCTAATACAGCAAAAGCTCGAGCTGCTGAATGAGCTTCACTGCATGAGACAGGGCAGCTCAGCAGAGCTCTGGTGTGAGCTGTGGTTCTGTGACAGCTCTGATGCTCCATCGTCTTCATTTGCCTGTGAAAATTTATTTAAAAAACAAAACCACCTAGGGTTCTAAACTATTAATACATTTCTTTTGTGCCCAGCTAATGGATTCTGGTAGGGAAAAGAGGCATGGAAAGCAGTGAGGGACAGGGTACCAAAAATAAACCCTCCCAAAATCAAAGGTCACCGGTGTGAGCATTAGTGCTTCTGCTCTGCCTGTCTGACCATGGCCCCAGGTACCAGGGGCACAGGGCAGGAGATGGGCCTGGCTGGTCCCACACCCTGACCCCATCCCCTCTAGCTGCAGGTCTCTGCTTGCCCAGGACAGGGGGTGCCACGACCCACGGCGAGGGGCTCCCACACCTGCACATGGCTGGCAGCTCTTCCACGTCACTGCATGGGACATCGCAGGAGGTTTCTACTCTGCTGCAGGCAGACTGGCAGTGCTGGGCAGTAACTGGGGCTCAGCTGAGACCCCCGTACACACAGAGCACAGAACTAGAGAGCTCAAACCCTGAAGAACTGCAGGGGAAAAGGAGGCGGGAAATACGAAACGTTATCTGGAAAATATGACTGCATGCCTTGTGCAGGGCAGCGTCTGGCTCCCTCATTCCTCTGCTCCTTAGTCCACCCTTGTTTAGGCTGGACCGCAGCTCTGTGCCTCCCTACACCACGAATTTGTGCCAGGAGCGACTCTGCCATCCCGGAGGAAGCCCCGTGGGTGACGGGCTTCCTGGGGGAAAGGCTGAATGGGAATCGTTCCACGTGGCTGGGAAATCAGCAGGTTTCCCGGCAGCGCTGGAGATTCTCCCCCCAGACTGCCCGCTGCGTCCCTTGGGTGGCTGGAAGCTTTGGTGTGCTGGGGGTGACAGGGAGGCACCCAGGGCTGGTCACCCACCGCAGCAGCCCCCGGGGGCTGCAACACACACTTCCTACTGCCGCCCCCTTACTCCAGCTGCGGGGGTGTCTGGGGCAGCCGGGGGAGGTGGTGGAGGGGGGGTGTCTGGGGCTCAGCACCCAGTGCAGCACAGAGCACATGGCACCCGGCTCTGCTGCTGTGCCCAAGCAGCGTTTCAGCATCCCAAAGCACCCACGCGGACACGGGGCTTATCCCGGCCCCTGGGGCACACCGAGGAGCCCCCCCCCCCCCCGCAGCAGGGGTCGGGAGACACGCTGGGGTGAGAGAGGAGAGCCCGGGGTGCTGGCGGGACGCCACGTCCCTCGGGAGCGCGGGTGGCTCGGGCCCGGGGCGGGCGGGGTGGGGGTGTCTATCGGTGTCTATTCCCGCAGCCACTGCCCGGGCCGGAGATGTAATTACAGACCCGGCCCGGACTCCGGCTGCCCACCCTGGGCACCCACCTCCGCCCTGGGAAGGGTCTCGGGGAGGACCTCGGGCACTCCCCGCAGTTTCTATCCGCCCCGGGATTCCAACCCGGTTCCTGCCCCGTCTCTTCGGAGCCGTCGGTGTCTCGCAGCCACCGCGGCAGCGGCCGCCCCGGGACCCCCGGCTCAGCCCCAGCCCCGCTCCGAACGGTCCCGCAGACAAAGGCGCGGAGCGGCCGAGCCGCGGCTGCCCAGACCCGCCGGGACGCCCCGCAGCCGCCGTCGGACCGGTGAAAGCACCGGGGCGTCCCCGGGGCCGCCGCTCTCCCCACGCCCGCGAACCCCGGCGCGGAGGGCGCCCACCCGCAGCAGCTGTCGCCGCCCTGAAGCGCCCGGAGAGGCTGCGGGGGCCGCCCGCGGGTCCCCGCCGCGCCGCCCGCCCCCCGCAACGCGCGAACCGTCCGGACCCGTCCCGCCCCGCCGGCGCCCCCCGCCGCCCGCCCGCGGCAGGGCGAGCAGCGCGCCGGGATTTGCCCGGGCACGTCTCGGCGAGGGTCTCCGCCGCGCCACGACCGCCCCCGCGCCGCCGCCCCGGCGGGGCCCCCGCGCGCCCCCGCACCCCCGGGCCCGGCACGCAGACACACAGACAGACAGACAGACAGACAGACAGACAGACAGACACCCCCCCCCCGGCGCCGGGAGGCGGCTGCAGCCCCACGCGTATCGCTGCCTCGTCCCTCCCGGCCGCGGGACCCGCCCGCAACCCCGCCGGTCCCCTCGACCCCCGCAACAGCCCTTGTCCGGAGCGGATACCGGCACCGGGGGCAGCCGGGACCGCCGCGGCGGACGGGCAGGGGTGCGGACCCCGCCGCTTACCTGCGTCCCGGCGGCGGCGGGACGGTGCGGGGAGGAGCGGGGCAGGCGGCGCGGGCAGCCCGGCGGGGCAGAGCGGTGCGGGGCGGTGGGGAGCGGTGCGGGGCGGTGGGGAGCGGCGCGGGGCGGTGCGGGGCAGAGGGACCGGGAGCACGACCGAACCGGCACCGGCAGCGCGCGGCACTCCTCGTGCAGCGCAGCCGGGCCCCGACCCGCCGCCTCCCATTGGCGGTTACCGCCCCCGGGGCGGGGCTATGCAAAGCAGCGGGGCGGGGCCGGGCCGGGAGCGCAGGGACGGGGCCGCGCAGCGCCGCCCAGCGCCGGGGCCGGGCAAGGACAGGGACGGGGCCGGGGCGCTCCGGTGTCAGGCGGCACCGCTGCCCGGCCGGCTCGGCGTGGGGCGGGGCGGGCAGCCGGGCTCCCACCGGGCTCCCAGAGCCCCGGCTTTGCTCGGCATCCCGGCTGCGGGGCGGTGCGTGGCTCTGCGCGGGCAGGCTGCGCCGGGCGCACGGCGCGTCCCCGCGGCCGGGGCACCCCGCGCAAAGGAGCCCGTGACAGGCACCGCTCCGCGCAGCGCCGCCCCGGGACACGGGCTGCCACGGCCAGCCGGGAGCCCGCTTCGCTGGGCAGACACCGGCCGGAGCCTCTGGGGTGCCGGGGTGAAATCCCGTCGGCGCCGGGTCGCGACCGGTGTTGGGGCCGGTCTGTCACAGCATCACAGAGTCACAGGGGTTGGAAGGGCCCCCCAGAGCCCCTGGGGTCCCACCCCCTGCCCAAGCAGGGTCCCTAGGACAGGGCACACAGGTCGGTGTCCAGACGGGGCTGGAATCTCTCCAGAGAAGGAGACTCCACACCCCCTGGGCAGCCTGTCCCAGGGCTCCCTCACCCTCACTGGGGAAAAGTTCTTCCCCAGGTTGGGGGGGAACTCCCTGTGCTCCAACTTGCAGCCATTGCCCCTTGTCCTGTCCCCACAGACACTGACAAGGGGCTGCCCATGTCCCCTGCATCCCATGCTTCAGATATTGATAGACATTCATAAGGTCCCCCCTGAGTCTTCTTCTCTCCAGGCTGAACAGCCCCAGCTCACCCAGCCTTTCCTCCCAGGGGAGATGCTCCAGGCCCTTCATCATCTTTGTAGCTCTTCTCTGGACTCTCTCCAGGAGATCCCTATCTTTTCTATACCAGGGAGCCCAGAACCGTCCTGGCTGGGGCAGTTGCTCTCCCTAAGAGTTGCTGCGTGACGGTGTGTACCTGAACTGCTTGGTTTCAAACTTGTTATTATGGGACATTCTACCCATTTTGCTCTCTTTTATTCAAAATTCAAGCAATCTCTCTCCAGCAAATGCTGTTGAGAAGCCCCATAAGTTCCTCACCATCATTTCAGTGCAGCTCCTAGAGAAGCCAGACTGTCAGACTGGAATGGCTGGGAGGATTTTACATGAAATACAATTCAGCAGTCAACGTCCTCATGGTTTTTCTCACTCAACCTTCTGACTTTTCACAGCTCGGTGCTTCAGCCAGGTTAATGATGCAATCTCCACAGGAAAAAACAGCTCAACAGGAGTTGTTTTGCAGGGGGATGAGGATGACTTCATCTTTCACATGGGGCAGTTGGCCTCGTGCGGGTCCATGTCCGATGCTGCTGCTGCTGCCCCTCTTGCATCATGCGCTGATGGAGGGGCTGCCCCACATCAGGGCTCTTGAGGCAGCCAGGGCCGTCAGGGACGCCAACGGCAGCTTCTGCCCTTTGGGAGGCTGATCTGAGGTGTTTAACCAAAACTGCATCAGCAGAGGTCATCTCTGGGGTTATTTTCCACTAAAAAGCCAGTTGACTCAAGGTGAAAGGTTTGCAGTAGAGCATCCGGCACACTGCCCTGGCCGGGTGATGGGTGGTCATTTGCAGAGCTGCCCCGAGCCTGTGCTGGTCTGTGCTGGTGCTACTGGCGAGCTTGGCTTCCCGGCATCTCAGCTGGCTGAAGCAGGCAGCCCCGCTCCCACCCCAGCTCCTCTCTGCCGGGTTCTCTGCTCCCCTGTGTGAGCTCACGGGAGCCACAGAACCCTGCCCAAAGAGCTGGAAGCGGTGTCACGGCACTGGGGTTTTCCCAGTCTGGTCAGTACCTCATGGCCACAGACCTGCACGTGGGTGCTGCCCCGAGGACATGGCCAGGGAGCGTCTGGCTGCCCTCCTGGCAGCAGCACGGGCTGGGTGGGCTTTCCTGGCTTGCTGGGCTGCACCAAGGGCGACTGGTTGTGCCGTGTGGCATCTCGGGGCCTCAGTCCCGGGGGTTCCCGGCTGCGCTGGGGGGGTGGGATGGGCGGGCAGCACCCTCGCGGGGCGGCCAGGCCGGATTCCAGCATCTCCCCGAGGGGAGCTGGCGCTTCCCGCTGCCGGACCCCGAGCAGCGCCGGGCCGGTGTCGGCAGAGGGCACTGGCTGCTCGCTCCTCTGCCTCGCACGGTCCCACCGGCAACGGTCCCTGCCACTGCTCCTCAGGTGTCGTTCTCGAAGGGAAAAGGACAGGAGCATCCAGAGGGGCGTCCCACGGTGTCTCACGCGATGAGAGCCGTGAGCAAAGCAGCATTTGCAGCTCTCAAGGGACACGCACAGGCGGGCGGCGAGGCAGAGCTGGTTCGGAGGAGTTTCTCTGGCAGCTCAGACGCCCCGAGTTGCCCCCTCGGCAGTCGGCTGCTCTCCTGGCACAGCAGCATGCCCGGCTCTCCCTGCGCTGCCTGGGCTGGCAAAGCACCGAGGCCGACGGCTGCTCACCGGATTTCTTGCCCTCTGTCCCTGCCTCTGCTGCAGAACGAGCTCCCCACAGGCTTCCCAGCCTTCGACGGGGGCAGGGGATTTGGCAGAGGACTGACAGGGCTGCAGAGGGGCCTGGGGGTCTTTGGCAGGAGAACAGAAACGAACTCCAATTTGTGAGAAAATGGACGAGGAGTTGCTTTGCACATTGCCAGCTGGGAGGGTGAGCAGCTCCGAAAGGCAGAGGCTGCACACCGGCGAGTTCAGCTCAGCTCCAGGTCACCAGCCCTGCTGCAGGGATGAGGGGCGTGGGGCAGTCGGTGTCTCCCCTGCACTGGGGGTAAGCCTGGAGCTCAGGTGTGGAGTGAGTGCTCCATTAGCCGCTGGTGTTTACTGAGGGACCATGGTGGACAAGGGCTCGCTCCTGCACAGCAACCCTCCTGCTGCGGGGCTCTGAATGCTGGGCTGCCCGGGGGAGGGGGGTGCTCAGCTGCCCGGCCTGGGGAAAAGGCTGAAACACATCAACAAACACATCGAACCATCGGAGTGAAGGAGCTGTCAGGAGAACTGACCTGGAGGCACAAGAAGTGCAAAATTTCCCCTCCCTCCCTCCTCCGGTCTTCCCATCTTTCCCTTCCCTTCCCTTCCCTTCCCTTCCCTTCCCTTCCCTTCCCTTCCCTTCCCTTCCCTTCCCTTCCCTTCCCTTCCCTTCCCTTCCCTTCCCTTCCCTTCCCTTCCCTTCCCTTCTCCTTCCCTTCTCCTTCCCTTCTCCTTCCCTTCTCCTTCCCTTCTCCTTCCCTTCTCCTTCCCTTCTCCTTCCCTTCTCCTTCCCTTCTCCTTCCCTTCTCCTTCCCTTCTCCTTCCCTTCTCCTTCCCTTCTCCTTCCCTTCTCCTTCCCTTCTCCTTCCCTTCTCCTTCCCTTCTCCTTCCCTTCTCCTTCCCTTCTCCTTCCCTTCTCCTTCCCTTCTCCTTCCCTTCTCCTTCCCTTCTCCTTCCCTTCTCCTTCCCTTCTCCTTCCCTTCTCCTTCCCTTCTCCTTCCCTTCTCCTTCCCTTCTCCTTCCCTTCTCCTTCCCTTCCCTCAGAAACAAACTGTGTTCAGGTACTTTCCCGCTCAGTGTTTGAGTGAGCGGGTCAGTGAGTTTGCTGAGGGTCCATAAGAAGACAGAAATCCCTATATTAGATCATTTTTGGTTGGACTAGATGATCTTGGTCTTTTCCAACCTCAATGATCTTATGATTCTATGATTTTTTTCATGGAAATGAGATGCAAGAAGACACCTCTAAAGCTGTTTCAGACTGACTTTTCCAACACTCTCCTACTCCTGGGTGCTAGTGCTGGTTACAAACCCAGAGGGTTTATGGTAGAGTGAGTGTGGAGCAGGAGGACACACAGGGAGTGCCCCAGGGGTCAAGCTGTGGGCCCTGGGGTGTTAGGGAAAGGCACAAAAGACTCTGCACGTCTTTAAAAGAAATATTCTGGCTAAATGCTTTCCATCTTGAAACACCTCCTGTGTTTCCTCTCAACCTTTTCACAGGCAGGTCCCTGTTTGGGTTTGTAATCAAGGGCAGTTCTGCGTGTTGGTTTTACCCTGTTCTGCCAGTGAAGAGGAGAAACAAACAGAGCCTGTGGCCATCCTCTCCACAAACGACTGGCTCAGGGGAAGCAGGGAGAAAGCTCTTTCATCTGCAGCACTTGACTTTTGCAAAGCCATGTGGGGGTGGACACGGTGTTACTCTCATGCTCCCCAGGATATCTGATTCCAGCTGCCCATGGGCTGGTCTGCTGAAGGGGCAGATCTCAGCAGATGCAAGGCATGCTAACGTGGCTGCTGGGGACACTGGGGAGCAAAGAGGAGAGCAGGAGGAGGCTGTCTCTGAGAGCA
Source organism: Laterallus jamaicensis coturniculus (assembly GCA_022605575.1). Taxonomy (NCBI): domain Eukaryota; kingdom Metazoa; phylum Chordata; class Aves; order Gruiformes; family Rallidae; genus Laterallus; species Laterallus jamaicensis. Next base: position 512,276 of record JAKCOX010000148.1, read on the forward strand.
TGAGAAGCTTCCTGAAGCTCTATCAGTTTACTGAGTGGTTGTGTTTTAGGGGGTCATTGGTGGGCTACGTACACTCCACTGCCTGACGCTGCCACCCAGCCCAGGGGGACAGGAAGAAGGGTCCCTGCTGCACCCAACAGAAGCTGCTGCCGGTCCCCACGCCGGCTGCAGGTCAGGACGCCCATCTGCCCTCAGGTGGCAGCGACACAGGCAGCAGTCTGCTAGTTTTTGTGGGGTTGGGTGGGGGGAGGTTTAAGGCAGAAGGTGCTTCTCTGGTCACTCCCGGTCAGGATCCAGGAGGAAGACCCCCAGATAAATGGGGGCTGTGAGAATGATCGAGTGCCTCCTAATTTCAGAGGAGAAAGTGGTGACCAACAGATGGAAGGAACAACTGGCTGGATGCTTTCTGTCTCATGCAGAAGGAAACAGTTCCAGAAGTTTGGCTGCCAGATGGTTAAGCTTGTCCCTGAGCTGGGAGGGGAAGAACCCCAGGAAGGAAGGAGGTTCACCAGCCAGAAGAAGAATGGTTCTTCACTGGACACCAGAGGAAAGGCACCCACTGGGTTTCATTCCTCACCAACACCCCCCCAGCTCTTTAAGGAAAATCCAAGCCTGGGAGTCTCAGGCATTCAGCAGGAAGGAGGCAGATCTTTACTTGTGAAAACAGTCCTGATAATCCCTAATGCTTCCATGGCATCCGGTGCTGGCAACCTGCCCTTTCGGCACGATGAGAGGTAAAGCTAGAGCAGATAGAAATTGCCGGCACACCTCCTTCCCCTGCAGCAGCAGGAGCCGTTACAGCGTGCCTCAGGAGCTTTCCTTCGGCAGGGCTGGGAGAGTCACCGAGCATCTTCCACCAGACCCGGAGAACCAGCAAGCACCTTGTTACCTACTCCTGTGATTGCAGGCTGGAGAGGAGCGGGAAGTATGTGCTTCGAACTCCCTGGTTGGTGCTCCCTGGTTAAAGAGAGAAAAAAGGGCATTTGGGTATCGTATTGTTTGTCCTTTACTGACTCCACACCTTGGGTAAGGGCATCACTCCCCGGCAGAGCTGCTGGAGTCACAGGGGCTGCCCCTCACACCCCAGCTCGGCAGCTGCGGGGTGCAGGGGCATCGGGGTGCAGGGACATAGGGGTGCAGGGGCATTGGGGTGCAGGGGCATCGGGGTGCGGGGGCATCGGGGTGCAGGGGCATAGGGGTGCAGGGGCATTGGGGTGCAGGGGCATTGGGGTGCGGGGGCACCGGGGTGCAGGGGCATAGGGGTGCAGGGGCATCGGAGTGCAGGGGCATCAGGGTGCAGGGGCGTCGGGGTGCGGGGGCATCGGGGTGCAGGGGCATTGGGGTGCAGGGTCATTGGGGTGCAGGGGCATCGGGGTGCAGGGGCATCAGGGCATGCTTCAGGGTTCGCTCTGCTGCACCCAGCGCTCCCATCCTTCTCCTTCTGGAAGAGATGCGGAGATGCTGCTGCTCCCTCCTCGCCCGGGTCGGTTTTACAGGAGGATTTGAATAGCTGACACCAGCCACAAACCCTGCACACACTGAGCAAACCTGGCACAGTTCTGCCCCTGCTCTGTACCCCTCGTGTAGCACCCCCAGCTCGTCAGGCAGGGCTGCCTTGCTCTCCGTTTCTGCTCTCACAAACCCAGGGTCTGTCACTGCTCAGCACCGCCTCAGTGCTCAGCCTGTCCTCTGCGGTGCTGCCCGTGTCAAGCACTCTCACTGCCCTCTGAACCCCGATCAACGATCACCCTGTACTGATGGCCTTTTGCTTGGCACCCAGGAGGAGAGATGTTCTTCCAAACCCAAGGACAGGCCCCGTCCTGAAGATCTATCTGGCCAAATTCCAGTGGCAGGATGGAACCAGCAAAGGGCAGATGGTCCCCAAGCCGTGCACGGGAGCTGGGCTGCCACAAAAACCTGACAAATAGCAGGCTGAGGTGGAGAGCACTAGTGCAGACCACTGGCTCAAGGGCAAGGTGGCACAAGCCTGGCAAAAAGGACCATGTGCAGGTGACCAGAGCTGTGCGAAGCTTCACAGGTGAAGGCAAGGGGGAGAGAAAAATCTCCAGTAAGGGAACTTCCAAAGCATCAAAGAATGAGCTGCCAGGGCCATGTCAAAGGACCCTCCAGCCCACTACCCTGCTTCTGACAACAGCCAGATGTTAGGGCAGGGAGTGAAGAATGAAAACAGCTTATTTAGTAAGCCTTGATGGGTTTTTCTAGTCCCTGGTTTGATCCCAAACCCATGAGCAAGTGCAGCCCCCAGGCTCTCTTGGCGAGGAGCTTGTGGCTCTGGTGTTGGGTGAAGCGGCACCGCCCTTTATCTGTTCTGAACTGCAGCCCCGGAGCGAGATTCACAGGCTCCAGTTCCTGCATCGTGGGGTAGGTGAGCAGTCCATCCCCAGGCATCCTGACCTGGGAAACAGGAGCGGGAAACAGGAGATCACATCCTCAGGCACACCGCAGCCCAGCCCTGCTTGCTTACCCTTTGTTACTGCCTGTCTCACTGGTGCTGCTGCTGGATTGCAGCTGCAGAACCCACATGGTGTTTTAGAGGCACCTCCAGCCTGCTCACGGGTGGGAGAGGAGCTTAAGCTTTCTGCAGGGGAGGGATACACCACATCCCTCTGATCTCACAGACGTACATAACTCCTCTGACTTCAGTAGCATGCATCCATCTGCAGCTGAACAGAAGTCACCCTTAAACATGCCTATACACCAGGTGCCAAAGCTGGCAGCCCAGAATAAATAATTAAGCAGAAACTCAGCAATGACAGCAGCAACCTGCTGCCTTAAGTACGTCTGTAGGCATGAATGCAAATCGACTGTTCCTAACTGCCTGGCAAGAGCCACGGCTGTTACGCAGCTCCAGTGTTATTGTACCACTAAATAACATCTCAGCCTTTGACAAATGAATATTGCAAAAGAACTGTTTCAGAAGGGCAGTCACAGCATGAAGTCAGCTTAAATCAGCGCGGTTCTTTAACCTACCCGCACCTCTGGGCAACCTTTTGCTCTCGCTTGCACCCACGGCCTCATTCTATGTCAATTGATTACAGTCTTTGAATTGATTTTTCAGACTTAACTTTCAAATCTGTGAGAGAGCTTCCTCTCTGCAAGAGACCTGGAGGTGCTCAGGGGCCGCAGGCATTACTAATTCCTGTTTTCCACTAAAACTTCAGCCCTGACCTTGCATCTTAATGCTGACCCATGGAAGCTAAGAAAAGCAGGCTCGGTTTTTTTCAGCCACTCAGACATTCCTGGTCAGAAGAGCCCTCACTTCTACGGGTAACCTCAGACTTGTTTATCGAGCGCCAGTGAACTGGTGCTGCCCGTTCCTGGGGAGAGCAGGCTGGGCTGCTCCCGGAGGCCCTGAGCATCCCGCGGCAGCTCTCTGCTCTCACACCCACCGGCAGCTGGGGGTGTTCAGTGATGGTTTGTCGAGCAGTATTGCCTTGTTATCATATTGATTTGGGAGGCGTTCTGACCGGCTGCCTGAGCGCTCCCTCTCAGTGAAGGGCAGATTCAAACTAAGCCACTGCTTTTTCGCTCTTCTGTCTGAGAGAGGCATTTCAGCACCCCACCTTGTCACAAAATGGGCTTCTTGCTCCCTGGAAGGCAGCGTGTGCCATCCCTCCAAAGCCTGGCACCAAAGCCTTGTGCATCGCACACAGTATCAACCTGTGTAGTGGAATAATGCAGTGAAGATTAGTCTCTCCCTGTCGAGAAATACCAGCTTGGGGGGTTGTTGGTTTGGCTGGTTGGCCCCTCAGTGCATCATCCCTCGGCTGCTGCCACTCCAGCAGCAGAACTCGCCTGCAGAGTTGTTCCACAGCCCCCCGAGCCCCGTGGTGGGTTCGATGCAAGTGTAAACTTTGTAAAATCATTCACAAAGGTCAAATTTTATCTAACTCATGTCTCATCCTTCTCATTTGAAAATGCACATCCCAGCAAGATCATGCCATTTAGACTGATCTATAGTAATTTGCGACAAGCAGGGGTACAGCTGGACGGCTCCTGTGAAGGCACGGAGGGGTGGGAGGCACTGGCCAAGCTGGTTTGATGCTGAAGTAAGAAAAAGAGTCCCCACAAATACTGCAAAGAGCCCTACAGGGTCCACACTTCCCAACAGAAGGGGAAATGCACACAAAGGCTTCTGACCACCCAGACGAGTGGAAGAGGTGAGCAATCCCAGCTCCTCCCAGAGGGGTCCCTGATTGTAACCCACCGGGTTTTCGGGCTCCTGAGTAGGTTCCTTCAGCTCCCACCAGCATCAGTGTTCCTCCTCTGTCACTGCGAGTCAGTGACTGACAGCAAAGCTGTGCCAGAGCAGCCCAGCTGAGGGGTGCTCGGGGCTCCCCACTGCTCTGTGCACCCTGCAGCTGCCTCACAGAGGACAACCAGAGCTAACACACAGCAGAACTGGATGTGGCGCTGTGCTTGAAGCCCAACAGGAAGGCCAGGACGGTGACTTCTGCCTCTCTGCGTGCTGCTCCTTACACACCCACATGCATGAACCCAGGAGGGTTTTTGGCCCCGGCAGCAGCTCTGCTCTGCTGCCCTGCAGCTGCTGGGACACACACGGGCTCAGCGAGAGCTGAGGAAGGGCCTCAGGAAAGCGAGTGATGGCCATGCCCCTCCGAGGTGTCACCCTGCAGCCAGCACCACACCAGGTGGGTGGTGGGGATAAAGAGCCGTTGGGAGCCGCAGCGATGGATAGACCTTGCGTGGTTTTGGACTCTGAGCAGGACTGGAGTGAAGCTTCCAGAAATGAGATGAAGAACTTCAGAACACCCCGGTCACCAGAGCAAGGACAGCCTGTCATTTACTGGGCCTGACTCCTGTGTCCCATCAAACAAGCAACAGCTTGACCTAGAGGACACTTTCCAAGCTGGATGCTGTGTGTACGAGAGAAAGCCTGTAGTTAACTGCTATTCACCTCTGTATTTATAGCCTCCATGCATGGCTGTGTTATTGTTTGGTGGCTTCTGGGGTTTTTTGGCAGTGACAATGACTTTTCTGCTGTAATATAAATGGGAAGCCATGTCCATGAGCATATTCCAGGTCATTTTCACAGTACAGCGGTCACAAACACTGGGCAGGCTGCCTGCCAGGATGTCTCTACCAGGCTCTGCGGGACAGGCAGCTCCGGCACTGCCCACACACTGGTATGTGGGACTGCAAAAATAGAAAGCTGCTTAAAGATGAGCTTGGCCCATAATTTCTCTCTATATATTTCACGGAGGAAGCGGTCAGAGCGTGAATCTTCTCTGGAAGTTGGGTGGAGACATTTGCACCAGGACCTAGTGCACTCAGAGCTTCAAATACTGCTCGTCCCAGGCAGTCTGAGCTCCCCAGAAAGTTGCTGGGGAAACCAGACAATGCCACTGTGTGGTTTGTTTCTTCCAAGGCTCTTACTCCTTTGAAGATAGAGGCAAACAAGATGATCACCTTTATCATGCCTCTGGGAGAGAGGAGCCAGAGGAATCTGGCTAACTTCAGTTTGAGCTTTCTTGACCCTTATTTTTCTCACCTAACTGGACTTCAGGTGTGCCAAATGCTGGGTTCTCCCCAGAGGAGGAAACATGTCCATGGACAAGCATAGCCAGAGGGGCTCCCCAGAGCAGGAGGACTTGGTTAAGCCCAGCTCAGCTGAACATAGCAGACAGTGTGAGGAGTCAGGCCTGGCTTGTCTCCATCAGCGTGGAGGGAGAAGCCACCCTCCATAGCCGCTTGCACGACTCAGGGCCTGGCTGGCGCAAGAGAAAACAATGGATGATCCATCACTTTGTTCACTGCAGCCACTTTGCCCTTGACTCTGTTGATCTTTTTGAGGCAAATATCAAGTAAAGCCATGGTGAAAACAAACTGCCACAGATTTATGACTTCAGTTCTTAATTACATGTTTCTTTTGTAGCTGCTCGCTCACGTGAAACACTCCTGGCTCCAGGGTGAACCTAGAGGAAGGCCATAAACAGGGCTTTGCTCTCCTGATGGGTGGCTGTCCCTGCTGTCCTGGGGAGAGGTCGCTCATTCTTTGCCTGCTGGGAGCAGCCAGGGTAAGGGGCCAGGCTGCCCACCACCCCGGCGAAGAGCTGGCAGGGTCCCTCAGGCTGGTGACCGTCCCTTCGTTCTGACTCAGCCTCAGCTCAAGGTTTTCCAGCTTCGTTTGACCTTTGCTGGCAAGTGAGTGGTGACAGGGAGTCACTAGGTGCCATCTGCTCAGGCAATGGGTGTCTCCCAATGGATGCCGCCTTCCTGGGAAGAGAAGGCCACCCAGGTTAGTGCTCCTGCCTCATGAGCAGCACCGTGGGGGCTCGGCAGCCCACTGCCCGACTCGAGGGAGAGCTGGGGGCTCAACTTCACACTCTTTCTGCATGCACTGTGGGAAGAACAGGGAGCGAGGGGCTCCAGCAGCCTGAGCAGCACGGCACGGCACAGCACAGCATGGCACAGCACGGCACGGCACAGCACAGCATGGCACAGCATGTCATGGCATGGCACAGCATGGCACGGCATGGCATGGCACGGCACAGCATGGCACAGCACGACACAGCATGGCACAGCGCAGCACAGCACGGCACAGCGCAGCACAGCACGGCACAGCATGGCACAGCACAGCACGGCACAGCACGGCACAGCATGGCACAGCGCAGCACAGCATGGCACAGCACGGTGCAGCACGGCATGGCACAGCACGGCACAGCATGTCATGGCACGGCACAGCATGGCACAGCACAGCACAGGATGGCACAGCACGGCACAGGATGGCACAGCACAGCACGGCACAGCACAGCACAGCATGGCACAGCACGGCACGGCACAGCATGGCACAGTGCAGCACAGCACGGCATGGCACAGCACAGCACAGCAAAGCACAGCACGGCACGGCACAGCATGGCACAGCGCGGCACGGCACAGCATGGCACAGCACAGCACAACACAGCACGGTGCAGAACGGCATGGCACAGCACGGCACAGCAGGACTGGGAGCACTGAACAGGACCTGTGGCTGGTGCAGTCAGTGCCCTGAACAAATGGGGAAGGAAGCAAGAGATTGCACAGTTCCCACCGTGAAGTGCCTCTTGCTGTGATTCTTGGCTTGTTGAGCGGGGATGTACTCGTGCGATGGACTGTGTTGTGTGGTGTTGTGTTGTGTGGCCTGGACACACCTCCTGCCTTTTGTGATCCCGGGTGCAGTTTCCCTCCCGGTGGGGCCCTCCCAGCCTTCCTGAGAGCTGCAGATATTTCTGCACAGGGACACGCATCGGAGGAGTTAGCCAGCCAGAGGAGAACCAAGGCAATTATTTTTGGAGGATAGCAGGTGTTGGAATGTATTCCCTGTCTAAGGCTGCACTATCATCAAAACCTGACCGTTTGTCAGCTCTCAGAAGTGCTTACCCTGGTTTCCCAGAGATGTTCTTCAATCCAACTTCCAATGAGGCATTTTTCCTTTAAAAGCCCCCAGGTAGTGACTCCCACGTTTAGACTAATAAATGTTCTCATTGCAAATTAATAAAACAATAAAGGCAATTACGGGTTCTGAAAGGAAAATATTTTCAAAGGAAGATTTGGCAAAACTCCTCCAGCTCGGTGCTGCAGCCTGCTGCACGGCAGCACTGCCAAATGCATTTGCTTTCTGTTGCTCACTGCGACAGACAGCGTGGGGAAGCAGCAAAGGGCCTTTCTCCCAGGCACCCCTCTCCCTTCCCCTCTCACAGGACACATCCAACCCTTCGCCTGGGGAAGATTTTCTCCGTTGCCACTACAGTATCTTCTTACCCTCCTGACGTCACTGTCACTCTCGTGCTTCTGTGCCGCAGGGTGATCTGTGGCACACCGCCGGCACCCCGTCAGTGCCAGGGGGCTGCACACCCCCTGTCCTGCTGCCACACATCACACCAGCCCCAGCACATCACACTGGCCCCAGCACACCCTGTGTAACACCACCCTTGCTACACACACCTCACAATATACATCTGAATTGATGTTGCCTGGGGAGAGTGGGGTGGAAAAGCCCCAAAAAGCACGAAAGGACTGCTCAGTGTCAGCACAGATGCTTCCGTGCCAGTCACACTGAGGCAGGCAGGCTGATGAATGGCAGCAGGGAGATGATGAGAGCATCTATTAACAGACAGCCCTTCAGGCCTGTCCTCACCGCGATCCTCGCTCCTTAGGATTTCCACCCTACACATGACCTTACTCTCAATTATTTGATCGCTGGTTTTCCCCTTCCAGCTGGCTTCTATTGACAGCAGTGAAGTTTGGATTCTTCTGCAAATTAGGAAAAGCAGCAAAACAAGATCTCTTTCAGAAGCCCTTAAGCACAAGTGTCCTTCGTTCTTTCCCCTGAGCCCTGGCTGTGACACCAGGAAGGATGAGTGCAAAGCAAGGTGTGTTTCACTGAGGGGAAAAGGAAACAAACCGCTCTGTGTGTACAAGTGTCCCTCCCTCTGCAGGGTTTGGGACTGCGATGCTGTCAGCATCGTGTGCCACGAATAAATTTCTCTCTAGTGCCACCTGAAATGTCACTCTGCCTCCCACCCCCTGCTCAACACTGATTTTCTTGAAGGAAAAGCATCTTTGCTGAGGTGCTGTACCTGGCCAGTCTCCAGCCTCCCAGGGATGAGGTCTCCCTGCCCTCTGTGCCAGCCCCTACATGAGTGCCCAGGCGGTGCCCGGCACCCACCGTCCAGCCCAGCAAGAGCCCAGCCCTCTGCTCAGCCCCACAGCCAGGTAGCTGCCTCCTGCAAAGGAGGCTCTGCTGCTGCTGTGCCTGAGTCCTGCTCTCTGGCCGAGCAACCAATGGTGACAGAAAGCACACGCCCTCATCCCCTCACCAGAACGCTCTGGAGAGGTAACAGCTGTAGAAGAGTAGCAGTTATACAAAGGAAAGTAAAAGGGATTTCTCACTGCATTTACACAGTCAATTAATGAAAATCAGTCCAGGTTAGGATTACCTTCTTGAAGGCGAGGGTCGCTGTCTGTGTCCAGTTCCCCCCTCTGTTCCATCTCCTCAGTGACTGCACGCTCACGTGGCACTGTCCGCATCGGCACTCCTGTGCCACGCTCCTGTTCCCTGGTCTTCTTCACAGGCAAACCAACCCAAACAACCAAAGCCTTCTGCACTTGAACATAAGAAACTGCATTTAATGACTGATTCCATAAAGACATTTATATATGAAGAATGGGCCAAATCTTGGCTTTCTTAGTGCCAGAGGCTCTATGCTGAGCATCGCTGATGTTCCCTTTCACAGGAGACTAAACTAGATTTTCTGTTGCCTTGTTACGTGGCAATAACCACGACAGATACAAAGCCACCCCCCAGTGTCTTTGCTTTCTCCAGTCCCATCGGTGTATAGATATTGCAGTTGTGTAAGAAAACATGCCAAAGAAGGACATGTTAGTGTCATCAGAAGATGCTGAACGGACAGGGCAGGGGATCTGCGGTACCTGTGGTACGTACCCAGCCAGCCAGCCCTCTCTGGTCACATCTGGCCCCGTAAATAGGCAGCTGTCAGTGTGCCTTTTACAGAGAAGCCGTGCATGCTCTGGAGGTGGCTGTACAACAGCTGCTGGAAGCCGCAGCTCGGAGTCTCTGTTCGGATCACTGCCCTTCAGATTCGGCCTCTTCTCCTTCTGTCCACCCTTTCACTTGCATGTTTTAGTCTGCAGGTTGTAGCCAAGATAAACTAAACTGACAAAGAGAACTTGGCCCAAGTATTCAGTTAGTGGCATGTTTCCTTTTTAAGGAAGGGAACAAATTACGCAAGCAAGTATCAGAACAGTCACAGCTAACGAGATCTCAGGATGTTCATGTGAGACATTGGCACGGTGTGCACTCTCACTGGACTGAAGCATCAGCCTTCCATACAAGTTTCTGTCTCCTTCCCCCTCTTACACCATCTAACAATCATGATTGCGCTTGGATTTTTTAATTTTTAATATTTTCCAACTGAAACACCAGTGTTGGTGCTTAATCAGGTATCATTTAGCTCAAAACAACACATTTCTGCAACTTGATCGCTTTAAGTCTGTCAAAGCCTGTCAGCTTTGGAACCGCTGTCGGAGAGCAGCCGGCAGCACCAAACAAGCACAATCTGGTCACAGCATTTTGCCAAACCTCAGCCTGGCACAGCTCCCCTTCTCGTTGCTCTGCACTTTGTCCCCAGGCACAGGGAACCAAAAGGAGGATTCAATACACAACCAAACGAGTCGAACAGAGAACTGTGTACAAACAAAGAGCAACAGGCACTATGGCAATGGATGCTACAGAAAGAACGGGTTAGAGAAGGATATAAGATGCTGCTTCAAGCTTTGTACTGATTTTTTTGGGTATCTATTATTGGAATGTTTCTCATTTGGTCCCTCTGCAGCATGTTTCTCAGTTCAGAAGACACGATTCACACGGCTGATGATGATCCAGATGCCAGTCTGGTCACTGCAGGACATGAAATGAGAGCAAGTGCCTGCAGAAAGGAGCTTCCATGAAAACGACTGGCTTTCTGCTTTCTGCATTTCATGTCCAATCAACTGATTGTGGTTCTTAGTTCTTCAGAAGAGGAGATGTTTCACAGCAGCAGGTCTCCCATCGGAAGTCTTCTCATTATCAGATGGGAGAAGGAAGCCGTGCCTGAGCCCTGTGACTGGCTGCGCCCATGGGATCCCACGGCAGCAAACCACACACAGGCTTCAGTGGAGCTCATCCGTGGAGGCCACAGCTGAGGGATCACCGTGCAACCTGGGTGACAACAAAGGGAACCCTACCAAGCGTGGAGATAGCCTGAGAATACCACAGATAATATCAGGATAACAAAATTAGCACACAGCCCAGTCAAATGCAGCACGACACCCCAGGAGTGTACCACCACCGTACAGGCAAGGACGCTGAATCACGGAGTGTGAGTAAGCTTTAACCTCCTCAAGGCTCAGCATCAAATCAATCTCACGTGCTTCAGGCATGTGCCTTCCCCACACAGAACAAAGACACTCATTATCCAGGATAAAGCCAAAGATAATCTCCCTTGGCCAAGGCACTGAAGCATGCCTCTGTGCTCTCCTTGAACAGGCACGAAGAGAGGACGTGGAACTTGAATTCTAATGAGTCTGTGTTACTGCATACCTTGCTCAGGGACTGAAGCAACTGATGGCTCCCCCTTGGCTTCCAGAAGACACCCTCGACTTCCCCAGAACAGCACTATTCCCTCCCAGTACAGACACCAACCCAGCTTGAAAAGCCATGGACTGACTTGTGGAGGCAAGTAGCTATAGAAGAACGCCGTAGCATGAAACCAAACCACTCTTTACTCCCTGCTGCACAAAGAGCAGTGAGAATCCATAATCCATGCACAGAAAACTTATGTCCACGTTAATTTGGGTGTTGAATGGATGATGGGAGCAGCAGAGTTCATCCATGTCCTGAAGTTTCTTAGGAATATGCCCAACAAATGACAGGAAGTGAGTGCCTCAGGAACATGCTGAGAACGGTGCGAGCAGCACTCTGGTGGGAAGAGTGAAATGACCCCACACTATCCCCTCTTTGCTACACAGACATAAGAAGATGCAGAAGAAAATTAGGATGCCTGAAACGCCACCCCCGCTGCCATCTGAGTAGTGTGCAATATACTCAGCTGCTTTCTGTGAGGGTTTATGGTTTATGTTTTGCATAAATGTGTGGATTAAGAATCCTTAAGGCACTGCTCCTTGTGCAGTATCTTGTATGTGCTGTTGGATGTGGTATGAACAGACACGTATGTCTGCACCAAGCACGGCCAGTTTGGCTCTTCAGGTGGTACCCCTCGCTGAATCCTTCCTTTTGAGTCACCGAGAAGAAATCAAATCTAGTCCCTTGCCTTCTGTCCTCCTTTCCACCCAAAGGCAAGCTGAACTGGAACTTCACCAAACTCTAAGAGTTAAATACTGTTTTTCCCAGCAGGCCTGGCCCAAATGAGAAAGGCAAGTGCCAAACCACCGCAAGGAGGCCGGACGCACGTATCCACCACCCAGCTGGAAACGGGAGGTGCTAAAACACAGCAAGAGATTGTTTCCCACCGCTTCCCAGACACATTGTGTGACACCACAACCACTTGGAGATGCCTATGACTGTCTTAAAAAAACAACCTGTGAGGAGATCATCCATCAGTAGCTCTCATCATGCCTTTTTATCCCCCGTGGGGGAATGGTTTTTGACTCACAGATAGAAACTTGAGGGATTAGAGGAGTTTACAGCCAGGTTAAGAATGTAGGCTTCAAAATGCTGTTTCTGAACAGAACTAGCAGGACCAGCTCAGCTCAGCTCAGCCAGCGAGCAAGCACTGCTATATGGTATGTGGGAGCTGAGCTAATCCGTTCCACCCATTTCAGGAAAGCGGTGAACATGTGTAAGAACCGTGTCCCGACCTGCACCCGGCCAGCGGATCACTATCGGCCTGCAGCTGCTTGCAGCCAGGCTCCATGACAACACAGAGCCTGATGAGCTTGACCAGCTGAAAACAGGTTACGATCCACGCTGATGGGCTTCCCCACTGCTCTGTTACACGGGGAACAGCCACCGGCAGCTCTGCTGTGGCTGTGGAGGCAGCGCTGCGAGCTCTGTCCTGCCACAGTCCTGCCCTCCTGGTCCCTGGCCATGCCTGCTGTGCTGGCCAGCTACATCCACACCTTTCCCCAGCTTCTGACCCCGCCTCACCCTGACCCCAGGGTCTGGCTTCACCCTTGACCTCCACCTGATTTTCCACACCCCCACATGCAACACGTGGCACATCCAGACAGTCTGAACTGGGACATTGTGCTATGCTTGACAGGAATGACCTTTTCTACCATTTCAGTTGAGCATGATGTGGCATCCTCTATGAGAGGGCTGGAAGCAGATAGGTTTATCTGTGGACAGGTGCAGGCAACTGAGAGCAATGTAATAGTAGCAGAAGGGTCTTGGGAATTCTCTGATGAAAGAGAAGTATAGATAATTGCCCTCCACAAACTTCTCATTTCACACACTGGAAGACCTAAATCGTGACTCTCCAAGTGGTCATGAGCTGAGCAAGCCAAAGAGGAGGCACACAGAGATGCATTTCCCTCTGAATCAGAGGAACCTCTGGCAGCCACTCAGCTAGCTGAGCCACTGAAACCAAGGGAATGCTGTGCTGATGGAAGCGAGTGGCCTCCTCCCCCCTGCTGGTAACACAGGGATTCCAGAGCAGGACATCCATCAAAATGAGCCCAGATGATGTTCAGGTGATGAAAGATGCCCAGTGAAGGGTCAAGAAGAGTTTTTCACCCATCCCATCCCATCCCATCCCATCCCATCCCATCCCATCCCATCCCATCCCATCCCATCCCATCCCATCCCATCCCATCCCGGGTTACAGGATAATCTAGCAACTCCAAGAAGGGATGAGTTGTTTAGACACTGCTACAGAGCTGGAACAAAAGATCCACACAGAAAGACGCCTTTTACAGACAGCACTGGTTCAGATGTGCTCATTACTGGAGCTGCTTCCGAGATCACTGGGGTATTCCTGGCACAGGCAGATGCCATGACTGCCACAGTGCCAAAGCCCATCGCACAAGACACACATCCTGGCAGTGACCCAGCCAAATACACCTGCAGTAAATCTGGCCTCGCTTACAAAACCACTTCCCCATGTTTTATCATGCACGGCCGTTGTGGCCGACTGTTCTCAAAGGCCAGCACAGCGTATCACAGGCTGCACCTTTCGCTGTGGCTGTGAACACAGTCCAGAGCAAAGGGGGTGGCAGGAGCAGGATGAGGGGAGCAGGCGCTTCCAGCACTGGGCAAAAAGCACACCCACGTCAGTGTGTGCCCTCATGGGCACACTGAGGGACCAGGCACTTGGGAGGTTATCCTCCAGGAGACACTTTCTAGTGGCCAACCCTCGTGCATCCACATTGCTGATCCTTCTCCAAGTGCTGGGTACCAGTGGTTCAAGAAGCTGAGCAGAGCCCAATCAGATATTCGTGGGTTTCAATAGCCAGAGACGATCAAAGCCAGAGCATAACTCCCAAGTGTCCAGGGAATGCCTCATTCAGAGCTAACAACAGGTTGATCACTGGGTGTCTTTCTCGCCCTGTGCCAGCCAGACGGTTTCACTGCTGAACTTGTACTTTTACCTTTGCCCCAGTGATTCACAGGAGCTGTGATTCCAGGCCTGCTCCGAGGCACGGCCTGCTCCAAGCTGCCAGTGGCCACACAGAAAAAAACCAGTGGTAAAGTCAGGGCTGAGCAGGCCCTGGGAGGGAGAGGTCACCCCGAGGGCCTTGTGTAAGGCAAGAGCGTCGGCGGGACATGAGGCCCCTTCCTTGCTGCCCCTGCTCCACCTCCAGCAAGGCTCCACCGCTCTGGTTTCACAGAGCATCTCTGGCTCACAGAAGCTACTCGCCTACAGAGCTATGCTGAGAAAGCTGCTCCTGAAGGACAATGGCTACGTGCTGTAAGGGTTAATCCAGGCACTGTGTAACAAAGGAAAACATAGGAGATGGGACACGAGCACGGATTGTACACGAAGAGCTCCAAAGAGCCTGTCTGGGCATGGTAGAGCTGAGTGAGAAAGAGATTTCTCCTCCAGCGTGGGCACCTCTTCAGCCTCCAGGTCTGACTGCTGGGGCAGGTCAGGGCACGGGGAACCTGACCTGGGTGCTCTGTGCGATCTGACTGTACACCCCACACGAGGACACTGCGGGGCTGGGGAATGAGCTGAAGTTTCTTTACATCATTTGAACACCTAGGGGGAAAAAAAACCACTTTCACCTTGCTGAGATAATTTATTTGAATGACAAAACAGGAATGTCTTGGCTTGTTGGCCTGGGGATGCTGGTATGACTGAGGTGAGCTCTGCATCACTCCTCTGTGCCACTCCTCTTTATCCCTTCTTTCCAGAAATCAATTAGTCTTGAATGCAGAAATAATCGAGTCTCATAATTAAATCTCATTCTGTCAAAGACAATGGTTTAACTGTGGCTTGTGACAACACTTTGAAATTAAGAGCCCTATCAGTATGAAGATTGTGCATCCTGTACTTCAAGCAGTTATTTCCATATTTAACAGTTATTTCTAGTAATAATCAAGAATCATGGGAATTGCTCTTGCAGGCATAGAGCATAAAATGATGTGCTCATTTCCATTTGCTCATTAAAACTGCACAAACAAAAATATTGTACCCATATTTCTCCCTTCTATGCATGGATTAACACTGATTTAGCCATTAACATCTAAAACATCCCTGTCTAGCATAAATGTAGATAAATAATCCTACCTCAGATTAAAATTACTAAAAGAATATTATTAGCATTCCACAGACATTCCATTTGATATTCCATAGGTAGAGAAAAGCCTACAGAGTTGCAGTTATAAACTTGGTTTAAAATGAACTTTAGAGAAGGGAAAAAACCCCAAATTCGTATGAGATGTTAATAAAACATCCCAACAGGATATTTTCAATGAACTTCTATCTTACCCAGTACCACAACGTGCTTTGGACAGAGAACAGAATGCGTGCAATGTTTTGCAGGAAGAGGAAATACTGAGTTTCTCAGGGAAAGAGGGGAAGCACATGGAGATAACTGTGTGAAACTTGGATTTCGGTTGGATTGTCACTCGCTCCATGTTGCCAACACCCAGAATTTCATCATTAATCATCCAATGTTCAGATTTTATAGCTACAGCTCCTGCTGCCAGATGACTACACTCAAACATCATCCTTATTGTTCTGTGGTTTTGAAAGCAGAATTTGAAAGCCAATCCTTCCACTTGCACAGGATAACCAAAACATACTCGGAAAGTTAAAAAACAATGATTTTTTTCCCCCCCTTCCATAGTGCTCTTTCCAGAGGTATGAATAAGGAATGATTTTGAAGCCCTGCCTCGGGGTACTTAGAGGCTCACCATGTCTCTGAAAGACTGGGTAACAGCATTACTGTTTACATTCCCTGAATGGCCATACCAGCAGTGAGTGTCTGTCAACAGCATCTCTTTTTAACCTGCTTTCCTAAGTGGGGAAAGCTTATCTAATTGTACTGCCTTTCTGTGTAGCAGCTGTTTGTTAACAGCTATTGGTAAACAGCTTGTTGCCTTTGGAAGCCATGGCTGGCTTCGCTCCTGCATGGCTCAGCAGCGAAGGCCTCACTGGCACCAAGTCACTCCACGTTTTGTGCAGGCAGCAGTGGAGGTGAGAGGTGAGACAGACCCCAAGAAAGACTCTCGGGGAAGGAAGAGCTATGGTGTGAGCTCAGGTGTGGTCTGTTCCACTATCCCTGTGCTGCTGGCAGTTAGAGCGGCAGGGAGACGAGGGGACGGAGGAGCAGGAGCGGATTAGGCTGTGTGGGTGGACTGTGGAACAGAAGATGTCAGGAGGCTGTAGGGAAAGAGGAAAAGGGATGTGGAATGAAGGCTGTTAACAAAATTAGGTGTCAGTGCTCAAAAGACTGCTTGTTTTCAAGGGATGTTGCCTCCTGGTCCCCATGGCTAGTACTGTAAGCTTCACAGGGATGTTTCCATTAAGAGGTGAAAATGATGGTGTGAGTCAGATTCTGTTCATTCCTTCCTACATACAGGTGCGTACAGGTGTGCAGCAATGTTACTTTCTGTCAACATGGCCAGCAGCAGCTGGAAGTTTCCATGCCAAGAGTTTCCAAGCACACTGTTCTAGCCAGGTCTGTGCCCCGAGGTGCTTCTCTCCCAGCATCAAACTCAGGCTTCCCTCGTGAGTGGGGCGGGATCCGTCCGGCCGCTCGGTGGGGTGTGCTGCTGTGGAGGCTGTGGGGTGTGCTGCTGTGGAGGCTGTGGGGTGTGCTGCTGTGGAGGCTGTATCGTAGCGCTTCTTGTGGGAATCGGGCTCGGTTTGTCTGTGGGCGGCAGCCCCGGGCACACAGCAGCCCAGACACCCATCTCCTGCCTCTGTGCTGGTGCGGAGAGAGCATCGGTGAGGCCGCACCCTGAGTGCTGGGTCCAGCTCTGGGCTCCTCACCATCAGAAGGACATTGAGGTCCTGGAGGCAGCCCAGAGAAGGGCAACCAGGCTGGGGAAGGGGCTGGAGGGCAAATCCTCTGAGGAGCAGCTGAGGGAGCTGGGGGTGTTCAGCCTGGAGGAGGCTGAGGGGAGACCTTCTCCGCACCTCCACTGCCCCCCAGGAGGGTGCAGAGAGGTGGGCGATGGTCTCTTCAGCCAGGGAACAGGAGATGGGACAAGGGGCAATGGGTTCAAGCTGTGCCAGGGCAGGGTCAGCTCAGATGGGAGGGAAAAGTTCTTCCCTGGCAGAGTTGCAGGGCTGTGGCACAGGCTGCCCAGGGAGGGGGCTGAGTTACCCTCCTGGGTGTGTTTCCTGGGTATGGGTTAGTATAAGATGGATGCAGTTGGATTCGATGATCTCAAAGGTCTTTTCCAACCTAGTGAGTCTGGGATTCTGTAAAGAGCTTGAGCAATTAGAGTATCGCTGTTGGAGCTGCTCACACCGGGACCCAATTGCCTCTGAGGTTTGACACTGCACAAAGCAGGTGTAGGGCCATGAAGACCGGTATGAATAGCAGTGAGAGACCGGGATAAGCGATGCAGACTGAAGTTGAATGGAGCTAAGGTGATCACCAAAGGCTTCATATTAATCCTCTGTGACCTGCATGGCACGTCCACAGCAGTATGATAAATCACTGAGTAACGTGAGTGAGAACTGCTCATACACCAGATGTCCACTGGTTCTCACATCTTTCATGACCACTGGAAATGATGCCTGTGTGCTCCTCTGAGGCTCCTCAATTTGCCGACAGTGGAACAAACAGTCCTAAAATTTGACTTTTTTTTTTTTTCCTCCCCCATTCTCCTGCATAATTTTCTCTAGTCTTTCCAAATATTGGCATACAGCTATGTTCCTCTTCAGCGGTCCCGGAGTCCGCACTTAGAATTTGTGGTGAAAGGCAGTCCATCAGTATGCAGCAATATCTGTGAGCTAGTGCTATTAAAACCAATGCAAGAGACTTAATGGCCCTTTAATCCCTGCTTCTTTCTTTAACTCTTCGCTACCATAGTATGTCTGCCCTTGATGGGGCAGTATTTGTGCTCCATATTTCACGCATAAAATGCATTCAGTTGTCAATTCAGAACAAAAGTAAGAAAGCAACATTACCTATGCACATGCTTTAGCTAAATGCTGTCCTCATTGTTCCCCAAAGGAAAAAACCCGAGACAGCATGTAGCCATAATGCCCATCTACTAAATGTCTAATCTTTAGCTTCAATCATACTTATTAGGTGCACGTACGCTACCTCTGCTCCCCTCCTGGGTGTAGATTTTCTTCTTACTGCAACAGTTTGTGCATATGACCCTCAGTGAGTTGCTCAAACGAAGTACAGCATTTCCAGAAAGATGCTTCAGCTCACACCCACAGCGGGGAAATCGCAGAGAAATAATTTGCTGTCTACCTGAATGAAGTAACTGTTAAACTGTATTATTTGCAAGGTTTAATAGAAGAATGGTCTGAAACTAGGGTTGTTAAAAGCATTCCTAACAGTGGAAATCGTTGGGATTTTCAGATTTATTTTTCCTGGCTGTTGCCATCTCTTTCACCTCTTCAGAAGATGCCTAAAGGTGTCTGCTGTAGTTTAGCAGGTAAGAGAGAAGTGATCTGCACTGGGAACTGGAGAACTCGCTTTATTCTGTGACTTTTTTTTTGCCCATCACATTATTTTGCTCTTAACCTTTGCCCAGAGAAAATTCAATAGCCAGTCAGGCTAGAGAGTACCTACCTACCCCAGCCCCCCAGACAGGATCAGCTGTGTTTACATGATTCCAAATGTTTTTTGACCTGTTTTTTTAAAAAGACAGCTGTATGTTTGTTCTTCCACAACATTATATGTGCCTATAAATGTACATGCCCATTTAGATACTTGATCCAGGGCAGCCTCCTGCTCATGCCTCTGTGCTCACACCTTTAAAAGCTATTACTCTTCACACTGTTAATATGGCTGTTGCTCATTTTAAGTGGTAATATAAAAAGATTTGCCTACTTTGTAACGCAATTCTATGTCCTAAACTGCTGTTGTTTCACTAACACGATGGGGCATTGCATCAGAATTTATATGGGGGGCGTTACCTGTCTGGGATCCCAGTTAGCAAACTGCAGGCTGAGGCTCAGGACAGCAAGAGGAACCCACAGAGGCTCGCAGGTAGTGTTGCAGCATTCAACACCTGAAGGTGTGGCAGCACAGGTGATGTGTGTGGGCTTTTATACCTCTGATGTTCTTTAGGTGCAAGCTGAGGGCATTTAAGGACATTCACAGATCAGGAGTCAGGCAAGTCCTGAAGGCACCATCAGTCCTTCACAGCTTTCCCATGGCCCTGTGCAAGGGTTATAGCTCCTGACAGAGTCCCTGGGTCTTCTGAGTCATCACAATAGAGGTGGGTTCAGCTTTTCCCTCTGTATACAGTGGAAAGGTAGGGTTTAGAGAGAAGACCGTTCTCATCTTGTATGTGTCTGAGTACAGACTACATCAGCTCTCACAGGGCTGCAGTTTGGTTTCGAACCCTGTAGCCTAAGACTTAATAGGACTTAGTGAAAGCCTTTTAGTGGAGACAGATGACAATCAGTAAGCTGTGTCTGAAAGAGCAGCTAAGAGTTTGTCTTAAGGAGCAGTTAAGAGTTTTAAAGCGAAAATGTATTTGCAATAAGAAAAGGAAAAATTATCAGGAGATTTAGAACAGCCTTAAAATCAGCTGTGCTTGTGATTTACAACAGATCTGCAGACCTGCAACTGCCTGGCAAATGGTGGATGCAGATCCCTTTATGTGTATGTTCTCTTCATACTCATGGAGATTCACTTGAAACTTCATGGGGAAAACATTCAGAAAGAAACATTTGACTGTTTGCATAACAGAGGCTTCAGTTTTGCTGGGAAGATAGCTATCCTCAGGCAGATTGTCATTTTAATGCTGTTAAAGTGATAGGAGCAGGAAGTGTGGAAGCTGTGAGTTACAGAAAAGGAAGTTGTGGAAAACAAACATTTTTGTTTGTCTGAAGCAGCAACAGGAACTGGGGGAACTAAACCCAAAGGTCTGGCTGGCAGTCTGCAGGTCCCAAGCAGGCAGCTCAACAGTTACAGAGAGCAGTGTAACTGTGGGCTGAGCCCAGGTGTTGCTCTGAACTGCTGCAACTAGGGCATCCTCTGGCACAGCAGTTCATAGAGTGACTTTTACACCTGGCCTTCTCCACCAGCTCTGAGCTAACGACACACAGGTGAAAAGCTCCTTGTCCATCTGTTCTCTGAACCCGGGTAAATATGACAGAAGGAGGTGAGTATGACCCACGTGGGTTTGCCTTTTTATCGGGCTGCTTCATATGCTGGTTCCATGACAGTGCAGTATCTAGCACAGCACGATTAGTCTAAGGTTTTGAGGTGGTTTGATGCAAAACCACAACAGGTTTCCAAATGCCTGTCCTTCATTTTGGCCTTGTTTTTTACTGACTTAATTTTCCTCTGCTACCCTGGCAGAACTCATCAGTAGTTTTCTGGTACTGACACTTGTTATTTATTGTGTCAGAATGCCTCAAAAACACAGTTACCTGCTGAATTAGTGACAGTTTTATTTAATTTGTATGAAAGGCGGGGACACTAAGAACTGCTTCAGGGGCTGCCTGGAGACTGCGAGCTGCTTTCTTCCCCACACTGGTTTGCTGGTGGGCCCCTGAAAGCCCAGAGGTGCTGCCCTGGGTCAAAGGAGCTGTGCAGCTCTCTGCAGTGAGAGGTAGCCTCAGATTGTGCAACACTCCTCAAGGCTGTGTGGGACTGTACACCTGGACTTCATTCCACTCTGCTTCATTTATCATTTCTGGTGATGGACGCATCAGTGCAGCTGGTAGCAGAGAAATGAGCTTTTGTAATCCCTCCTCTCTGTAGACATTTCATGGGAGCAGCGAGTTGAAATGATGCCTGCTCCCAGCCTCCTCTGCTATTTTCCTTTAAATGACAAGCGCTGTGTTCTCCTGTGACCTGTCCTGAGGGACTCAGGAAAAGACATTGGCTTTCAAACATCTGTGCTGCCTGAAGACAGCTCTGCCCCAGCTGCTCAGCCCCGCTCAGGGGCTGGGAGTTCCACCCCCACAGCCCTCTTGGCAGATGGATCCAGCGCTTCCTTCTAGACTCAACAGGCACGGCGAGTGTGCTGCTGCAGGGGCGAGGCTGCGGAGCGGAGACCTTCACGTTCGGGGCGGTGAGGAGCCAGCTTCAGCTAACAGTGAGGTCAGGAGCATGGCTATAAATGGGTGCTGGCCTCATTTACAAATAAACATTTCCTCCGCTCCTGGACTGTGTACAAATAGTGCAGAAACAAACCAGCCTTTTAAAGCAGATTCTAGAGCACTTTGTGATACAGGCTTCCTCAGCTGAGCACTGTTTGTCTACAAGGTCCCCCCGATAGGCTTGTTGGGAGAGAGACTATGCAGGATGTTCTTCGCAGCAGAACTGTTTGTAGTAATAGGCATTATGATGTGCTTTACTGTATAGATCTGATTGGCACCAAGAGTGCCACACAGTACACAAAACATAGTGATAATATTCGTCCTTTAAGGAGGTCTGTGCCGTGTCTATAACTTTCAAAAGCAAGCTGTCTGTATCTGTACCATATATGCTAGATAACCCGAGTATCACCATGATCCAGAAATTAGGAGATTATCTAGCAGAAGCATCTTGAATTCTAAAATGCATTCCTAAAATCTTAACTGTTCTATCCACGTGTCATCTTCATGTCTCTTCAGCATAATAGCCATAAACTCATTCCTAACGTAGAATGTGATTTATCTCCATTTGTAGAGTTGGAGTAAGGCAAGGAATAGCATTATTTAGAGGCAATTGCTTAAATACAGGATTTGTAAGGTAAACAGCATACCTCAGTGAGCGGCATGGTTAAAACAGTCGCAGCAGGATTAGGTGTGTGGGTACTGATACTCCCTGGCCAGTTTGGACACACAGAGTTTATTCCATCTTTGAATATCTTTGAAATGCTGGTGTGCCCTGACTGTTGGCCTTGGAGAGAACAGGAGCCCTCCTCTCCCTGCCCACGGAGCTGCAGTTGCACAGGAAAGGATCCGTCGTACACTGAGCCTGACGGAGGGGGTGTGCAGCCTAGCTCTGTGGCCTGTTTATTGCTGAGGGCTGTCGGGTGAGACTGGGAAAGTCTTGGGTTTGGCTCAACACCCTGAGGATGCTCAAGCAGTGGGACTGATGTCTTGAGCTGCCTGCTGCCTCCTGGCACAACTCCAGCGAGGTGGAGTGGAGAAGGTGTAATGTCTGAAAGGTGCCTCATGCTGCACACCTGGGGGTTGGAAGAGGAGTTGAACCCAGATGTCGGATTTCGCAGGCAGAAGCCTTGTTTGCTGAGCCAGCCTGCAAAAAGCTGTTGTCACTGGCACCACCTTGCTGACAGGAACACTTGTGCATGTAAAAGATGTGGGTACTCTCAGTGCTAGATGGATTGTCAGTATTGCCACTCACAGCTGGATCTGAGACACAGCAACCTTTCAGCCATGGCCTAGCTTCACAAGCTCCACAGAAAGGCAGGATTTTACATGAACGAGTAGTTTGAACTTGGCTGGTGTTATTTCTGTGCAGCTTGGTGAAGAGCAAGCCCAATGTTTCTGGCATGAGCCGCTTTGGGTTCCATTTTGAGGTGTCTGGCTTCGCCTACATGCTGTACATGTAGTTGGGAGTTCTGGAACTCACTTGTAAGACACGTTTTTAGGGATCTTAAATCAGATGAATCTAACCTTGAGGCATGCCAGTACCTAATACTTGCACATTGGATCTCAAATACAGGAATTATTTAAGGAGAATGTTCTTTATCTTGGCCATCTGGTTTGTTTCTTTAGGGAGGCTGGTATTTCCTTCTTGGCCAAAATTTTATTCTACTTTTTTCCTTGACTTTTGAGAATTTCCTAACATTAAGGCTTCACTGTGTATAAATAGCAGAAGAGAGGGAGCATTGGGAGATATCAGCAGGGAAAAGCCACCAATCGTTAGATTTCTTGTCGTGACATGCTAAATAGACATTGTGGGTGGGGAGGATGATTTGAGGATGGACATGTATCATGTGATATTATCATAAGAAAGCTAGGGAAACATGATCACTAGGAAACTTATTGTGCACAGAAGTGTTTGGAACCAGTACCCAGAACAGCTTTATCAACCGCTGTTGATTAAGTGTTCCAGATGGGAATTCAGAGTCATCTGTTCTAGGCTTGACTACATTAATGTCTCCTTTAATGTGCTGCATGAAGAAATTAGAAGAAGGCTTACCAAAGCAGCAGCTGCCAACACTGCCCTTTTGAAGAAACTGGCCAACATGGCAGATGTTAAAAGGTAATAGAGTTTTTAATACTCTTGACAAATAGGAATAGTCGGAAGGACTGGGAAACTGTAGGGTGTACTACAGGGAGGACAAATAGAGATCAGTGTGGTTGGGATGGAGTGACCAGTTTCCAGGATCCAAGCTGAGGAGCAAACATTTGTCCAGAGAAGAATGTAGACTTACAGCGGATGACAAGCTGAACAGACTAGAGTCTTGATGGTTTAAAAGATGGATAATATGATGTTAATTAGGAACACAGCCAGGAAAACAGGTGAAGTAATCTTGTGGCTTGACTAAGTCTTGGTAAAACCTCAAATAAAACAGTTGGGGCTAGTCTCCAAAGAAGATATGAGCTGGCTGGAGAGCCTGCAGGCAGAATAACAGAACACCATCAGAGATCCTATAACCTGTCTTTATAACCTATAAAGGCAGATAATTGTCTGCAAATATGTAAAATGCTGTCACACAGAAGGGAATAATCTGTTCTCTGTGCTTATGCTGGATAAGACAAGAAATAATGTGCTTGAACTACAGCAAGAGTGATTAAAGAGAGATATAAAAGTAGAAAGAAGTATTGGCAAGGGACGGTGAAATCACTAGAACAGATTGCCTGGGGACTTGGTGAAGTCTCCATTCCTGGAGGTCTCTAAGAACAGGTTGGACAGGCATCTGTCAGGAGGGGTTGGTTTTGATTAAACTTGGTTTGCAGTAAAAAGATGGATTATCTGGTGTCTGGGGGCCCTTCGAGTCTTCTGTGATGATATTGTTTATCTGATGTCATTGGAGTACTCTTCCCCATGGTCTTGGCATGCTGCAGGAGACTTAGTAAAGAGTGTGAACTCATTCTTCCAACCCTCATGGTGTAGTGAATGCTGCCAAGTGTGCATTGCCATTGCTCACAAGTGGAGAGTAAAGAAGTTATCAAGGATCTCTTGAATTCATTTATAGGATGTTCCAGACACAACAAAAATAGGATAGCTTAGATGTTTTTATGAAACCTCAAAATCATGTATGTTTTTTGCCTTTCTTTACAATTCCTGGCCAGTGTCATTGTTTGTTTTCTAAATGAGAGTGCTGACAGGTTGGTCATCTCCCTTGACGTTCTGGTACATCCTACATCTGACTCCCTCCTTGCAGCAGTGTTGGCATAGTATTTCCTGAAAGCTTCCTCTTGATTCGTGCTGAAATTTTGCCAGCTGACAGAAGGGTCCAGTGTTTCATTGGAGATTTATGGGGTGTCTTTATGATTGACCAGAAAAGTTTGGGCTGTTTCCTATGCATTTCATCTTAGGGGCATCCTAGTTAATTTTGTCAGGGGTCATTGCATAATGTGATCAGTAAAGACTCTCTGGACTCTGTTCTGTACAGGTTTCTTCTTAATGATGCTGTAATGTTCGCTTCCAACAGATGAGATTTTCTTTTGGAGAAGTGGCTGTAAATATTGTAAATACCCAGCCCTTCATATGACACTTGCAGAGCTATACCTGTAATCAGAGAGAAACACTACGAGTCAGAGTGACTCCAAGAAGCTGTCTGGTTTCTCTTTCTTGGCTGTGGCAATATTCTCTGTTATCTTCTTCTTTTTTTTTTAATTACTTATTTTTATTTGGGGTTGGTTGGTTAGGGGTTTTTTTTGTGTTTTTGGTTGGTGGGTTTTTTCCCATTCACCTTGCCTCATTTAGTATGGTGGAGTTTTTTGCAGACTTGGAGAATGGGACATGACTGTTTTTTCAGGAATTCATCTTAACAGTCTCTGCAGTGACAGTGAAAATATTCCTAGATTGCTTCTCCTCACCAACTCACCATTTCCTGGGAGTGTCACTTGCCAGGGGTGTAACCATGCAAGAGACAGTTCATTTAGAATAGAACATGACAGCATTTGTTCCACTCCAGTCATCCAACATCCTATAACAAATTTAAACCTCTCCAAGACCAAAAGCCCAAACTACAGCTGAAGTGGAAAGCAGTAAGGTCTTTGGCCCTGTGTGAGCAGTGAATTTGCTGAGTAAACTCGTGAGCATGGCAAACCACCAGCCGTGCTGGGTGGGCTGGAGCAGCTCCTTGTGGTGCCCATCAGACTGGCTCATGTCAGATCCCCGATGCTGCGTTTCCCAGAAATGATGTAAGTACCTAAGTGGATCTTGATGGCATTCCCTTAGGAATGAGAGAGGGTACTCAA
Organism: Laterallus jamaicensis coturniculus; assembly: GCA_022605575.1. Classification (NCBI taxonomy): domain Eukaryota; kingdom Metazoa; phylum Chordata; class Aves; order Gruiformes; family Rallidae; genus Laterallus; species Laterallus jamaicensis. Next base: position 537,799 of record JAKCOX010000148.1, read on the forward strand.
CAGCTGTGCAATGTGGGTTTGCCCTCTGCTGCTGCATAACCCTGCCCACCTTCTGATTTGCTGTCACTGCTGTCCTGAGGAAATACCTCCAAGCTTCAGTTCTTTTTGCATTCTACTAATATATCTGGAACACTGATGACATCTTTGAGTCAGTTTTCCTTGATGGGAGTTCTGTCAATATCTGCACAATTCTATTCCCTGAATGCCTGATTCTTCTGAAAGTAGACATTTCAGCTGCAAGTGGCAGAGCAGCTCCTCCATCCTGTTCCACCTGAATTATTTATTTTGGTTTAGCATTGTATAGTTTTGGCAATATTAAGTTTTATAGTTTTTTCTCCTTGCAAAAACAGATTTTGTGACTTCTTTTAGTGATGTCATTTTTCCTGCTGCCTATTTTCCCCCCATTGTTCCATTTCATTAATACACTTACTGTTCTACTTTACCAACAAAAATTCATCCAGCTACAATTAAGTCCTGCAAATACAGCTGTAGGTCAACATAATCATTACATCTTCTGCCCTCTCTTAGTGACGTCCATAATTTGAAGTGATAAAATCAAAACCAAGAGGCTCCTTTCTGCTGAGAGAAACATGGGACCCCCTGGCTGAAGGTTTCTGTATTTGACATTCCACTTCTGCTCGAAAGATCATCATGGCAGAAGCACTCAGAAGGCAGTTTTCAAAAGCAGCTCTGTGTTTCCACCTCAGGAGAGGTGAGATTTTATTTACTGTGAGATTCCAAGGTGTCTGATTCTGCCACAGACTCAGGATGTTTCCAGTGCATAGTGATAAACCATGTTTTTCTTTGAGTAGCAGCAGCACTTGAAATATTGGACTTATAAGTTTTGGGGGTTGTGGGGTGTGGGTGTGTGTATTTGAAGTCTCCCACTCTCTCCTGAAGTCTGAGCTTCTCTTCTCTCATTAACCCATTGATAAATTTGATGACAAAGATGTCAGATGTATCCATAAAGGTGCAAAGTGCTACCGCACAGAAGCCACATGATCTTTCCTCTAATGTGTCTGCTGGAGAAGGACTTTGTACACAGTTTAACTCTCCATCTTAAAATGTTACGGCCTCTCCAGTAACTAGGAGAAAAAAAATATTACAAAATGAAATTAAATGAAAAGCAGCCCAGGACTTGCCAGAGCCAAACAGAAAACAAGCGCCAAGAGTTTTGAGATCAGCTCTGGATGCAGCCCCTGTAACGTGCAGTAGATTCCCCACCTGGCAATCAGGCCATTTCTCTATCCAGCAGTGAATATTTTGAAAGAAACGGGTTTGCTGTCTACAGAGAAGTCAGTAATCAGTCAGTATCTCCACAAAACTTATTGTCTCTGCTTCACTCTGATGTGGCTGACACAGTTATTTACTTTTTAGACACAAATCTGTTTGTAATAATGACTGAGCTGAAGCTGCTTGTTTAAGCAAAATGTAATGTACTAAATTAATCTTTGTTGCAATCCCTGCACATCTCAGTGGGTTCAGCCAGATTAAAAAGCATCTCCCCTGTTCTGCAACATTAAGAGCAAAACATCTGCCAGTTTTCATTGTTTATTACATGTAGAAGTTTACCAAGCACCTGCCAGTTCCTTGGCAAGCTTTGAGAAGTGTTCTTCTTGCAGCCAGCTCGGTCTTTTTGCCAGGGTTTCTCTGTGTTTCCCTTGTACCCTTGAACGGCAAGGACCTTTGTGCAGGCCCTGGTGCTTTTATCCTGGCAGAGCACAGCAAGATTCCTCCTTCCACATACAAGGATTTACTAAGTGCCCAAAGGAAGAATAATTTGGGAGTTACTCAGCAAGTTCCCCTGGAGATGTTCTAGGGATTAGTGCTGTGAGATGTGCCTGGTGCTCAGAAGCCAGTGCTGTAGGAGCTGTATGAGGAACAGGTTCAGGTGAGCCCAGGGAGTGTCAGTGAACAGCACAGAGCTCACCTTGTCTTCGTGTCCCCTCTGGGGAAAGGGATCCAAATCCTTTGCTTTCCTCTGACATGTCTTTTTAAGGTTTTTTTCAGCGTCGGTTTCTTCAGCAGTGGTGGGATGAGGGTGAACACAGGGTGTTGGTACTGATCGACTGACACACTTGGTGCTGCTTCAACTAACTTGCTAATCCTGATGGATTTGCACATACACCTCTCTGCAAGGCAACCCACAGCTCCATGGAAGAGGTGCCTGAGGGAACAGGCTCTTCCTGACCTGCCTGTGAAGCTGCCTGGGGCAGACGATGGTGATGGCTTATTTCCCTTCAGGGAAGCAAGCAGGACTCTGAGCCCACTGCAGTGGGAGCTCTGTAGTGTAAGAATGGAGATAAGTCACAGAGCACTGCTTTAAAGGGGAGACTGGAACTAGAAGGAATGAGAAGAGAAAAAGAAATTCAGTCTTTTCTTTCTTCATGCCACAGAAATTGTTCTGGTGCTACTGTACTAGTTCGTAAAGATGCCTGTGGCAGAGCTGCCTCCAGATGCAGCTACACGGCTTAGTCAGGTTGCTTTGCAGTGTCCCTGCTTATCTGCATCACACTTGTTGTCTCCTGGATTTGAAATTAAATAATTTATCAGTTAAAAAGAAACCAAACAGTGCAGACACTGAAGTGATACGGTCAGTGACACAGGCACTGCTGCAATAAGCACATAAAGGCATCCACCAGCCTTCCCAGGTGGAGGTTTATTCCATCCCGATCAAAAAGCTGAAGTAAAAGATAAAATACCAACAATCTGAATGTCACTGATGATAATAAGCACCCCTGTGAGGCATGATGCTTCTCACACTCACACAGTCGAACGGAACGTGCTGTGGTAAACATTGCTGCCCCAGGCCCTGGCCAGACTGCTTGGTTTGAAAGGCCTTTGGTTGTGAACCCACGCCTGCTATGTGAAAAGCAAATAAATAAACACAAGTTTGCAGAGGTTAGTTGATCAAAGCTACTGCGCATCCTGTGTCCTCAGCAGAAAGCAATGTTACAGCCTGCAGACCGGAGAGATGTTTGTGTGAGATCTGATAGGAACTGATAATGCGGTAGCCCAAGAAGCTGAGGAGGAAGGAATAGATGAGTATCAGGCTTTGGCTTTTGGGAGGGGGGGGATTTTTTCCTCCATGGCTCTTTGTCATACTTCTGAGGTTTGCCTTTCACAGGTCCCAGCTGAGAACTCCTCAGTCGATGGGAAGGAAAAATGACTGGTGTAAGGGGCCAGAAAAAGAAAGGGAATTAAATGGCATCACGACTCACTCCTGTGCCATCCTTCAAACTTGTTTATTGTAGAAGTAGATTTAGTAATTAAAATTCAAACTAGAGCAAATGTAGAGAAAGAATGTCCAGAAAGAGAAAGAATGTTCCAGAGAAAGATGTCAGGGAAGCAGAGGGCCTTATATGCAGCCGTGAGAATGAAACTCAAATGCAGGCTGCAGTGTGGGCTAGGGGTTTTGCGTTGATTTTAAACTTTGTGCATAAATGTGCCCTGTTCCTCTCCCAGGACGCAGAGAAAGGAGGAGGTAAAAAAACCCCAATTACTTTTGACGACTGTGTTTGGTGAGTTTCTGAGTGGGCACATGTAATACGGTCACACTCTGCCTAGTGTCCTGTGATACCTCGGGTGTCCTCTGAATTTGTGCCACCAGCCTGTGCCTCTCTGTTCTGGACTGGAAAGCCTGGAAGCAAAGCCTGTCTGCTTTTACAGGGCATGAGCCTCAGCAGCTCTATGAACCAGCAATGATGCTGGAGTTCCTGCTCGGCCACATACTCTGATGGGCAGAATTGGTGTACCTGTAGAAAGGGGAACATGAGTATTTGTTGCTGATGCTGGTATTTTAAGAGTTTTCACTTGTATTTTGGTTTTTTATCAAGAAAAACCATGCAGACATGATCCTGCTGTAGGATCACAGTGACCATGTCAGGAAAATTCATTAGTCCTTCGTTATCATCACCTTCCGTCCTTGTACCATTGCAAAACCTGACAAGGATCCTGTTTGGGGGAGCGTGGGGAGGAAAGGAATAGTTCTTGTGTTCAGCCAGCCATGTGGCCCCCCAAACACATCGGGAAACCCAGGTCTGTGACATTCTGGCTGTAACCTCTGAGTGCATTCACAGCCAGGAGTGAGATGATGTATTCTTATCTCAGGGAGGGCAAATGGAGAAGACGAATGGGCAAGTAGATGTTGTGCAGGTGGAGCCGTGGACTTATGTATGTGTGGAAGAGACATGCTCTTTTGGTGGAAGGAGGCTACCTAGCTGGCAAAGGACAAGTACTTTCCCCAGGACAAGTACTTTAGGGATCAGCAGCTGATCCTGGATGAGGTCTGGGAGCCAAAGCCCAAATAACCTAATCCAAAAGGAGACAGTGGAACTGCAGAGTCAGCAGCACACTGCTTTCAGACTGGGGCACGCAAATACAGAGTTACAAAAGCAAAGCCCATCTGAGGCAAGGACATGTGGATGCGATGCAAAGCACAACACGAATGCAAGGAGAAGGTAACTCCTCCTTCCCTCCCACACCGCCTCTCCCAGCCCCTACACAGACACGGTTTTGTCAAGGTTTTGGCTCATTTTCCGGGCAGTTGTTGCTCCCCACACAAGAACGAGCAGAAGCTGGTGGATGTGCTGCATGAGTAGGCAGAGCTGGAACTGGATGGGTGGATTTGCCCAGGGACACAGTCACATCCGTTAAAGGATAACTTTCTGAGAGCAGCGATGCCAGGAGGGGACGTGGGTGTGACAGCCCCTGAGCTGTGGGAATCACAGACTGTCTCTGTGTGTGTAACAGAGGAGGGTTAAAATACTAGTTTGAGACTAAACTGCAGCTCACATCTTCATACTAAGTGCAGTGCAGTGCACGGTAATCTGAGCTGGAAAACAGTAAGTTTTTGCCATCATTTTTGCCTGAAGCAAATGAGACTCCTATCTCAGAGATAGATTGCTAGAGAGAATCCTGGAAAGAACAGCCTGTACCATTATTTATGCCTACCAGAGGCATAACAAAATGCAAGGGCTGAAAGCTCTGGTTAGGAAAATGTAAGTCAGGAACATGACAGGGATTTTTAATAGTGGGGTGAGCAGCCACTGGAACAGGCTATCAGAAGAGAAGTTGTTAATTTTTCAGCACTTCAGATAAGTAAATCGGGACTGGAAGCTTTTATGAAAGATATTGAAAGATACTGTCTAGCTCCATGAGCAGTTACTGAGCCTGATGAGTATCTGCACAGCAAGGCAGGCTGCATCCTAATACCTTTCACTGCAAGTGTTATGGGGCACAGCTGCCGCAGCTTGTGTCTCAGAGGTTGAGGTGGATGCTCACAGCAGCCTCCTCTAGCCTTGAAAAGTGCAGGAAGGCTGTCAGAGAGGTCTACTTTTTATGCTGTGCGAGGGCTGTTCTCTTACAACAGGTGGATTTTCACCACCGTTACAGGACATTATTAGGGGATATGGTAATGGACTTGCTGTAGCCAGTATACCTGTGTGAATAAATAAAGGCAGTTAGCATATCCCCATGAAATGTTCCCAATAGATTTTGGTTCCTGTAAAGGAGCACTAACGACTGAGTTAATAATGTAGTGTGGCAGCAGCTTACAGTGACACTCACACAGAGAATTATGACGCTAGATATTGAAATACTCCTTCCCACAATGTTTTTTGTAAATGTTCCATCAATGTGGTGCAATTTACCTTGTGTTTTACTGTTTGCTGAGGAGACTGACTACAGTGACTCTCTGAGGAGCCTCAGAGGACCATGATGACCCAGGTGACTCACATTTCTTCCTTGTTGTGTTAGAAGAAAAGAAACTGCACAACAGAACCTCTCCTTTCTGTAGCCAGGCATGGTTGGTCAGTCAACCACATACACAGGTCATTAATGCACAGATAGAAATTGAGGATTACAAGCCTCACCAGCTAATAGCCTGGGGAAGAACAGGAGTTCTTATCTTGTGTATTAATTTGTACCTGCATGTTTGGGAGCCAGTGGAAATACCATATTAGTCATTCTTGAAAGCTGTTTCAGATGAGCGGACCAAAAGTCTTTCCCAGTATTTCTGTGTGTCTGGATCACTGCAGTCACAGTTACCTGGTTTCAGAATCCATCTTTCAGGGGGTTTTAGGAACTCTTGCTCTGATGCATTTCTTCCTCTGCAGCACAACTGCAGAGTCTGTAAATACAAAGAACCCGTGAAACCATCCATCCGTCTGTCTGTCTGTCCACAGGTAGCACTGTGATGTTCGCTTCTGAAAGGCTGCTGGGTGGATTTTTCATTAAGAGACGATTCCACTGCCTGAAGAACACATTCCTGAGAGGAGTTTCCAGGTACTCTTGTCAGTCTGCCCCAGCCGCTGTCTCCTCTGCGCTGTGGAAGCTCAGAGCACGGGGCTGGGGAGGCCTGGCTGCCATGCCTGCTCGCTGGGTTGCAGCCTGCTCTGAGGCAGGCCTCTGTTGCCTGTGCAAGAATCGGGAAGCCTTGCCAGAGAACGGGAATGTGCTCCCTTTTCTAGGTCAGTTAGTGAGTGGAAGATCCCTGATTTCATCCCAGGTCACAGCATTTGAGTGGTAACTCAGGAGAGGTTGAACACTGCTGGATTCCCATATTGCAGGTTCTCTCTGACAATGTCAGCACGTTTCCTTGAGGCTGTGTGTCCAGTCTGGGTGCATGGACAAAGAGGGAAGTTTTGTTTATATTTAGACTTGTCCCAGCCATTACATTAGTAGAATAAGTAAAGATACAAGTAGAAAGATTAGAGATTTTCATTTGGTACAGGCATCATTAATGGTTTATTTGCTTTTTGATCTCGGGACTTCTGCCATCTCTTAATAAATAAAAATGCTCCACAACAGCTGCAAAGAGCAATGGGGAGGTGAAGACAGCTAAAGGCAGTAGAAGCTACGTAGCCTGGGACAGGTACTAAAGTCAAGAGAAATGGGCCGTGTTTATTTTTGACTGCTGTAGATGGAACCATGCAGATCATACTGAAAGGAAGCCAGCCATGAGACATAGTGTGAGGCTTTCTGCCACTGTTCCACGTGCTATTACCAGAGTAAAACTGAGCTAAATGATGCTGTACAGTTGGTGACAGCACAGTGTTCTTCAGAGCAGGGCTAAGAAACACTTCCTCACCCGTGACAGAAGCTAAGACAGAGTGAATGCAGCATGAGCTCTGGATGTGTGCATCATTTCCTTCCTTCCCTGAGACAGAACTTTGCACAAGTCTGGGTGAGCTAAACCAGGGCAGCTCCCGGACATTCCTCTCTGAATGCAAGCTTCCAGCCTCAGCCGTTTTGGGGGGGACACCCAGCACCACTTTTACTGACAGCGTAGTGTTGCGGTCTGCTCATGTTGGCCTGTGACCATTTTAGCATGTCTGGAGTCAGGACAGTACCCACTGGTGTTACTTGTCAGGGACAAAGTCTGACTTAGGCAGAGAGCCTTGCTGCTCGCAAAACTCGGTGATATTTATTTGTGGATTGCATCATAAGGCAGGAAAAAAGCATCATAAAACTGCCACGAGTCCAGTCATTACCTGTCAGCCTTGGGGGATTGGCTGAGCACACATGGAAGTTCTGGGGTTCGTTGTCTTGTTCCTGCTGCCCACACAGCGGTGCCTTTACTCCCCAGGCAGATCATGTCTTCTGTGTGAATTGGCCATGATTCAGAACAAGCTAATATCTGCAGCTTCCATTATTAGCACAGAGGAGGGAATTCTTAGAGGCCTTCACTGCCCACAGACTATACAAATATTCCTCTTTCTTGCCTCAAAGTCCTCAAAGGATGTTCAGCCAGGTCAGGTTTGTGAAGTACTTTGCCATTCTTGTTGGCAAATCTCTGTACTAGTGTTGATGCCATTCCTAATTGTTTTCAGCTTTCTACTATCTAAACCCACATGACTTCTATTTTCCCCTCTCTTTATTTCTGTATTTATGGACCATATTCGTCAAGCTTCGTTTAGAAAGGTTTATGTGATTATAGCCACGATTGTGAGAAGTGATATTTTCCTGGTGGTTCGTTTTATTGTCCTTTTTATATACTGGAAAGAAATGCTAATTCAGTCCTGGCTTTAGAACAAGTTTTGCATTTGTTTTCAGTCAGACTAACATTGTCTTCTCTTTAATGTTACCTTTTCCAAGTTTCAGAAGGAGCCAGCAGAAGTGAATTGTGTGGTCTTCTTTAGGTCCTGTGAGGAGCTTCAGTGAGCTCTCCTCAGTACTCAGGGCAGTGCTGGTGCTGGTGGTTTCCTTGCAAAAATCAGAATCTTTTCTGGCTTGACAGACAGTGCAGTGTGGAGTGCTCCTGAGAACACAGGCCAGGTAGGAGCAGGCGATTGGAAATCAGCCCCGGGCCCAGAACCTGGGGAACTGCAACCCCATGGTATAATTACACTGCTTTCAATCACGTGTTTAGGGATCACTGAGTGAATGTTTCCCTGATTTACACTTAGACCAAGCAACCTGACCGAGGCAGACTGTGGAGGAACTGACTGAAAGTTGTAACTCTGGTGAATGCTGGGAAAATACTTAGAGGGTATGCCAGGACCTTGCACTTCCTTGGCATTTTGGATGGGATTTGCAATTCATGTGAAGACTTGCCCAATACTTGGTGAGCAGCATCAGAAGGAGTCACGCCTTGATCTTTGAGATCTTTGCCAGAAAAATCCAAACCAAGGAATTCTCCTCTTTTCAGTGCTTGGCAGCTGCTGCCAAACAGATAATGTTCTTTCCATTCTCCACAGATATCTTAGAACAGTCCCAAGCTGATGATTTGGCAGAGTGTAAGGTCTGAAGTTTATTAAGGCAGCTGGAGTTCTCTGAAGGCTTCAATGCCTAGATCTTTTCCAAGGGAGCAGTTTGCCATGAGTAGATCTCCAGTCCAATCAGTGGTATTTTTTGATTGATTAATGGTTGCGATCCAGAAAAAGGATAAATTACAATTGCATAACAGGCTTCATTAACTTAAAAGCACAAGTTGGATGAAGCAATGCTATATAGAATGACTCTTTCCCAATAATCTAAGTAATTTAAAAGCTCAGATTCCCTTTCATCATGGAATTTCTTTACCAACATTTCCTCATGCATATTGTTGAAGCCCATCCATGGAGAGGAGTACAGCTGACACGGTCAGTCCAGGGGAACTCACCACAGTGGTGAATTAGTCATGGACTCATCGTGCCAGCAGTTCAAGGAGGAGGTTATTAATTAAGTCTCATTGTTCTGTACTCTACCTCAGATAATCTTAGGTGACTTTGGCAGCCTTTCCAGCCTTCAATTTTCCACATGGACAAGAATTTTGAAGTCTGGTTGATGAATGGGTGCTGTTAAACCCTTTTGCTACTAAGACATTAGCTCCTATTTCACGTTCAGATATTTTTTGAAAGAAAATACAGCAGTGATGATTCCTCTTTGTACTATAGCCTTTTTTCCTCTCTTGTTTATAGACCAGCTGCTTGCTGATACAATTGCCGTTCCCTGAGTGTAGATGGCTCAGTACCTGTCCTGGGATTGTGTTCAATCCCCTTTGCTTTGCATGCTTTGGCATGAATATGGCAGATTTGCTTGAAGAAGAGAGGAGACAACATCATCACGCGGCCATCCAATGTCTGAGAGCTGCTGGTGTAACAGAGTCTCTGCAGGCATACCCAAAGAGCTCCAAAACCCACTAATAACCACTGCATTGCCCTCTGGGTCGTACGCTCAGAGCAGGACTTGCTGGGCTGCTTTGAATGTCTGCAAAGAAGATTTTATAATTTCTCCTTCAGTCAATCTTGTGACGGGGTAACAAAACACTTGAAGCACCTGTGGACACGGCGCTGGTCACCCAACTTGCTAAAACTCTTTGAAAGGCCTGACTTTTAAAGACATTGCTGTAAAAATACCTCCAATCAGTGAATCTGAGCACAGATTTATAGGAAAGGGAGCAATTGCCATGCTGTTCTCTGGAAACATGTTCCTGTGCAGTGCATGCCCAGGGGTCTGAGCTGGCCAGGCTGGTCCCAGAGCCAGGCAGGTGATGTTTCTCTATAGCTTAGCCAACAAACATCTAGGTTGATTTGTTCCTCCGCTCTGAATCCCAACGCGGATTTCTAGACATCCTGCCTTTTTACCTGTAGGATCTTGGGGCTTCCATCTCTAGAAAATACCCATAAAAATAATAGCTTGTGATACTATTTAGCTGTGAAGACATCTCCCATCTCTTTGAGTCCTTAGTCAGCGTGTAATGGGCCCGTGCCCCTAAAATTGGTCTGATACTGTCCTACTTTTCCAAAATGGAAAGTCTTGAGTTTGTTTTGCATCATAAATGCAGGTGACATCATCTGATGGACAAACTCATTAATGATTCAGACAGCTAGTAGCCAAGTTATTTGAACTCTTCGGCTAGCTTCCATCCAATAGCCACAGCATTCTTCAAAGAGGGCTTGTAAGTGAAGACTCTCAATCACTACCAGGGCAAAGGAACAAGTAATGGCTGGTTTACAGATTAGAGAATCCCATCTCAACAGTATGCAGCATGGTTTAATATTTCACCAGTGGAGACACATGAAAGAATGGCCGAATGGCTGCGGTGGGAAGGGAACCCCAGGGACGTTCCAGTCCAGCCAGCCGGGCCACAAGCAGGGTCAGCTGGAGCCGGCAGCCCACGGCTGTGTCCAGGCAGGTTCTGGGCATCTCCGAGGATGGAGACTCCACAGCCTCTCAGGGAAACCTGCTCCAGTGTTTCGTCATCCGTTCAGTAAAAAGGTTTGTACTTAGGCTTGAATGTATTTTAGTTTGTGTCCCCAGCCTGCCTCTGATGGAAGCACATGCCTTCTCCTCATGCTCAGCTACGGAAGACAAGATGGAGACATGCAAGCAGCACATTTCCCTGCCTCCTTGTCCTTTGGCCCAAGCATCCAGCAGCTGCTCCCTTGTTTTTCTTGTTTGACTGTCATTGCTACTAATAGTGAGAGACAGGCTATTAGCAGACGTTTCGTAAGACATCTTCTGAGGCAGAATGGAGGCTAGGAAATACTGAAGTCCTCAAGTGTCTGAAATTGAGAGATGCAGAGGCCATATATTAGGCATTTAAAAAAACCCCAGAGACAAATGCAGAAAGATGTATGGGCTAGCAGGCTTGCCACAGCGCTGTGACCGTTTCAACAGCTTTATTTATTGCTCATGTTTTGGAAGGAGGGATAAAAGTATAAGCCAGAGGATGATTAAAGAGTGAGCTGGGGAAGTTTAGACTCCTTCAGAATAAATCTGAGTAATGAGCAGCATTTATTATGTCTGTTTAAAAGCAGAGTAATAAGGACAAAGGGTAAAGCTACACCAACATTTAGCTCTGAATGCTGGTTTGGATCTGTGAATGTGCCACCCAGCTACACCCACGTCGGGTGTCTGCGCCTGCGTGCCAGGACCAGGGCGATCCCCGAGCCTGCTCTCTGCTGGGGCCATCCTCGGCAGCTGCAGACAATCAGCGTGCAATGGTCTGCACATACCGATGGTTCTTCCCAAGAAAAGCTTACTCCAAGCCGAATTCCTTCCTCTCATACCTTCTTATCTTCTGCCAGCATCAGCTCTCCCAAACTGACCTCAGCTGCCCCTTCTGCCTACCTGGAAATCTAGCTGTCTGCTTGTGAATCCCTGCTGTGCATTTAACCCGTGTTCTCCTGGCAGACTGTAAGCCCAGGCTGGGCTTAGCAGACCCAGATGGGTTCCTTCTGTTGGGTATAACCAGGCGCTTTCCTTGTGCTGCCTGGGGCACAGGGCGCTGCTGGGTGAGTACTGGGAGAAACCTGACACGTCCCCTGCCCCAGGAGCCAGCATCCTCAGGATTCAGAGTGAGCGTTCAGAGCAGGGCATGCCCTGGTCGCAGCACAGGGTGCAGAGAGTCTCCCATCTTGCTCTCCTGAAAGGCAGGAGACACAAACTGGAGGTGTGATTATGCTCAAGGTATGTCCTTGCTACTCAGAGCACACCGAGTGCCAGTCAGTACTCCACAACCTCAACCCACTTGAATTTCCCCACCCACTTTTTTCACCAAGGGGACAAACGTCCTACTACCACACCACGTTATGCAGAGAAAGCTGTGTCACTGTGTGTATCTTGCCCTGTGTTACTGTGGTCTGTGATGATAATACAAGTTCCCAGGTGAATATTTTTGTCATGAGATGGATTTTCAGCACTGGATATGTTCTGCCTTTCAGAGTCATCTTGCTCAGGGGTTTGCAAAGCTCCCCACATCTGGCTGCTTTCAAACAAGTGCTCTCATGCACCACAGAAGTTAGTAGTGGTAGAAACCAAAATTAAATGATGCTGAGGGTCAGGCTCACCTCCAGAGAAGTCACAGCTCACCAGGTACCCTGCAAAAAACTGAAAAGGTGTTTCTATCACATGCTGCATCCTTGACAGGAGGTTTTTGTTAACATGAAGCCACTTGCACGTGGTACCAGGTACTTCTTCAGCTGAAAAGGAAGATCACTCGTGTCTTTACAGTGCAGCACAACTTCTTTTCCATGTTGGAGAAGCTCTTGAACAGAAAGCTCCAGTTCACAACATTTGGACATCTGTGTGTAATTACTGAGCTGTCAGCTTTCATCAGATAAAGGAGCTAACTTCAGAACAGCCCAGAGGTTGTGTTCTGTTCAGAGCGGTCAGAGCAACAGCGTTTGCAGTGGGACTTCTTCAGGGGTCATGTCAGATGCCTACTTGGTGCTTGAAGCAGGTTGGCTGCATTGTGCTTGGAGGTATCTGGAACTCGTTTTCCCCTTTCACTCAATTGTTTGCCTGCAAATGATCTTCTCAGCAGGAGTTACTGTGTGTGCTTAAGCAGAAGCAAGTGTTTCCCTGTTTGAACCACTGGATTTGTTTTCCTGGTTCAAACTCTCCTCCACTTTTCAGACTGTGACCATATGTTTTCCTTCTCTCCCCGTTTTTCTCTGACTTGCACTGTTACCTAGTGAATTTACAGCCTTTTTATGTGCTCACAGCCTCAGGACCTATACGTGGCTCCCATCCTCTAAGACCTGGAATGAATTGCTCCTCTTTGCAAGATGGCATCTGTTGCCAGTGTTCCAGAATGCCACCCAAACCGTGAAGCTCTGTTTATCCTCTTCACTAGTCATTTTGCAGTGATGGCAACCCAGGTAAACTGCAGTATTTGCCCCTTTAGTTATTGCATTCACTCCTGAGCTTAGGCTGGATATTCTTCACTGCTCCTCTCAGAAGTTTAAGTGAAATCCAGTCCCAAATTAGAAACTGGACTCCATTTACATCATTTCCCTGAACACAGTGGCATTTCTCTTCTAAAGAACAACAGCCACAAACCCCCACTGACCAAAGGAAGACAATGCCTCAGTTCTCCTCTGTAATTGCCTGTACCTCACAGTGCCCGTGGGACTGTACTCTGGGTCTTGATAGGGCACCGTGAAGGGAGTGACCTTGCTACCTTGCTTTTTGGTCAGTGTTTTAGTACCAGTGCTGGGTCACCCAGCTGAGCATCAAAACCCCTTGAGGGTTCTGTCTTCAGGGCATCTCTACCATAAGATAGTGATGATGCTGTGGGGCAGAGAGGAGAAGGGCTGTTTGATCTACACTGTACTGTCACATGCGTTACTCCTGTCATCAGTCTGTCACATGTGGCTTCTCTAAGGAGTCATGAGCCTGTCGCTGACTCCAAGATCAACACCACTGCTGTGTAGCAGATAGTTTTAGAAATACTGCAAAGTCAGGAGAGTTTTGTAATGCACGTTACAATCACTGCAAAGGCATGTGCCCCTCAAGTTGTATTCAGTTAATTTCCTAGTCAAAAAGACAACAGAGGACAGAGGAAAACATCCATAACCACTCCTTTGTGTAGCAGATATGGCCCGTTCCTGCCTAGTCTAATGGGAAAAACAGAGACAGTGGCTGGATCTGGGTGGACAACCAAATTTGCAGAAGCCTCTGCATGGCTGAAGAAGCATGTGAGTCTCTGGCACAGGCTGGAGGCCACTTAGATGAGAGCTGCAGGGCAGGGTAGTTGTTCTCAAAGGATATTGTCTGCCTGCAGAGCCTGATGAGGCTGGTGTGAGATCCTTGTCCCCCCAGTTCCCTCTGTGTAGGAACCATGTTTCTTGAGAAGAGCATCCAAGTATCAGTTTGGCAAACTCTTCTGTCTCCTCCTGTTGCTGTTGACCCCTGCTGAAGTGCAAAAGCAGCTGCTCAGCTATTAACTCTTATTCCCAGCTTCTGCTGAGGGTATCTCAGAAAACATTTCCCTGCCGATCCCATTTGCAGAAGGAGCTCTCACGAGTTCCACAGACAGAACCTACAGGGGACTTGAGCTGCAGCTGGATTTGATCCAGGAACTGTATTGATCTAGGAACTGTGCTGAACAGCAGGGACATCGCTGCACACCTCTGGTTTCCAAGGTACTGACTCAGAGCAGTAAGGAGTGGGGGGTCTGTGTGCTGCATGGCTGGGTGAGGAGGAATGTCTCTGTGCAGAACATAGGTGTGAGTTTGTTTCCCTTTGCAGAACTCAGATGATGCCTGGAAGAGGCTGCCAGGCCAAACTGTGTCTGTGGCAAACGTCTGTCTGAAGCAGGGTGCTCACCCTCTGCAGAAATCCATCTGCTTTTGAGTTCAGGATGGTGTGGCAGGTTTCCCAGGGAATTCAGATCCTGCAGGAAGATGAGCAGAGTCCACTGCACGTAGTGCCATGCCATACGTGGCACGGTTATGTACATGGCATGTATGCAGATACTTGTGCTGCTTTCCTTCTGTTTGCATCAGCTGCCTGGAATGAGACCTGGGGTTTGGAACGGGTGTAAAGGGCAGGGATTGAAACCCCTGCTCTGGAGAGGAGCCTGTCTGGAAGCAACTGTTCCTGGAGAGCTTCCTGCAGACACTGTAAGGAGGCATTTCCCCATGGTGGGTACGTGTGTTCCTCCCCACTGTGCTGCCTTTCCCCTCTTGTTTATTTCGACAAAAATGTCTCTCTTGCCTCTTTGCTCTCTGTTCCTGCTGCACGGCCTTGCTGTGACCGCAGGCTGCCTTGACAGGAATCACTCGCTGGAACGATGTGCTGTGCCTTGCCAAGGTTGTCTTTATTTAGACAAGGTTTCTGCTCTCTGAAATCTCTGGTAGGAACGGAGGGATCGCAGAGTCACCGTGCTGCACCTCGGCTTCTGGAGGCTGTATGGGGTGCTCAGGGGAGAGCGCCTCTGACATTCCTGCCTTGTTGAGTTCCTTCTCTCAGTTTATTTACAGGGAAAACAGGAACTCCTGAATAATTTAGCAGTGTTGCAGACAATAAGGATTTTCTTTGCCCTGACCTTCAGCCTGGACTGCAGACGTTCCTTCTCACTACCCAGAGAAGGGGGTCAGGGCAGTAGCCCGAGTACAGTCGTGCCCCAGACTGTGGCAGATGAACTGTGCCTTGATTCTTCCTCCCTTCACTGAGTACCAGAACAATCAGGCTGTGATACAAATAGTCTATGTGTTGAGCATGCATATTGTAATTGTTAATATTCTGAGAGAGCCCAAAGAGCCTAACTCAGATCAGCCTCCCTGAGACACTGTGCCTGAAGACAGTATTTATGCTGTGTTTAAGACTTTGCATTTGGAGACAAGGAAGGTTACAAACTGGAGATTAAGAGCAACAGAAAACACATTTTCCCAGCCAGTGGCAAAGCCAGGAATGGAGGGTTGGTTCTTGTCAAACTAACTGCCTTTCCTAAATTTATATCAAATAGGCAAAATAGATTGGCCAGGGTTTAATGTAAATTAAATTCTGTACGTACACATTTTCTGGTTAGCTGCTGAGCCCAAACCTAAGAGCTGAGACACAAAGAAAGTGTGTCTCGTGGAACACGCATTTTTTAAAACTGGAAGCCTGATGCTCAGCACGGGCTGTGAATTCAGATGAGCCCGTGCAGTACAGCAGGGGGAGGGCATGTCTGAGCGTAGGTGTTGGTTTCATATCCCCATGCAGAGGATTTGGGATGAATATTCCAGCAGTTAAGAAAGGTCCTGAGAATGATGCATGATACAAAGTGCCAGTGTGTTCAAAGAGGTGAACATCTGTTTAGAATCGTGTAGGTTTCACAGGGCTTTCAGCTGGATAGATTCAGGCATCTCCCCTCATTTCTCTGCTGTCCTCTGTCGCTCGATTGCTCGCTCAGTCTTTACCTTTCATGGAGGTGGGAAATGCTCCCTCAATCAAACCAGGTGAGGTTTGGTCAGATAAGGGTTTGAATCAGCCAATCAACGCTGCTGGTAGTGCTCCCCAAGCAAGATTTTGTAGGTGCTGAAGGGGAGGCTGCAGCAGACAAGTAACTCTGACTGTGGAGCAGAGTCTGAGAGCAGAGTTGCTCGGTTGCTGTGGTACTGGTTCAGCCTCCCCGGTGCAGCCTGTGCCTCACCAGCTCGTGGGTCTGTTCATGCCCCTGCACAAGCAGCCTTGGGGCTCGTGTGATTTCTGTGACACAATTCATACCAGGCGATCCATAAACATCAGTGTACACCCATCGTGGAGTGACAGTGTTACAGTCGTACAATCACAATAAATCGCAACGCTGGGACTCCCATTAAATATATCATTTTCTCAGCTGCATGCCAAAGTCAAGGTACAAATGTTATTTTTACCATTAGCTTTGCTGAGTCTAAAGTGATTTTTCTTTTAAATGTTCCTAAAAGGAGGTTTGTGACATGCTGGGCCAATTATTTACTAGCTGGCTAGTCATTCAGCGAGTTAACTCTTACTCAACTCCAGAACTAGTCTCACTCAGCACAACTGCCTTTGGATGTGTTTGAAAAGTGAAATATCCGCACTGACAGACAATTTAAAGACTCTAGCATTTAAATCCTGTGATACAGACTGTGCGGGAACATCCCTCGACAGTTTCTGGCTTGTATAACCCGAGGTATCACAGGTACTCACAGCAAAATGACTCCCCCAGAGCCAGCAGCAGCGATGCCGGGTCTCCTCTCAGTTGGGTGATGGGGCTGCTGTTCCCCAAGTGAAGCGCACCCAGTAGTACCTCTGCCCCTGGCTTGGGGTTAGAGGGCAAAGTGTTTCCAGAAGTGCCAACTCCAGCTGAAGCTTTGCTCCCCCACGTTGATCAAATGCACAATACCTTCCCCTTGCGCCTGAAAGGGGCTGAGGTCACAGAGCAGCTCTTCACCCAGCGACTCGTTAGTCCTTCTCTATCAGAAACATCATTGGCAGCGCAGAGACCCCCCAGACCTGCATAAGGGTGTACACACAACGACAGCACGGCCACATCCATTGCATTGCCTTAGGAACTCGGGATGACAAAGAGGAGGAAGAGGAAGCACCAGCCGACCTTCCCAAGCCAGGGATTTACCAAACAGGCAAACATGGAATTCATTTGGTTTTACTCCAACATGAAAACAGAGTGAAATCTATGTGGGAGTTTAGATTGAAGCACAAATAGACTCTAAGAAAACCCAGGCTGGAAAGCAAATGGCAAAAAATTACTGAGAAGGAGCCTGGGCTGTTGAGGATGCTCCTGGAGAGCAGGTTCCCCGTAGCATCCCCTGAGCTGCGCCCAGGTGCGAGGGCTCCCGAACAAGGGGGGCCCACCCGCCGGCTCTGGGGTCTGCCCTGATGCTTGTGAGCTTTGGGGTGAGCTGCCCCGCATCCCTGGGAGCTGCCCAGCTTCCTTTGGAGCGTGTTTGGATCTGCTGCCTTCCAATCAACTTGAACATGGAAGCCTCTCTGGAGAGCAAAGCGCACCTGAAACCCAGGGCAGCTGGAGGTGTATCCGTGAGGAGTTCTTCCTGGGACAGGCTTTTGCTTCCTGGGATGTTTCCAAAGGAATTTACATTTGAAACAAAACTCAGCTTTGTGCTGTGGATGTAACAGCTGTTCTCAGAGAACCCACCCAGGCATCCAGGAGCCAGGCTCTGCTTTGCTGAGCAGGCTGTGCAGCCGTGCCCGGCAAGGGCTGCAGCTGAGCCTGTCCCAAGCAGAAGCACTCGCTGCCTGCAACACCTTCAGTTATCAGTTCTCTGTTGTAACAACACAGGCTTCAGCGTGTCCCCTGTTTCCAAACACACCATGATTATTGCATCCCAAAATTGCTTATGTTCTGCTAAATCCAGAGCTGTGTTTGGTGATAATTGTGCAGAAATGATCCCTAATTAATTGGTTAGTTGATAGAAGTCTATCCATTCCCATGCAGATGGAAACAAAAAGCACGCACAACTGTGAGCCTGTGTGGGCAGGGAGGCAGGAGAGGGGAGGCAGGCAGGCAGGCAGGGAGGCAGGCAGGGAGGCAGGCAGGAGAGGGGAGGCAGGCAGGCAGGAAGGAAGGAAGGGAGGAAGGAAGGGAGGACAGATGGACAGTGTCCATGAGAACAATCCTTGCTCATGAGCAGCACCATGTCCCAGGTGCTTTTCTTCTGCCTGTTCTCCAGTGATTACTGGATCACACTGGATACGTATCAGTGTTAGGTGAGGGCTGCTGCTGCTGGGAACAAGCTGAGCAGCAGCGCTGCAGGCACTTGTGAGTCGGTTGCTGCAAACACAGGACAGGAATGACCTCAGCTCTGGCTTTGCAAACCTGAACTGTTTAGCTGGCTGGAAAGAAGGAGGAGGTAAGAAGGGGGCTGTGTGAGCACTCCCAGCAGTACCCTTTGTGTTTGATGAAGGGCTGCTCTTGCAGAAGGCCAAGGCGAGGGCAGCGGCGCTGGGAGCCGGGCAGGAGCTGCGCACGGTCAGCTCCTAATGCAGCTGGACAGGGCCGTGTGCCTGCCAGGCGAGCTGCAGCATGCTGCAGAGCCCAGAGCTCACCCAGGCTCTGAAGGGAGCCCTGGGCTGAGGCCAAGCCTGTCTGAGAGCCCAGAACCGACCTGGCATTCAGTGAGAAATGCTTTGCAGTGATGCTGGAAATACCCTGAGCAAAGTTCCCATCCGTCGATGACAGACAGAGAGGATCTCGACCTCGGTGTGGGGAGGGCCAGGGACAGTGTGCAGCACCAGCAATGCTGATCTCTGGCACAGAATATCTCTCTAGAAAGTCCAGGCCTTGGAGAGAAACTTAGAGAGTGGATAAAACCTCAACATGCTGAAAATTCACATCAGTAACTGCTAAGCACTCCCTGTTATCCCTTACCCTCCCTTCCTGCAGACACAATATTCGCTGGTTACTACACTGCATTCCTGAGCAGAATTTCAACGGCATCTATTCAATTTTAAGCCCAAAGAAAGAGTTTAAACCTTTTATAGGTATCTAAATGGATTGCTGCCTTTACACACAGAACAGTTTCTGTATTCACACCAGAAAGAAACTAGAAGCCAGACAGAAAAAGGAGCTAATAAGCTAATAAATAAGAGCTAATCTTTGTGCTGTCTGCTGGATGACAACTAAAAAGCCCAAAGCAACTCATCACATACAGGAAGTTATGATGTGTACCTTATGTAGCAGCATTTGGGAAGCTGAGCACACCCGAGTTCTCTCTCAGCTTTGCCTCTGACTCTGTCTGTGGACCTGAGTCACTTCAGTCCCAATCAAAATACTGGCAGGCATTAGATGCTCAGTGCAGATACTGCAGTCTAAGGGGAAGAACAGTGCCGTGTCTCTCAGCATCTCTCTAACTAGGAAGGTGCCTTGTTTGACCCGAATGTTCCTTTGGCTGTGTGTGGGTCTGATTCTGGGCAAGACAAACTGACCCAGCCCCAGGAGCGTAAGCACTGAAGGACTACAAGTCAAATAGCATCTGTGCTGATTTTTGGAGTGCTGACAGTGGTGATGGTTCTGCTGGCTAACATGTCATCTCAGTGAAAGCACTTGTTCCTGGCAGGGCAGCTATTACGCTTGCCTTAATCCACTATTATTAGCTTTATTGCTATGATTATACTTGTAATTATTGCCTGACCTGGGGACATCCAAACCTGTAAGGAAGGACCACATCCGCAGTGCTCACAGACTAACTGGGCTGGTTACATGCAGAAGGGAACAGCTTCCAGCATTCCTGTTGATTCCTCTTCTTTTCCTAGAAGTGAGTGTGAGATGTGCAGAGCAAACAGAACGTGTGGATAGGCTCAAGGACAGGGACACAGCTGGGTGCGTGGGGCCCTCCGCTCCGGCCCCGGCTCCGCTGCTCTTCAGGAATCCTCCTAAGCAACAATTGAATGAACCCTGGGCTTCTCCCTCTCTATTTTCTGTTATTTTTTAAATGCTCCAAACGACTTCCTAAGCTTCAGTGTCTGCCTTTGGGTATTTTACTTTGCAGTGAGGATCCGTGGTTGCCGCAGGTTCACTAAGCACACGGGCTGTGAGCTCCTCACATCAGAGCACAAACAGGCTCTGGCAAGTGTCTGTCTGTCCTTGTGCACACGTGCTGCTGGGCTCAAAGCGAAGTGCTTTGCTTCCTTTGTATGCTCTGGGTACCAAGCAGAAGCTGAAATTTCGGGTCTCTTTTGGCACATTTGTTTGTTAGAGATGTTTGAGCGTCGTGGGGTCTGTGGGGGTCACACTGGCACATGTCCCGTCACCTTGTCTGCACTGTCACCTCACCTCAGCCCGTGCTGAGAGCTGCCTCCAGAAGCCTTCCCGGGGTCGGGTCTTTGTTTCATCATTAAGCACACATAACCTTTGATTAAGCAAGGCATTTTGTGCCCCTCTCAAACAGGCGTTTCCGCATGCAGCCAGCAGCCTGGCACGGGAGTCTGGGTTACCTGTATCCTCACAGGAGCAACTGGGCAGCCACTCCTCTGGAGCAGAGTGAAGAACAGAGTGCCCATCGGGAAGAGAAAACATCAAGGACAAGAGCAAGCTGCAAAATCCTGGCCTAGACAAAGAACACACAAAGGCTTCTGAGTGGTATTTTTTTTCCAGGGGAGCTAAATATCAATGACCTACTTTAACCCTGGTTTCTCTGCTTAAAATTGCCAATGAGAATAGTTATTGTGGCTGGATCCTGATAGGTAGGATCCTGTTCATCGGCAAGGACACCCAAAGAGCCAACACCTGGGCTTGCTGATAACAAATCCTTCCCGTTAGGAGTGTGTCACTCAGACAACAGGTCAGTTGCAATCTTTAGCTCTCCTGGGCCTCTGTCGCGGTGCAGAACATGCTCCTGCTGTATTCCCCATGGCACCGGTACAGATCTCCCCCAGAACAGCCCCACAAGAACAGCAGTACAGCTGCAGCAGCGGGCAGTTACAGCGCCTGGCAGCTAAGCAGGGACAGCTTCATCATGGACCTGCAACAATGCAACAGCAAGACAAAAACAATATGCTGTGGGGACCACAACTCCGTGATTATGAAATAACAAACCAAGATTCCTTGAGTGCCAACAACATCCTGGCATTCCATTTAAAGACTATAAATCTGCTGTGGCCAAGTCAGGTAAATTCCCATCGGGGTGTTAAACGCTTTGTTTATGGGGAGGGTAATTACACCGACTCGTAGAGCAAATAAGTGATGCCCACTGCAGGGCACGTAGAAGAAGGCAAGGAAATTTATACTAAGCTGAAAAGCTCCCTCCAGCATTCAGGGAAAACTCCTGTCTTCAGAGGCAGGAATAGGCTGTACCCAGCCTTGTGCAGCTGCGGTGGGCACAGGAAGGGGTTAACGTCTCTGATGATCCAGGCAGGAATGGATATGGATCGTGCATCATGCTGGTGTTAGACTGGACTGACCCAGGAGGTTCTGAGCCCGAGGAGCACGGTCAGATCACAGGAACCAGGGCGAAGGATTCCTGAGCTTTACCCCTGATCCTGATGCTGATGGTTTTATGGGCCAGGAGAAAACAGAGCACTTCCCCATGGATAGGTGAAGGATGGGAAAGCTCACCAACCGTACAGGGGACTTTTGCAGGTTAATTAGGGGTTGTTTTCATAGTGCTCCATGTGTGAAAAGTGCAAAGACATATGCCCAATGAGAAGATTTACAAAAGGCCTTGGACACATGCAACTGTGTCTGAGTGAGCTATAAAACATCTGTTGCAAATTCAGTGGGAGCAACAGGAATGGTTCAGATGCAAGAAAGGAACAGGAATGCTATAAAATCCAACTCACTTTCCATCTTCTCAATACCACCCTGCTGTAGGCTGTCAGGCTGCCCAAGAGGGACAGCATTAGAGTGTTTGCTTCCACCACTGACATTAGATCTGAAGGTTGACAGGTAATTCCCAAATGGACTGACTGCCAAGGGTGCTGTGCAGCCAGTGCCTGGTGAGTAGATTTAAACTGAACACAGTGAGTCAGCTTAATTACGCCTTGAGGAAGAATGGAAGAGGAAACAGAGATTGATGACAATCCAGTGCTCCTCAGAAACAATCACTGAATGGAAGTCCAGGTGAAGAGAAATGACCCAGACAGTGGAGCTGTCTGTACACCACTGGCACAGGATGGATGCTGTAGTGGAGCCGAGACCCCAGAAAAGCTCCATGAAGGAGTGTAAGGCTGGGGAGGACTCCAGAGCCACACAGTTTGGCAAGGAGGTGGGGCACAGTGCTGTCAGTTTATTCAGGCTCAGTCAGAGATCCTCCTGGATGATTCTCTTCCCAACTGTTGACACCGGCCACAGGTTGCAGGTCGGCGGGAGCTGTTGTGAAGTGTGGAAGCAGCTCATCGCCTGGTGAAGCTGCAGAGGAAGGAGCTTATCTCAGCAGACACGTACAGGGAAGGGTGCCTGTTCTGAGCTCCAGATGCTTATGCCCCAGGTTTGTTCCCAGCAGCTCTGCTGATGGACAGTTGTCAGCCCCTAGCACTCAGATCAGCTGTTGGCTGGCAGCCTGGTTGGAGGATGTTGTGTTTTTGAGTAAATTTATACTTACTATCTGTCCCCATTCTTCCACAGAGGGCAAAAGCCTTCAGCCCATATGCCACCACAGCATTGGATGCAGACCCAGTGACAGGGATCACAGGCAATGAGCCCGTTCAGGTACTGCCCAAAGGACCAACAAATGGATGACGATGTGGCACAGACCGAATTTTCTGCCTAAGCTCAAACCAGAAAGCTGCACCCAGGAGCATGGACAGACATGTGGGAAACTCGGGTGTGGGGAGCATTCGTGGACATCCCTGAGGCCCCCTGCTCCACAGAGCGAGGGGAAGCTGGCCAGGACATGGTGCTTTGCCATAGAAAGTGCTCGTGTCTTCCAGCCCAACCGCTGCCAGAGCTTGGTTCCAGGGAAGAGCTGTTGACAGAAGCAGAGGGGCTGGCCCACTCAAGGGACTGGGGAACTTTATATAGGGAATTCTGGCTTCTATGCCAGTGGCCTTACACAGAGGAAAAGGAATTTTCTTTCAACTTGAAAAGACAGCTTTTTCAAGATAGCAACACCCTGACAGCTCTAAGGGAGGGCAGAGCTGCCATGGAAGGGCTCTTTTCTCTCTCAGGTGCTTGTGATTCTTTCATCGACGCTTTTTCTTGGTTTATTTGCTATTATATGCTGGTCCTTGCAGCTTCTGGTCCCCCATTTTCCTCTCAAAATTTACTATTAAATCCCAAGTGACTATGGTCCCACCCTCAAGAATGCCTGGAAGCTTTCCCTGACACTGATTGCATGCAAAACGCTCTTGCATGGCTGAGAAGATAGAGCTGGATAAGGAATTGTGTTTCACCCTGCCAGATCAGCCGACACACTGAAGCCAGCAATCAGTCAGTAAACATGAGGGAGAACCTGGCACCTTCCTGCAGATAGATGGATAAGATAGGACAGAGGCAGCAGGTCCCATATTACCCAACAGGCAGCTCATAGGGGGCTGCAGTGTCCTGCAGTGTTACTGGGCTCTGGAACAGGAGCAGAGAGGTTTTTTGAGATTTTCTTTGCAGAGAAAGAGATTAACTGGAAAGGCTTCACTGGCCCCTCTGTTCATGCACTTGAGGACCAGTGGGGTTTATTCAACCCAACTTTAAATTTTTGCTGCCAGTCTGGTGAAAGCAACTGATTCCTTTCAGCTCATTGCTTTTCTGAGCTCTTAAATCTTCTTCCCAAGAAGATCACACATAAGACTTCAATCTGATCTGTGGCACAGTTGCACGTTCTGATTCCTCCTCCTCTGAGTCAGGACTCTGATTCTTCGGGCCTGGCTAGATTCCACCAACAAGTACAGATGGTTTGGACTTTTGCACAAACCTCAGAGCCCAAAAGATTGTGGAGGCTCAAAGGCATGCAGAAATCTCATTCTCAGACTTCCCATCCCATCCTTTGTTGTCTTTTTGCATATCAGTTACACTGGAGAGTAAAACCAGCCAATTCCGTTTCCTTGTTTGTCACGCAGCTCGTGGATCTCGTACTAGATGTGCTTGTGTGTCCAGGTCGAACGAGATTATCTGTACACAAACCAACTTCATCCTGGTTTCTTTGGGTCGGTTTTCTCACTGTGATCAAGTCCAGTTTTGTGACAACCACGTCGTAGGGCTGGAGAACCTTGTGAGCCCCGGTGGGCGCGCAGCAGGGTGTTACACTGCTGCGCCTGTGAGACCAGAGCATCTGAGCACAGCGCAGAGCACAAGGACAGCAGCTGGACCAGGGTAACTGCAGAGTCTTGTCTTGTAAAAAGCACAGTGCCCTGAAGCACTGAGGCCTTTAGGGATTACAGACCTAATGGAGTGTTGTAGGAGATCAAAACAAAGGAAAGAAAGGCTAACTGCCACTGAAGTGAGAAGAGGGAGAGCAGCCCACTGGTTGATCTCTCTCTGGCTGCCAGAAATTGTACATCTGCCATTTGCCTTTCCCTTCTCCTGTGGTAACATGGACATCAAGGAGGAAAATCAGCTGCTTGGCTTTACTGTGGGTCACAGTCTGACCCAGCTGGCAGCTACAGCAACCACGCAGCCATATGCTCGTGCTGCCCCAGTGGGACGGGGTGAGACAGGGGGAAAGAGGAAAACTTGTGGGTTGAGGTAAAGGTGGTTTAACAGGAAAGAAGATGATGGTACTGCTATTACTAATAATGAGGAAAGGAAAGGAAAGGAAAGGAAAGGAAAGGAAAGGAAAGGAAAGGAAAGGAAAGGAAAGGAAAGGAAAGGAAAGGAAAGGAAAGGAAAGGAAAGGAAAGGAAAGGAAAGGAAAGGAAAGGAAAGGAAAGGAAAGGAAAGGGGAAAGGGGAAAGGGGAAAGGGGAAAGGGGAGGAAAGGAAAGGAAGGACAATTGCTCACCAGGTGCAGACCACTGATGCCCACCTAGTTCCTAAGCCACGGTTGTGCCCAGCTCGTCTGCTTCCCCCAAGTTATATACAGAGCATGGAATATCCCTGTGGGGTGGAATATCCCTATGGAGTGGAATATCCCTGTGTGGTAGAATATCCCTTTGGGCAGTGGGTCATGTCCTGGCCATGTCCCCTCCCAGCTCCTTATGCACCCCAACCTCCTTGCTGGTGGGATGGGGTAAGCTGCTGAGAAGTCCTTAACTTGGTGCAAGCATTGCCCAGCAACAAACAGACCGTCAGTGTGTTATCAACACCATTCTCATCCTGAATCCAAAACACAGCTCCATTCCCACTGCTAGGAAGGAAATTACCTCCGTCCCAGCCGCAAGCAGGACACTGTGCTCTTTGGGACATCCACTTTCTGCATTTCTTCTAAACTTGTTTCTCCCAGGCTGACAGGCTGAAGAGGTGAGAAAGTTTTTACCCCTTTTGTTCTGTTGTTTTGTTCCCTACCACATGGGGACTGACCTGGATCAGGCCATGTTTGACAGAGAGTACAGGTGGATGGCGGAGGTTGGTTGGGAGGCAGGCCCTGAGCAGGGCTGATCCATCAGAACCAGACTGCACTCCTTGTTTGTTTCTGCTCTGCTTTCTTTTGTAGAAACTCACAGGGTTTTGTCTAGTGGAACAGAGGAAAGATGCCCCTGGTGAGCCGGTCTGAGCAGCGCTGGTAGGGAGGCAGCAAGCACTAAATAATTGGTTGAAACTCTTGGCTTCCCAGAAAATGGTATAAACAAGGTTATCAGAGAACTGACAGAGACTCTGACATGAGGGAATTCCGTTTTCCACTCAAGCTGTGTTTTCTGTAACACGGATGTTTTGCCCAGCTCTCTGCTGCAGATTTACAAACACCACATTCATCCTCCTGCGAGGCAGCTCGTCTCAGTCCATGGCGCTGGCTTCACATTTGTAATGCATCCAAAAGGTTCTGCTTTCAGCAAAACTGATGGACACCACAGAGCATGTGCTTCAGGGGATCACAGAATATACCAGCTCGAAAGAAATGTTGAGTGTGTGTTGATCTGCTGGACCAGCTTTGTTCTACACCCAGGCTGAGCTGCTGCAAGTCATATAACAAGAGTTTTATAACCTCTGTGGCACAGTGACAGTTGCCTGTTGGCACAAACGAGACCAGCAAGTCGGTATGTCAGGGTTAGAACATGACACCGCACCGGCTCATTCTTGAAGGGTTCCAACTGTGTCTGGATGGACTTGAAAACATGAGACACAACTCACCGACACACGGAGCCAGTGCAGCTACAAAGGCAGACGTGGCTTCCCCGACAGCACCCCTTCCAGCCAGCCACAGCCAGAGCGGCCCCAGGTGCAGGGAGAGGGGACCAGGCACCTGGAATGGAACCTGCTGCTTGATGCGAAGGAGCGAGAAGCAAAACCCACAGACAGCAGGGCAGGGGGGCTGTGAACGGGGGGCAGGCTGGTCACAAGGAGGGCAGCTACAGAATCAGCCCGATAATGAGCAAGGCTCTCTGGGAGGGGAGGGGGGAGCTCGGAAGCTCTCTCTGTGGAGAGGGTAGGCCAGGATTTCAAAGCCTGGCTCGGCAGAGTCTCTGCTTCAACCCAGGGCTTGATATCAAAAGGCCAGATTCCTTAGGGGAAAACTGAACAACAACAGCATACAAATACGTGTGAGCACTGAAGTCTTCCCTTGTTTAATCGGGAGCTACAGTAACAACAACAACAAAAATGTTCTCTTGCTGTTTTCTGTGGGTGGAGCTGCCAGCTTCTCCATGTTTCAGAAAAATGAGACATCTGCCGACAGTTTACAAGCACAGAAAGCCTCCCCAAACCAGCTTGCAGCAACAGTTTATGGAAGGACCAAGAACATCGCATGAGGAACAATAATCAGCTCGGAAAAGGTTGTGGACAGTACGGTTCCAGTTACAATTATGTAAAGTTTTTAAGCCAATGAACATTGGTTGTTGGTTGAGCAAGACACAGACCAACACTCTGCTCCGTGGCGTTCCTGTCCCCGGTTCAGTCCAAGGGTAAGAGGAGGGCTGTAACCGTGAACAGCTTTCCTCCTCTCCCTTCCCGGCGTGGGGCTGTGCACATGCAAAGCTAGCAGTGAAGGCTTGCATTTGTGGCTCTTGTCTGTTAAAGCCTGCCCTGAGGTTTCACAGTGTTTTAAAGCCTCGTGAGACATTTCTCAGCCATACATCAGAGCAAGAATCAAGCACAGAGTCCCAGGAATGGTACCAGTCCTGCTCTGTCCCTTGCTCTGTGCGCACAAGGTGGGTGCCTGGCGTTGCAGTTCTCTTGTTAGCAGGGTCCCTCTTAGCAGGGCAGACTCTATGACAGCTGTTTGTGACAGGCTCTGGTACCCGTGCCTGAGCTCACCAGCCTTCTCCATCCTCGTCAGGAGCTGCTGACTCTGTGCAGTGTCCCTGTGCTGCAGGTCACAGTGTGCTGCACAGCACGGGAAGAGTGTGGTGGCAGCCTCTGAGACATGGATCCCCAGTCCCTGGCTCCCTGCTGGATTCTGGTGCTTCTCATGCTGCAGCAACGTCAAAACAGTAGGGCTTGAGGCCAATAGGGGGGTCGTTACCTACGGCAAGTGACTGCTACAGCATCAGTGCTGTGGATGGATGACAGCCTCTGGTATCTCACCTTAAGTGGCCATCCCCATCCCGCAGTGGAAGCAGCCTTATCCCAGTCTGCTTCCAGCTGCAGACTGGGAAAACATCTGTCAGCATTGCTGCCTTGGACCAGGTTTCATACAGGAACCTGGGAGACACAGCCCCATGTTGTGACTTCAAATGCCACCCAAAGTGCAGTCGTGGGAGGGAGGGTAAGTGGTACAAACATGTGTCTCATTAGGAAGGGAGGTTCCTGAAGCTCTCAGCACCACCAGGATTGCTGAGGATCGGACAGGCCAGGTGCCACAGTCGTTTGGTTCAGGCACACGAGCTGGCTGTGCTGGAAATCTGTCTCCAGCCCCTCAGAGGCAGCTGGCACAGCAGTGGTTCTCGGGGGGAGGCAGGGCTGAACTGGGGCAAAGGGAAGAACAACATTCCAGGTGATTGCAGCTATTCCACAAGTACCACCTGTGGCATCCGCTTAGTCCTGCTTGAAGGAAGGTTTGTGTCTAAACGTGTGAACATTTGTGCAGGTCTGACACCTTCTGTGCAGGGATGCTGCCAGTTGCTGAGCAACCTGGCACTGGCCTAATGCTGCTCCTGGGCAGGGACCAGCCGGTGCATCCTGCCTAGAATGGATCAAACTCATCTCCTCCAAAGTGCTGTCTTCCTGAGAGGTAATGATGCTCAAGCCATTGCCCTCAGCATAGGACAAGGCATGCAGGGTGATTGATGGACAGGGCTAATCTCCACTGTAAGCTTGGTCAAAGCTCACTGCAGGCAGTGATGAGGAGCCAGGCGGTTCCTCTCCCAGGAGCGTGGGAGGTTGGGGTGTTCCTGGGTAAAAGCAGCATGGGTGCTGGACATCAAGGAGAGGTGCAGGGGAAAGCTGAGCAGCCTGCGGTCTGAAATCAGAAGGACGCAGGACATTGAGAGAGAGGAGACGTGAGACACTCTTTGCTTTTGGAATTAAAATAGATGGAAGTGAAAATGTTTTCTGCACCCACCTGCAAGGACAATTTTTACAGCCTCCCAAACCCACCCACGTGACCTCATACGCCTGTCCAATGTCACTGGGCAACGTCAGTGCTCCAGGGGTGATAGAAACGGCCAAGATATGTGAAGTGGTAAGAAATGTGCTGGTTCCGTGCAGCACCAGGCAGCCTCAGAACAGCAGGCTGGGTCAGATGCTGAGGAGCAGCTCTAGTGGCAGGAGTCTGGGCTCCTATGACTGGAGCCTCGTTAGTGGCTGCAGGCACTGACTGTGGGAGCTCTGTGGGGCTGCTGCTCCACCAGCTCTCCGGAGCCTGGTGACCCTGCAGCTCCCACCACGGATCTGAAGAGGTACAAGTGAGACCCCCCCTCACCTGCTTGCATGCTTCCTTCCCCAAACTAGTGCCCTTCCTTGCTGCTGAACCCTTGCTTCCCCATCATAATTAGGTGAGGAGAGTAACGAGCTGAGATGCACACAGGGCTGCAAGTGCCTTTGGCTGCCCCTGCCCTGGCAGGGAATGGGATGCTGGTCGTGTTCCAGATCCTTTTGGAACATTCACCATTGTTTTAAACACACCTCAAGAAGGATTCGTAGCATTCTCATGCTGTCTGCTGTGCTGGAAAGGACTCCTTGATACTTCAGCACTCGTGGGGCAGGAATAAGGCAGGTCCTCTGCAGCTACATCACACGTAGGTTCATAACCTCAGCACGGGACAGCGCAGACGAAGCGGTACCCTCACGGTGATGCCTGAGCATCTGCGGAGGGGTCAGGCCTGCAGCTTGCCTCAGATGAGGGGAAGCAGAAGCATGGAGCTGTGTGCTGTCAGCCTTATTTCACCAGAGATTCATGGCAAGGAAAGATTGATTCTGCTGCTGGCGAGCTCCACGGGGCTGCGAGAGCATCTGAGCTCCAGTGGCTGTAAGTTTGTGCTCTTGAAGATCACCTGGTGCTGAACCTTTCCCAGGAAACAAAACAAAGGGAAAGCTGTTAATCCTGAGCCTGGAGAGGAATTTTGAATGGGATGTCCCCTGTCTGTGTGAAAAGCCTTACTGCTGCAGCGATCCCGTGCAGGCACGTAGGATGTTCCGAGCCAGGGGGCTTTATCAGAAAGAGGGGGTTCGAGGTGCCGGAGGTGTCTGTCAGCACTTCACAAATCACCACTCTGGTTCTGATCCACAAAGCTCTTCAGGGGAAACGTGAAGCATGCGGGTATTTCCTGCACTTCGGGGGGACTTATATGTAGTTAAAGATGAAAACCTATGGAAGTGTTGTGCTGGGTCAGGTCTCTCCAGCATCATCCCCTGCCCTGATCAGATCTCATTCTGCCCATGATGAAGCCAGACTAAGCCCTGCTCAGCAGTGCACAATCGAGTCCATCTTCTATTTTTTCTTTCCCTCTTCTTACATTTAAGTTGGATTTCTCTGGGCTGAGAGACAGAACTCTCAGTGACACCCACAGATCAAGCCTAAGGCTGTGGTCAAGTTCCCTTATAAATATATTCAGGGGCTTTTAAAATTCACCATTTAAAAAAATTTCCAAGCAGATACAAGTTGCCTCAATCCATGCTGTGCAGAGAATGGGAAAATAAGACTCAGAACCGTATCGAATTCAAGTTGAGAGCAGGCCATCTCCAAAATACCACATGATGCCTACAGCAGAAGGAGAGCCAGGGAAGAAGTTCTTTTCAACACTGTTTTCTCCTTTGCTGGCCAGCTCCAGTTTCTGCTCTGCCTTCTGGAAAGCAGCAGGAGGAAGGCAGGCTTGGGAGCTCTGCTTTCCTCCGCTCTCACTGGGCATTGGGAATACGGGAGAAAAGAGAGCTGGAATTTTTTTATCCTCACTTGACCTGGCAGTCCTGTGGGCTGGAAGACTCCTGCTCTGTTTATCGAACAGGCTGTCTCTGCGCCCGGCCAAGGGAGCAGAAGTATGAAATACCCAGAGAGATGATGACTACTTGTCTATCCCTGTCTATCCATGCCTGACTTGCAGGGACCCACACATGGAAAAAGCCTGGTGCCAGAGCACAGGGAAGAGAGGAGAGCTGTGAGTGCTGCTCCCAGCCCTGCTGCTGGCTCCGGGCTGGTGGCCACCAGGCCCTGGTGCTGCACAGCCCCGGCCTTCCTGCTGGGACACAGAATCACAGAGTTGTAGGGGTTGGAAGGGACCTCAAGAGATCATTGGGTCCAACCCCCCTGCCAAAGGACATGGGGACGTGACACGGGGACGTGACACGGGGATGCTTGCGGCACCACTGCCTCTGTGTCTCTTCTTTGTACGTGTTTCCCAGTGGCTCCAGCTGGCAGTTTCAGTGAGAGGCCAACCACTGCCAGTGGCCCTGGGAATGAATCACCTCGTGTGGGTGAGCGCCAGGGAAGCCTGTGCTGTGGTATGGCGCCTCTTTCCCCGCTGCTTTCAGCTGGACACTCTTACCCACCCTTCAGATCTCTGCCCAGACCCCTGCTTGAACCAGGCTGTTGCTGGTTATGGGGAGCAAATCACACGAAGTGAGCCAGAGAAGACATCCAAAAGGCTCCACCACTGCAGCACAGTGCAGCTCTGCACCTGATTACCTGTCTACACCCTGGAACCCCCTCAGTGCACAGCTCTCAGGACGTACCCCCTGTTAATGCCTCACTCACTGCCCACAGCAACTGGGTTCACCCCAAGGCACTTCTCTCTGCTGGCTCTAGCACAGCTCAAGGACCAGAAGCCATGTTACATTTGTGAGCCCCACACCTCAGCTGCCAACGGCACCTTGCCCCCCCACCCAGCATCTCCTGGTGCTGTCACTGCCTTGGCACTACCCAGCTACTGCGAGAACCCCCGTGCTGCTCTCCTCCTCCCACCTGGAAAGTCAATGCCTCCTTGATCTTTCTAGGGATGAGCAATTTTATAACATCTCCAGAGAGCATTTTCATCTCTCACAAATCTCCTGATCTAATTCAGCCGCTTGCCAGGGGAAGCCTCCTTGAAGAATCACCTCCTCTGACTGTCAAGAGAAGGCAGATGAATGAAATGAAGTCTCTGCAGGGACATCTTCACCGTCACACCAAGCGGAAGCAGCAGGTAATGGGGTCTGCCTGGATTTTGTCTGCACGGGGTAAGAACCCATCTCTGCCAACCCCCCTTGCCCACTGCCCCAGACAGTGATGGCGTGGTCCTGCCCAGGCCCCAGGGGTGCTGTGCATCAGAGGACAGGGCACTGGAAGGAAACGTTGCCCTTTCGCAGCGAAGCAAAGGGACCAAGTGTCACTGGAGTCCTGCCCATCCCTCTGGCTGTGCCCTGTGTTTGGGAAGGACACATCTGGCACACAGCAGAGTTACAGCTTATCCATTTGCATTTTGTCCTGGTGGGATCTGCTCCGTCTGCTTTCACCAACTGATTCCAGGTGAGGAGAGCCATCGGTGCTGGGAACCAAAGAGGCACCGGTGTCGGGGCAGAAAGCATAGCCCGATGGCTGTGCATGGCCTGATGGCTGGCCAGAGCAGCAGCATCCCCAGCAAGGATAAAACCAGCACGGGCAGGGGCACAGTGCCTTGCAGCCAGAGGTGCTTGGTCTCCATGGTGTGCTTGGTCTCCGTGGGTGAGTTTAATGCATCCAGATGTAAGGAAACCATAAAGTTTTCTAACGTGGAGTAAGTGATGTAACAGTTGCTTCCATTCCCTTGCATGCCTTTGAGAGGCAGCTAACTTCAAGGCAAGAACAGGTTCTTCTAACATAAAAAACCTGCTCGTAAGATACATATAGCTGAAGGAGCAGAACACACGCCAGATGATTCTAAACTAAGAGAATAAAGAAGCTTTCAGGTTTTACACACAGGCTCCTGTATTAAGTGCCTGTTCTGCACTGTGGATGGTGGAAGTGCAGGCAGTGCCCTGCACTGATGCTCCTCCCCAGGAGTCAAACACCTACAGCTACATCTTGTTTTACACCCACACTGGGTTACCTCACAAGGTTGCTTTTTGTTTTCTATTCAATCCACATACGACCTGCTGGTTATCGGTGTAACTTGTGTTCTATGAACAGCTCGGGCTGGTGGAAGGTTAATCGATACCTGGAGTTCTCCTAACATCTGCAACATCAAAACCAGCGAGTGTGATACATCCTCATTACAGTGTGATTATCCCTTTTGCTCCTGTGCTGCACCAAGCTGCATTTACAATCAGTTAAAGCCTCCGTGCAGAGTTTTAGCATCATTTGTCAGTTGAACACTGGGCATGTGTGAGCTGTACTACTGAAACATGAAGTGTTTTATTAGATAAAGCACAGTATATGTGAAGGTGCTGCACTGACCGCACGGTCCCTGCCTTGTGCCTGTCTGGTGCCTGGCCGCGGGACAGACACCAGCTTGCTCCTTTCCCAGCCCGCACGGCTGGACCAGCCGAGGTGCAGAATTCCCTCTGTCCCTCCAGCAGACGCCTGGAAACAGTGGCTGAACTTCCCAGCAGACTGCAACGTGAGGTGCTTGGGTAGAGACTTACCAGGCAAAGGACAAAGGTTCCTCTCTGCTCCTGGGAGCAGATACAGAGAGGAACAGGAACAGATACAGATACAGGAACAGCAGATACAGAGAGGAACAGTCCTTACACCCGGACTGAAGGAATAAACCCAACACCTCGGTGCCCCGGCCGCCGACAGCGCCAGGTCCAGGTGATGGGCTGTAACATGTCCTGCCAGCCGCTCGACGGAGCAGCTCCAGCTCCTCTCCGGGGAAGGCACCATCCTGAGCATGCCTGGGCTCCTCCTGCTCCTCCTTCTCCTCTGATTTCATAATCCAAACTGCAGCTCAGCCTGCACACAGCAAATAACGTGTTTGCGTAGGGTTTGCCTGGTTCTTCGTCAGTGGTGACGACTTTACTGTGCTGAAGGAATCTGAGATCCAGCTGAGATTGTATTTGACTCCTGAGCTGCAGACAGGGGCTTCATGGGAATCATTTAACTCAGCTTCAATGAAAACAGCAAAAGAACTTTAAAACACCAAAGATTTACGTTACATTTTAATGCCTGCAAGACAGGAACTGCAACTACAACACTCTCTGTGGATTAGAATGTCCTGATACCTCTTCACCAGCCAAGTATAAGGGTTGAAACACATGAAGCCTGTAGCAGAATGCTTGCACGGCCCAGCTGGGGCAGATCCCCCACACCTACACACCACAAAATCTGTTAACATTTAATAATTTTTAAAAGAAACACAGGAATGCCAGGAACACAAACCACTTGTGAGATGTCTGTTCAGGGAATAAGTAATAGTAAAAAAGAAAAAAGCTAAAAGAAAAACGACTGGCTTCTTCAGATTTATGTGAAGATCTAATCACAAAATTGATTCTAAAATAACACATCTCAGCCACGTAGGCCATCTGTCAAAGCTCAAGCGCTGGCTCTGTAAGCTGAGAAGGACATAAACCATTTTGCAGTCCCTCTTTACACAGCCCGGTGTGATCAGCATCTCCCAAACCCTGGCAGCAAACTTTGGAGTGTGGGAAAATCCAGGTACCAGCCCAGGCAGCGGCAGGGGAGCTCGGACAGATAGAAGGCAGCAAGACAAACCCCAGCCCAAGCCACAGAGAGCCAGAGACGTGGGAAAGGCCCAGCCAGACCCCATCCCCGGCAGAAAAGGCTGCCTGAGCACAAAGCCCTGACTTGTGGCAAGGCTCTCACAGTGTGTGGGGTCTGCAGGGGGACGTTTCTCCCTGGGAACGGTGGTGCCAGGCAAAGCTCTTCCCTTGCTGGTCAGAATCGCATGTGTGAATGACCCACACTGTGTTTAAGACACAAAGCCACCTGTTCCTTCAGGGGTCTCACACTGCATCTCCCACCCCCAGCTCCTTTTAGCACACTTCTGGATGTGACTCTTGGGAATCCTCCCCTTGATGCTTTCCAGAGTCTGTATCTTCCACCCCGGAGGCTTGGCAGCTGCGGAGGCTGCAGGCAGAGACACGGGGATGCAGGCATCTCTCTGTGTGGATGTGTGGCAACAGCTCATTCTCTGGGCTGGGTCAGGTTTTTGCATCATTTACAGGTTGTGAGTCCTGGGCTTGTGCCCCGGGGGGGGAGTTGCCATCGTTTCAGATGGAGCAGTTTTGTGGAGAAGTTACTCCTGCGGGGGCTGGCAGGAGGAGCTGGCAGGAGGAGAGAGCTCCTGCTCTCCTCTGTGTCTGACAGAAAATACCAAAGACTTGAGAAAATCCAAGGACGGCTTTGTACAGCCTTTGGGAAAGCATCTGTGCAACCACCCTTCTGCAGGGGACACTCCTTCCACGAGCCTGCCCCACGGAAAGGTGTCCTGCATCCAGCCTCTTCCCCATGGGGGGGTGTGAAGAACAATTCGTTAGGCGGCTAACAAACCCCCTCCTTGTCTCCTTGCATCCCCTTGAGCACCTCTCTGACACCCCATTGTGTGTCCTTTCCCCACACCTAGAGCTCACTGCTGCTGCGAGGCACCGGCCTGGGGCCTGGACTTGGGGCCAATGGGTCTTGTGTCTCTGGCTCTCCACAGACTGTTGTGCTGTTGTGCAGCATCTCCCTCTCCCTTCACCTTCCCAGGCTTTCGCTGCGCTGCTCTATCACCCCAGGGGCTGCATTAGTTGCCACTAAAAACCAGCCTGGAGTGAAAGCCAGCAAGATTTGCCCTGCGGGTTCCTCACCGGCGCTCAGGGAGTGCTGGGCACAGCGCTGGGCCGGTGCCTGGATGGCAGCAGCCCCTGCCCACCTCCCTCCTGCCCCACCGGTACCGGTGCTGTCCTCACCCTGCGGGAGGCCGGCTCCTCTGGCCACCCCGGCAGCAGGGCGAGCGCTGCCAGCATTTTGCTTGGCTGTACTTGGGGTTTATTTTTATCTCCTACGGCTTGTGAAAATTCTTCCAAAAGACTGGCTGTGATCCTTCATTTTCCTGACTGGCTCCGCTCCTCCATTTGCAAGGAACCATCACTTTTTTTTTCCCCCCTCAGTCTCCAAAGGGGCTGAAATTAAGGGGCTTCGCCCAGCCTCTCTCGGAGGGGAAGGGTTCCGCTGCCGGGCCGCCGGGACGGGCGGTTACAGGGCCGGTAAGGGGAGCTCAAGCCTTGTTTCTGGTACAGCAGTGATGTCTGACAGGTCTTTCCCGACCGCGCCGTGACCACAGCGGTGGGCGTGCGCGCAGGGGGCGCGGAGCCGAGCGCGGAAGGAGCGCGCTTCCCCCCCCCCCTCCCCGGGAAGAGGGGGCGTTCGAAGCCCCGGGCACGGCGCGACAGGTTCGGGCGCAGAACCGGACCCCTCCCCGGGAGCAGCTCGTTCACTGAGCTCCGCCGGCTGCGAGCGCTCCGCCCGGGGGAGCCGGGCAGCGGAGCCGGCCCGGGACGGGTGCCCGGCGGGGCCGCACGGGGTTGCAGCCCCGGCCTCTCGGCAGCCCCGCCCAGCCGTCCCCCCGGGTCCCCAGCCGGCCGAGGAGGGAGGGGGAGACCCGGGGCAGCCGCGCCCCCGCTCCGCCCCGTCCCGCCCGGCCGGGCGCACGCCCAGAGGCCGCGGTGGTGGGCGCCGTTCCTCGGCGGGCCGGGCCGGGCGGCCCCGTCCCGTGCCGCTCCGCCCGCGGGGGCCGGCGCCGGTGAGCAGCCGAGACCAGAAATTGCGGCGAAAGCCGGCGGTGGCGCTGCGGCCCCGCGGGGCTCCGCTCGCCGCCCCCGCCGCTCAGCCCGGCCGCCGCGGAAGGGAGGGCCGAGCCGAGGGCAGGGCGGGCGCCGCTTCTCTCCGCGGAGAGCGGCCGGATTAACCGCTGCAGAGCCCCCGGGCCGCGCCGGCAGCGCGGGTCGGTCTGCCGCAGCCCGCCTCCTTCCCCCGCAGCCCGCCTCCCGCGGGAGCCCGGCCCCTCGGCTCCAACTTTTCCTGCCTGTTGCACGCGCCGAGCATCCCGCTCCGGCGGGACCGGACCGTCGCTAGCGGGACCGGCGGTCGGCCGGTCGGCCCGGGGCGGGGGGAAGAAGGACGCCTGCCCGCCGGGGCTTCTCCGCCCCCGCCGCCGGTGCCATTTTCGCTGCCCCGCGCTCGGCAGGCATGGAGGTGCAGCTGGGGGTCGACCGCGTCTACCCGCGGGCGGGGGGCAGGACCTTCCGCGGGGCTTTTCAAACCTTCTTCCAGAGCGTCTGCGAGGCTTTCCAAGCGCCGCGGGAGGAGCCGGGCGCCGGCCCGCAGCTGCCGGCGTGCGCGCCCTGCCCGCCGAGCCCCCCGTCGCCGCCGGGCTCGCCCACCTGCCTGCCGCCCCCGGAGCCCCGCGGAGCCGGGAAAGCGCTGCCGGCCGGCGGCCCCGCCATGGGCTCGCCCTTCCCCTGCGCCGGCGAGCTGCGGGAGCTGCTCTGCGAGGCGGGCGGGCTGCCGCTGCTGCCGCCGCCCGATGCCGAGCCGGCGCCCAAGGAAGACCCTTTGGGCGACAGCGCCAAGCAGCTCTGCCGAGCCGTGTCCGCCTCCATGGGCCTGGCGCTGGAGGCGCTGGAGGCGCCGGGAGAGCCGCTGCCCCGCGAGGACTGCATGTTCGCGCTGCCCGCCGGGCCGCCCCGCGCCCCCCGCCCCGCCGGCGGGGACCCTCCGGAGCCGCCGCCCGCCCCGGCCGCCTTCGCGGGCGGCGAGGCCGTCGACGCGCCCGCCGGGCCGGGGCTCTACCGCGCCTCCCCGGGACCCACGGCGCGGCCGCCCCCCGGCTTCAGCCTGGCGCCGCCGCCCGCCCGCATCAAGCTGGAGGGGCCGGCGGCGGGCGGCGGCTGGGGCGTCCCGTGCCGCTACGGTGCCGAGCTGGCCCCGCCGGCCCCCGCGCCCCCCTGGCCCGCCTTCTTCGCCGAGGAGGGGCAGCTCTACGGGCCCTGCGCCGAGCCGGCCCCCGGCCCCTTCGGCTGCGGGCGCGGACCGGCCGCCGAGACCGCCGACTTTCCTGCCGACGCCTGGTACCCGGCGGGCCGGGCGCCCTTCGCCGCCCCCGCCACCTGCATCAAGAGCGACCTGGGGCCCTGGGCCGAGGGCTACGCCGGCGCCTACAGCGATGTCCGGTGAGTATCCGCGTCCCGCCGGCCCCCCGCTGCCCCCCCCCCCCCCCCGCAGCTGCCCGGTAACGCGGCGCGTCCGTCCCGCCCGTGTCCCGGCTGCCCCCGCCGCGATTCACCGCTCCGCTCTCGGAGCCTCCCCTTTCCCCGGGGTGCCGTCGCTTGGGACGGCCGGACCCCGTGCGCTCACCTCCCGGTATCCCCGGCCGGCGCTCGGGACGGCTCGCTCCGCGGGGCCCGTTATCCCCCTTCGCTGCGGGGTCGGGGCGCTGCGCCTCGCGCACGGACGGGTCCTGGGGGCGAGTTAAAATTCGCGGTGAGCCGGGGATGCGCTCGGGGGGACGCGCCGGAGCTGCCGAACGCTCAGGCAGGGAAATGCTGCGTGTGTGGGGAGCTGAGAGCCGGGAGTGTTTCCCAGCAGGGATCGAGCAGCGCTGAGGAGTGCGGCAGGGGAGGAAAGGTGTGTGAGAAGGGTTCGATCGGAAGTGATTTACCCTCAAAAAAAGGTGAACGCGCTCTCTAAGTGAGGTTTACGCAGCCCGAACCAGCGGGTGTGCAGCAGCATCGCCTTTCGCTGTGGCAGAACGCACTAATGCCTGGGAATCGCCGATGGAACGGGAGTGAGGGTGTGACTGCGAAGGGGGTTCTGCTGGCTCAGGGTACCCCAGCCGCACGCCGTGGGACGGCCTCTGCAGGGGTTGGCACCCGTGGAGTTTCCATGTGCTCCCCGGCTGTACTCCGTGTGGGGGAGCAGAGATGGAAACCCAACAGGGCAGATGGCATCGTGCTCCTGCTGCTGTGTGTGCTGTGCCACTTCGCAAGGCTCACAGCTTCTCCTGGGCAGCGCAGGGAGTGACACCCACATGGCACCGCTCTTCGGGGGGGGGGGGATGAGGAAGTTGAGGGTTTCACAAAGAAAACGGGGTGAAAGCAAGGAAAGGCCAGAATGAGTCATGTGCACATGTGGGAGCAGTGGTGGGAGCTGTGTGTGCCCCAGGTACGTTCCTGAGGTGTCTGGGTAAATCCCGGCCTCAGTCTGTGCAGAGGGAGCAGGGAGGAACAGAGTTGGGAAAGTTCTAACTGCCCGGATGGTGCCAGCTGGTGATGCAGGTTTTTGGTAGCAGGAGGCTCAGCGTGGTGATGGTTTATCTACCTGTGAAGCCCCTGCAAGCGAACCCCCACAGATGGGGAGCACTGTGGTATGAAGAGCTCCGGGTGTCCGAGGAGAGCAGCCCGCAGCCCCATGGGCTGGGCCTGGGCAGCAGGTACATTCTGCCTGAGTTCTGCCTTTGACGTAAATGATGCCTCACTTATTCCTGTGGGAAATGCTGTATCCTCATCTCCTTTTTGGCTCTGCTCAGCGTGCTGCCTCCGTGTCCCCTAGCACAACGGCTCCGAGGGACCTGAGCTCCCTCTGGCAGGGTTCCCAGAAGAATCAGCGGAGTCGGGACTGGCATGGGGAGCTTGTGAGCTCCATTGCCTCATCCTGTACCTGGTTGCTGTGAGTGAGCAGCACACTGATGGTGCTCACACCCCTCTGCGCGCAGCTCTAGCTTGCTGTGAGGAGAGCGGATGGCTCCTCTGTGGTGTGGCTAAAGCCATGCGGGTTAATCGCTGCCAGGTTTATATTTACAACCTAACAAGGTCCCCACTGACTTCATGGTGTGCTCCCTATCAATTGCTGTGGCTTTTGACATTCTCCTGGACGTGCCACAGTGCCAGTGCAAAGAGCAGCCGG
The DNA here is from genome assembly GCA_022605575.1 of Laterallus jamaicensis coturniculus. Classification (NCBI taxonomy): domain Eukaryota; kingdom Metazoa; phylum Chordata; class Aves; order Gruiformes; family Rallidae; genus Laterallus; species Laterallus jamaicensis. The sequence continues at coordinate 577,253 of JAKCOX010000148.1, forward strand.
AGCCGATGGCAGTGGATCCTGCTCCAGCTTCCAGGCTGCAGCGCTGGTAGGGAAGGAGCGCACAGGAGCAGCACCGCTTCACGGTGAAGGTCCCTCAGTGAAGGGCTGGCTGCTCCAGAGCCCTGCTCCCCTGCCAGCCTCTCATGTGAGCTGTGAGCTCCAGCCCTGCTGAGCATGACACGGGAAGATTCACCCTGCAGAGAGCGGAGCCACAGCACTTGATTTGAGAGTGGCCGAGAGCCCTTCCCTGGGCTCACTGCAGCATCACCAGCCTGAGGAGATCTGTGCTGCAGAGCCCCACTCTGCTGCAACCATCGATTTGGGTTTTGGGGTTCCTGGTGGAATAGTTCACCTCTAAAGCAGTGAGAGGGGAGGGCTAGATTGCTCGAGGGAATCCTTGATGGAAAATCGAGTGCTGGCTTCCACCTGGGTCTGGGATGCAGCACACACAGCTCATAAAATAACTGCTGGCAGCAGCTGGGCAATGCCTGGGAAGCCAGTGGGTCTGGTGGAACTGAATTAGGTGCCCCCTGGGCAGAACTGTCCTTGCCACCTCATGTCAGGGTCAGTGGTCCCCAGGCACAGAGCCGATGGGCTGGGATGGGCGCTCGGAGCGGTGCCGCTGTGGCTCCCAACTGCTGCCTGTCCCGCTGCTCGTCCCTGGGGTTGTCTGGGTGTAGAAGAGCATTACAGAGAAAACCAAGTCGGCATCAGCACAGTTTGATTAAGCTGAAAGCTTTTGGTACAGTGCAGCTGATTGTGCCAGCAATACTTATGTGTAATTAGCAAATTAATCCAAGCTTCTGTTACACTCTGGGCTTGTAGCTGTTTATCCGTGTGCTCTGGCCGGTGCATAATTATTAGCAGCAGTCTTTGAGGTGACTAAGTAACCTGCTTTTAAGAGCAAGATGTGGCTTTGATAGAATAAATCCAAAGTTATGGCGTCAAACTGACTTGTGAGATCCAAACACAGTGGCAGGGGAGCAGCGTGGGCCTCTCTGGTGTGAATTAGAATGGAGTGGGAGAAGGAGCTATGGCCCAAGCAGGGGAGCAAAGGTGCTGAGTGAGTTTAAGGGGTAATTTGCTCAGGAAAATTGAGCTTTGTGTGTAGTTCCAGATGGCTTTTAGGTGGCATTCGCTGTTACTCCTGTTCGGCATCCCTGTGTTTGCTGGTTACACCTGCCTACAGATGCCTTTCTCTGCAGTCAGCTTTGGCACGTGCTGCCTGCCTGGGCATCACCTGGCACAATGGGTGCAAAACCCTTCCCATGGCCAGCCATGTGATGGAGATGCTGCCTGCGGAGAATGCTGCAGTGATGTTACCCACCAGAGGAGATAAGAGAAGATGGGGCAGGTTATCGGGCCAGCCTACAAGCTGAGGCAGGAGGCGTTTCGCTGGGCTGGCCTCTCTCCTGGCTGGTACCCAGTCACCAGCTCACCTGTGCCTGTTCCTGGGAGTGGCCTGGGGGTCCCGACCCTCAGCTCTTCGCTGGTGGGACTCAGAAGCCCTCGGGAAGGGGGTGACCCTCCCACCTGCTGCCATCAGGGTGACCTTTCTGCTGAGGGGAATGTTAGTACTTCTTTGAAGACAAGCTGCGCATGGAGCAGTGCTGCTCCCGAGGCCCGTCCCTCCTGCCAGCAGTGCCACACACACTCATCCACAGCTGCTGGTGCGGGTCCATGGGCAGCAAATCTCAGGAAGCTGGGATAGTCATCAGCCTGCTGCAGCATTTTGGTGGTTCCTGATAAAAGGAGAGAAAGCATAGAAAAGTTTCCCTCCTCATCCCCTCTCAGTTCTTGTCCCTCCTGGCAAGGAGCAGGACAGTGCCAGTCCCGCACCGGCGCTGCGCCTGGTGTCGGGTGCTCGGGATGCCTTTAACCAGGACCTGGCACTGGGTTGGGCTGTGACAAGATGCTCATCTGTCATGGCTCGAGTTAAAGTTGTGAAGCAAGTGATACCCTGCGGCTGGGTAACTGGAGCAGCCGGGATGTCGAACTTCTGCTCGAGCCTCATTCTTGCACAGCAGGAGAACTGAATTCCAGCCCAAGAGAGCTCGTTAAGGCTTGGTAGGGATCTGGTGCTTTCTGAAGTCAAAAGGACAACTTATTTCAAAACACTGACTGAATGACAGAGAAAGCCTGTCTTGCAGCCTGCACAGGAACCTGTGGCTTGGAGTGGTGCTGTACCTGAAAGAAAACTGCTCTGGCACTCAGCTCTGCCTTTCCACATGTGCCTCATCCTCAGGATGGGCATCAGCCCAGGGGATCATCACTCTGGGGACAGGCATCAGCCCAGGGGATCATCACCATGGGGATGGGCATCGGCCCCAGCATGGGATCACCAGATCACTGCTGGGACAGGCGGGGCATGGGGCTGCATCCCTCCTCGGACAAGTCTCCCCTGGGGCTGCCACAAGCACCGGTGGGCATCTCGTGTCGTGCCAAGGATCCCGTGGGTTTGTGGGTGCTTGTGCTGGGAGCGTGCTGCTGCTGGCAGTGTGGGGCAGGCAATTCCTGGAAGTCTCTGCCTCCAGCTCCTTGCTGGGAGCCAGAGGGCTGTGGGAGAGTCCCGCAGGAATTAAAGCAGAAACACTGTAGCAGGGTGAGGGGTGCTGGATGCCATCCACCGGGCACTGTGCAGCTCCCCCCGCCTCCGTCCCGGACCCTCCAAGGCCACGCACAGCTCCTGCAGGGCACAGTGGTTGCTCCGTGCTGGCCTGGCACCGTGTTGCCCTGGGCCTGGGGTGAGAGGATGGTGAAGGCTCACAGCATGTCCAAAGCAAACTTCAGGTGGGTGGCTCTGGGAAGAGCTGCTTGGGAGCTGGGGTCCCACAGTGATGCCCCTCAGCTGGGAGGGGGACTGGCACCACCCATCTTCTGTGGGGAGAAATTCCAGCGTCTCCTCAAGCCCTGGGAATGTGTTTGGTCACAGGGGACGGTTCTGTCTTGGGGTGATGAGAGGGGCTCCAGCTCCTGGATATAAAACCAGTCTGTAGTAGAAGCAAAGTTGTGTTCTTTGTGTTGTTCTGTTATGAGCTTCGTTATGTTTGATGAATTGCTGTCCTAATTGCTGTGCCTGTCTGGCCATTGTCACTGTAACTGGCTTTCGGGCTGTTCTTGGCACGGGCTGGTGGCTGGCTGTTCAGTGTGAAACGGATACTTCCCGCTGGGGATGGTGGGCTGAGATTACAAAGTTAAATACAGGAGGAAAAAAAAACATTTTATCACCCAAAGGAACATTTAAAATTTAACACATGTTTACTGGAAGGGAACTATTCTGTGGGAGACTTTCTACTACTTCTAGTAAAGGCTGTTTCCTGGGCTGTGCTGGTAGATCCCAAAACTCCAGTGAATGACTCTGGCAATGAAAGATCCCAAAGCTCCAGTGAATGACTCCAGCAGCGGAACCAGCTGGGAGTGCCTGGAAGATCCTCTCTGGCCACTGCAGGTCTCCTGCGTGGGAAGGGTGTGCAGCATTGTGGGTGTAGAGGGGCCAGTAACCTGCTTGGGGTCCTTCCCTATAGCCTGGGCTTCATGGTCCGATGGCCCACGAGTTGGGGAGGCCACAGGACCACTGTATTTTGTTAGTGCTCTCTCTTGAGAAGTCTTGGGGACAGCAGTGGCCGTGTTACCCTACAGTGTGCTGGTAGGATGCAGTGAGTGCTGAGGGGTGGCCAGGATGCTGCTGCACCCACGGCATAAGGGTTCTAATAAGGTCTCTAGTCCACCTATACAAGGAGTAGCTCAGGGTTTGACTTTGAAAATGAGCAGTAGGAGGATACAAGGAGCTCTCACCCAATGCACAAAATAAACATGTTTGTTTGCTTGTAGGTTCTGGGTAGTGTGCTCTGGGAGACATCCATCCATCCATCCATCCATCCATCCTCTGCGGGCAGTGCAGGGGGAGTGAGTCAGCTCTGCACTGGGGAAGCTGGTAGCTGGGGTCTGGTTGGGTGGGTGAGCTGTGCCTGTGACCGGTCCTGAGGGAGGGAGGTGTTTCAAGGCTTTACAGAATGCAGGCAGTAGTGATGCAGGGGAAGGAAGAAGATGCAGAGATGACGGTCGTTCCCTGTCATTCAGGGATTCTCAGCATTTTGAGATGCGGGGCTGTGAGAGGTCAGTGCTGGCAGCTGTGGTGGGAAGAGCAGAAGAGATGAACCTCAGCTCAGCAGCGATGGGCAGCATCAGGGCTGCTGGGCTGGGGGTGCTGGGCTCTGCCAGCCCCGGCTGCCTGGCACAGCTCGGCAGGCGTCGTGCCTCGTGCTGGGGCACCAGCCTTCAGTTGTTCCTCTGGGCTCTAAGGAGGGCACTGCCGGCTGTCTGTGGGCTGGGGTGGGCTGTACAGGGGGACCTGGTGGCATCCGTGCAGGTGCGTGCTCCTGGCGTGTGAGCTGTGACCTCGTTCAGCCCTGGCCCGGCAATGGGGAAGCTGGGCTCTCCTTGCTTTCCTGTGGTGGGGGTGGGCAGTGTGGCCACGTTGGGCTGGTGGCCCTGTGATCAGTATCCGCCCCCTGTGCGGTTGGAGCTGGCGGTGTTTCCTGACGGTACCAGTGATCCGAGCAAGCTCGATGAAGGAAACTGACCCAGTTGTCATGGCGAGGACTCGTGATGGAGGCTCCTCATCCCCGCTCCCTGTCTCTGCATCCGCGGCTGTCTGTCTGCTCTGCTGACGTGTGCCACTTGCCCATGTCCAGCTGCAGCTTCGTCCTGCTGCTGGTGCTGGATGCAGGGCAGCTCAAGGGAGGAGCTGGCCCTGGGTGATCCCCGAGGCACAGTGTTGCTCAGTGCCTTCCTTGCCCAACAGGCTGCTGCGGTGGCCTTGGCATGAATTACTACTGGTAGTAGTACCTGGTGTCTTTATTGCACTTTGCTCCTGAAGCATGGGAAGCAACGATCCATTCAGCCCACAGGCTCTCAGACAAAAGGGGGGTTATCCCTTCCCTGTGGTGGGGGGAGAGGGGTTGCTTCCAGGGAATTGCTCTGGGAGCCATCCCATGGAGTGTGGGACAGCTGTGGGCACTGGCAGCCCTCGGAGCTGGGCTGCAGGTTGGGTTCTGTGTTGGGTTTTGGGAGAGCGCCCTGCAGAAGCGTCCTTGTGCCCTGGACTTTATTCCTGTCAACAGTTCCATGTCCCATGTCTGGGATGTCTGACCCCGTTCAGCTACTAGGTAGCGGGACGGTGTCCCCAGGAGATGCGGTGCCTCACCTCGGGTGATCTGACTGGGAGAGCCTGTGCACTCCCCGGATGCCTGCCCGGGCAGCGGGAGGGGGCCGGGCAGGGGGGGCAGGCTCAGCTCATGCTGCTCTGTCCCCTCTGCTTTTCTCCTGTTCAGAGGTCAGAGCAGAAGCTGGAGGGAGCGAGGTCACCTGCACGCTGCTGTGGTTCAGAGCTCCCGGCACGGGGGAGCTTAAATAGTGAGAACAAATAAAGTCAAATGCTGACACGTCCTCAGGAGTGGTAAGGGTGATTTATTGAGGAACAGGCCCCAGATGAGGTGATTCCACGGTACTAGAAATCATCTGGAAAATATAGCCCAGCCCCACAGGTATTTATAGCTGCTGCCCTTTCCCTGGGCGGCAGCACCCGTCCCTCCGGGCAGGAATTGGATGCCGCCTGGGTCCGGGCATCTCGGGTGTCTGCAGAGGGTGAGTTACACCCTGAGCTTGTGGCAGGCCTGCTGGGCACAAGCAAGCAGAATGGGCACACCCAGTGCACACAGTGAGGGGGAGCGTGGGGAGCCCGGGGTTCCACTGAGGGGTGGCTGAGTGCCCCCATCACGCTGCCGAGGGGCCCTCCGGTGCCGTGGTCCACATTGAGCTCCTCGAGGCTGCATGCAGAACTGCTCTGGGAACAGAAGAGATGCCTCAAACAAGGCATTAAACGTCACTGCGGAGCCACCGACGTTGGACAGTGCTAGTTCTGTACGGGACAGCCTGTTCGGTGCGGGCGCAGCTGCCTCCAGAGCTGGCTGGGGAGGCAGCCAGGCACCTTCACTGCACGTAACCGTAGTGGGCTTGGCGGGTCAGTGCCACGGGGAGCCGGATGCCTCCAGCACCCTCGGGCTGGCAGCATCCTGCTCGTGCCATGCAGAGCGTGGTCAGGTGCTTCACTGTTGTGCACTGTGGTGACTGCTGCTCATGCGCCGGCACAGTCAGTGATGGATCTTTATCTTGTGGGGTGTCTGTGGCCAGGTGTCTGTGACAGGCGGTGTGTGAAGGGTGTCCCAGGATGCTGGGTCTGGGGTGCTGGCACTGCCACAGAGCTCGGCATGAGGCTCTTGCAGCAGTCTGGGGGGTCTGATGCACTCGCCTGAGGGTGGGTGGGTGCAGGCTGGTGGGTCCCCCCTCACTCCACACTGGAATGCTCCAAGTTGGCCATTTGGGAAGAGCCTGAGGGTAAATCCCATGTTCCAAGAGCACTTGCACCCATCCCATTGGGTGTTCTGGAGTTGCTGCTGCTGGGACCATCCCCAGAAATGCTGGTAGGGAGAGTGCAGGTTTCCTAAATACAATTTCTGGAGCCACTGGGACTTCTTTGGTTCTCCAGATGAGGTGGGAATGTGCTGGGCTTTGCTCAGCATTCCTCCGGCATTCTCCTTGGTTTGGGAAGGCATTAGAGGCTGCTGCTTCTTGCTCTCTCAAGATCCTTGCCTTGTTTTCCCAGTGTTTTCTCACCACCCCCCAGCTGTTTTTCTGCTGTTACATATTTCGGCTGCACTCACGTCTTTGCTGGGCAGAAAGGGCAGAAAAAAAGCTTTGACCTTGGCCCGTGTGCTGCGAGCAGAGTCCAGGCACAAGTTTCTGTATCAGTAATTTCCTAACGAAGGCTCCTGCCTCCTCCCCCTCCGTGCCTATCTGGAGCAGCAAGTTTCCCCTGTGCTGTTGGGGAGGGTTTGGACCATCTCAGCAACTCAGGGAAGAGAGAAAGGGAGGAAAGTCATTTGTGTGCAGATCAGGTTAATTGCTTTTGTCTGGGTGGCACTTGGGTGCATTAACTGGAAAATTAGATTCTGCACATGAATATTGTTCAGATATTTTTACTGGGCTGGGGGATGGGTGGGCATGCCTTGTCTTCTCCCTGTGGTGCCTGGTTTTTGTACACGTGTCCCTTGCAGAAATAGCGTCTCCATCCCTTGCCCAGTGCCTGCTCCATCTCTGCTGGAGATGTGGAGGAGCAGGCGCTTTGCCCCATCCTGTCCCATGGGAGGGAGCGCTGGTCATGGGACCACCTTGGCTGGATGGGGCTCGGCATGAAATCGGCACCTCTCCCTGTCACTACTTGGGCACCCAGTGGAGGGATAACCCTCGGGTCAGCCCTTCCCTTCTCCCACCATCTGGAAGTGTTGGCTCTGTTTAATTGGGCAGCAGCATGTGTCCAGCTCAGGTCTGACGCCTGGAGCTGGGGTCCTGCTGGGACCGTGTCCCTGGCTCGGCTGGCCCCAGGCTTTGTCCCCGTGTGTGCTCGTACGCTGCAGAACGCGTGTGGCCATCCCAGTGAGCTCAGCCTCTTCACATGGGTTTAGTTTGCTGGCTTTGGGCTATTTACTTGGGTTTTATGTGTCCCCTGTGGTCGGAAAGTCTTTCCCTGATAATATGATCTTCCACTTGCAGAGAAATCCGTTACTTCCCGATCTGCTTCCGAATCCCCAGGAACATCTTTAAATGGTTAGGGGAAAAAAATAGCGGCTCGGGGACTTATTTATTTTCCTCTGTCTTGTTTACAGCACAGCTCGTGCCAAGTGCCAGCGCCTCCTCGGTGCTTGGCCGTTTCGGAGGGTGGCTTTGAAGGGGGAGCAGAGCTGGGATGCATGTTGGGAGCATCCTCCCGCAGGGCTGGGCTAAGGGGGTCCGAGGTGCAGTGGTTTCTCCCTGTGTTCAACTTGCCCATTCAGCTGTTTGGCCCTTTCAGTGCTTAAACACATGAGTTACAGCCCGAGCTGGGATGAGCTGTGAGTCCCAGCGGGATGAGGGGACTGCCGGAGGTTATCAGGGCATGGGACCCCTTTTCCCTTGAGGGAGGGGGCATCCCCTGGGGTTGGTGGGGCAGGGAGGATGGGCCTCTGCCTTGGCACCCTCTGGCTTCTCCAGAGCTGGGGTCAAAGTGGGTGCTTGCCTGCTTTGTCCTGAGCTGGCTGTCGTGCTACTCACTTGAAAGAGGAGGGAGAGGCGGCTCTCAAGGCCAAGAGGCCTAAACAGAGACGCAGCAGCTGAGTGGTGGTTTGTGGGTGGAAAAGGAAACAATTCCTGGCTGCTTTGGTTCTTCACCGGCGCCGGAGTGGGGCTGAGGCATCTGGGGTGCTGGGCACATAGGGGGCTGCAACAGCTCCTCAGGCCTGTGTGCCGACAGAACTCGGGGCTTGCCTGTGCTTATGGGAGATCCTCCCATGCCCACTGATCCCCTGGGATCGTCCAGGGGCTGCTGCTGGGGGCTCTGCCCCAGGAATGCTTTTGGCCCTGGCACGGCCAGTCTGGCTGCCCAGCCCTGTGTCACTTGGAGATGGTGCTGGTGCCAGGGCAGCGCTCTGAGGCCGTGCCGGCTGGGCTGCCCTGGGCTCGCCATGAGTGTGCTGCCAGCCATCGTACTGACAGCACAGGTGTCTGCTCACCCCGCTCCTTGTGCGGTGCTGCCGCAGCCGTGAGCCACGGGCACATGCAACCTTTCGGCAGCCACTGGCGAAGGCAAGGCCATGGGCAGGAGGAGCCCAGCCACTGGCAAAGGCAAGGCCATGGGCAGGAGGAGCCCAGCCACTGGCAAAGGCAAGGCCATGGGCAGGAGGAGCCCAGCCACTGGCAAAGGCAAGGCCATGGGCAGGAGGAGCCGGCTGGAGCGCAGCCCATTGCTGCGGGATGCTGAGGAATTTGCCTCTATGCTGCGTCTGCTGCTGAGATCAGGGCTGAGGGTGCCAAGACGACCATAGATATGTGAAACCTTCGTTATAATTCGTGTGTTTACTCGCTGTGAGATGACTCAAAGTGTGAGCTGCGTTGAGGGCACAGGGAGATGATGCTGTTGCGCAAGTTGTGAAGCCTCCTGTAGAAAACAAGTGGTTTGCCAGCAGAGCCGAGCAGAAATTCTGCAGAGAGAGCTCAGAGCTGTTCCCAGACATAATACGGAAGGATCTGTGTGCCCCTGCAGCTGTGTCTGGTGCAAACATGCCTAAAAATAAACCCATTCTGCCAGTAAAGTTACAGGACTAGCTGCAGCTCCCACCTTGGCCAGCCTGGACATCCCTCCAGCAGTGGGGCACGGTGCTGGACACAGCATGGCTGGTGATGTGCAGCCGGCACGGCGTGCCCGTGTCCCGCTTCTGAGAGAGGGGATGCTGGGGCGGGGGGCTGCTCCTTGAGCTGGGTCTTGCTGTTTCTTCCTCTCATCCCCATCTGTCCCCAGGGCTGTGAGGAGGAGGAGGAAGGGTGCTGCCTTTTGCTTTGCTGCCTGCAGCTCCAGCTCGTGCACTGTGCCTCCCTGGATGGGTCCCTCCGGTACAGGTGGTGCTTGTGGTCTGCTCCTTTCCCCATGCTGGGTTCCTCTGCTTGCTGCCCGTTTCCAGCTCAACTTCATCCAGCAGAGAGGTAAAAATGCAGAACGTGCTGCACTGGTTTCCTTAGCAATCGTTCCACTGCCAACTGCAGGGAAGATGCTGCTTGTGTGAAATATCCGGGTCTGGGAGTGAGCACTGGCACCCTGCAGCATCCCGGCCAGAGCCCTCCCCTTATGGGAGTCGTGCCGGCGGCCTGAGGTCTGCATGGGGCAGGGAGGGCTCTGGTCTGCAGCCCCTCTGCACCCACTTGTTCTTCGGAGCCGTGATGGGGAGTGGGCTCTTCAGTCCAGCTCCCGCAGAGGCCGGTGCCGGCTGCAGAGCTGCGGGGGCTGTTTGCCCTCTGCAAGTGAGAGGAGCACTGTGAAGCACGTCCTGCCAGTGGGGCAAGGTGTGGAGCCCTATTCCTGCTTTCTCATCGCAGAGGAACGTGGAAGTAAAGATGCTGGAGCCTGTGAAAGTCCTGGGAAGTCAGTCAGATGTAACAGTGGGAGGCTCATGGGGTTTGCTGGTGTCTCGGAGGTGGTCAGGCTCCCAGCAGAACTCAGCACCAGGAACTGAAACTGGCTCCTGAAAGTAGAGAAAATTGATTTATTCAGCCAGTTCAGCTCAAAGGCTGAGACCTGCTCGGAGCTGCACAAGCTGGGGAGCGTGGGAGGCTTTCTTCTGACCTGTGTAGAGAACAGGGCACAGGACAGTGGGTAACGGATCCTGTAGAAGGGGGCCAGGCAGTGGAGTTTGCAGAGCACGGATGAGGCTGACTTGGCTTTATTAGGCAGCTGACTTGAAATGCAGTCTGCTTTGATAAAAGTAGTTCTGACTTTCCAGAGGAACAATTTAAAGATGTTCACGTTTCCACTGAGTTTACGGATCGTTTGGATTCAGCTTGACACATATCACAAATAATTAACCCGGTATCTAATAAATAAGAAATAAGGGGCACACACTATGTTTGGAGTTACAGACTGGAAAACCAAAAGTCATGACAACTTGTATAATTGGTTAAAAAGCCCTGCGGGTTTGGTAACCAGAGAAGACTCTTGCTAAGGAGAGGACCTATCATGTCCTCTGCAGAGGCACCAGTGTAGCCAGATGTTAAGCGAACCCATCTGTGCAATGGCAGGTGAAATGTGAAGGTAGGTGACATCACTGAACCCATTCCCCAGGGGAAATAATTCCAGATGCAGAAAGGATGCAGACTGATTGCCCAAGCAGAGGGAGCTTTGTTGCTAAACAGAGCTCTGTGTATGTTGGAAGTTCCCTGTGAGGTTGATATAGATCAGTTTCCTTCCCTCAGGCATCCTCCTCTGGGAGCACAGTGACTCCTGTCCCTGCTGAGGGGAAGCTGCAGGTCCACCCCACTCCTGGGAAGATGCAGTGCGAGTCGGAGTGACCTTGTGGGGGTTGGGGATGGGCTGAAGTGCTGGGGATGCTGGCTGGATGACTTGGTTGTGCTGCTTAAGACAGTGACACCAGCCCTAAGGTTTCCTGCCCTGAGTGGCTGGGGAGTGCGGCTCAGGGTGCTCGTCCCACTGCTGGGGAGATGGCTGTGGGTGCCAGGGGGGTCTCCCCTTGCCGAAGCACAGAGGTGAGTGGGGCATCTGCAAATGGCGTTGGCACCTGTCCCCGTCCTGCTGGGGCCGTGCATACCGGTACCAGATCATCTCTCCCTCCAGCAGCTGTTGTTTTCCCTTGGGGAGCAACGGGACTTTGTTGATTGGCCAAGTGATTTGTGGAGATGCCGTGGGGACCAAGTGGCCAGTTCACACGAGGTGCTCCAGCCACCCCTCTGCCAGCCCCCTGCACGCCTGCCACCTGCAGGGAGAGGCTCGGGGTGAGCAGTGGTGTGCGGAGGCTGCGGGAGCTGGGACGACTGGTCCGGTTTGTCACTGTGGTGCTGGCATTGAGATCCGTGTCCTGCCAAAGCAAAACCTGCAGAGGAAGAGGAGTGTTGGTTTTCTGCCCCACACCGATGGCAGTGGGGATGTGAGCCCTGCGAGCCCTGCCTGGGGAGGAATGTTCCTGCTGAGGAGACCCATCCTGTCGTGGGACTGCTGGGCCAGTGCTGCGAAGGCATGAGGAGCCGTGCTGCTGGTGCGGCCAGCAGCAGATCTGGCAGCAGCACCCTGTTCCAGCCCCGGTGGCACACGGGCTGGGAGGGGTGGCCCTGGCTGGGGGACACAGACTGTTGTGAAGAGCAGCTGAGGAGCTCATGGCATCTCTCCCTATGTGTTCAGCGAGTACCATGTGCTGAGGCTTCTGCAGGGAAAGCCAAACTCTGCCCTGTAAAAGCAGGGTGCTGGTGCGGGGTGGGGTGCCCTGCCAGGGCCAACCAGCCTGGGTGCTTCCTGGAGGCCGTGCTCCTGCCTGGTGTGATGGCAGTGTCCTTGGAGCCAGCAATGCAGGGATTGAGAGCCACACAGCCCATGGGGCTTGCTTCACAGGCACTGCTTGTCAGCCGGGAGATGGGTTTGGGAACGGAGGGTTATGCTGTGGCTTAAGCTGACTCCAGAAATCCTGGTCAGGACAGGCTGTTTCCTTGGGAAATAAGTTGGGCACCCTGTGCACCAGGGACACCAAGGTCCTGTCCTTGGGCTCCAGGTGACTCCACAGTCACCAGCGTGATACAGAGCACAGTGCTGATACAGTGCTGATGGCCTCGGGGTGCTCATCAGGGCTGACGCCCGCCTGCATCGCTCCTCCTCGCTCTTTGCCTCTGTGCTCCGCAGTCAGGCAGGTTCCCATCTTAAGGGACCTCACAACATGTTTAAGCCCATAGGTGCCTTCTCCGTCTGGGGAAATGGAATGTTTCCTCACCCCTGGACTGGTTTCCTTGAGCTGCTCCCTGAGCTCCCAGGGTAGAGCTCAGGTTTTGAGGTAGAAGCTTTGGTCTCCATGCCACATCTGCAGCGCAGGCAGCTGCTGGCTGCAGAGGCTCCTGGTGGGATGCAGGGGCTGCAGAGGGCTTTGCCTGGGCTCTGTGTTTTGGGCATAGCATGGCTGCCCCCCTTCACCTTTCTGACCTCATTTGTCACTCTTCCCTTGGGATGGCTGGAAGGTGAGAGCCAGCAATGGGCATTAATTGGGTGACTCCCAAGCGGTTGGGGTGATGATGTGGCCTCTGCCATCCACATGTTGTAGGTGTGCAGCAGCTCGGCTGGTCAGGGCACTGGTTTGGGATAGTTCCTGGGGTCCAGGGTGAAGGCTGCCCCATGGCACACATGGCAACTGGTTTTGGGGAGCTGCAGGCGGGAACAGGCTCTTTGCACAGTGATGGAAAGCAGAAGGACAAAGAGCTGGCAGCTAGATAGGGCCTGGATTGTCCCAGGTGGGGCTTCAGATGCTGCTGGGACCCAAGGTGTGAGAAATACCCCATCAAAATAGCTAAACAGGGCATTTGAAAGGAAGGGCAGTTTAAATTCAGGAGATTTGAGGGTGGACTCATGCAGCTGTGCCTGTTGGAGCTTTGTGCCCTGGGCTGGGAGCAGCCTCTGAGCCGCTGCAGGAGCCTCACACTGGGAGGACCTTCTCCTGCGGTGTGCTGTCCTGCCTGCCCTGCTGCTGGGGATGGTTGGATCATCCATTGTCACCTGGTAATGCTTATTCCAGTCCAGCGAAGATCAAGTTCCTGCATGTGTTTACCAGGGCCCATTCCTGCTGCTCACACTGCAGCCATGCTCCCTGTTCTCCCAGTGCTCTCCCGCCTCTCCACTGCCAGCTGGACCACGGGGCCGCAGGGCATGGCCAGTTTAGAAACATACTCGGGGCTGTTCAGAGCAAAGGGAATAAATGCAGCACACAAGGCTGCGTGTTTATGGATTAAGCTGCTCAGCATTTTAACAGGCAGGATGCTGCAGTCTCCGTGCAAGGCTTCTTACCAGGGTTGGCATGGCTTCATGAGGGAAGGTTCAGTTCAGCTCTGGCTGTTGACAGGGATGGAGGAAAAGGGCTGTGAGGGAGGGCAGGAGGCTCGTTCTGGGAAGGAGCAGTCCTGCTCTTGCCCTGGCACCCCTGCGTGTGTCACAGGCCTTTGTCCAGGCACGAGCCGTGCAGCTCCACTGACGGGAAACCAGGGATCTTTGGTGCTGCCTCCAGAGACATCGTGCGCAGATGGTGCCATTTTAAAGGTGACATTTACTCCTGACGCCATCCCAGCATCTCAGAAATGACAGTGCCTGAAAGGCCTGGGCAGGGCTGTGCTGTGTCATCCAGCTGGGTGTGCACGTGCAGGTTGGGTTGGCAGCTCAGCATCCCTTCAAGCGCTGCGGCTGGTCGTACTTCTAGGGACCATGCTTCAATGTGGGACACCACCGGCTGCTCTTCCCGAGGGCAAGCTGTGCACCCAGAAGTGCTCTGCTCCCAGCAGTCCCAGTTGGCAGCTGGGTGGGCTGGGATGAACTGGGCTGCATGTCCAGGGCTGGACAGGCAGATCCTAGCATCTGCTGCTGTGCTGGCAGTGGTGGGTTGTGAGCCATGGCTCTCTTCTCTTGCCCCTCAGTACCCTTAGTTTTCCAGGTGAATTGTGAAATCTGGGCTCTTTGGCAAAATTCCCTATTGACAAACAAGTGCTGGCATTGCAAAACTGCAGTTCCTGCTCCTTGGAAATACCTGTGTGTGGCATGGCAGGAACTCAGTGGGTGCTGTTTGTTGCCTTAATGAACCCTTCTGAAACGACAGTAGAATTCCTCCTGTAGCTGTGAGAGAGATACCGAGGTTGTTTTTCCTGCCCCTGAGAGCCGTTGTGAGTAACCCTGACCTTGGCCTTCGAGCTGTGCCGGGGCTGGAATCTCTGCCCGACGTCACTGCTGCGCCAGTTGTGTCTGCCCGCGCCACGCTATCTCCCTGCTCTGGGGTTAGGAGGCAGCGTGACACTTGCCATACATTGTGGCAGCTGCGGTCATGCATTCTGAAGCCTTCCTGGTGCTCTGGGTGCTAGTCTGGGCCAGACCTTGGTCTTTCTGGGGCTCTGTGGGGTGGGTGCAATGAACAGGTACCATCAGTGAGAGCTTTGGCCCCACAGCACATTGTGAGTCATTCCTCTGGTCCCCTGTGCAGGGGTGGCAGAGCTGTGGGTGCTGCTGGTTGCTGGGACCCTGGGGCAGGGGGTGTCTGACTTGGCCACTCCATGTGCCCCCACTGCATCTCCATGCTGCCTGTTCAGCTCATGCCGCGTTACGACCTACATATTTTGGGAACACCCTTCAGAGGTCTCTTGGAAACTGGAAAATGGGTCGTTAAAGGCTCCATCATTGTGGCTTGCTCAGGAGCTGCCCACAGTTCTTCTCAGTGCTTTCCCTCTAAAGGCAACAGGGCAAACTGGCACCTCTTTGCAATCCAGGGGATTCCTAGGTAGATCCTCCCACCCCGAGGGCTCTGGTGGCAAAGGTGCCATGCAGAGCCGGGCATCACCTTGGTGCCATGGGGCTCAGCGACAGCCCAGCCGCTCCATAGCTGCCAGAACGTCTGTCTCCAGATGCGATGGGACACAAGGGCTGAGTGCTGCCCTGCGTGATCCTCAACAGCAGGAGCCCAGCCTGTCTCACAGATGGGATTAACCATCGGCACCTGCCAGCTCCCTCTGGTTCCCATGCATAAATGGGGGGCCGGTGGCAAGGCTGAGCACACGGGTGCACAGGGAGAGTCCGGGTGCTGCTGGGCTCGGCACCCGGTGTTCTTGGATGCACAGAGGTATGCTGGGCACACACCTGTGTGCTTTTGTACTCGCAGCTCGTGCACCAGCAGCTCTTGATAACCTGCTTTGCAGCTCTGGGAGAGATGGTGGCAAAGCTGGGGATCTGTGTCCTGCTCTAACTGAACCTGGACACTGCCAGATGCTCTTTGGTACAGTAGATGTCCCCTCGCTGGTGCCCTATCTGGACATGGGCCTGCCGGACACGGAGAGGTGCCAGCCATGGGCAGCACTGTGGGGCAGGGAGGCTGAGGACTGGGTATTTATGAGATACATATAGAATATAAGTGATATAAGCTATGGGTGGGGTTGGTGTATTTAATATATTTGTAATTTTATATCTATACAATTATATCTCCTTACAAGGGCAGCCTCCCTTGCCCTGGGGTCGGTGCTGGCGTCTCTAAACGTTGCAAGGCTTTTGAGAGGATTCATGGTGTGGGCTCCGGCTGCCACCTCTCCCAGGGCTGGTTTGGGTTTCTGCAGATTTGGGACACTGTTCTCTCTGTGGGCCCAAACGGAGCTTTTCTGAGTATGAAAACTTCCTTCCAAGAAGTCCCAGCACTGTCACATTTGCTCTTAATGTAACTTGATTTCCAAGAGCTCTCCTGCAAGTGCCCAAACAATGCCAGCAACCAAAAGCAGATTGAACTTTGAGCTGCAGTGACCTAATCAATGTTAGGCACTAATTGCCTCGCCTGTGTTGTGACAAAAAAGCCAGTTTCAGCAAATAACTGATGGTGCCATTGGTCCCCACGCTGCCCGGACATGTGCTGTCCTGCAATGCTGGGGACCTCTCCTTCCGAAACAGCCGCATCTCCACAGCGCTGATGGAACAAGCGTGAGGTGCCAGGTTCCGGAGGGATGCAGCAGGAGGGGCACCAGCCCAGGGGAAGGGGCTTGGGCTTGCTTTCACCAGAGGCTTCTGGCTGGTGTTTGCACTTCTGTGGCTGAGCAAAGCAGCCTGGAAGAAGGTTCAGTCTGGCCATGGCTGGGTATTGAATGAGGAAAGGGAATGGGTAGAAAACAAGTGAGGTAAAAAACGAGAAGAAAACAGCTTCAGGGAGTGGGGTATCTTGGGAACAATTAACTTGTTGAAATTAAGAATCAAAAGGATCAATGAATCTGTAGTGAAGGGACAGCAGCAGCCTTGCTGGAGTGGGAACGCTTAGTGTAATGAACACGCAGAGTCTTTCCTGATGTACCAGGCTCACTATTGAAGCCAAAGTTACATGAGCGCTGCAACAGCTTGTGCCTGTCACCTTCTCTTCCCAGGCTGTGCTGTCACCGTGCCTGCTCTCTGTCACACATCGCTCCCTGGGGCGATGCTGGGAGCAGCACCAGCAGAGTCTTCTGTGTTGTCAGAGCAAGGCTTGGCTTGGCCATCGCTTGCCTCCGTCCTGGTCAGCGCTTGGCTTGTCCCATCACCGAAACATCGGGCTTTGCTGTGAACACCCTCCTGAGCACGGGCTGCTGTGCTCACCCCCAGCACATCCTGACCTCGTTTGCTGACCCTCTCCTCACCCTGTTTCCTGCTGCAGGTTGGAGACTGGCCGTGAACACATCTTGCCCATTGACTATTACTTCCCACCTCAGAAGACTTGCCTGATCTGTGGAGATGAAGCCTCCGGGTGCCACTACGGAGCCCTCACTTGTGGGAGCTGCAAAGTCTTCTTCAAGAGAGCAGCTGAAGGTAACGTGTACAGGGAGAGGAGGGACAGTCACTCCCACCTCTGGGTGTGTTGGCTTCCTCTACCGAAGTCAAGAGGAGCTGAGACAGGTGCTGCTGAGACGAGCTCCCTCGCTGGCAGTCAGGCCCTCAGAGTAGAAGTACTGGAGCCATGTGCAGCATAATGATGTTTCCTCCTTGCTCTGGGGAGCCCACCAAGCTGAGGGGACTGAGGTAGGAGTGGTGGGGACAATGTGTGGGGGCTTCTAAGGTCCCTTAAACTAGAGAAAATTCAAGGATAAGTTCATTTCCTTGCCCTGTGTTTGTCACTCCACATTACAGATTGCCCTCAAAAAGTAGCCACATTGCCAAAGCACCATCCCTTTCAGTGCCCCTGATCTCGGTGACCTAGTGAGACCTGAGCAGCCAGTTCCCTCTTCTTCTCTTAATGCTCAAGGGTGCTTCAACCTCCCATCATCCCTCCTGCAACCTCAGACCCACAGCTCCAGATCTCGGGGAGGCTTTTCCTCTTTTGCACCCCTTCCAGAGGGTCCTTTCTCCCAGTGCCTGCAGAACCTCCTGTCCATCGAGAGCCGTGCTGTGACCTTGGTGTTCATGATCCTTCTGCCTGCCCCTTGAGAAAGCAACTTCTCCTCCATGCCCAGCAGTGCCAGGCTCTCCAGAGACAAGTGTGAGCCCAGATGTTCCTTCTCTACAGCCAGGCCTTTGTGCTGTCTTCCCTTGGTAATGAGCCTGTGGAAGGACCTAGCCCAGCTGCTTCCCTGGGCTGTGGGTCAGCACCCTCTGGTTTCTGACTGCAGTTAGGAGTCACGGTTCCTTGGCAGCAGATGAGTCTCTCATACCGTCTGGTAATGTAACATGCCTGTAAATCACACATCTGACTTGTTTTCTGGAGTGATGAACTGACACAAATCATCCTCCCTCCTCAGCACTAACGTAATGTGCTCGGCACACCGCTGGCAGTCAGCGTTAGAGGCTGCGGCACCCGTCGGAGAGAGAGGCACCGCGGCTCCCAGCCGATGATGGGGATGGAGGCTTCTGGCTCCTGCTTGTCCCACCGTGACCTTCCCCTCCCAGGCCTGGTGTCAGCCCTGTCCCCAGCAGAGGTCCGAAGGGTGCTCACCTACCGCTGCTGGGGCGCTGCTTCTGGATCGATTCCAGTGTTGTCCTGTGCCTTTTCGGAGTCACCCTTCCCCTCATCTGCCATGCACGCTGTAGTGAGCTGCCAGCACTACTTGAGGGAAGAAGCAGGGCTGTGCTCTAGAGACAACCGCATCCCGTTGCCACAATAGGATGGACAAATAATATGAATAGATGATGAGCTTGGCATATGCCTCCCAAGTAAATAATTTACAGACGTGTCTCTGAGCTGCACACCAACTCTGTGTAAGGCCAAATGTATTGGCTTGTGCCACCAGAGTAAATAACAGATGCTTGTTTCAGTCAGCGAGTTACTGTTGATTTATAGTTAGTGGAGTCTTGGCTCTGCCTGTCAGTTCATAGAATACCCTGCGGCAGCCAGAGAGTCCTTTGGCAGGAGGGTGGGCTCTGTTCTGCACAGCATGTGGACAGGGGCTGTGGGGTGTCTGCTGGTGGAGAGGAGGCAGCCTGGGCCGTTTGCACCAGGTTTTTAGCAGAGGGCTGGGCTGTGTTGGGATCAGGCAGCAGTAGCCCTTTGCCTTCCCCTGGACGGGACCCTGGAGCAAAGTGTGCGGTGAGGGGGCACCGGCTGCAGTGTGAGGTTTCATCTTATGTAACCCTGAGCTACACAGCAGAGTCTTTATTTTGGGGAAGAGACAATAAATCAGACTCCTTTGAATGCTGGGCAGCGGTAGGCGATGATTTCTCTCCTAACTCCCAGTGATTTTCCAGCCAGACCTTTCCTTCCTGAAGCTGGGGACTGATGCTGAAAGCCAATCCTTCAGTCTGTTCTCATGTTTTAAAGTCCATCAGACGCATCTCTGAAAACCTCGGGTCACCTTTGGACGCTCTTTACATCGGCAGATCAGAAAGCTGCTCTGACGAGGACAGAAAAACCTTTTCTTCTGCCCCTGTTCCCTTCCATTCCTGGAGCAGCCTCCAAAGGGCAGGAGAGGCGATGGACAGGGGTGAAGAGCAGCACAAACAGATCACCTCACAGCAACAGAGAATAGCTAGACACGTGGCTTTTTCTTCAAGCGTATTCTTTGCCCAGCATAATGCTGCACTTACTTGGCAGTAATTCAGATATTTAAGAGTAGTTTATAGACATACACTGGCTTCTACAGGATGAGAAAGGGAAAATATTATTTTTTAAAGGAAAAAGAAAGTTACAGCATCAATTCCCTTTCCCTTTTGAAGCACACTGAGGGGTTTGTGTGGTTTCCGGTACAGCAGATCATTCCAGCTTCATAAAATGTTTTGCAGGTTGGGTTTTTGGTTGGTTTTTTTCCCAAGCTGAAGCCTAACTGATTCTTCCAGAGAGATGCTGGAAGAGTTAACAGCAAAGGTGTGAATGTTCCCCTGATCTCTTTCTGTCCAGACTCCCGATTGATAGCTGGCCAGGTTCTATGTAGGCAAACTGTAAAACACCCTGCAGGTGCTTCGGGTCTGATTTGGGCTCACTTGGCGATGGTCAGCCTCGTGTTTGTCACCTCACCTGACATGGTGTTTGCCTCTCTCTTTCACCCGGCTCTGGCATCCAGGCACCAAGGGACCCAAAGGTTCGGGGTCAGTACCTCTCCTCTGCTGCTGGACATGCTCACAGCCTGCCGAGGGGGCTTCTCCTCCGCCTAACTCCTCTTCTCCTCTTGCTAATGTTGTGAACAAAGGTGCATCCACCTCAGCGCGGGTTTGGGCTTTTCCTGACACCAGGGCAGGGCACCATTGGTTGGGTGAGTTGAAGGCTTCAGGGTTTGGTCCTCAGGATGCCACACTCGTCCCTGGAACAGGGATATGCTTCAGAGGTGACACACCTCATCAGTTGGCTGTCCAGGCGTTCCCAATTTGTCCCCTGCACCCAACCCATAATAACGTCAGCCTTCCTCGTGCCTCTGAGACCAGAGGAGGCCCAGCCGCCACTTTGGCCAGTTCAGAGCTGCCTCCACGCCGCGGTCCTGGCAGCGCGGGACTGGGACGCCTCAGGCTGTGTTCCTCACGGGCCTGCCTTTAAATAGCAGAGAGCTAAATGAAAAAAATAACACAGCATTTGGCAAACTTCCTGCAGGGCTGACAGCCAGAGCTCTGCGCAGTCTGTTCTGGTCCGATTTCGGTCACTCTCCTTATGGGTTATTGTTCTACATCCTGATCTACTGAGGTTTAGTCTTGTGCTGGGGAAATGTTCCTGGGCCAACTCAGCAGTTTCCTGCCAGTTTTCAAGATGACAGCAAGCCAAAGGGAACCATTTTCAAAGCCCCTCACTGTGTTTTAAAACACTTCTGTCCTCGAGGCTGGCCTGACAGCACGCACAAGCGTGGCACCGGCACTGTGATCCCCCACTCCGGTGGTGGGCACCCTTCTCGGCACCCTTTGGGTGTCATTGGCCTTAGGTGGGATGAGCGGAAGGTGGAACAAGCAGACCTCTGAAACCCAGGCCCTCCTGGCACAGCCACTGCCTGCCTCTGGGATGGCTTTTCCAAGCCCCTGGTGTCCGCAGAGCAGCTGCCCTGTCCCGGCACAGTGATGCTTCTCTGTGGGGACGCGGTACGTCGGCACCCACATCGATGAGCGCACCGAGGGGCAGCAGCTCCCGCACCATGCTGTGGGTGGGTGAGCAGTGCGGGCTGCTGCGGCCTGCACTGAGCATGAGGGGTTGGACACAGTGCTGGCTGAAGCCTGGAGCAGGCTGACTTCCAGCACGATTAGGAGGTGAGACTAACAGTTTGTCCCGTTGCCACAGCACTGAGTAATTAAAACGTTTTGCTCGCTGGGTTTAAGTGCCTTTAAAACGCTCCGAAAGCCCTTTTAATTTGGTCAGTCCCAGAGCTGTTGACTCTTACAGCCCATCATTCAGCCTTGGCTCACTCCAGGCTTCTTCCTAGGTTGCCTTCCATAGGGACCTTCCCTCTGCCCATGCTGTTGGCTGGCTAACGTCTGGTGCTTCCACGCTTGCTCATCTCTGGCCAGCTATCACTTTCACTTGCCAACCATCGCTTTTGGCTCCCTGGGGAGCTTCCCTGTGCCCTTCCCCAGGGCCAGACTGCTGTCCCAGCCACCACCGGCTGCTGCAGCTGCTGCCCGAGGGGGACAAACTGGTGGTGGTGCCGATGTCTGTGCTGTGCCACTGAGTTTTTCAGCCTTCAGGTGAATGCAGGTGACTGTTAAGATGATGGCTTTGTGAGGGTAGTTTATTAATAGCGGCCTTGGCTGGTTTTGTGGCAGAGCCCTGGAGACCCTGTGGTTATGTGAGAGTCTGGGGATTTGCTTTCTCAGAAAGCCTGGCTTCATCCCCCGAGGACTGGAATTCGGTTTGTGCCCTGAAACACGAGGATACCTCTCTCATCCGAAAGGCATTTAGTGGCTTTTCACGTTCACAATCATAAATCTTACTCTGGACATCTGTATAGGTTACTTTTCTGGAAGAGAGCTGTGTGAGGTATGGCGAGAGGCCTTTGGTTAAATCACTTCAGGACTGAGCAGGTCCTTCCTGGTGAACCTTTGTTTTCAGCGGAGGCCGGGGAGCTGTGGTTCCCCTCTGCTCCCAATGGTTGCTGCCGTGCCCGAGATGGGGGGAGGATGCGGTGATGGCAGAGGTTTCTCTGCCTGCTGCAGGGAGGGGGGAGCATGTTCCTGGTCAAGGGCCAGGAGTACAGCCCCGCTTTGGGGGTGCACAGTGAGACCCCTGGTTGTACTGGCTGCTCTGGGCTTCCGGTGGTGGTCCTGCACAGCTGGGGGGGCTGAGTGCCTTTGCCCCCTCACTTCTCACTCATTTGCATGTCACACAGTGTCCCAGTGTCAGGGTTGGCAGGGAAGGAGTCCTCCTCTCTGGGCATTCTTCTGCGGTGTTGTCAGCTGTGTAACTGTATCCGAGGCCGGGGCCTTGCCACTGTCCTGGCTGCCAGGCCGGGCAGCCTGGGCTTTGCCAGGAGCAGGGCCAGGGTATAACTGTGGCCAGGTTTAAGGTGTAGACCTGCACTTAATGGGCTTGCATTTAGCCTCTGCTTTGGAGTAACATGGGAAAGCATCTCTGCTGTTTGCGGGAAAGAAAAAGAGAAACAAAGTCATTCTGATGGTAATAAAAGAAATTTCATATTTATCTTTGTGTAAAGAACAGCTGACTGCAAATGTCTCAGCTTGTTCTGAAACCAGGCGAGTAAATTATCCTGTAATTAAACCCAGGGCTCAGGATATGAGAAGTTACTTGAGACAGATGGGAGACGTCTGTGTTCCAGCCACCCTTCCTTGTTCTCTGGGCCCCTGGAACCCATAGCACCTTCCCCTCCCTGCGCCTGGTTACACAGCCCTGTGGGTGCTGTCAAGTCCTGCATGCTCCTGGCTGCTCTGGCTGGGACAGAGCAGAGGAGCTGCTGTTACTGGTGTGACCTCGGGATGTGCTGAGCCCGGCAGCAGGTCAGTCTGTGCCAGAGGCGGTGAGCATCCCAGCCATAGCAGTTCTCTGCGGTGGACAGGGTGAACTGAGGCACATCGGGACAGTTGGCATCTCTGGGGCAGTGACACGGTGTGTTCCCTCTCCCGGGTCACGGCTCTGTTCCACAGACCGTGTCCCCAGCAGTGATGAGGGCACTGGGCTTCTCCAGTAATTAAAAAGGGAATCCCTGCATCGCTAGGAATTGGGACATGATGAGCAAGCAGCTTATCCTCCTGCTGAGTGGAAGCAGGTTCATGAATAGCCATCGTGTGACCATTCGCTTCCCTTTTTGTTACTGGCCAAAGGCTTAAAATAAACTGAGCTGGACTGTGCCCCCACAGTTCAGAGAACATCAGTCCCTGCCCCAAAGGGTTTATTTAGTGAACCAGGGAGCAGCTCTCACTGTTTCAGGGATGTCTCTGTACCGTGTGCGTAGGGTGAGCTGTTGACTTACAAGGTTGTGTTCATCTGAGCCCATCAGCAGGGAGGTGAAACTGTTGTGAAGCCTCTGCTAACGTGCCTGTTTTGTGTGCAGTGATGTGGCAGGGCTGCGGGCCCAGGGGTACCTGCCCTGTCTGGGCTGATGGGGGGTGGCTCCCTCTCCTCATCCCTCCTAATGCCTGAGGCAGCAGATGCTGCTGGTGGGAAACAGGGTGTCTGCCCCACTGAGCAGGGCTTGAACGCGGTTCCCAAATTTTGTCCACACTGCTTGTACTTGTGGCAGTTTTGAGGGGCCCTGGAGTGTCCCAGTGCTTGGTGGTGCCATGGGGCCAGCGAGCAGAGTCACCTCGCAGCCCTCTGTGCTCATGGCCAGGAAGAAGGGCACCCATTCTCATTTGATGTGCAGATGTAAAGAGGTCATGCGGAGGGAGGATGGCCTCAGCGCTCCTTTCCCATAGCACGAAAATAACTAAGTAACCCAGTTTCAACTGAAGTTGTTTATTACTCATCCTCCTCAATGAACTGTTGAAAGGGAGGATGGTGCTTGTGTTCTCTGGGGGTTGGTGTAATCACTGCATCTGAGGCTTGTCTGAGTGTCCTTAGCACTGGTAATGAGCAAAGGGAGTGGGGTGAGAAGAAGTGCTGATGAGAACGGTGTTAAAAGCATTTAGCAAGCTGCCACGTGCTGCAGGTAGTGCACTCTTGCCCCATTATGTCTCCAGTCTTCACTGAGGATGGTGTAATCAGCTTTTAATGGTGACGATTCAGAGGAGTTCACACATAGGGTATTTTTTTGCCCTTTGGTGTACCCTGTGCGTGCACAGAGTGTGAAGGCGCTGATCATAATTAGCTTTTCTGTGTCCTGTGATGGCCAGTGAAGCACCAGGGACCTGCCACAGGCTCAGCCCTCCCAGGGGTGCAGGGAGCAGAGCTGCTCCCCAGAGCAGGCGGGCTGGGGAGGCTGCAGCCGAGGAGCTCTGTGATTCTGGGCTGCTAGAAATTCGCTGCTTTTCCTTGTTGTGGTCTCTTCACAAGTTGGGGACGTGGAGGGGAGCTTTTAAATCAGGGGGCATCTCTTGTCCAAACCAGTACTTCATCCTTTTACTGGTCTCTGATGACTCCCAAGGGCTCTTCCTACCGGAATGGCAAAGCAAAGTCGTGTAGGGCGCTAAGTCCAGGCTCAGCTGGGTATGGGCTGCTTTCCCATGTAGGTGACTGGGGCAGAGCGTGAGGCACACAGCTCTGTTATGTGCTGAGACCGGTTTAGTTTGGAACAGGATGAAGAACATCAGATAAACCCTGGTCCAGCAAACGTGTTTAGACTTGTCAAGAAAACAAATGATGAGTCAGGAAGGAAAGTTCGTTCTTGGCACATGCAGCAAACGAGGCAGTAGAATGGAAAGGAGCCAAAGCCTGGAGCTCTCAGGGCTGGGCTCTCAACACGTGGGCAGGTGGTTCCAAGGTACCACTTCTTCTGACAAGAACTTCCAAGGCTTCTGCCAGCCCCATGACCTGCTGCTGCCCAGGGTCTGTCTCCCTTGCAGGGTTTCTCGGCTGGCTCTGTGCGCAGCCCAGGAGACAGGGTGACTGGTGCCAGCCCAGCATAAGATCCACGGTGGCAGCTCCCCTTCCCCAGACCCAGGGGATCCAGGGGCAGCCACAGCTTCTTTGGGCAGCCTGTACCAGGGACCCGCCACCCACCCTCCCCAGGAAGGGTTTCTGCTGGGCAGTGAACTGGGAAAAAACCAGCCCTGGTATGGTCTCTGCTCTCCTCCTGTGATGCTGGTGATACTGGGAAAGCGTGAGCCCATTCCTCCTTGTGAGCCTGGTCTGATCAGTGTCGTTTCCTCTGACATTCCTAGGTAAACAGAAGTACCTCTGTGCCAGCCGGAATGACTGCACCATCGACAAGTTCCGGAGGAAAAACTGCCCCTCCTGCCGCCTGCGCAAGTGCTACGAAGCCGGGATGACTCTGGGAGGTACTGAGTGATGTCCCCTGTCTAATGTCTCTTACCTAACATCCCCTATCTAACATCCCCTGGGTCCATGCGATGGGTTGGGGCCGTGGGGCTCATCCTGCCTGGTAACCAAGGTACTTGGCACATTAAGAGTCAGTGAAGGGCAGAAGCAGCAAGGCTGGTGGAGCGTGATGAGCTTCGGGAAACATCTGCAGGTTTCTAATACCCAAAACTGTGAATTTCATTAAAGTTTTGTTTGAGTTTCAGGAAACATTCTTTTCCTTAATTTAAAACCTTGTTAATCTGAAAAAATGTAAACAGCTGGGGAGGCTGGGTTCACACACATCCGCAGTGCCTTGAACAGAGTGCTCCCATCTCGAGAGGCTTTTTCCCAGGCAGAAAGGGGCCTCTTTCTTTGTAAAATTCCAGCCCTGGCATTGTCCTTTGCTGGGTGGAAGCTGCTCCTGTGTTGCTGGAAAAGGTCCTTGTTACCCCTTTCCCTGTTCCAAGACCTGTAGCTCTACCAAAACCTGTCAGCGTATCCAAAATCGGGGCTTTCTGCTCAAAATCTGCAAGCTGTGACACGGGGTGACGGGTGGCCTGTCTTCGAGGGTGGGGGAGAAAATCCCTGACAGACAAGACAGGGGATCAGACCCATGATGACAGGCCCCCGTCTGCGGAGCAGCGCAGGGTGCGGGTGATGCGGGCAGCCCAGCGCGGAGGGAAGCGGGGAGCCCTGGCTGGTGAGACGTGCCAGTGTTTCAGTGGCAGTACCTGTGCCGATGCAGGGATGGGCAGTGCCTCCTGGCGCTGCTGGGACCTGGTCTTGAAGAGCTTGCAGCCAAAACCGTTCTGGTTCACTGCTCATCAGGGAGTGATGGTCTTAATCTTGTTTCTCCCAGAGCAGTTCTGAGCGCTCAGGTTCCAGCGATCGCGGCGGCAGGACCAGCACCATCCTCTCCCCCTGCTTCAGCAGCAGCGGGCAGTGGCTCTGGGGGGGGCACAGCTCGTGGGGCAGGGCATGACACAGCCATGTGCAGCTTCTTCCCTTCCTCCTGGTAACGATCAGGAAAGCCAAACATCCCAGAGGGTAACGCAGCCCTAAAGCCTTGCTGTGCCAGCCCGTGTCCCAGCTCCGACCCCTCCTCGAGCTGTTGGCAAAGGGCAGGGTGCTGCTGCTCAGTGCCTTGGGAGTGACATGTGTGGGCATGGGCAAAGGCATGCCGTGATTTCGGAGTGCCAATGGGGTGCCCAAGCCACCCACTGTGACCAAGCAGTGACCAGGCACTGTCTCTGTGACAGGTCTCTGGTTCTGTGCCCAATGCCAGCCGGCCCAGCTGGGAGGGGGCGAGGGCAGGGGAGCCTGTCCCAGAGCCCAGCCTGTCCTCTCACAGGAATTGCTGGCCATGGCCATTTCTCTGGCTGTTGGTAGCCATGGCTTCCCAGGGGAAGCAGGGAGATGCTCTGCAACCCTTCCCTCGTTGGGGATGGGGTGCTGCCACCACCCAGCCCTGTCTGTGGGGTTTCTGGGGGTGGGGGTGAGCAGCCAAACACAGGTCCCTGCCCCGCAGCCCACTGGGCTTCCTGATGCCATCCAGAACAGGCATGCTCTCCTTTCAACTGCTGCTTTCTGGTGACATTTCCTTAAGTAAGAGAAGACATACATCAGTGTAACCTCCTTCTGTGGGACACACTGACAAAATTAATGCTAATACTGATAGTCCCCCTCCCCCTTTTCTCCCTTTAAGCTCGTTGGGTCACCCTGACCTGTTCTGCCTGGTCTGGTTTACATTTGTTTTGAATGTCGGTTTAGAGGCAATTGTTAGAAGCATGCTTGCTGTGAGTTTGTCCACAGTTATTTCTCCCACAGCAGAGTGACAGAGCCCGAGCAGTGGGATTAGCTGTGGGCTAATTACCAGTTGCTCACAGGCTCTGGTGGAGCTGCAGCTCTGTGGGTTCAGTGGGAGGAGGGGGTGACTTAGTGAGGAGGGCTTGGCGCAGAGTGGCAATGTGTCGACTCGCTTCATTATTGATGGAGATCACTGTGACCTGCGAGCTGAGAGCCATTAGACGGAATCTTCTCTCCCCACCAGCACTGTAGAGCCCAGGAGAAGGAAGGGGGCGGGGGGGGGGGGGGGGGGGGAAGTGATAATGCCAGTTTGTGCGCTCGGTGCTGCTGTTGCACAGCCCTGCCTCTCCCACAGCACCAATGCCCCACGCGAGCATCCTGCATGCGTCCTGCCAGCCTCAACCTTGGAGATCTGCTGCACACATCCTGCCAGCCCCTGCTGCACACATGGGCATCCGGACCCCCTGTCCTGCCCCAGCCCCTCACCCAGCCAGCACAGCTGCTGAGCTCTGGGTTTAAGGTGCCTCAGGTTTGCTTGCTGCAGTGTGTGTTACTGTGGGCGTGCGAGGTCCTGTAGACTGTTCCCCTGGTGAGACCCAAGTGCTGCTGCCCACACCAGAGCTGGCAGCCTGTCTGTGCTGTGGGACATCCCAGGGAAGGGCTCCGTGTGGGTCCTGTCTCAGGACAAAACTCCCCAAACCTGGAAAATGCAGCTCATTTCTCTGATGGTGGGGCCAGAAAGCTCCTGTAGGAACTGCCGGTAGCCTGGGAAAGCCCATGGGAGAGTCAGGCCTGTAGTCCTAGTTCAGGTCCAGTTGCTGTGGTTAAAATAGAGCTGGTGTCTCCAGAGCATTTGATGCCCATGTAAGCATCTCCTGTGGTGGGGAATCTCACACTTCCTGCCACGTGGTTGCAGTAGTTACTGGTGTTCCGTGCTGTGATAGATGTACCTTATTTTTCATCTTGCCTGTCCTTGATTTCCAGCAGCTGAATCTTTATCAGGGCTTTGCTTGCGAGATTGAGAGCACTGCTCTTACTGGCTTTCTGTCCCAGCAGTGGTGTTTGCTGATGGTGACTTAATAACCTCCAGTCCTGCATAGCCACCCAGGTAAAGCCTTGACTTCCTTGCTCCAAGGTGCCTTGCCTGGTCATTACTATTCTTACAGCTCCTGCAGTTTGCAGAGATTAGACGTTCACTGTACAAGGAAAGTGAACATCTAATCACACTTCCCCAGGGCCAGCAGCATCAGTGCTTAAAGGCACTGGGAAGATGCCTTCTGGCCAGCATCTTCCTCCTCCTCACACCTGGGCCCCTGCTGGTCCTGCATCTGCTGCCCCGTGCTGCCAGCTCAGCCCTCTGGGATTGTCCCTCAGCTCTCAGGCTGGAGGGGGCTGTTCAGCAGCCATCGAGTGTGGATCCCTTTTGCAGTTGCTCGATGCTTCTGCTCACAGTGAAAGGTGCTCTGCTGCCACAGACTGAGCATCTCAGCAGCCCCTGGTTGATCCATTTGGTGATCAGTTCCTTACTGCTTTCCTGTCTTTGCATTGTCACAAAGTCTTTTAATGGAAAGGGTCCGTTTTCTCCTTGGAGCTAGCAAAGGGCTGTGAACAACCCGTGTAGGAGCCAGACGTGTTGGGTGTTGCCCCAACACTGATAATTGCTTTAGGGATGTATCCCCCAGGTGATTTGAAATCGTTCAGCTGTACCCACTGATTTTATATCATTTGAGGTTAATTCCCCTGGGCCAGCCTGACTCAGATCTCCTGAACGTGTCTGCTCTGCCAGTGCTGTTATGCTTATCAACTAAAATTACTGTGCTGGGGAAGACTGAGAGCGTGGCAGGGTCTGGTTCTGACGATGTGATTATGTCAATAAAACATCAAGAGAAGAGGGTATTGGCATGTGGTGCCAGGGGCTGGGATTGCTGTGCTGGTGCTTATACAAAGGCCCTTTTCTTCCAGGTGCCCAGAGCTCCCCTGAGTCCCAGCGCTGCTGGAAGGTCCGAGCTGGGGCCCAGAACCCCGCTCGGTGGGAAGGTTGAGTTGCTTAAAATCTGTGTCACTTTGATCATCGCCCCATGGCATCTCCCCTCTGGGGTTGGCACTGGTGAATTATTTGCTGTGATGCCATATGGGCTCAACTGATGTCGGGTTAGACTGCAGGCACAGTGGCTGTGCCGCAGGAGCCGTGCTGTGCTGTGCCATGCTGTGCCATGCTGTGCTGTGCCATGCTGTGCAGTGCCAGCAGCTGCTACCCCAGGCTTCCGAGTGCCACAGTCCCCACTGAGAGCCATCAAGCCACAGTGTTCAGTCAGGCAGTGGGGTTCATCCTGGCCTGGCTGGGGGAGCGCTGCACCCCCCTGCCTGGCCCTGCTCAGTCTTTTACTGCTGTTTTCCATCCTGGTGACTGCTGAGAAGGAGCCACCCCGCAGAAGGGCTCTGCAGAGGGACCGACTGCAAGCTGCTCCGTACCCCCGGAGCTTTTCTCTGTCGGTGTTTCAGGGATCTGTGGAGCATCTGCTCCAGGGATGCACAGCCAGACACGGGGCTCCTCGGAGGAGAGCCAGTGTCAGCCTCCTCCGTGCTCTCCCAGCAGAGGGGCTGGGTTTATGGCTGCAGTCTCAGAGCCAGCGCGGTTGGTTGCTTGGGTTCCTGCTGCACTCGATATCTTTCAGTGCTGGATAATTCAGTTTAACAAAAAGAAATTAGCACTTAAACGAAACCATGTGTGCCTTGTAAACGGCGTGGGCTTGGCTCTGCTCACCCCAGGACCTGATGGGCACTGATTATTCATCTTGGGAAGACGCAGTCCGGGTTTTAATTTCTTTTTTTAAGCCTGGGAGCATCTGTTCCCTTGCAGCGCTGTATCGCTGAAGGTCTGGAGCCAAGCAGGACCCTGGGACAGGTTTGTGCCCCAGATGGGGCCAGCCCCGGTGCCTCCTTCCCAAATGAGCCCCTGGTTGTTGGGAAAGGTGGGATTGGTGGTCTGCACCACTCTCCTTCCGCACAGCTTGTTGGGAACCACGCTGCTCCCCAGAGAGCCACGCCATACCCATGCCGGGAGCGGCTCTGGGGGGCTGGCAGGGGAGCGGCAGGAGCCTGCCGCATCCTGGTGCTGCTGGTGACTTCTGAGGGCTGGAGAGGGGCGGCTGGACGCTGGCTGGAGCATGTCACACTGCTCTGCAGCCCTGTTGCTTGCTCTCAATGTTATTACTTTTTTCTGCTCCCTTTTCACAGAGCAGCCCCTCTTAATTGCTCATACAGCAGATCATCCAAAGTACATGGCTTAAAGATCAACGACTGGAATTGATTTACAAAGCTGCACTTTAACTTGACGTTTTTATGTTCCGCTGCTTATTTTTCTAATTACAGCTGAAAGGAAATTTGAGATAAGTATCATGTAACGAAGGAGCCAAAGCCCCAAGGACAGTTGGTTTGATGTTATATTTTCTGCTTAAATGAAATGATGGGCTTTTTTCCTCTAATTAATTAGGGGGTTTGGAGATGGCAAGGGGT